>CM054122.1:172271519-173471519 GCA_028751855.1 Ambrosia trifida | reverse complement strand
AGTAATGGGTCAAAAAATGCGAGTCTTGAAATGATGGGTCAAAACATGACGGGTCTGGTTGACCCACAAAAACTTTTTTTGTTAAAAAAATAGACTTTTGGGTTATCGGGATTTTTTTGACCCGTTTAACCAGTTTGAGATAAAACACAACCAAAACTGACATTATCCAAGTAACAAGTCGAAATTGCTACGAACGAAAACGTAATTAAACGATTTGAAATTTTTATGTAATCGCTTTGTGACATTTCAGGTACCACAATGTTACAATTCTCAAGTCCACATGTGTACCAAACCACAACTTTCACAAGTCCTCTATGGACCGGAATGGTCAAGTCCGAGGACGAACAACCCGCATACTCTACCCGATCCCACAAACAAAGCCCGTTTCCCGAATCATCTTCAGGCATTAAAAAACTAACCGGAGAGCAACGGCAGCAACAATTCAGTCTGTTTCATAATGGTTCTGGTTCACACCTTAAACTCCACCACCAGACATCACAGCCAAAAGTCTGCCAGCAGCAAGTTATTAACTTTGAGACTAATAATAATAGTAGCAGCAACTATGACAAGCTGTTCTGTGACGGGTATCCCCCACCAGCTCGGGTGGTGCAATCAGACTGTGCTCTCTCTCTTCTGTCATCATCACCGTCACAAACATCGTGTACAACCCTGAGCCATGTGATGCACCCACCTAACTCATTTACTGCAGCACCTAACCCGTTGGTTCCGAGTACAGGTTATGGTGGTGGGCTTGATTTGATTATGGATCATCATAATCATAACCATCATCATGTATCACCTGATGATGGTGCTCCTCAAACACTTCCTTTCTACTGGGAATAAGTTCTACTTGCTTGTGATTTGAATGAGTGATTGTTAGATTAGATTTGGTTTGTTTTGTGTTACATTTGTAGTTGGTGTCTTTATTCTTTATTATGTGTTGATTTCTATTTGCTATGCTACAAATTTAACAACTTGTCTGTTTATCTTTTAATTGTTGATTATTATGTGACATTTTTATTGGTAAGATGTATTTCTGGTTGTAGCCAATTTATAAGTCTAATACCCATTTTAAATTCAAAATTTAAGGTCTAAGACGCATATTTTTTATTGACTCTGGATACTGCTTTTATCCAGCTGCTCCAAATATGAAATTGCCAACTCTTGAATTAGCTTCGAATCATTGTCATAAGTCTCGTTTCAAATACAAAAACGCATTCATGAACTCATTTTAGGTCTTTTCCATAGATTTTTTCTTCTTAAAACTCAGAAAGTACAATTAACAATTTACTACATGTTAGATTGTCAAGAAATGTAACTATGTATTTATTTATTTTTTATTTTTTTACAAACTAGCTGGGTTCGAGATTAAAGCACAAACTCAGGTTTCTAATATTTAACAAATCAAGACAGTTTATTTATTTATTTATTTACTTTATGACTTTTTTGTTACAATTCTATTTATTTCTTAAAGCTTGCCAAGTTAATTACATCAAAATAGAAGGTAAACGAGTAATAAGCTACGTTGCCACCCTTTCTGAATTTAAATTTATACACAAGATTTTTGAGTGGTATGTGTTAAGTTGTTAACTATGAATACATGGGCTTTTAACGTACTTACATACGTGAAGTGTGTGTTGTGAAGTTGTGGTTAATTTATGATGTAGAACAGAAGTAAAACATGATAGTTTTTGAAAAGAAAATTGGAATATTCTTGAATGAACTATATGAAGCTTTCTTTTAAAAGATTACAAGCATTGTCGAATATTTATTAAACATGAAATCAAAACACCCAAGTAAATGAACTCCATGATTTACGTGTTGTTACAATGGAAACGGGCGGCTCCAAATATGAAATTCCCTACTCTTAAATCAATTTTGTTCGTATTAATTTGTTAAGTCCCGTTTCAAATACAAAAGCGCAATCTTAAACTCATTTAGCGTCTTTTCCTTAACCCTTACCTCTTTAAACTCGACAAATATAGTTAATCGTTAACTAAACTAATATTTGAAGTATTGAATTTAAATAACTCCAACTATCAGCAATTAGCCGCCACCGGCCCCTACTAACAAAATGTATGCTATCGGTCCCACCTTTTAACATATTGTCCACCAACGGACCATAAATAACATAATACTAAGAGGGAATTTGATATGCTAGAGGGAATTTGACATGCAAGCATACCATAGATCAGTTGAGAGCGGTGGCGCTGATAGTTAAAAGGTGAGACAGACAACACACATTTTGTTAGTTGGGATTATGTAAAACCAATATACTCCTTAATATTTCAAACTAGCCAAAAGCTCTATTACGAACACAAGCAGGGTTCCTAAGATTTAACTGATAAAGTTTTGAGTATACGCGCGCAACTGAAGTTTCTATTGAGATTTTTTAGTCGTATGTGTTAATCAAATTTGCATATTGCATTGCATTGCATTGTAGAGCACTCAAATAAAGTTCAACTCTTACATATGAAAATTTTAATTGAAGTCTGAACAAATTCGTATTTGTTCACATAGGCATGTCGAAAACCTGTTTCCAACCGTCCTAGACAGCTACTTTTGATATTTTTATTTGTAAATATTTTAATTGTTCAAACTTGTACACTAAATATATTTCTGCCTCATCATTCTCTTAGTTATTTCTTTGCATGATTAGTTCAAACTTGTAATGTATTAGAGCATCTCCGTTCAAGGAAACTCCTTGTTAGAGCAGTATGACATCGCTCCACGGACCCCCCCCCCCCCCCCCCCCCCCCACGCAAGATAGTGAGTGCCTTCTGTAGACCGTAAGTGGCGACAAACTTCTGCTTTGTTTCTCCTTCCCCTCGCTCGTTCATATCAGCCCTTTCTTTATCACTTAAAAGTCCGTGGATGCTCATAAACTTTTGTTGGAGGTGCTCTTAGAGGTGATCCATGAGTTGAATTTTAAAGAGTCAAAACTTGAAATCTTGCCTTATTTGAATCCGGTCGAGGGCCGGCTCAACTTTTGTGAAGACTTGAAGCAAATACTTAAATGTGGGTCTTTTGCAAAAACTAAAACAACAGAAAATGTGAACATAACAATAATTGAACTATTAGAACTATTTGTATGATGGATACAATAGATAATACATGCAGGCCATAAAGATCAAGCCGGAATTCCTTGGTTACAAACAGACACCGTATATATATATAAAAAAATCTTTAAAAATTTGGAGGCACTATTGGATTGGGGGCCTAAAGCCTCTAGCTTCAAAATACTCCCCCTTAAGCTCGCTCTGATCCAGTCAAATGAGTTGAATGGGCGGAACGGGTCTAAGCTCCCCAAAATTGAATTCCAATATCACCTATACTTTAGCTCCAAAATTATTTGCATATAAAAAAATGCAATTAGCATAATTATTGAAAACATCTCCAATACGTCAATAATTTATAAAATTTATAAAATTCAAAAAAACCGACAAAAAAGGCCACAACCTTTCATCTCGACTAGGCCCCGTTTAATAATTACCCATTTCATACCGAACATGTGAAGACCCGGTGCCCAACATGTAAAATCGACAACCTTGTTTCGTAGGGATAATTTGTCCTTGCTTTGTAGGAATATATGGTCCTGCCATTACCATATATATCATGATCACCATGTTATAAGCCAATTTGATATAATTTTAACAAAATCATCGGATGAAATGTGCCAAATGTATACGCGTGTAGGAAATCTTTAAAACCTGAACACAAGTTAAATTACGGCCCTACAAAAACGTTAATGGTCAACAAGATTAAATTTAAAGCATTAAAACAATAACATGACTTGAGTAGTAGTTCATGATATTGGCACGACTCAATCAAATTAAAAGACCTTGTCTATCTACTCAGGAGATTTGATTTGATTGAGCCGTTCCAATATCATCACTTTACCATCGACACAACACAATAAACATAAGCACAGTCTGGTTCGGATGTCACCTCTACAATGAAAATCTGAACACTTATATTGATGATCCAAGACCATAAATATCAAATACATGAGTATGCAAGAAGATGGATAAAGAAGAATAATTTGCAAGAAAATTAGAGAAAAATGGTTGAGATGATCTTGATTGAGGGTATATATATTACTTACACATATATACATACACATATAAACAAACAAATAATTATTTGTAGTTAGGTCAAAATAGTGGTTGATGACATTAATATTAATTCAAAATTGAGCGTCTTTTTCTTCTATAGTATTTCCACTGACTTTTTATTGTTATTGATATATGTATTGTGGTTGGTAATTGATTTTGTCAAACTCACATTTTTCATGAAAATTGCGATAACTTAAAATGTAAGATTATATATAAGAAAACAAATACAAGAAAAAACTAGAGCTTTTGCATTGTCAAAAGTTTTTTTTTTACTACAGTTTTTGTTTATGTGCTGATCCTTCTGCCTATAAAAATTTCTATTGTAAAATAATAAAAGTGAATATAATTTATTGTATTGAGGGAGAGGGAGGCGTCTCAACTTTTCTCCACATGCTAATTTCACCGCCACCTCACACCTCTTCCCATTTTGTAGTGAGTCTTTCTCTTTTCTCTATTTTTATATTCCAAACAGTCTAGAGTTCACAAAATTCAATAGGTAAGTTATCCTAGGACCTAGATTGATAAAAAGAAAAAACCCCAGATTTGGGGATGGTATTCCCACCAGGGGAAAAAAACAGTTAAAAGTTTATTGTTTCACTTGTCATTAAGACTTGAAAATTCAATATAAGAATTGTTTTATTTAATGTAGAGGGTAGAAGGTTCGTTTTATATATGCATACATTATTAAACATTTTGAATGGATAGATAATTTTACATCAATATTAAGATGGCATACCAAATGTCTATGAACAAATCATACCTCGTCCAATTTTTTTTTCCTAAATCTACCCTTCCAACCTATAGAATTGTATTTATTAGATCAATGATTTATATATTTCTTTTTATTTAGTAATTTTGGTTGTTGTTTATCTATTAAATTTTAATGATGATTTTATGAAGGTTCCTTTCGGGCTGAGATTTTTTTTTTGTTTATCATTTTGATTAATGCACATATTTATGTATTTTAATATTTTGAGAATTTCAAGTTACATCACAAAGGAATTTATTTTTTTAACATCTTAAATTTTATAAATAAATATTATACATTTTTGTGTTATAAAGGTTAATATTAATAGACATGCATTATACGTTTTGATAATATAAAATTAAATCGGGTTAGCACCGTCTATTTTCCTTTACCTTTATGATACATATCTTTTTATGTTTTGATGTAAGTTTTTATTCAAAATCGAACCAACTTATATTTTGACTTTCACTCGTCTTAAAATACAACTTGGGTTTTTTAACATTCATTTCAAAATACACGTAATTTTCTAACTCTTAAACGTTTTGTTTTAAATTCATTTTGGTGTCCTGTGTCAATGAGCGGGGAATTTTACTAGTGTGTGTATCCCCTAATAAAGCAATTCAATTAATGTCACATATTATTATCTCCTTTAATTTGATAATAATATTATTAAACATTATAAGTATCTACTATTATAAAATTATTAATATATAATCTTTATCATTATTTTTATATTTACTATTTTTTATTCTCTATCTTATGTTGGGCTAGCTTACTTGATATAGATACAAGGCTTTAGAGAAAAGGTCTTAAGTTTAAACCTAGATAAAAAGTTAGAGTAACAAAATACCGTTAAAAAATGAACATAGGTATTCAGTATTGTCTTGTAAAAGAATAGTAAAATTTATAGAACCATTTATTTATAAATAGTCAAGTCATTCTTGAGGAAATTTTTAGTTTAATGTGATCTAATGTGAATGCAAATAGTAAAAAGAAACAAGTGAGCAACTCCTTTCATAGACATCATGACAACGTTATAATGTAGTTTTATAAGCCAACAAAAATCAATAACAACATGATATATATGTCTATATATGATATGACTTTTTAAGGACATATATTCTTTGACAAGGTATATGTATATAAAGTGTCATTTGCTGATATTCCTTGAATTATTTATATGAAACTAAATCATCAACTAGAATATTTTGAAAAAAAATAATATATGGTCAAAATGAAAATTTTATTTATAATTTCAACATGTATGTTTTTCTTACAACTTGCATACATCTTTTCTATACCTACTTTTTATCAACTACCTGTGTTGAATTGGAAACATTCGTGATCTTTCCAACTTACAATAAGGAACTCGTATGTGATTGGTGATTCATAGAGTTGGCTACATTGTTTGAATATTTCTTGATGTGAATAATATTTATCACGCACTATAATTCATTTAAGTTGTTATGAATTATTAAATGTTATGAGGGTCCAACTACTTAGCCACATGTACCATTGATACAAACAAGTGTCGAGAGGGGCATTATTGGTGGACCGTAATTTAATTACTGTCGTGGAATCTGTAGCCTATGAAGAAGCCCATGCCATATTCAAGTAGAGATTGGCCATTATCAGTTTATCACCAAGCGTCCCGAGAATCTTTAAAAAATTTTGGGTGTAAGGCAAGGAAAAAAATGGATCTTTACTGAGTTAATTTTAAATAGGTTTAAACTTTATTAATACAAGTAGACGAGTAAATGGTAATGGGCTTAATTCAAAATATAGTGTTTAACTTTAACAAGCTTAAAATAAATATGGGTTTATGTGTTTAAAAAAGTATAAGTAATTTTCTTTTTAGAAACATACAATATACGTAAAAATAAATAAAACCTAGGCCCTTGTGGAGACTGGGCCGTCGCCCACTCGGGCCACCCTCAAAGCCGACATTGACCATCGCCACCACCACCTTAGACTCAAAGTTAGGACTGTAAACAAACCAAACATTCAACGAACCGTTCGTGAAATGTTCGGCGGCAAGTTTGTTTGTGTTCGTTTGTTTAATAAATGAACGAACACAAACAAGATATTTTGTTCGTTTAGTTAAACAAACAAACATGAACAGAGGTCGCGTTCGTTCATTTACGTTCGTGAACATTCGGTAACATGTTCGTTTATGTTTGTTTGTGTTCAATATTGGGTTTTTAATTTTTTACTTTTAGTTTATTTACTTTAAATTTCCTATTGGTAGATTATTTAATCTATACTACATTATAAAAGAGGAGGCATAGGCAAATCTCTACTACCTTATTAAGGAGGAGAGATGGGTAAGAAGGTAATTTCACTATCATTTTAAGATGGCATACAAAAGGTCTCATGCATAAATCTCTAACTTATGTACAAGTCACTGCTACAAATCAATTGCACCATTCAATACATTTAATTCATGTATTAACTTTTTGTTACCTAGAACCATTAACAAGTAATAGATTAATTCATGTAACTTTTTTTTAATGGATTAACTTTTTGTTACCAGTGGAATTTGAATTATCACCACAAGAAAAGGCTAAGCCTTATTTAACACTTTGTAACCAGTAAGCTAAAGGCTCTTTGGTTCATATGTGTAACTAAATGTTGCAAATAAAAATCAAGCACGGATCGGATTGGATAAATGACAGTATGGTGTATAAAGTTTTAGCAATTTAAAATGTGAATAAAAATACATACCCGCAGCAACGCGCGGGCATTCCACTAGTATGTTCAAATTTTTCAAAGTTAAGATGGCATACCAAAGGTTTCTTTACAATTTTCTAAATTTTACCACTTTTCTTCCCTAAATGTCCCTAGAAGATGATTAACTTTTATATGAAAATGGAACTCTCCCAAACTAAATAAACACACGTGATAACAATATTTTTTTAACAAATTTCATATAAAGGCGATGAAATATAATAATTTATATTACCACAATGAATAATCTTATCTCAGCTAAACTTGTATGAATTTTAAAACTTTTGCCATAATAATACTTATATTATAAACCCTTTTCATATATATATGTCTACCGAGCGGCAAAGTGGACGGGATGGTTCGACTCACTGGATACATTGGGCAACCTTTTAGTCGCTGGGTCAAGTTTGGCAAGTCTATTACAAGCTTACAAATCATAACTTTTAATTTCTAAATGGACAATGATCTTCATATGATAGTTTATACAATATCATATTATTACTACATGCTTTTGTCATGTAAATGAACTATATCATTTAGCAAGGTGTTTTCAATGACACGGTTATGTAGATATGCAATGACCGGACAACTTACACAAGAGTGGATCCCGCTGCAACGTGCGGGTAAACCCACTAGTCTATATTATCTTATTAAGGAGGAGTGATGTATAACATGGTAATTTGTATTCCTATACAACTTAACAAGCAACATGTACAACATATTTAAGCAAAAAAATTAAGGGTATTATTGGCATAGTTGTGACAATTAAGACACTTAGGAGGGTAGATTAGTAAATTTAACATAATTCAATACCTCACATCCTAAAATCTTATCCCAATTATGCCCTTATGTCCAACTTTTAAAACACAAAATACAACCTAACCTATGATGCATCTTAAATGTGAGACATTTCAACCCCTCGTCCATATTATTATATATACTTCATTATAATCAATTTCTTGAATGCTAATAGTCTTTTCATAACCCAAACAAAATCTTATAGTTAATTTTATGCTTTGAAACATTGTTTTGTCTAAAAAATTTATGTCTTCATTAGATGAGAAGAGAAAAAAAATCAATGAGAAGTTAAGACGCTTGCAAGATATGGTTCCCGGATGCTACAAGGTATAAAGATATGAGTTAATCTTTATATACATATATACATTTTTTTCTACTTGTTCATATGTTCTTTGACAATTACAAATTTTTTTCTTCATAATATATCATTGTTTTGTTCCATTTAAATGTAGTTATTTGCTATAGACAATGGGAATACCACTGATGTTGGATGTAATAATCAACTATGTTGGATCGTTGCAGAATCAAATTGAGGTAATTTAACTGTGCAACTAAGAATTAAAACAATAAACAAACAATATTCAGAATTATTGATGAGAAAATATTTTTCAAAATTAATTAATACAGTTTTTTCTCTTCTTTGTGCATTTTTAGTTTTTCTCCATGAAGCTTTCAGAAGCCAGCATATTCTATGACCTATTGACCTCAACGCTACTGAATTGTATGAATTGTATCAATGTTATAGTCCTAAAAATAGTGGTCATGTATTTGGTATTGTATTTGGTATTGTATTTGAATCAACCCGAATCTTTATCTTCTATACTATATTATAAAGCATCAGTGAAGGATATATACCCGCAAAATTTAAGTAAATACAACCTTTATTGCTTATAGTACAATGCTTATTGAAGTCATTTAGGGGGTAAAATTGTCTTTCTACTTAAATATTAAATTGTTGTAGAAATTAATTTAAACATAATTATAAAATTGATGAGGAAATTAACAATAATGTGGTGACTTTTTACATTCATAACCTCCATGTCTTTATTATGTTTCTATCAATGTTATAGTCCTATAAATAGTGGTCATGTACTTGGTATTATGTTTGAATCAACCCGAATCTTTATCTTCTATATCTATACTATATTATAAAGCATCAGTAAGGATACCTGCAAAATTTAAGTAAATACAACCTTTATTGATTATAGTACAATGCTTATTGAAGTCATTTAGGGGGTAAAATTGTCTTTCTACCTAAATATTAAATTGTTGAAGAAATTAATTTAAACATAATTATAAAATTGATGAGGAAATTAACAATAATGTGGTGACTCTTTACATTCATAACCTCCATGTCTTTATTATGTTTGTATCAATGTTATAGTCCTATAAATAGTGGTCATGTATTTGGTATATAAATAATGTGATGACTCTTCACATACATAACTTACATATCTTTCAATGTTTATAGTAAATAAATTACATCATATATTATGTATTTATATATTCTTTTTAAATTTATGCGGTTGCAGGATGGTATGATGTGACACTTCTGCACACAAATGAATATGTAGGCTTAAAGTTTGCCAACACACCCAACCCAAGACACGTTTCAACCCATTAAAGTGAGCGATATATGTAGGCTTGACGTTTATACAAGCAAATATGGTAGAGATACTTCATGAGCAACGTCATCATCTTCCTCGATGGTTTTTTTTTTTTTTTTCTCTGCTACTATAAGCTTCTAGGAATATAATTTTAGTTTCGGATCTCACGAAGTCACCAATTGCTTACATATCCAAATGAAGACAAGTTCTTATCAGTTGATTTGGTAGTTTTAACTATATTGATTACTAATTTGTTTGGTCTAATATATTTGTTACGGCGCTTGTGAAACTAACATAAAACGAGAGCATCTATGAAAAACATTGACTCCGCTGTATCTCGCGGGTGCCCTAAAATAATAGAAATATGTTGCACACTACAAACTGCATTTTAGTAATTACATCACTTCAACTACAATCTTATGGTCATTAAGAGATATAACGCCACTTCACTATGCTAAGCACCGCTCTACGATGGAATACTTACCTGCCTTTGAGATACATAAAAAGGGTCCTACCAAAGGACGTGGGCCAATATAAGGGTGTTGCAAGGAATAGTATGGCCTATTGTGATGTACCTATTTAAAATATTCAGAAGATATACTTATGAGTTTCAGTTTTTAATAACATATATTTTATACATTGTTGTTTTCTACTTCATCATAACGAACAACCAACAAACACGATGCACAAAGGGCAAAACAGATGCACCCGCCGCAACGCGCGGGCATTCCTACTAGTATCTATTAATGTATCACATATTGATATTACTTTAACTATTTTAATTAACTGTGATTTTAGGTGGATTAAACGAGTATTTCAAGTTTAATATGATAATTTTGTGTTTTGATGAGATGTTATGTGATTAAGATTATTTCAAGTATATTTTGGTAATTATATTAATATATTTTGGGTGGACAATGTTCGAGATGAAATTTTCAGAATTTAATATGTGTTAATTTGTGCTCGGTTTTGTTCATTTCCTTAACAAACGAACACGAACAAAAACCTCGTTCAATTAATTGTTCATGAACAATTCGTGAACACGTTATTTCCTTAACAAACAAACACGAACAAAAAATCTCGTTCGGTAAGTGTTCATAAACACTCTATTTCTTTAACAAACAAACACGAACAAGGCCATGTTCGTGTTTGTTTGGTTCGTTTACAGCCCTACTCAAAGTTAAGATACCTCTACCTGCACCACTAATTCCACCATCGGATCAAGCACATGGATTGAAAGCCCAAAGGATGGTCGAGTTTGCTCTTACACATGCCATAGACGTGCCTCACCAGCCATGATCATTTATGTTTATAATTATAGGTCGATTGCCAAAGGCATTATAGCCTAGCGGCATCTTGTTGGTGAAATAAGACTTAGGGACCATAAGGTCCTGGGTTCGAATCTCACAAAGGGGGTTTTCTCATAATTATTATGAGTTTCCTCCTGAATTGGTAACTTGGTGGTGGAATATGATCGCGTATCAACATTGGTGGCACAATGATACTCCATGGTTCCGTGAGTGATTCCAATTTGTTGGCCGTTCAAAAAAAATAAAAAATTATAGGTCGATTAGTTTCAGATGTATCATTAGACTTGGATACGCTATCGTCTCAAGAGTTAGGTAGGCTTTACTGATGAAAATGGTATGTTTCTTCTATAGGAAACATCATTTAATATCCCACACAACACAAAACGTATGTATTGCAAAGTGTTTTATTCATATCGACTATATCATTGATGTGAACAAATTCGTTGTCCATCGATGTTTCCGTGTTACTGGGTTCTTGTACATATGTACATTATTATGTTTGTTATCATTAGTGATATTTGTAATTGTTTATAAAGCTAACATACTTCCTCAAAATGGCTCACATGTAGATTTACATGTTCCCAAACTACTCAAACAACATTCTCAAACAAGAAACTGTCTTTTAAACAATATTTTGGACATTTGACATAACCTAATTCTTCAATGTCTACACAGTTCACGTATATTACACTAAAAGGCACTACATTTCTATCTTCTTTTCAATTAAATAATATTTTTTTAATACTTTATTATTATCTTTTTCTCTCTTTTTCACTCACAACCACTTTACATAATTATTAAAAATTATAAAGGTGAACAATATCTCGTTCAAATTTACTGATGAAGAACAATAACTTTTCTCTCTCTTTCACTCACAGCTATTTACAACTACTTTATATAATATGGAGAACATACTCAAAAAAATATAGAGACCTGAATACTCAATTTTAACTTCTAGAAGATGTGTTTGAAAACAATTTGGCATGGGTAATTAGGATTCATACACCCCCTATTTAGGATTCATACACCCTGACCCACATCACATACCAATAGGAGGTTGCCACATACCCCAAAATGTGATGTTACACCCCCAGAATGTGACGTCACAGGGTGTATGAATCCCGTAAACCTTGGCATGTGAAACCTTTATTGTAAGATTCGATTCATTTGTGAATCTAAAGTGCAATAAATAGTTCCTTAAAAATTATACGGTTTAGAGTACCACGTATTACTTTCATGGGGACGGGGACCAATATATGTATGTTAATTGTTGTAATGTTCATAGTCGAACGTACACATCTATCTATCTATATCTATACATATAATAAACCAAAGCCATTTTAATGACATGGCACTCAAAGAGGATATTCTCTTCATTGAGTGTGCCATGTGTCATCCCATGTGGCAAGGGCTTTATTTTAGGAAAATAATAATTTAAAATTTAAAAACAAAATTAGATTTTTATATCTAATGTTTTCTCCCATAACTTTTAAACGTTAATATCTTTTATATACGAGATTTTTTAAAGAAAAAAATTACACCAAATTAACGAGCGTTTTATTATCTTTCCAACGGGTACCATAGTGCTATATAAAAAACGGAGAAAAAACGACTATTTTTTTGTGTGGTTTTGTTCATACAGGAAAAAAAACACAAAGTGTTCAGGTTATTCAAAAAATTACACCAAATTAACGAGCGTTTTATTATCTTTCCAACGAGTACCATAGTGCTATATAAAAAACGGAGAAAAAAACGACTATTTTTTGTAACCCGACAGGCATTGTGTCAGGTTTGAAATTAGTTTTAAAAAAAATTGTGGGTTTGGGTCGGGCTGGGATTAGGTGATACCCGACCCAATTACCCTTTTTTTTATATTAGAATATGATAATTTATGGCAGAGATTTGTTTAATAATAATAATAATAATAATAATAATAATAATAATAATAATAATAATAATAATAATAATAATAATAATAATCTTTGTCAATTATATAGGCTAAAAGTGGTGTCTTTTGTTAGTTACATGGTATACAAGGAACTGACAATAATTTTGTGAACCTAGGATGTGCGAATCATTTACATAAATAGCGGGTTTATTATTTTACAAATTACATTTGGGGGGTATTGGGGGAAAAACTGAAAATGGTGATGTATGGAAGTGGATTGGCGGTATCAAAAAAATTAAAGTAGATGCCGCCAATTGATATAGCGGTATCACATTGTCATTTGTCAGTGTGTTTTAAATGTGTAGATGCCGCCAATTGATATAGAGGGTTCACCTCTAGATGCCGCCAATCCATTTGAAGGTGTCATTGATACCGCCAATTGAGTTGGTGTGTTCTTCAATGTTGCCGTCATGATCCCGCCAATCCATTTTCATGCATTAAAACCAGCAAATGAAAATCAGTCTTCACCTGCAAAGCATGCAGCCTATAAGACACACTCACAAGGTCTCTAGCATTGCATGCAATGGTCTTGTAAGTTGCAGATGATTTGATAGGCAAATAGTATTCTTGGGAGTGTAAGAATTCAGGCTTTGAAGGTTATAAAATGGAGGTTGAGGTGAAGAAGGAGCACCACCCACATCCAAGAACACACCATCAACACAACAATCTCCATCTGAAACCTTTGAAATTCATAAAAAATCATACCCACCAAATTCCTCCCACCATGAATCAAAACATGAACTTACACCCTGGTCCCCTAAACGACGATGTGTTGTATCTTCGTGATCGACATCGTGCCTTTCACGTTTTCACAGACGAGGAAAACTTCAATGCCGCCATGATGGTGAAGCGCAGCGATAGAGGAATATGGAAGTTATTTCGTGACCGCCCTGTTGTAGGACGGGTTCGTCACCTTATCGATGCTGCAGGGTTTGGTGGCCTCATAGATTGTGGTTACCGATACGTTGACCACTCCTTGACAACAGCTTTGGTGGAACGATGGAGGCCCGAAACTCACACGTTCCACCTTCCATTTGGTGAAGCTACTGTCACCTTACAAGATGTTAACGTCTTGTGGGGGTTGCCTATTGAGGGAGCTGTTGTGTCTGGGGTAGATGATAATTTGTCTACTGCCGACGCAATAGCCTTGTGCCGACGATTCTTAGGTGTTACGCCTACACAGGCCCAAATGTCCGGCAAGTCCGTTTTTGGTACTGTTATTCTTGATAAACTAAAGCAGGAATTTGTTGAAGCAGAGGCTACGGATGAAGAGTGCATTTTTCGTGCTCGTCAAATCATTTTCTTTTTGATCAGTTCCACCTTACTCCCTGATAATAATAATAATAGAATAAATGTTTTTTACTTGAGATTTTTACGAGACCTGAACCGTACAGCATCTTATAGCTGGGGCAGTGCGGTTCTGGCTTGTTTATACAGGTGGCTTTGTGATGCCACCCAGCCGGATAGGAAAGCCATGACCGGACCCATGATGCTCCTTCAAGTATGGGCATGGGAGAGGATCCGGTGTCTCGCGCCACGACCACCCTCAAACCGGTTTGATTATACTTGCCCGATAGCCGCTCGGTATATATCGCAAATCCCAGTTTGTATATACTTGCCTGCATGGCATCCCTTTGTATTTTTTTTTTCTGAACACGTTTTTTAACATGTTAATTTTGTAGGTGGCGAGACCGGCGGTTAAAGTTCACGGAGGTGGCCCAACACTGCCTCAAGGCATACCGTTCACAGCTACAATCGTTGAACGAGGAGATGGTATGTTAGTAATTATTTTTAGTTTTTTGTATGTATTAATCATGCATTTATTGTGTTTTGTTACTGACTTAAGTGTTTGTTTTTAGTTCAACTGGACCCCCTACAACTCGGTTTTGGACCGACTACCGGCAATGTGCACAAACGGGATGGAAAGCTGGAGGAGTTGCTGTCCCCTTATAAGCTTCGAGATGGTTGAGCATCATTACCCTCAACGGGTTTTGAGGCAATTCGGCATGGTCCAGTACATACCTCCCCAGATAACCTTAGCCGTACCCACGGCCCGGCTTGCAACACTGCATGCCTTGGGGCGGCAAGGACTCAACGGGGCGGACTGGATGACTAGGCATGAAGCCTACGTCAATGCATGGAATAACCGTCGTAACACGGTTATCCGCTCTGAACTCATAAGGACAGCTTCAACCGAGCCCGGTTATATGCAATGGTATATGGGGCGTACCGTTGCATTTATTGGAAATCCGGGTGCAGCACCGTCCCCAGCTGGCGGTTTCCAAGACGACGGTGCTAGAATCCAGTTGATGGTAAACCATTTTTACGTTCCTAATTCATACATTAATTATTTTCGCAATTTGGTGTTTCTAACTAAAAATTTTGTTTGCTGCAGAGGGATGCCATGGGTGATATTTACCGGTCATCTCAGGAGGCCTTTAATAATCCTCAGGCATTCGCCACGCAGCTTGAGCGCATACAAAACACGGCGTTTCACAGTATGATGATGTCACAAAACGCCGGACACTTACAAAATCCGACGCATCTTACCATGGACGCCGTTGACTTGTCGGCACCTGCACGGCCTCAAAGGGTGCGCCGGCGACGCGCTCCCCGTCAGGTGCCGGAAAACGTTCCGGAGAATGAAGACCAAGCTGGTGGAAGTCACTCTGACGCTGGGTTTCGTGCATCTGTTGCGGCCAGCAACAATCAGAACCAGATCGGGGGATATGTCCCGCAATTCATGGACAGTGGATTGGACCAGATGGGAACTCCATTTGGATTGGGTGGATCAATCGTGCAGGGAACTGGTCATGTTGGTGGGTCCGGTGGCAGTCAACCGGGGGAGATGGGTCCGCTAGCTAACTTTCGTGCAGGCGGAATTCCCATCGGAGATAGTTGGGGGTTTCCTTCATCACCGGCTTACGTGACGCCTATTGGACAGGGGTTGCCACGGTTTGATCACGACCTTTTTAGTGATTTTCATTACCATGCCCCGCATAATTCGTGTGATGAAGGACCTTCAAGCCGGCCAGGACCATCTACCACGCTGAATTTAAACCTCTTTCCTGATAACGAGTACGGTAATGAAGGAGCCCCACCCGCCAACCAACCACCCAGGAGGCAATCTGAACGTCTTCAGAATCAGGGATCCTCGAACGATCTGTACTGGTTTAACCAATAACATTGTCGAATTCAAGTCTGTTCATAATTACCTGTTGTAACATTTTTTATAACATTAATTATTGTTTTGCCTTATAAATATATGAACATTAATTATTGTTTTGCCTTATAAACCCACCCACACTATGTTGAAAACGGGCTAGGCTGCCCTCTTTGGGCCTCTATGCAGCCTGGCTGGGCCTGCCGAACAGGTAACCTGACTGACGGACGCGTTGCCCTTGGGTAACACACGGGCGTCGCACGAAGTCCGGGCGGTTTTCGGGTCTCCGGGGCCTGATCCCGGTGGCCCGAAAACGGCTCGGAGGGATAGATTTATTTATTTCAAATAACACACAGACTTTCCATTTTTGGAATGTCTCAAACAAATAATACAAATATGATAGATTTATTTAAAACAAATATTACAAATTTATTTAACAACTGTTTTTCAAAACTAGTCACTCAAACTATACAATCTACGGATTTACAAGACAATATATTTTCCGAGATCACCTATTCCAATATTCTACCACCGTTTTTGTTGCATAGTTCATTAAGTTTCTGTTTCGCACCCAGAAACTTGTCTTTTCCAGTCAGCGGGAACTCAGGACCGCATTCAGATTCAAACTTATCTGAATTTGATCCAGGAGAACATGGTTCTACCCGTTGAATATGTGTACCAAATCTACAGGTACCCAATGTTCAAACCAGCCTGCCATACGAAAGTAGTACGGTGAAGAATCGCATCATCCGTTGCCGGACAAGTCGCTAATGACGTGATGTGATTCATCAACACCGGATGGCGTGGGTTTGCCTGGAAAGTAGACCCGCCCAACGATCCATAACTCTCTAATATTTTAAACTAAACCCTCAATGTTGCATTGAGAGGTGTAGTTTAATGTGGATGTAACACCGATCCAAAGACACCGCTTTTTTAGACCCCAGAAAAGCGATGCCAAGCGGGGGATGAAACGGCAGACGATGCTGTTAAGCATGACTCATCCCCGCCGAAAACAGTTAAAACTCCATGTGAATGTAACATCGACCCAATATCAATAAAAAACCGTACCCTCCAGAACAATTGAGATATGTGGTGTTGTAAATGGGATTGAGATATGTGGGAATGATAGAATATATTTGTGTTGTAAATGGGATGGAGAGAATTGGAAGCTGGTTGAGTCCTTATATAAGAAATGATGCCTCACTTTGAATTGGCGGCATCAATGTGGAAAGTTTGGTTTGGCGGCATCAATGTGTATATCCCATTTGGCGGCATCAATGTGTAATTTCTTAGATGCCGCCAATTGACTTCCATACATCACCAAATTCAGTTTTTTCCCCCAATACCCCCCAAAAGTAATTTCTAAAAAAATAACTCTACTACTTATGTAAATGATTCAGGATGTGCATTAGGGATTTAAGATCAATAGTCAGTAACAAGGGTTTTCAAAAAATCAATTTAAAAACAGTATCAAAAGAAAGTTGAAAGTAAATACTTTTTTGCAAGGTCCATCTCCTTGGCCAGGGGCAGAGTTATTAAGGCCCGTACGTAGTTACGGAACAGAAATGAATCTTTTGGTATATTTTTTTAAAGTATTTAATGTAAGTTGATACATAGATGCCATTTTTATAGTTTAGATACTTCTAATTTTATTCACTTTACTTAAATTTTTTAACCCGGGACGCTCCCGGGGTATAAGCTAGTAAATAATAAATGAAAAAGTTAAAAACACATTACTTTGTAGAAACTTAGAAATAGATAGCATAATCCAAATAACTCATAAATCTATTACCATTTAAACACGGATTTCATTACTTCCGTCCTAACTAATTTGTTGAAGTAGGTGATCTGTATATGACTTCAAAATATTAGGAACCTTATGTCAATGAGACTGCAATATTTTTATTTATTGTTTGTACTAGCTGATTACTCCGGGAAGGTCCCGGGGTTGAAAAATTAAATATGATTTAATAAAAAATGATAAAAGAGGAAAACTCAAATCACGAAAAGAGTAAATAACTTAAACATAATCAATCTTAGTTAAAAAAAAACATTTATTTAAAAAGTTAAAAAAATAAAAAACAGAAACCATATTAAACATAATACAGTCTTAAAAGGATAGCCTTTAACATATAATCATCTTCACGTAATTTAAAATATGTTACAATTTGACTTTGACTTATATAGATATAGAATTCATGATGGGTGTTGAAAAATATAATCATTCTAATAATACTAATACTAATAGTAATAATTATTACTCTTGTAATTAAATAAATAAAAAAATAACCTTGTTATAAGGTGACACCATGTGTTGCAGTGTTGCGCGATTCTTTCTCCTAGCTTCTCTTGATGAAGTATACATATCCATCTTTAGAAGAGTAAAATTCCAGTGATAGCATGGCGATTGGGCTGAATTTCAACATCGTAGATAAGAACCTGGTTTATAAGAAAAAACATGATTAATGAATAACCTGAACACTTTGTGTTTTTTTTCTGTATGAACATAACCCCACAAAAAATAATCGTTTTTTTCTCCGTTTTTTATACAGTACTATGGTACTCGTTGGAAAGATAATAAAACGCTTGTTAATTTGGTGTAAATTTTTTATTTAAAAAATCTCGAATATAAAAGATATTAACGTTTAAAAATTATGGGAGGAACATAAGAGAGAAAAATTTAAATTTGTTTTAAATTTTTTTTTTCCTAAAATAACTCAATTTAATTTTAGTAATTAAGAATTGAGAGATAGATAGATAGATAAATTTAGGGTTTTATGTTTATCTTTTTTTTAACTAAAAAATGAAATAATTCAAAACCACTAAATCTTTCAATTATGATGCCACGTGGCAGTTTCATGGAGAGGTTGAAGGCACCATTGCACGCCACGTCAGCAATGTTCAATTCTTTTATATATATTACTAGCTAATTACCCCGGGAGGGTCCCGGGGTTGAAAAATCAAATTTTACGTGATAACTTATTGTAAATGGCACAAGTTAACTAACCACAAAATCTCTCAATCATTGCATGTTAATAGTATTCTAATCAGCAATAACTCATATTCCCTAATTTTAAACCTAATCAGTAATCATCTAAATAATCACTTATGTAAGCTGCAACTATTCAAAAACTCATCACATCTCTCTAATTTCTCACATTCTAATGGCTCTTATAATTCCTAACCTAATCAACTAAACAAACACTTAAGTTGGAAGTTGTAACCATTGCATCTCATTATGCCACGTGGCATAATCAAGAGATGGTTGAGGCCACCATTGAACGCCACGCCAGCAACTATCAATTCTTCTCGGGAGCGTCCCAGGGTTGAAAAATATAACCATTCTAATAATACTAATACTAATAGTAATAATTATTACTCTTGTAATTAAATAAATAAAAAAATAACATTGCTATAAGCTGACACCATGTGTTGCAGTGTTGCACGATTCTTTCTCATAGCTTCTCTTGATGAAGTATACCTAGTAAAATTCCAATGATAACTTGGCGATTGGGCTGATTTTCAACTTCGTAGATAAGAACCTGGTTTAAAAGAAAAAACATGATTAATGAATAACATGAACACTTTGTGTGTTTTTTTCCTGTATGAATGAAACCCCACAAAAAATAGTCGATTTTTTCGCCGTTTGTTTATATAGAACTATGGTACTCGTTGGAAAGATAATAAAACGCTCGTTAATTTGGTGTAATTTTTTTCTTTAAAAAATCTCGTATATAAAAGATATAAACGTTTAAAAATTATGGGAGGAAATATGAGAGAAAAAAATTTAAATTTATTTTTAAATTATTTGTTCCTAAAATAACTCAATTTAATTAAAAAAAGAAATAATTTAAAAACACTAAAATCTTTCAATTATGATGCCACGTGGCAGTTTCATTGAGAGGTTGAAGACACCATTGCACGCCACGTCAGCATATACATTTTCTTTTATATATATTAATAGATTAATAGATTTAATCGTGCAAAAACAAAAATAGGTGAAATCGATTAAATTTTTGTATTTATATATAGTTAGTTATATGTTTCACAAAATCATATTCAAAACCTTATTTGTAAAACTATGCGTAGCGTTAACCCGACACCACATCTCTATTCAAGCCCGCTACACACGACACCGGTGTGAGAGTTAGCAAGCATAAAGGGGGGAAGCGCCATGGAAATAACGAGCTTGAGCTTGAGGAGTGAGAGAGAAAGAGAGTAATAGAACTTTATTTAAAAACTTCTTTAAGCTAATCACTTGTTGTCAGCTCACCTTTATGTAGTTCAATCAATACACTTTTGAGTTTTGATGGTTTAGTTAGTTAAAGTCTCGCTGAATACATAGCAGTGCTTTTTTCACTTACTAACTAAACCATTATACATAGTTTAAGATTACATTTGTATATCGTATTACATTCCTATAAAATTATGTATTTAATAAAATAATGTTTTATTTCAATAGGCTTGATGGCTCATTAGCAAAGTCTTCTTAAACACCTAAGTATGAAGGTTTTGCATTCAAATTAATCCCACATATGTCGAATATTAAAAGAACTTTACTGTACGGACTAAAATTCTTTTGCATGTCTTTAACGGACAGTCTGTCTGGTGAGAAAGTGATGTATTCCCTAACTAAGTGATAATTGGTTCAAATTTTATAAAGGACAGATTTGGTGGTAATTTAGCCGGTCTTTTGCATATAATCAACATGAATTTTGATTATAAAACTCATCAAACTACCAATAAGATAGTGTATTCAAAAAGACATTTAGATATTTAGTTTCTAAATATCTGCGCAGGGCTCTGTTAGTGGTTTACGGGCCTGCCCCTTTAAACATTTTCATGATTGTAAAGATGGTAAACCAGGGTTTGGCGGATTTTTCCGCCTTATTGAACACATTTAAAGCACTCACCTCAAGACAGAAAACCGAAGGCTATCTATGAAGGAGGCTATCTCGAATGATCGGGACCTTTTTTTGGATGTTGGGGAAGTTCTCAGGGCAGGAGATAAATGGTTATGTGGGAGGTGCATGATGATGCATGCTCTCAGTAGGGGATGCAAGCATGACGATGAGGTTGGATCGTTCGCCATGGCCTCGGGAGATGTCGAAGATTTCATTGTTGGGATACGGAAGCCATGTCTAGCAGTAGACGACGCAAACCCACGTCACCCAACCGGGATGGTTGGGGATGTTGCCCTCCTCGAGCGTGTTTTTTCTCTCCCTATTCAAACTGTTAAAAGCATTCCCCCCAGTTGTCGTCTGATGTTTGCTCAAGTGTTAACAGGTGTCTTACGCAAAGTGGTGGCGTCGCCAGGCTCGGTTAACAATTGGGTCCAATTGCTATTGCTTCCGCGGTTAACCCTGAAGGTGGTCAGACCGTCCTCCAGGCAAGAGCGAATATCTGGGAACAGGAAATCTCTGCAGTGTAGTAGCATCATGCAAGCGCTTGCAGAATGGAAAGAGGGGTCTGGGTTTGCGGTCTTGGTCTCTTCCCTCTTGGAAAGCGTGGGGGAGGTTGTGGTATCTACGGGAGAAGTCAGAAGGGAAGAAGACAATGAAAGGGAACCTAACATAAAGCAATGTCTTTGTAAAGTTAGGGATGGGCATTTCACGGCAGCAGTTAAGGTTCTATGCTCCAGTGGAGTTGCCCCTCTATGTGAATCGACCATGAAAGCCCTCATTGATAAACACCCAGTGGTGCCGCCTCCATCCTTTCCTTCTCACCCTATCACCAAACCCGCTCTATCCGTAGAAGGGGATTGCGTGCTCAGATGTATCCGATCTTTCCCTAAAGGGACGTCTTGCGGCAGGGATGGGATACGGGCCCAACACCTGTTAGATGCTATGGGTGGTGAAGGCTCGGTGACTTCCTCGGGTTTGCTAGCGGCCATTACTGAAGTCGTCAACTTATGGCTTGGGGGGCTTGCCCTAAGACGCTTGCCGAGTTTGTCGCCTCAGCCCCCCTCACCCCCTTATTGAAGCCTGATAATGGAATTCGGCCTATTGCTGTGGGGGGCATCTGGCGAAGGTTGGTTTCTAAGGTGGCGATGAAGAAGGTTGGGAAAGACATTGCCCAGTACCTCGGGGACTTTCAATTTGGAGTAGGGGAACCAAATGGGGCAGAGGCAGTGCTTCACAGTGCCAACAGGTTCCTCAACTCTTTTCATGCGGATGGGTCGTTGGCTCTGCTTACGGTAGACTTCTCCAATGCCTTCAACTTGGTCGACCGCACAGCCTTTCTCCAAGAGGTTCACCAGCGGTGCCCGTCTATTTATTCGTGGGTCCAGTTCCTTTATGCTCAGCCTGCTAGGCTGTATGTGGGTAATGATTGTATTGGGGCTACCACTGGAGTGCAACAAGGAGATCCTTTGGGGCCCCTTCTCTTTGCTCTTGCCTTACACTGTCACACCACGACAATGGCGGAAACACGTGGCGCGACGGTTCAAAAGCATAAAGTCAAGGTTATTGCTAAACACAAGTAATTTAAGAAAATGGGTCATGACGTCAAATCTGTTTCAAACATTACACAAAAGTAAATTGTTTTTAAGTTAATCATAGAGGTTTCTCATATATATCCCAAATGCCTTGGGAAATAAAAGTGAAACCCCACAAAAGTTTGACGCCGCATTGGAGGATTCCTTGACCCAGCTTGCCCGGTGCTCCTTCATCTAGTTACCTGAAAGATATGTTTAAAAGTTTCGTCAATATAAAATATATTGGTGAGTTCACAGGTTTTTAGTTTCCAAAACTTGATTACTTGGGAAATACCATGTTATGACAATGTATAGGAGTTGCAAATTCCTATAACTCTACTTGAGACTATAATCAAACCAAGACGTATAAATAAATATGCCCCGCTCCAAGTCGTTACTCGGTTTCCCACGACTTAAGTTCAGAATATATGCACCCCAGGCATAACCTAATGCATAATCGACGCTATCGATTAGGGGTGGGCCTTGTCAGGCACCAATAGTACTATTCAATATTCCTCCGGTTTCATTTCCCTGAATAAATGATTATAGAGGCGAGGACTCAACCCCGAGTGGCGGTCACACCTCAAGTAATAAATCCGTCAAACATTTTCCCTAACATATCTTTCCCCCGGAAAACGTAAAAATAGTTTAAAATGGGGCCGTGAAACTCACCTGAAACTCTGTCTGGATTACTAGGCGGATAGCAAGGATGGTCTCGCACCTACAAACGTCCTAGACGTATAAGTCACTATTCCTATAGTGCATGTGCCTTGGCAAGTTGTACACCCAACTCCCGACCACAAGTTATTCCAATTCCCGTTTAATTAAGCGCGTATCCTAGGTTTCGTTGGCGTTACATTACCCTTTGTGTTACAAGTTATATATTACTCTTGTTAACATTTCCTTAACTTGTATCATATCATCATCGACTCGACTTCACTTAACATATAATTATTTTCCCATTTAAATAATTATACTTAAGATCGCATCGCTCGACATAATATATCTTTCAACCCTCGACCCGACTCACTTTGCCACACATTTGTTTTCCCATTTAAACAAATATGCTAAGATTTTGTCGTTCGATTGTATATTCTTAACACCCGACTCAACTCACCATACCGTATATTTATTTTCCCATTCAAATAAATATACTAGGATCTCGTTGGTACGGCATACACATATATATATCTTTGTCTTCTCGTCGCGGCTTTCCTTCCCACATATCTACTTTCCCATTAAGTAGATATACTAGAATTTTTGCCGAGACGAGCGTACATATATAAATGTGTGATTTTCCTTGTTAAGTATATACGTTTGTTTAACGTCTTATTTGTTTATGTCACGTGTTTCTCCCACGAATAATTCCTCCAACACTTAGGAAAGTGTTTATTAGTTTTCACCCATAATGTATATATATATTTTACCTCTTAAAATATATATTTTTCTTATCTTGCCGCAATGGCATTTTTCTCATGATTTGTCCGTGTACGGTTCGTTAACGCGTCTTAGTTCGATATCTTAACTTGATTAGTTAATTTTTCCAAGTTTTTCCCAACATGTATTTTATAGAAATATTATCCATATTTCTTCCTCTTTTCACATGTTACTTGGATGGTTTAAAATACTTATGTATTTCTAACCCAACTTGTTAACTTAACTACAAAAATGTTTCCAACACTTTTATATTCCCATTTATATAAAAGTATTCATTTTTGTATAAGTTTCTCAAGTTTGTTTAATATTTTTATAAAATCTCTATTTTATAAAAATCCTTATGTTAAAACCCTCTATATTTTTATAACTTTCAAAAATACACTTTTATACAAAATACCCAAGTATATCTACTAGTATTTACCAAAATCATCCTTAGAATTCATTACTTACATTTTTGACACCAAACTTTCCATACTTGTATTTTTGGACTAATAGTTTCTAAAATATCCATTTTAGTCCTCTAACTTTCAAAGTTACAACTTTAGTCCCTTAACTTCCAAAAGTTGCATTTTTCCACTCTAACTTCCAAAGTTAACATTTTTCCCTCAAAATAGTAGACTTTGAAGATTCAACTTTTTATTGGTAAGTTATTTTTGTATCAAAACACTTTTGTTAGTCTTATATTCCATATGGAAGACTACTTATATGTGTGTTTTATGTATTTGTCCATTTTAACAAAATATCATTCATCTAAGTAAGCTAACTTTAATTTTTCATCTTCTTTATTTATGAACTTCTAATATGTTCCACCATACATTATACCATGTATGATCATAATAAGATGATTTAAAGTCACTTTTAACATATTCAAGTTCATTCCATAATCTTAACCAAAACATCATCCTACTTAGTTTTAAATGTAAACTTTATGCATTTTCAAGATTATTACATTATCATCATCAAATCCATGGTTTATTTTCATATCTTTAATCATCCATTTTACACATGTAAAACCTATTAAAGATTATGTTTAAAACCACCTTTTAAACCCTTCATGTACAACTTGCTTCTAAGAACACATACATGAATAATAATAATCAAAAACAAGGTTAAGAATGCTTACTACTAGCACAAGGCTAGGGAAGACAAAACCTTTGATTTTGAGAGGGGTTTAGTGTGTTCTTCCTTAATGGTTAAGCTCCAAGCTTGAAACACACAATAGGGGTTTGGATGATGGATTGTTTTAAGTGTTTTGGAGATGTAGAAACTTGTAAGAATGAAGTATGGGGGAGGTGGAAACCCACGGCCACAAGGAGAAGAAAGGGAAGAGTTGTTTTGCTTTGATATCCAATCTCTAACACATGTTATATAATGCCCTATCACATGTAATCATGCTAAAGATTCAAGAAATCTTATGGAGGATTTAGTTGTGTACTTGGGATATTTTTGAAAATGTGATGAGTGTGTGTGTGTATAAGTAACCGTGTATGTATGTATGTAGGTAGGAGTTTTGCTTGTAAATCTTGATTAAATCTTATGATCTCTCATGATCTTTATACAAGACCTCACCATGCATGCATACACTAGTGTCATGATTGTTTAGATTTGTGTCTTGGATTTTTGTGGCCCTTGGCCGAAATTTTGAAAGGAGGGGACAAGAGTTGCATGCTTTTTGTACTAGTGTTTTCTTACAACTTTATCTTACACATGTGCATGCTTTACCTAAGTGTAGATTATTATTACTTCAACACTTGCATGGACACACTTCTTGGCCTTTAGGCCGGCCCCCAAGTGGGTTTAAGTGGGGTCCACAACTTCAAATGTTTACCCATTGTTTGTTATGTTTAATCCCCCGTCGTTCGGGTGTCGTTCGGGTATTTTTCGGGTTTTAATCACGCGTTATCCGGACATTAAAAATACCTTTAATAACCCTTAAATATAGTCTATTTTAAGCGTTGATTGGTTATTTAGGCCTTTGCCGGGTGAAATTATGAGTTATACGCGTATCGGGTGCGGTATGCGCATTTTATTCGTTACCGGGAGATTTGTACAAGACGTTTTCATTTATGGTTTTGGAGTTCCAAAACTCATTATATCTTATGAAAATACCCTTTATTTTATATCCTGGGTGTCCGGGATCCGTTTCGTTTATTTAATTATTACCGGGTAATTGCCAACGTCCATACCGGATAGCTTATTCGCACATGATCCAATCATGCTTTACCATTAAACGTATGCATTCCTATGCACTATTTGGAAATTGCTATCCCCTAAGGCCTTGATAATTAAATCACACATAATTGCATTTAATTACGTTAATCATATATTAATTAATTTGTACGGAATTACCTTATTTTTGCCGGTTGTTACATACACCCCCCTTATCTTGCGGGTTCAGAAACACTGTAACCTCCCGTTTCATGCTTGGTATTTGGATGATGGGACGATTATAGGCAACACAGCTGAGGTTGCTAAGGCTTTAGACATCATCAACATGCATGGGCCATCTCTGGGGCTTCATCTCAATATTAAGAAAACAGAGGTCTTTTGGCCGACGTGTGACAGGTTGAAAGTTTAGGATGGGCTTTTCCCGAGAGGGATTGGTAGACCAGAGAAGGGGGTTAAGCTCCTTGGTGGGGCTGTTAGCCGAGATCCTATCTTTAGTGGGGAGTTGGCGGTGCAGTGGGCTACAGGTGCGGTTGCCCTTATGAAACTCCTGCCCCGCCTTAGGTATCCCCAAAGTGAGCTCCTGCTGCTCAGGTCATGCATGGGGGTCGCTAAGTTACTTTTTGGGTTACGAACATGTCAACCCCACTTGATGGTGGATGCAGTATCCCTTTTCGATGATGGCCTCCGGGAGGCTATTGAAGATATAGTTGTGTGTGGGGGCCCCTACTTCGGGGACCTCCAGTGGCGCTTGGCATCCTTGCCTATGCGTTTAGGTGGTTTGGGCCTCCTTTCAGCTCGAGATGTTGGGGTTTATGCCTTTGTGGCGTCTAGAGCTCAGTCTTGGGAACTTCAAGATCATATCCTTCGAAACAGTGGGGTTATCGGGCTAGACCCGGACTATCAACATGCGCTCGAACGCTTAAATGTCTATCTCCCGGACTTTGATATTGGCGGTTTTTCTAATAAGGACACCGCCCCCTCAAAGCCACAAAAAACTTTGGCGAATGCTTTTTTTAGCAAAACTGCTCAGAGTCTGGGAGAAGTTTTTGAATTGTCCTCCCGCCAGAAGGCGGTGATTGAATGCCTAAAGGGCCCTCATACTCAGGATTTTTTGACCGTTTATCCCGATTGAGGGTTTAGGTCAATGTATGTCTGCAGTGGAGTACAGGGCTATACTCAAGTACCGGTTGATGATCCCTATGTATCCGAAAGATGAAACATGCCCCATCTGCCGTAAAGCTTGCATGGATAAATACGGGGAGCACGCAATTCATTGCAAAGAGCTCCCTGGGTTCAAATACCGGCATGACTGGGTGAGGGATGTTTTGTGGGACATCCTGAGAAGAGCTGGGATTTCTGCCAAAAAGGAGGCCCCTGTAAATTTTCTCACAGACCCTGCGGAAGGGAGATCCACCCTGCGACCAGCATATCTGCTTGTCTTTGGCTGGGAGAGGGGGAAACATGCTTGCGTGGACCTCACAGGGGTTTCTCCTTTGGTTGGGTTAAGGGAAACAGGGTTTGTAGCTGCGCAAGCATCGAGAAAAGCGGAATCGAAGAAAGTAGATAAACATGCTAAAGCTTGTGCAGAGAACCAACATGTATTTGTCCCTTTGGCCTTTGATACCTTTGGCTCCCTAGCGCCAGAAGCTATTCGTTTCTTGACCAGGGTCCAACGGGTCGTCCACAACAATAGTTCGTCTCCAGGGGGCAAGGATTTGTCTTTGGTAGGCTAGGTTTCGCTATTCAGAAAGGGGTGGCGGCACAGCTTGTTGCACGTCTACCTTCTATTATGATGTAACTTTCGTATTTTGTTTTAAAATTTGAAATATATTTGAATGTCCAAAAAAAAATTAGCATTTAATTAGCCCACTTTGTAATTCAGCCTTCTGACTACAACGATATGATCATGGATGAAGGGTATGATAAGACATGTGTAGCCACAGGGTGATGGTGGTGGTGTGGAAAGTTTTTTTAGAAGAAAAAAAAATCAAACCAATCAAAATTATACATAATCCAACAACCAACTATAACAATTCACCTCACTCTCATCTTTTATTCCTCGCCCGTAGAGATATTCAAACTCCAAGGAGCTCTGCCTCTTCTACGCCATAGAGGGGTGGTGTTGATAACGTGGAGCGGCTTCACACCCCTCTTTCACGTCACCACACCTGGCAAATTACGTAAAAGTTACTAGCAATCACGGCATCATTTTGGGATTAAGAAAGTCAGAATTTTATATATCTTAATTATTTTCTATTTTTAACACCAAAATGATATTACTTATTTATTTACTTATAATTTTTAACACCAAAATGATATTACTATTGGTAAAGACAAAATCTTTAAAACACGTAGGTTGTAGGAGGTATTGGATTCAAGTCTCAAAGACCACGGGATTAAAGAAATTAACCTTTCAAAAAAAAAATTTACTTATATATTTATTATTTTCACTTTTTTATTTTATCTTTTTATATCTCAGTTATTTATGGTTAAGAGAACATTTTAAAAAAGATTGCTAAAAGCAGGTGGTGGGAGCTTTTATTCATGGAACGTGATTTATGGAAACGATACCGTACTATAACAACTCGCACGTTGTTACGGAACGTGATTTACACTTGTCGCAGAACGCGTAAACACTATACCGGTATCGAATGGGTACCCATACCGAAAGTACCAGTCTTGAAAAACGACAAAAATGAACACTGGTAACTGTACCGAAAATGATTGTTATAGTACGGTATCGTTTCGGACTGGTAAGTCAACAAAAAACCCTGGTACCGTACCGAACCGAACCAGTACGAGTACCAAATGTACTACTACAACTGTGGTAAGAAAAAAACGGTTTGGTAGCTGTATTCAAAGGTAAATTAACAAATTCAATACCGTACCGTACCGAACCGATATAGAAAGTATTATTACAAATATGGTAAAAAAACAAAGGGCTTAGTAATATAAAAAAATAAAAACAAAACGCAAAATAATTCAGTGAATGTTAGCAAGACAACATAGATTAATTTACGTTCATAGTTTCTTAAAACACTTCCATTTTGCTACAATTTTATTATTAAGCTAAAAAAGCATTAACTTAAAAAAACCAATGATCAATATTGTTTATATTTTTAATTTTAATGATGAATGATTGCAACAAATCATCGGCAACTTGTGGTCTCCAATCCATTCGTGGGTGTATAATGGTTGGTAATGGGGCAAAAAGGTAGTTTCAATAAAACCTACTCCAATTTGTTTGTTAAAAGTTGATGCAATTTTTAAAGAGAATATTCAACAACCATTTTCCATAAGGATAATGTTTATAATAAAGAATTCCAAACAACACTTTAAAAATGTCTTTTAACTTTGGGTAAAATAATACCATTACTCTTCAATTACCCCTTCCCATTTCAAGTTCAAGCTACACAACACAAACCTTATATTATATGAACACCAAGGTACCCTAAATTTGTTGGCATGCTTTTCTCGAGTATAATTTTGAGTTGTGGGTTCTTATTTTGAGTTTTGATCAAGTCTAGTTTTGATTGCCGCATTTGTCCCTCTTACCCGTCTATCACCTGCATGCATTACCTATTAAAATGGTACAAGATTGACCGAGAAGGCGAGGCCTGATAAAGAGGCAACAACTGTATTCGTCGTCTTTCTTATCATGATGTTGAATGAGGAGGAAGGGAAGAAGGGGTTTTATCCAGTTAATTTCTTAAAGGGGTATAACAGCCACGGACGTTAGTTGGTGAATATAACAAAAAAATATGTTACAACACAGTAGCTAATAGGAATTGCACATGTAATTTTTGAAATGTTCGGACCAATTCTTTAATTTGGATTTTGGCCTTACCGTAGGGATCATCCATATGACTAATACTATATAAAAAGTCCTAGATTTGATACAAGTGATGACATGTAAAAAATGGTTGTAGTGAACGATACATAATTACCTTTTAATAGTGTAACCGATACTAGTCGAAGTTACTAGCTAAGATTGTTGACCGAATGGTTTCATGAAACCCGAGTTTCAACTGTCAACTACTTTTTATGCGTCGTTAGATCTAACATGCCATTGTTTCTATTAAAAAAAACCACGTAGATAAATAAAAAGAAATAAATTAATAAAAGTGATGGTTGGCATTTTGAAAATGTCATCCATTATTGATGGTGGTGATGATGCGGTGGCCGGGTCAGTGATATAAAGAGTGTCAAAGCGGGGTTGCAGGATGTGCATACTGTGGCGATGGCGAAATGGCAGATGCGACACGATGAGTGGTCAAAGATTCAAATGAATTTGCTTGAATTTATTAACTGAAGGAGTTCGTGGGAATTGATTTCTATGTTTAATTTCAATTCATTTGTCAACCAACACACATTAAGAAGTAAGAACGGAATTGATATTCGAATTCCTATAAAATTCTACAAACCAATTTCACAAACCAAACGCGCCCTAAGAGAACAAGATGGATCGGGAAGATGAAGCTTGGTAAAGATGTGACAAAAAAAAATCGTTATCTTTTGTATCGTGATGTTGAAGCAGAAGGAGGGGCAATGGGTTATATGTAATTATTTGCCAAAAGGGGTATAACAATCATTTCACTAATACTTAATCGAAAGTTAGCATTAGTTAGTGAATGTGACCAAACATGCTACAAGCCATAAACAGTACGAATTGTAGATGCCAAAGGCATTATAGCCCAGCGACATCTTGGTGGTGAGATAAGACTTAAGGACCATAAGGTCCTGGGTTCAAATCTCACAAAGGGGGTTTTCTCATAATTATGAGTTTCCTCCTGAATTTGTGACTTGGTGGTGGAATATGATCGCGTGGCAACATTGGTGGCACGATGATACTCCAGTGTTCCGTGAGTGATTTCAATTTGTTGGCCGTTCAGAAAAAAGTACGAATTGTAGATGTAATTTATGGAAAGCTCGGACCAAAACCAAGATTTGACATTACCATAGGGACCATCTTTATAACTTTATACTATATAAGAAAACATAGATTCGATACAATCTCCGACATAAAAAATAGTTGCAATGAACAATACATAATTACTATTAAAATTAACTCACCTTTGCTATGCCGATGATGTGCTCTTCATTGATGAATGGTCGAGACACAATATCATTAGCCTTAATAGGTTCCTTCGGTGTCTTTTTTTACCTCGGGGCTTAAAGTTAATTACGACAAATGTCATATATTTGGTATTGGTGTTAGTGATCAAGAGGTTTCATCTTTTGCCCGGATTCTTGGGTGCAAGGTTGGCAAGTTTCCATTTATTTATTTGGGAGTTCCAATTGGTGTAAACATGAAAAGAGTGAATCTTTGGCAACCGGTTATTGAAAAGTTTAATAAAAAGCTCTCAAGGTGGAAAGCCAAAACTTTTTCATTTGCGGGGCGTTTAACCCTCGTGAAGGCGGTCCTAGGTAGTCTTCCCTCGCACTACCTATCTTTATTCCTAGCACCTAAGGCTATTCTAAAAAAAAATGGAAGCAATTAGAAGAGATTTTCTATGGGGCAAAAATGGGGAGCGTTGCAAATTGAGATGGGTCAAATGGGAGAAGATTATGAAACCTAAAAAGCTCGGAGGGTTGGGTGTTGGTAGCATTGAAGATTTCAATGTGTCAATGCTCGCTAAATGGTGGTGGAGATTCAAAAACGAGTCTTTGAACTTGTGGGTCGAGGTGATAAAAGCTTTTCATTGTTCCTATAAGCAAAAACACTTAATCCCTTGCAAGAAAACTATCACAGGTGTGTGGAAAGATATTTCCAAAGTGGTAGGGAGATTGTACTTAAAAGGCATTGAGATTAATAAGAAGATTTGGTGAAAGTGAGGAACGATTTAAGTACCCTTTTCTGGAGCGATGTTTGGGCTGCGGATTACTGTTTTAAGGAGCGATTTGCTGATTTATACAACCTGTCTAGGTTCAAAAGGGGTCTTGTTTCAAATTTTTTCTCCTCAGGCGTGCAGAATACTGGATGGAATTGGGATATGTTTTCAGTGACTTCGAACTCGGCTGCAGCATCTCAGCTTCAGGATCTTAAAAATTTGCTGCAGCAGATTACTCTTTATGAGGGAGCTGATAAGTGGGTGTGGAAGAATAATGGTGGTTTACCATTTTCGGTCAAAGATATCAGAGGGGAGATAGCGACTTCGTTGGGTAACCAGGGGCCCGATCTAGACTTTTGGTGGGTTGGTTGGGCTCCTCTTAAGACAAATTATTTTCTTTGGAGGGCTACTTTAGGCAGGATCGCCACGAAGAAGGAGCTCCTAAACCGAAATATTTCCATGGTTGACCCGCTTTGTTGCAGGTGTGCTTTATTGGTTGAAGATGCGAGTCAAGCCTTGCTCAATTGTATTTGGGCAAAAGCGATTTGGTGGAACATATTAGTGTGGTTAAAAATCCCTTGGCCTTCGGGATCGTGTGAGTTAGCCGATTGGATCGAACTTTTAAAGAAGACTCCGGGTTCAAAGAAGTGGAAAAAGATTGTGTACACGGTCATGTTGGCGACGGTTTGGAGAGTGTGGCTAGCCAGAAACGAAAAAGCTTTTGAAGGAAAATTCATTCCGGTGCAAACTACCGTCGACTTGATTAAGGAAGAAGCGTATCTTTGGCTTACTCATCAGGCAAATTTTCACAACCTTTCATGGGCCGACTAGGTCTATTTTAATGTAGCTTCTTACGTGTAATGTTGTTTTCATTCTGTGTATGTTCTCCTAAGCTGGCTCTTTATATTTATCTATAAAGTGATCGCCGTTAAAAAAAAAAAAAAATTTAAGACTGACCGAGTTACTAGCCAAATTGACTAGCTAAGATTGTTGAATGGCCGGCTTCGTGAAAGCAGAGTTCCAACTTTCAACTACTTTTTATGTGTCGCTAGCACCAATGTGCCATTTTTTCATTAAAAAGTAACCACCTATATAAAAAAGAATATAATAATCTCTTTTTTTTTTATAGTTGGCATTTAAAAAATGTCATCCCTAAAATCAATCATTAGTTTAATCTATTGCTAAAAGCAAGTGTTGGGGACCAACCTCACTCCTAACATTAAAGTGTTAGAATGATACATGATTAATTCATTATTCATGAAAGTTGTTTTTTTAAATAATGTTTTGGTCACATTTGTATGTCGTGAAGAAAGAAATAGGTTGTTCCTCTAAAGTTTTATGGGGCAAAAACTGTTATTTTTTTGTCATATATATACACGAAGTTGTTAAGTCTTTACTTCTTGAGGTATACAGAAAAACTGAATAACCAAACCATAGCATTTGATAACAAAGAGCCAACCCGTTTTGAAAACTGATGATTCGGTTTTTAGATTTAAAACTGATGATTCGGCTTCTGGATTTAGAATAACCAATTAAACAGTTCTGTTATGATTCAACAAGGTTTTTTTTTTTTTTTTTTTTTTTTTTTTTTTTTTTTTTTTTTTTTGAAAATTCGATTTTCATAAAAAAAAAACAAGGAAACATGCTATCTCCAAGGCAGAAACTTTATATAAAAAAACAACTTTAGAAAACATAAAACTTTATATATCGTTAAAAGTTTGTTCCACTAAAGTTTAATAGGTCAAGAAGTGTTGTTTCTAGGTCAAATACATAAAGTTTTATGGGTAAAAAAAAACTTCACAAAACATAAAACTTTTAGCGATATGTTTTCTAAAGTTGTTAATTTGAGAAATATGATTGGGCCAAAAACAATTTAAACATGACCCAACTCGATTTTTCTTTCTTGGGAAACACAAATTTTGGTTACTGTAACCGATTAACCGAACACATAGTTGACCAATTAAACCCATTATATATTTACTAGTAAGAAATCCGCGCGCTGCCGCCGCGGTAACAATTTAAAATGCGGTACTCAATTCTATTGGTTTACCCATCTTAGACTGAGATTGAAATTAAAAAAATACAGTTTTGTTGATTATTGTACACACACCCTATAGTTAGAAATGTTGATTAAGACCATGTGTAGTGGTAAGGGGAAAAACATAAGGCTCCTGATTCTGATTGGTTCACGTGACAGCTGAGTCAGCATGAGACTTGAAGTGAAAATGAGTTGTAGTGGGGAAAAAAATTTGGGGCGCTATTAAAAAAGAAAAACCCTCACGTGGACGAATTTTATTGGAACATTCAAACACATTGAGCACTATAAACAACACGCCTGAACCATTTTTGCAAACATAGAGCCCCTCTGTAATGGTGTTGGGGGCTCTATGTTTTGATTTCAAGCCCACATAACGCCCCATTACAAGGGGTCTAAAACTATTTTTATTTACAACCACATCAAACCTGATAATTATGAATAAAAATATTGATTAGCCCACTAATTTTAAATTAAGCAAACATCGTAAAATGTTAAAGTTTAAAATGTAGAAATAGTTATAGTCGTACTTTGTCTCTAACAGGCCGAGTGAGTGAGCTTGATATCTAATGTAAAACGAATGGGGTTGAGTAGTTAGAAGTCAACCAATATGTATTTTAGTGTAAAATTAACTAAAAGAAAAAAAAATCATTCAATATGAGCATTTTTAACAAGTGTTTAGAACCTTTTAAATTGGTTATACTCATATTATACATAATAAACTTTTTACTCATTAATGTGAAATTATAAATGGGGGTTATGATAAAAATGTACAAGTTAGTTTTGCCAATAGGGGTAGTATTGGAAGAACTTTCATGACATTTTGAGTGTGAAGCAACGAATGTTTCATATGTCATCTTAAAAAACATATAAAATTACTATCTTACTCATCTTTGGTTATTTATAATGTAGTATATATTTATATATGACAACCTAGCTATGTCAATCCATAAAGTCCTAAATAATGTTTTTCATATTCAAACACATATGAAAGTATATAAACACAGGTGAAGAATATACACTATATAAATTTAGCGTAAGTTGCAAGCAAAAATCCTTATCGCACCTGTTTAAAAGTTCAATTAAGCCCTTTGATTGCCCCCAAGAAAATAATTTCTAGGTTCGTTGCTATATGACATATATAGTTTAGGAAATGAATTAACATAATAAACATGGTTCTAGTTTTTCTAACAATAAAGTAACATAATTATTGGAATAAATGTAAGACTTTAGGGTATATGTAGTGGACAATGTTATGAGGCGTTTTAACCCCTATAGCGCCGGGGAACACCGCCCCCCCAGGCGCTATAGGGCGTTTTAGGTGTGCAGGGTTTTGGACATAACAAGCGTTGTAATGCATTGGGAAGAGAGAAACATTGAATGCTTTGACCGGGTTGTGAGGTTTGTTCGAGGTTTTGAAAAAAAAAATTAATTTTTGTTTTATAAATACACAAACACTGAATGTTTCAAACCACCATTTCTCACAAACACAAACACACACACAAGACTAGAGAGCAAAGCAATACACACACTCTTTCAAGGCTATATCATGAATCCTTTCGGTCGAGGTTTCGGGTTTGGTTCCCAAACCAGTGGCGACAACACCCGACCTATAGCTCCGGGTTCGGGTTCAAACCCGCAAAGTTTCACGAACCTCTTAAACCAACCGTATGGTTGGGACCCGAACATGTATAATGTTAACATGGGAGGGAGTTTTGGGATGCCCATAGGAGGTGGGTTTGGCCAATCCCAAGTGTACGGGTCATCCCAAATGTTCGGCTCTTCAAACGCTTGGCAAGAGTCGGTTCCGGAGACACAAGGCCCGGTTGAAGAGGAAGAGCCCGTGCGAGGCAAAGCACCCGCCCGACGCCACACAAGAAAAGAGACGGGCGGTCGTGCCAAGAAAAACGTTATACCATGGACCGACCACGAGTTGTACTCGTTAACCCGAGCGTGGGTTGACGTGTCGGAGGATCCTGAAGTCGGTAAGATATATATATTTTTTGGTAATGTTATTTTTTATTTCATATAGTTTTCTAAACGGGTACTTATTTATATTATTGGTTTGTTTTTTCAGCCAACTACCAATCAAAGGCGATTTTTGGAAAAGAGTACGGGCAATATTTTTTGATCTCTCTGGTAAAGGAGAGGGCTACCGGGAGAACGACTCGATATCGGGCAAGTGGACCGATATCAACCAAAAATGCACCAACTTTCAAGGCATTTACCAGCGCACCCGGTACGGGTGGAAAAGTGGGCAAAGTGACGAGGGTATTTTTACAGCGGCTTTGGAAGAATACAACCAGACATACGGGAATTTCCCGTACGTTAAATGTTGGCGCGTGCTGAAAGACTGCAGCAAATGGCACACCGTCCGCCCAACGGTTGGAACTTCTTCCTCTAGGGCCAAAAATACGAGGCCTTCAAAAAAGTCGAGGACCTCTGACTCGGTTGACCCCGAAACGCCTACGTCTGACGCGCGTTATGTCGACCTCAACTCACCAGAAGAAAATGCCTTTTTTGCAGGGGAGGAGGGGGCGGAGGAGCTACCTCGTCCCCCCGGTCGACGGGCTGCTCGAGCCGCACGGACGGAGTCTTCGTCGGGGGTGAACCAGTTAATCCCGGCATTTGCTGAAATGAACCAGCGGCTCCAAGACTTACGGGACATCGGGGCTCAGCGTATCCAAGATAACCGAGAGGTGGTTGACATCATGAGGGAACGACAGTTTGAACGCGACTTTGCTTTTTACACGGCAAATCACGACCACTTAGAGGGGAAAGCGTTGGAAATGGCGATGAGCCGAAAGGCTAAAATCGAAAAAAAATATGGTTTGTAGTATTTTTATCTTTTATTTATGGTTTGTAATTTTTTTTTTAGTATTTGTATTTTTTTTTGTTTTAGTATTTGTAATTTTTTTATTTTTAATGAAATATTATTAACTATTAAATATTCTTATTTAAATAAAAAACAATAATTAACCAATCATTACCAATCATTTATAACCCCCACATAACCCCCCTTCCCACTAACCCCAACATAACCCCTTTTCTATTACTTTTTAATATTTTAATCCTATAACCCCCACATAACTATCTACCACTACACACACTCTTATAAATCCAAATAGCTGTTGGGCCCTTTGCCCCTTTAACACTGTAGAAAGCCAGATTCTTTACCGGAAGAGGCAAATCGTCGAACTAAGGCAATGTCCAAAACCGCATTATTGGGATGTTTAAGCAAATTAATTTCTTATCCCCATTATGCATTAATATGATTAATGTCGATGGATTGATCCGATCAACATACTATCTGCTAATTTTTTCAATAATTATATGTCGAAAGACTGGTGCAATAATCAATATGATTTATGAGAATAAGATTTTTGGGATAACTGATGCAATAATTACATTGTTGATTGTTTTTTTAAGGTTTCATACTAGAGGTTTTTTGCCTAGCGCCATCAAGGTGTGATGGAAACACGGTGAATATTGGTGTGGATTGAAAGAGTAAGCTTACAAAGGCCCAAATGGAAACACGGTGAATATTGGGGTGGATTGAAAGAGTAAGCTTACAACGGCCCAAATCGATTAGAGCGGAAATACCAAAACATGATATTGGACAAACTTGCTTGACTCTATTCATTAGACCTAGTGGGGCGTGACGTGGGCAAAAAATTGAAAAATAGCGCCCCAAACACCAAAACAGGGGGGGCGCTATATACAAAAAATGGGCAATGGCGTTATATAAATAACGCTGGAACAATCAAACATCAACCAATCAAACCTTGCCACGTGGCAAGGTCAAACATTAAAAAAAACGACGTTGCTCTAATATTTATTAAAAAATAATATTTAAATAAAATAATAATAAAAAAAAATATTTATTAAAAAAAATTATATTCAAACATTTGAATTTCAAACAGTTACTGTTCCAAACCGTTTGAATTTCAAATCCCCCCCCCCCCCCCCCAAACGTTTAAATTTCAAATATTGAACTTCAACGGTCATATTTCTAACACTATAAATACAACACCAAAACTGATTTTCAGTCACAACTCCTCCTCCTCCTCAAAGCAATGAATAATATGGGTGGCGGTTTTGCACCAGGAGCTGCCGGATCGTCTAATCTCCGACAGTACTCTCGCCGGGGCCCGCGACGGGGACTACCATTCTCCTCCTCTCCTTCTCCTCCTTCTCCTGCTGCACAACCAACTTTCTATCCTCCTCCACAACCTTGGTTCTATCTTCCTCCTCCTCCTGTTGCTACACAACTAACCTTCACTCCTCCTCCTCCTCCTCCTGATGACTTCACAGATGAGGAATTGGTCTGAGCCATGGATTATGCCATGGCTCTTAGAGAAATGGATCGACTAATGTTGTCGGCACCCACCCCCGGTGTAGGGAGACTACCCCCACCCCCACCACCAGACTATCCCCACCCCCACCACCAGATTGCCCCCACCCCCCGCCACCGAGGGGAGCTTCTGGAATTATTTCCCTCCTCGTGAGTACTGCAGGATCCGCAAGGATGCGAGATCCGATGGTCGCGATAGCGATCGTTCCGTGTCCCCCCATACTACACACTCGAGGACTGGGACAACTACTCTCCATAGTGGAGAAAATTAGGATTAAATAAGTAATTTAGGAATTATCTAGTGTTTAAATAAGTAATTTAGGAATATGTAATGTTTAAATAAGTAATTTAAGGAAGTGTGTTTTAATATTAGTTGTAACTTTTTTTTTTAATATTAGCTGTAACTTTTTTTTAATATTAGTTGTAACTTTTTTAATATTAGATGTGTGTTTTTAATATTATTTGTAATTTTTTTATATTTATTTGTCTTTTATTTTAAATATTTTGAGTTAAAAGATTAAAAAAATAATAAAATAAACAACCAATCAGAAACAGGGGCTTTATAAATAAAGCCCCTACCACTACACCCCTTTTTCACTTTATTTCTCCATGCTGACTCAGCTGCCACGTGAATCAATCAGAAAGGGGGGTTTTCCACTACACATGGTCTTAGGCCTGTAAACGAACCGAACGAACACGAACACGAACACATAATCGAACACATTTTTGTGTTCGTGTTCGTTCATTAAGAAATTTGTCGTGTTCGTGTTCGTTTATGTTCTTTCATTTAAAACCTAAACGAACAGTTCATGAACATAAACGAACACAAACGAACATTAATGAACAAAAACAAAAACAAGTTTAATAATGATTCATCACAATTCAACCAAGTTTAATACATCATAATGCAACCAAAACAAAATCTAAATTAGTAGGGTTGTGGAGTGTGGAGAACAAAGGAGGTGTGGCTGTGAAGTGTGGAAAGCGGATGACATGTTTAGAATGTTAGGGTAGAACATATCAAATATATTGTATATAATATAATATGAATTAAGGTTACTTAACCAAAGGGAAATAAATATTAAAAATAAAGTAAAGTTTAATTAAACGAACTGAAATAAACGAACATAGATGAATGAACATAAACGAACGTTCATGAACGAACAAAACATGTGTTCATGTTCGTTCGTTTAATTAAACGAACAAAAAATTGTGTTAGTGTTCGTTCATTTATCTAAATAAACGAACATAAACGAACTTCCCGCAGAACAGTTCACAAACAGTGCATAAACGTTCGGTTCGTTTACGGGCCTACATCTATTATTATTAATATATATAAAAGAATTGAACATTGCTGACGTGGCATGCAATGGTGCCTTCAACCTTTCCATGAAACTGCCACGTGGCATCATAAATGAAATATTTTAGTGTTTTTGAATTATTTCTTTTTTTAATTAAAAAAAGATAAACATAAAACCCTAAATTTATCTCTCTATCTCTTAATTCTCAATTACTAAAATTAAATTGAGTTATTTTAGGAAAAAAAAATTAAAAACAAATTTAAATTTTTCTCTCTTATGTTTCTCCCATAATTTTTAAACGTTAATATCTTTTATATTCGAGATTTTTTAAATAAAAAAATTACACAAAATTAACGAGCGTTTTATTATCTTTCCAACGAGTACCATAGTGCCATATAAAAAACGGAGAAAAAACGACTATTTTTTGTGGGGTTATGTTCATACAGAAAAAAAAAATACAAAGTGTTCAGGTTATTCATTAATCATGTTTTTTTCTTTTAAACCAGGTTCTTATCTACGATGTTGAAATTCAGCCCAATCATCATGCTACCATTGGAATTTTACTCTTCTAAAGATGGATACGTATACTTCATCAAGAGAAGCTAGGAGAAAGAATCGCGCAACACTGCAACACATGGTGTCACCTTATAACAAGGTTTTTTTTATTTATTTAATTAGAAGAGTAATAATTATTACTATTAGTATTAGTATTATTAGAATGGTTATATTTTTCAACCCCTATCATGAATTCTACATCTATATAAGTCAAAGTCAAACTGTAACATATTTTAAATTACTAGCTGATTATCCCGGGAAGATCCCGGGGCTGAAAAATCTAATATGACTTAATAAAAAATGATAAAAGAAGAAAACATACCAAACATATTGAAAAAATGAATAATTCATTATGTTTTGCAAAAGCTCCAATACAATTATATTATACTTCGGGAGCGTCCCGGGTTGACAAATAGAAGTAGAACAAAGATAGAGTGAATGATGTATACCTTCAGCCGCTTTAAGCCAATGGGCCATTACAAAGGAATCTGTGCCTATTAAGTTATGTTTATCGTTTCTTATTCAAATATAAAAAACCCTAAGACCATGTGTAGTGGGGTGCTTTATTTATAAAACCCCCCATTTCTGATTGGTCCACGTGGCAGCTGAGTCAACATGGAGAGATAAAGTGAAAAAGGGGTGTAGTGGTAGGGGCTTTATTTATAAAGTCCCTGTTTCTGATTGGTGTTTATTTTATTATTTTTTAATCTTTTAACTCAAAATAATTAAAATAAAAGACAAATAAATATAAAAAAAATTACAAATAAGATTAAAAACACACAACTAATATTAAAAAAAAGTTACAACTAATATTAAAAAAAATAAAAGTTACAATTAATATTAATTTAAACATTACATATTCCTAAATTACTTATTTAAACACTAGATAATCCTAAATTACTTATTTAAACATTACATAATTAATCCTAATTTTCTCCCCTATGGAGAGTAATTGTCCCAGTCCATGAGTGTGTAGTACGGCGGGGACACGGAACGATCGCTATCGCGACCGTCGGACCTCGCATCCGAGGGGATGCAGCAGTACTCATGAGGAGGGGAAAAATTGTTCCGTTCTTCTTCTATAGCCTCCCTTAAAGCTTCCAGGTCCTCCTCGGTTGGCTTCCGATCAGGAGGGGTTGGGGTGGGGTGGGGTTCGGTTGGGTCTTCACAAACTGTAGACACCCCAATCCTCTCTCAGCCATAACATAATCTACGGACCACACAATCTCCTCTGCAGTGAAATCAGCATCAGGGTGTGTGGGAGTGTATCAAGGGAGTGGAGGAATGGAAGGGACTGGGTTGGAGACACGTGGAGGAGGAGGAGAAAAAACACTTGTTGAGGAGGAGGAGAAAAAAACAGTTGTTGAGGAGGAGGAGGTGGAGAAAAAAACACTTGTTGAGGAGGAGGAGGAGAAGAAAACACCGGTGCACGACGTCTCCGGCGAGCGTATCGCAGGAGATTCGACGGCTCGGCAAGGTCATTTGGAAATCCACCACCCATAGCTGGTTTGTAGTGTGTTTGTAGTGTAGTTTTTATAAAATTGTAGTGTGTTTGTGTAGTTTGTGTAGTGTGGTTTTTAGTTTGTGTTTGTGTTGTATGTGTATATTGTATGTATATATATAAATTCTTAAAAAAAAATAAAGTTGCCGTTCAAATTTAAAAGGCTCCAACGGTCAAAAAAATTTTGAACGTGTTTTTGCCCTCACCACGTGTCAACTTTTCATTGGAGGGTTCAAGTTTGGTTTGGCGTTATTTTTATAACGCTTCGGCTGTTTTGGCATGTATAGCGTCCCTGTGTTTTGGTGTTGGGGGGCGCTATTTTAAAAAAAAAATGCAAAAGTCACGCTCCACTACGGTGGGTCTAAGTAGTGATTTATTAGTCGAGTAAAATATATTTGAAAACAAAACCCCACAAAAATAGTCGTTTTTTTTCTCCGTTTTTATATAGCACTATGGTACTCGTTGAAAAGATAATAAAACGCTCGTTAATTTGATGTAATTTTTTTCTTTAAAAAATCTCGTATATAAAAGATATTAACGTTTAAAAGTTATGGAAGGAAACATGAGAGAGAAAATTTAATTTTATTTTTAAATTCTTATTTTTTCCTAAAATAATTATCTATAACTATATATATAGATTTATTAAAAAAAACTCAAAAATTAAAAAATCCTACATGATGCCACATGGCACATTCAAAGAGTTCAAAGAGAGGTTGATGGTTCCATTGAATGCCACATCATCATAGTTCAATTTTTTTTATTAATAGTTATAGATGTAAAGATGATTATATGTTGAATGTTATCCTTTTAATACTGTATTATGTTTAATATGGTTTATTTTTTTATTTTTTTTAACTAAATATTTTTTTAACTAAGATTGATTATGTTTAAGTTATTTACTTTTTTCGTGATTTGAGTTTTCTTCTTTTATGATCTTTTATTAAATCATATTAAATTTTTCAACTCCGGGACCTTTCCGGGATAATCAGCTAGTGTTCTTATAAATCAAAGAACACAAATTTCAAAAACCCTCACCACCTATTTATGCTAGCTAAAAAAAAATAAATAGAAAACAAGAAACCTACACCACTAAAAGGGAAAAATAAATAAAGATTGTCTTGACCCAGAACTCTGAAAACATAACTCTGAAAAGTGAAAATATGTTAAGCTCAAATTTCCTTACTTGCGACTATAAAAATGAGTTTTAAATTTTTTTAGTACAAGCCCAATTTTTTGGTTATAAACCAAATACTGAATTGAATGGAAAGGCCCAATTTTATCGGTTAGAATCATGATTTGGTTAACTAAACCGAACCATTGCCAACCGAAACTGGTTGATTTTATAATTCTTTAACTAAAATTTTCGGTTTGGCTTTCATGGTGCTCAAAACCGAACTGTGGCACACACCCGGAGCATGTAGTTGCCATTGTGCTAACACGCAACTCAATTGAAAGAATGACTTTAGCTCAAGGAGCAATATGAATTTATAATATGCTTCAGTCGTAGACATTTCTAGTTGTACAACGCTTGGACTTGTATGACAGATTACTTACTAAGGTAGACCGAGACTTCATCGGGCGCAAAAGTGAGCAAATGTGCCAACACAAGCTTGAAGTTGGATTGGGAGCATTATAGAAGAAAGGAAGTAGATATGACACGAATGTGTCAACACAAGATTGAGGACATTAAAGGGTGTATAACAATAACAACAACAATAATAATAATAATAATAACATTAACTTTTAACCTAACCCGGTCCTAGCGGTTCTTAAAACGGACCCACGGTTTTGAACCGAACCGAACCGGAAATCGTTTTCACCAAATTTTAAGAAGCGGAACCGGACCCTAAACACAAGAATACGGTTCGGATCTAGCTGTTCAGTTCCGGTTCCTCAGTTCTGGTGGTTCGGAACCGTAAATTGCTCAGTCCTAATAACATAACAACTTCCAATGCAACAAGCCAACGATACATAAACGAGGGGCAAATCATTAACAAGCAGAAACTACAAGGGGACAAATGTAAAAATATAACAAACTAACAGTACGACGTCGTTTAATCGGAATAATAATAACAGTACCAATACTTAACCGGCGTAGACATGAACACCAATGGCAATAAGGAAGATAGTAATAAGAGCAAAGTAGATAACGGCGTGAACAATAACGGCAGCGCCGCTAGTGCGCATGTTACCAAACTCCACCACTCTATTGTGCGCCGGCAACTGGAACAACAATCCCGGCGTTAACAGCACGAACAGCACCACCGCCACCAACACCGGTCCCCAATCAGCCATTACTTGAATAGTTTGAAATCGATGAGGGTTTTAAATTAGGGTTTTTTTTTTTTGTTTAATTTGGGGATTTATTAGAGTTTGGGTGGCAGTTGGAGACATATGTTTGTGGGTGTGTGCAGATCTGTGATATGGTCACGTGATATTTTGGGAACGTTAATTGGGTTGTAATTTTTTTTTTTAATTTGAATTTTTGTGTAGTGGGAATAATAATATTTTGTATTTTCCGTAAAATCTAAGCTTGACTTTAATGTGTTTTTATATATTTTTTTAATAGAACTGAAAAATTATTTGAATTTTGGGAAATGTTTTTCAACGTATTTGACGAATGAATAAGTGATAATCTTGATTACCGTTGCAAGAAAATAAGTAAAAATATTTGAAAAAAGATACATTATGTTACAAGAGTTGTTTTTTGAAAACAAATTATACGTTTTGTTACAGTAGAAGAGCAACTTTTAGATTATTGCGTTTTGTTAACCTATTAAATGCAAATAATATATTTTTATAAACCTTTTCCAAACACTACAAACTGATTATTTTTGTTTTCAAAACGTAATAATCTAAAAATCAATTTTAAAACTCAACCCTAAACACCCTCTTAAACTCTTAAAGCATCCACAACGAGAAGTTTGATTGAGGTTTAAAATAAGTGGACGGACCAAAGGCAAATTACCACCATTGTAGGAGGAAGTTTGGAAGGGGTTTGGTATACCAGACGAACGGGTTTAGTTGAAAATGGCGGGCTTAATGTTGAACTTTATGACAAAAAAAATGTTTTTTTTTTTTTGCTAGAGGCATAAATTAAATAAAAGGAAAAGTAAGTGATGACTGATGAGATTGAGGTTTGGAATAATTTATGATTGTACTAAAAAAATAAGTTTTAAAGAGTTATGGTTCGAAATGATGTGACACTTTGGAATTCCAAACCACCCTTATTATTTGTAGGAGCTCTTTTTTTTAACGGCTAATTTTTTTGTCACCTATGAGATGAACCCCACACTACTTAGAAAGACAAAGTTTTATCCAACATCTTAATACCACTAGACCAAAGGCCATTTGGTATTTGGTATTGTAGGTGCTCCTAGTGTGTTCTTCTATAGGTTATAAATAGCACACTTGATTTATCGTCACAAAAAATAAGAAAGAACAATCAACAATACTCTTGATTACTGTCCCAAAGAAATAAGAAAAGAATATTTCAATTCACATACATAAAATGATATGTACTCTCATCGTTATCATGTTGTATAGATTTTTTACAATGAATTCAATACATAAATAACACATACATAACACTCTTGATTACCGCCACAAGAAAATACTAAAGAAGAATATGCCAATACACGTATATCATACGATATGGACCTTCAAATATCTCTTTGTATATATGTTTTTACAATGAATTTAAAACATAATTAACACTCTTGATAACCTGTCACAAGAAAAAAAAACAAAGAACCAAGAATCGGGTTCTAATAGAATAAGCAATAGTCACTCAAAGTAAAAATGTATATGTCAATCTACATATATGATATGATATGATATAGATAGTTATCAAGATCTTCCTGTGTAGATGTGTAACCCGGTAGCCAAAATGAGTATAGTAAATGCACCGAAGAAAAGAAACGTGTGAACTATTATCGCTTTTCCATTGGTGTGGAAGTTGCCAAATTCAACGGTACGCGTGTTACCTGGAATTTGGAAAATAAGACCAGGGGTCAAAAGTATGAAGAGTAATAACCCGACCAGTATCGGTGCCCAATCTAACATTTTTGGTCTTGTTAGTTAGATGCTTCAAGTGGTGTTGTTTTTATAGTATGCTTTGATTACCTTGTACACAAGCAAGAATGATCTTTGTTTCTTCCTTTTCACTTTTGTCCCCAATACTCGATTCCTTGCCTCCTTAAACTTGTTGCTTGTGTTGGAAGACAAAAGTATGAACTAAAATGTTTATGTATTTTTGTTTAATACGAACAAATACTTGAAAATATATCAACTTACTTTTAATGATTTAATTTCAATATTCCTAATAAATGTAATTTAGTTTAATTCAACAAAGAGGATATGATTCTCTTCACCCGATACGAGTGTAAAGAGGGCTTGTGACTAAAGTTTAAGAGGTTCTATTAGAACTAATTTAAAATTAACAAGAACATATTCATATATGATATGATTTATATAGTTCTTCAATTAAAAAAAATAAAAAAAAAAAAAACAAATCACATATGATTATGTGTTTCAATCTTCATGCTTGCTCATGTTTTGTAGTGTTGATTTCATAAAAATATATCTTTTAGGTAGTCGGATGTATTACACCATAATGTTCCATTTACAAGCAAAGAGGTGGTGCATTGAGAATAGGGACGACATAAACTAGTCTAGAGAAATTTTGTGACCAAACTATAGGGTTATGATTAAATACACAGTAAAAGAAAAATAGAAAGTTGTAGGAAGGGTATCAAACGGACTCCGATTGAATTCATTCAAGCGGCATTGGAATCGTCTTATCGAACCCTACGACGTTAGTTTTTAGGTCTTCGTTTTTTTTTGGGGTTTTAGCTTGTAGTTTCTAGAATATGTGCTATATCATTGTGTCTTTTATGTACCATTGTGTCTTTTTCTTATTTTCATCATTGTGTCATTTTTTTAATTAATTGTGTCTTTTTTTCTTCAGTATTGAGTTATACTTTTTGGCACTGTATTATATTTTGTGGCTCATTGTGTCATATTTCATGATCTATTGCGTTTTTTGTATCCTTCTCACCCTTCTCATTTTTTGTAGCCTTTGTAGAATAACTCAACCCAATATTAAACGAATTCAAAACAACAAGCTCAAATTCATATGTGATGTGAGTTTTCTAGGAGAATGGATGAATTAAGAAAATCATGATGTGTGTTTTTAATGCTTTTGAACGTTTAATTCCTTATAATCTATGTTAAATATGAATAGTTAAGGCTATCATTTTTGTTACACGCACATGTTGTCAAAGATCATAACAAATGATTACCTCCAATATATAGCACTAAACTCACACACCTCATGGTTTTATTCCATCAATATATGTCCCATAAAAGTCTCATGATATATGAATTTGAGCTTTAAATTATTCGGTCCATAGAGAATTAGAAACATATCTTCATTCTTTAAGAGAATATTGTTTATCATGCATAATAACATCACAAATTTTCTTAATCATCACTTGTTAGGTTGCTCGAATGTTTTTTTTTTTTTTTTTTTTTTTTTTTTGTGTGTGTGTCAAGTGTAGATCAGTGGAAACCTTTTAACTTGAAACCCATTTCTTCCCAAGTTCGAATCCCTTCCCACACGCCGATATGTTTTGAGTATTTTATCCATCTCTATTCATTAGTTATTGACATTGATTTCATGAAAATACTTTTCCATAGGTAGTCCGCAGTTGTCTACCACAACAAATGTTCATTGCGAGTGAACAATAGTGGGGAAATTGGGACATAGAGGAGCAAATAGTAGTCTTGCATCCAAAATACATTTGGGATGTACTGTTAAATTCAAAGTAACAAGCACAAATTCACATCTCATGTGATCCTTAGGGATGTAATGTTAAATGTATAAAAAAGGCATAGAAAATATATAAAAAAAAAGGCAGCAAACAGTGTCCTGCCACGTGGCATAACATTGTTCAAATCCATCCAGTTATTAATAGAAAGGAGAATTCAAAGTAACAAGTACCAAATTCATATCTCATGTGATCCTTAGGGGTCAAGTTTACCCTATGGAAGTGATATCCATTCATATGAAAAGGGGTGTAGACTTACCACTTGAACCATACTATAAACAACTTTCATGTTGTTGGGTTAAACTTTCAGATGTGTAAATCTTGTCACACTACATTTCCAATGATTTTATCAAATAAAGAACCTATACATATTGTCTATGAGTTTGGTATAGAAATATAGATACATAAGAAAACCTAAATTCTTTTCTTTTCCATTTACAAATCCTCAAAAAAGATTTTGTAGATACAACTCGAGAAAGATTGTTGATCGAGACTAGGTGATACAAGACGGATGTGAATGTGAAGAGATCGTGTATGTAAGCAAAATGTACTAGTGTAGTGTATTGATGTTTATAAAATATATCTAAATAATTAACACAAGTTTCAATTTAAAACACTCACTAAGGAATTACACACAGATGAAAAGTGTACTGATCGCAACATAGTAGACAAGCAACGCCGAGTATCGAACTTATGGACTCAATAGGAAACACTCTAAGATAAAGACTTCTATCGAAAACTAGGCTAGAAATAAAGTTTATTTTTGGATTTTTAAAATAAATAAATACTAATAGACAAAATACGAAAACTAGAGAACTAGGGAAAAGCAAGCTCAACGACTGGAAAGCTAAGAACTGGAGTGAAGACAATCACTTAGGCAATGAATCCCTAGAACCTGCAATGACCTCTGGAATGACAGATGGCTACCGTCCCGATATCTACCTTGAATAATCTCCTGCTAAGGATGATAAAATCTTGCAGTTGTTAGGAACATAGGGGTGTGATCCGCACCCTCAAGTTCCCAAAAACCGAGTTATAAAAAACAATAAAGACAAAATGTGGAAGTGCTAAAGGGAAACGACTTGCCCTAACAATACCAAATCATACAACAATCAGATAAGAAAACTGGCCCAGTTAACGATCCTCCAGTTGGGAAGCTAACTTTAAGATGAAAATTTGAAAACCTAGGATATTACCAAACATGAATAAACATAAGGATTTCGAGCTATCGAATATCTAAACTATCAAACAATGCCTAGAACAAACATAGCAATCCCAAATTAGATATCTCATCATTGGAATTGGACACACACGATATCTAGCTGATTTTAGTTGGTTTATTAACTTATGTTAGGATCCCTAACATTAAGTTCTAGAATGAAAACCTACCGATTAACCACCTATATTGACCTGATCAAACGTCTAGGGTGAATCTCTTCTTGGTAATCAAAATCTACAACATAACAACCAATTACAGCCACAAACATGCATACACAATCATAACCATCACATAATCAACCACAACAAGAAACTTTATAAATACACACATATATATATTCTTAGAATATAAGTTATATTGAAACAACGTGAAATAAAAAAAATCAACAATTTAAAAATAAAAAATTATAAAGGCATTAGATATATAGATATTATTTGCGCACCATCTCATTTTCTCTGGTCACTTTTATGTATTTTGTATAAAACTAATCTATACATATAATAAACCAAAGCTATTTTAATGACATGGCACTCAAAGAGGGTATTCTCTTAATTGAGTGTGCCATGTGTCATCCCATGTGGCAAGGGCTTTATTTTAGGAAAATAATAATTTAAAATTTAAAAACAAAATTAGTTTTTTATCTCTAATGTTTTCTCCCATAACTTTTAAACGTTAATATCATTTATATACGAGATTTTTTAAAGAAAAAAATTACACCAAATTAACGAGCGTTTTATTATCTTTCCAACGGGTACCATAGTGCTATATAAAAAACGGAGAAAAAACGACTATTTTTTTGTGTGGTTTTGTTCATACGGGAAAAAAACACAAAGTGTTCAGGTTATTCATTAATCATTATGTTCAAACCAGTAAATATGATTTTTATTTACAACATGTGTTAGTATTGGAGTTGTATATTGTTTTAGGTTAGGTTTTAATATTAGAGTTATACAGTGTTTAAGGTTATGCACTAACATTGAAGATACATTGTTAATTGTTTTAGGTTAAGTGCTACCCAAAGCTTTCCTGCATGTAACTGTAAAATTGATATTTCAAATTAGATTTCTCAACCTGGGATGCTCCCGGGATATATTAGTTTAATTGTTTAAAATAATAATAATAATAATAATAATAATAATAATAATAATAATAATAATAATAATGATAATAATAATATTCATTAATCATATATTGGCAAGTCATTAATTATGTTGTCATATTAGATATTTTATTATGTCATATTAGATATTTCAACCCGGGACGCTCTCTAACAGTTAATTGCTATGTTTTCTTTTTCTAGCATATTCTGAAATAGCTCAAATCTTATTATATGCAGATAAAGACCTTTAACTGAATGTATTGGTGCTAAACAATCTTTGTCCCCTTGAAGTGCTTGGGATCTTAATATTCTGTTTTAGGTGTTGATGTTGTAAGGTGAAATGGATCTTTTGGTATAATTTTTTTTAAAAGTATCTAATGTAAGTTGATACATAGATGCCATTTTTATAGTTTAGATACTTCTAATTTTATTCACTTTATTTAGATTTCTCAACCCGGGACGCTCCCGGGGTATAAGCTAGTAACATAATATATTCGATATCCAATTCATAACATTTTCTAGTAAAAAACCGTAAAACCCACATAATGCGTTTGTATATACCGTCTTAACTATTATACATAAAATGACTATGAACATGTTTACCCCGTTCTCTTAATGAGTAACTGCGACAATCTTAGTCCTATTATATTTGTCAATCATCATATTCATGTGCATTATCTGGTTTTTGCACATCTCTTTATTTAAATGTGATTTTATATTGAATGTACTCATACATATGCACACACGTAATAACTTCACGAACTGTATATTACACTTATACATACTAATTTGATTGTGATACGTAAGGCTATTATAGTCTTATAGAACTGCCACACTATCTCTCTCATACTACACTAGTGGGAATGCCCGCGCGTTGCAGCGGATGTCCCAGCTCATACTGATATAGATTCAATTATGATGTCTATTACGAATCACAACCTAGTACTCCGGATTTCTAAAATTTTATTCCATTCAACGAGAAATAGCGGTAAACATGCAAAGAAAGTCTAGAATTTCCATATGAAAGAAAGTCTAGAATTTCCATACGAAGAGCCAATTTTATTAAACCAAAAGAATTATTCACTAAACACACCAAATGTAAGTTAATCTACAACCTTAACAACAATAATGACATCATATGTTAAATGTATCGGTTTATATATGGGCGTAATTTTGTACACGTCCGTATACTCTAATTCAATCTCATTCCAAACACTATATGCTAGCACGTTCGCACCCATACATAATGTATTGTAAGTGACATCTTAAACGTTTGTGTATAAAAAAAAAAGCTAATAATAAGACATAATTTTCAACCAATTGTACGCAAATTTGTCGAATGTATGTATAAGCATAAACGAAGAGATATATAAGAAGATTACTTCTAAGTAATTGGCACCACGAATATAGTTGCAGTCAACTGCTTTTCCCAAAAGACAAGGGGTGCTTCCAACACTCTGCCTTACTATCTAGGAACCCTACCATATTTGTTAGTCACATGTCAGAAATTATTACATCACAGTACATGTGGCAAGATGGGTCGGTTGGACCTTTAGATGTACACAAGTATGATTAAATATTAAGTCTGGCAAGTTATATTCCAAACATCATAGGTTACTTGATTCATAATTATTCATATAATAAAAATAAAGGACTGCTAATTTGCAAAAGAATGTGTTCTCGTGTAGTAGGTTAAAGTTTAAACTTAGAGGCTGCAAAGTAAGTGGTAGGGCGGTTTGGTTAACGGGTTGAAACGGGTTACTGTTGTAGTATAGGTTGGGTTGGGTTGACCCAAAGTCCAACTATTTTGGGTTAGAGATATAGTCATAAAGCATAAGACGAATTGACCCATGTATAAACAAATGAGTCAAACTATCTTTAATTAAAACAAAGTTGCAAAACTAATCTATATGGGTTGGAAAAGGTTTGTAAAAGGGATGAAAGAGATGCAGCTTAAAGCTTATTTTGTTGAAAATAGAAAACCTCACGTACTTTTGTCTCGCATCTTGCGATTTTTAAAATAAGATCCACATATTGTTTAATAGGGCTATCCTTATTATTTAAATGTTTATAATAATAAAAAGCAATAGCATAAGCACTTATTAGCTTGATGGTTTTCCTAAAGGGGGAAATGATCATCTTGAATTGTTATCTGACCAGCATACTTCATTTTAAAAATCTCACCATGCCTGAAATTACAAATTGAGCAAGGCATGATCTACAGTATAAATCAATTTTTAAGATTTAATATGTCTGCTATACCTGAAAGAAGTAATACAAAAAGTGAAACACATACAATTTTCCAAGAAGATTAAGGTATGTATACTAACTGAACGCTTGTAGGCCGAGGCTTTCCAATGGGCTTCTGCGCGTAGCCATGCTGTCATCTGTCACATGAAGCTTTTTAGTAATCAACTCAAAAGAAAGAGACTATAAGTCTATAATAGGTAATAACGAGTGTAAAAAAACCAACCCAATATTGCTTCACGAGCAATGTGGCGACCAAAGCTAAACTGCATGTGAGTATATTCCTCATCGCTGAGTTGTAGGCGATTAAAACTTAACTCGGGCTGCTTTGAGTCATCATCACTGGGAACAATTAGGTGCCGAATGCTTCGAGTATTATCCCATTGTGTCTCAAGGGTTCTACATCAAGTGTACAAAATTGGGAAATTTTCTGTTATAAGTTGAACCAAAAAGATCAATGATAATTAAGTCAAAAGCATAAAATCTTGATAAAATTAGTTAAAATTCCTCAAACACCAATCTTGATAAAATTGGTTAAGATCAATGATAAGCCATCTTCGTTTGACGATTCTTTAAGCAAATATCAAACAATATCATCTGATTTTCAAAGTTCTAAGCAAAGAAAGAACTGTGTAAAACTGTAGAAAGGGACGGTGTCTATAAGTATGGTCAAATCAAAATTCAAAAACAATGAAGCGAATTTTAAAAAATAGCATACGTTAATGCATGTATATACAAAGAATAAAATCACAAATGGGAACTCATACCTAAAGTGGTGTACGATAAGAAGGGAACCTTGTTTCTTGATCCGCTTAAAAAAACCAATCTTGGTCGTCGAATTTCAAATTGAGGGGTTAAGCACATTAAATATAGACTCTGAGTCTGAGACATAGTTTTTATTTGACCTGTTTGCGATGAACAAAACTTCAAGTTTCATCCATCCGATACAACGATCAGGCAGCTAACTATAAATAATATAACAAGGAGTTAAGACGAAAAACATTACCAGGAACTAAATCAGATTCATGAGAGCCTGCAAGACGGTGAGAAGGATAAGGATGTTCAAGTTTTCCCGGCTGATGCGTATCCAAAAACTTGATAATCGGCCACTTCTTCTCACAGAAAAGCCTTGAAAGCTTCACTGATTCATCAATCATTTCCATCATCTGGTTGTTTGACTCTCTGGGTGCCTTCACTTACAAACACAATCATCATATATTCATATCACGACCAAATAATCACAATCTATGTAAACAAACATATTAACCGTGTTTATTATCTTATTATTGTTATTTGATTTATCATTTTATCTTTAAGTTGATGTTTTATCATTTTAAATCAAAACAGTTGATCTTAAATTACAATAATATAGATCATACAATCAAGGAATGATTCAAATCCTCAAAAGTCCAAATATTCATAATTATCCAAGCACTATACCAGATCTGACGGAACCCCAAGTGGAGAAGGCTTGATTCGAAGGCACTTCACCGTGTCTCTCTCGGTCGATCGATTCTCTCTGTATGCGTCTCTCTCTCTGTATCTCTCTGCACAATAAGAAATGGAATCTTTCACAATGATGAATGAAAGGTTTTCCCGAAAAGAAGAGAAAGGTAGGTAAAAAGGAAGGAAACATCGCGTTTAGCTGTGATTCGACCATCTTTCAATGAATCTGACATTGAATTGTGGAATTTAAATGGCGGGGGTAACTGCTCATCAATTATGTGACGGTTTCAGGGATGATTGGAATCCCAATTTATTTGTGTAGCAGGGATGGAAGGGTAAAAAGGGATAGAAATTTTAGGTTTTAACTAATATTAAAAGATAAAATTACACTAATAGCCCTATAAGTGTCTTAATATACCTTTAGGTGACAAATTTACCCCTATCATTTAAGCTTTATAAAGTTGTATATGTTGCTACAAAATTTGTACCAATAGCAAAATTACAATATGATACATCACTCCTCCTTTATAATGTATATTATAGATTAATAACATGTTATTATTTCTAAAACGAAACTACACATATATCTTTTTTTAACGATCAACGAAAGCCCGATCTCTAGGGTAAAATCTAATGACAAAAGGCCACTGAAGCCCGTGAACGCAGACGACACTGATGACCCGGCCCGCCACCATTCTAAAGAAACCCACTACCTAAAAATCCATTGTGGTAAAACCTCTAATTAACCTATAACAAATTTGCTCTAGTTGATAATCCAGCCTATAACCTTTATATTGGGAAATTATAAGCTTACCACTCCACCAGATAGTGATCAGTATCTAATCTATATCATTTCACAGATAATTGTTCTAACAACATTTCGCATACTTTTTTTTTCTGGCTCTCTAATTAAATACCAACAACTATATATAAAAAAAAAAGCTATTTTCTTCGACCAAAAATGCCAAATCTTTCAATTAAGTGATTTTAGGGAAAAAAAATAAAAAAAATGGATTTTTCTTTCTCATTTTTCCTCTCATAATTAAAAACATTAATATCTTTTATATACCAGATTTTTTAAAGAACAAAATGACACTAAATTAACGAGCATTTTATTATCTTTCCAACGAGCACCATAGTGCTATATAAAAACAGAGAAAAAAAATGACTATTTTTTGTGGGGTTTTGTTCATACAGAAAAAAACACAAAGTGTTCAGGTAATTCATTAATCATGTATAGGCAAGTCACTAATTATGTTCAAATCAGTAAATATGAATTCTATTTTCAACATGTGTTAGTATTGGAGTTGTACATTGTTTTAGGTTAACTATTAATATTAGAATTATACATTGTTTAAGGTTAGGCGTTAACCAGTGGCGAAGCTTGGTTCGCCAATCGGCGGGGGCCGGACTCAACCCGGACTAAATTTACCTACGAAAATTGCAAATTTCCACTACTGCGCCAAAAAACAGGGGGGGGGGGGGGCAGGGCCACCCCTGGCCCTCACATATGCTTCGCCCCTGGCGTTAACATTGGAGATACATTGTTAGTTGTTTTAGGTTAGGTGCTACCCGAAGCTTTTCTACATGTAACTGTAAAGCGCATCTGTCACACCACGACAATGGCGGAAACACGTGGCGCGACGGTTCAAAGCATAAAGTCAAGGTTATTGCTAAACACAAGTAATTCAAGAAAATGGGTCATTTATTAAGGCGTCAAATCTTGTTCCAAATATTACATAAAAGTAAATTGTTTATAAGACAACCTAGAGGTTTCTCAAATATATCCCAAAGCCTTGGGAAATAAAGGTGAAACCCCGCAAAATGTTTAACGCCATATCGGAGGATTCCACGACCCAGCTTGCCCCGGTTCGTCTTCATCTAATTACCTGAAAGATATGTTTAAAAGTTTCGTCAATATAAATATATTGGTGAGTTCACAGGTTTTTAGTTTCCAAAACTTGAGTACTTGGGAAATACCATGTTATGACAATATATGGGAGTTGCAAATTCCTATAAATCTACTTGAGACTATAATCAAACCAAGACATATAATAATTGTGCCCCGCTCCAAGTCGTTACTCGGTTTCCCACGACTTAAGTTCAGAATATATGCACCCCAGGCATAACCTAATGCATAATCGACGCTATCGATTAGGGGTGGGCCTTGTCAGGCACCAATAGTACTATCCAAATATTCCACCGGTTCCATTTCCCTGAACAAATGATTATAGAGGCGAGGACTCAACCCCGAGTGGCGGTCACACCTCAAGTAATAAACCCGTCAAACATTTTCCCTAACATATCTTTCCCCCGAAAAACGTAAAAATAGTTTAAAATGGGGCCGTGAAACTCACCTGAAACTCTGTCTGGCGTACTAGGCGGATAGCAAAGAGGGTCTCGCACCTACAAACGTCCTAGACGTATAAGTCACTATTCCTATAGTGCATGTGCCTTGGCAAGTTGTACACCCAACTCCCGACCACAAGTTATTCCAAATCCCGTTTAATTAAGCGTGTATCCTAGGTTTCGTTGGCGTTAGATTACCCTTTGCGTTACAAGTTATATATTACTCTTGTTAATATTTCCTTAACTTGTATCTTATTATCATCGACTCGACTTCACTTAACATATAATTATTTTCCCATTTAAATAATTATACTTAAGATCGCATCGCTCGATATAATATATATTTCAACACTCGACCCGACTCACTTTGCCGCACATTTGTTTTTCCCATTTAAACAAATATGCTAAGATCTTGTCGTTCGATGGTATATTCTTAACACCCGGTTCAACTCACCATACCGTATATTTATTTTCCCATTCAAATAAATATACTAGGTTCTTGTCGGTACGGCATACACATATATATATCCTTGTCTACTCGTCGCGGCTTTCCTTCCCGCATATCTACTTTCCCATTAAGTAGATATACTAGAATTTTGCCGAGACGAGCGTACCTATATATAAATGTGTAATTTTTCTTGTTAAGTATATACGTTTGTTTAATGTCTTATTTGTTTACGTCATATTTTTCTCCCACGAATAATTCCTTCAACACTTAGGAAAGTGTTTATTAGTTTTCACCCATGATGTATATATATTTTACTTCTTAAAAATATATATTTTCTTATCTTGCCGCAATGGCATTTTTCTCATGTTTTGTCCGTGTACGGTTCGTTAACGCGTCTTAGTTCGATATCTTAGCTCGAATAGTTAATTTCTCCAAGTTTTTCCCAACATGTGTTTTATAGAAATATTATCCATATTTCTTCCTCTTAACACAAGTTACTTGGAAGGTTTAAAATACTTATGTATTTTTAACCCAACTTGTTAACTTAACTACAAAAATGTTTCCAATACTTTTATATTCCCATTTATATAAAAGTATTCATTTTTGTACAAGTTTCTCAAGTTTGTTTAATATTTTTATAAAATCTCTATTTTATAAAAATCCTTATGTTAATGTAATCCATATTTTTATAACTTTCAAAAATATACTTTTATACAAAAATACCCAAGTATCTACTAGTATTTACCAAAATCATCCTTAGAACTCTATTACTCACACTTTTGACACCAAACTTTCCATTCTTGCATTTTTGGACTAATAGTTTCTAAAATATCCATTTTAGTCCTCTAACTTTCAAAGTTACAATATTAGTCCCTTAACTTTCAAATGTTGCATTTTTCCACTCTAACTTCCAAAGTTAACATTTTTCACTCAAAATAGTAGACTTTGAAGATTCAACTTTTTATTGGTAAGTTATTTTTGTATCAAAACACTTTTATTAGTCTTATATTCCATATATAAGACTACTTGTATGTGTGTTTTATGTATTTGCCCATTTTAACAAGATATCATTCTTCTAAGTAAGTTAACTTTAATTTTTCATCCTCTTTATTCTTGAACTTCTAACATGTTCCACCATACATTATACCTTGTATGATCATTATAAGATGATTAGCACTACTTTTTAATACATTCAAGTTTATTCCACAAATCTCAACCAAATCATCATCCTACTTAGTTTAAGTGTAAACTTTATATATTTTCAAAATCATTACTTTATCATCATCAAATCCATGATTTATTTACATAACTTTAATCATCTATTTTACACAAGTAAAACCTATTAAAGATTATGTTCAAACCACCTCTTAAACCCTTCATGTACAACTTGCTTCTAAGAACACATACATGAATAATAATAATCAAAAACAAGGTTAAGAAGCTTACTACTAGCACAAGGCTAGGGAAGACAAAACCTTTGATTTTGAGAGGGGTTTAGTGTGTTCTTCCTTAATGGTTAAGCTCCAAGCTTGAAACACACAATAGGGGTTTGGATGATGGATTGTTTTGAGTGATTTGGAGATGTAAAAACTTGAAAGAATGATGTGTATGGGGAGGGGAAACCTACGGCCAAAGAAGGGGAAGGAGAAGAGTTGTTTTTGCTTTGTTATCTTCAAAGGACTAACACATGTTATATACCACCATCAAATCTTCCATGGATTGCATGTGATCTTTGATAATGATTCAAGAGATTTGATAAGTATACAAGTGATCTTGGATGGATATGTGGGTGTGTGTGTAGCCGTGTATATATGTATAGATGTGAGAGTTTTCTTGCAAATCTTGCTAAATCCTTGTGATCTATCATAATCTTTTTATAAGACCTCTCACATGCATGTGTATACTAGTGTAATGATAGGTTTGATTTTGTCTTGGCTTACTAGGGCCTCTTGGCCGAAATTTTGGTAAAGGGGGGACAAGAAATTGCATGCTTTGTACTTGATTATCTTACACATTTTGGCTTATCTTTGCATGCTTTACATATTAGCTTTATAGGTTATTATTAAAACACAAAGCAAGGGGATTACAAAGGCCCTTAGGCCGGCCCTTGGTGGGGTTTGGGTGGGGTCCACAACTCCAAATATTTACCCATTATTTGTTATGTTTAATCCCCCGTCGTTCGGGTGTCGTTCGGGTATTTTTCGGGTTTTAATCACGCGTTATTCGGACATTAAAAATACCTTTAATAACCCTTAAATATAGTCTAATTTAAGCGTTGATTGGTTATTTAGGCCTTTGCCGGGTGAAATTATGTGTTATACGCGTATCGGGTGCGGTACGCGCATTTTATTCGTTACCGGGAGATTTGTACAAGACGTTTTCACTTATGGTTTTGGGGTTCCAAAACTCATTATATTTTATGAAACTACCCTTTATTTTATATCCGGGGTGTCCGGGATCCTTTTCGTTTATTTAATTATTACCGGGTAATTGCCAACGTCCATACCGGATAGCTTATTCGCACATGATCCAATCATGTTTTACCATTAAACGTATGCATTCCTATGCACTATTTGGAAATTGCTATCTCCTAAGGCCTTGATAATTAAATCACACATAATTGCATTTAATTACGTTAATCATATATTAATTAATTTGTACGGAATTACCTTATTTTTGCCGGTTGTTACAGCATCATTCTATTTCATATGTAAAATTAATATGTCATATTAGATTTCTCAACCCGTCATATTAAATTTCTCAACCACAAGAGATTCCCGGTGTATAATCTAGTATAGACATAAATGCATATAATACCTTGAAGTAATTGAACACGTGTGTTTGAAACAAAATCATAATTATATATAATATGAAAGAAGCGACACTTCTACAGTAGACGTATGTGCTTGGCTCTTTTTAGCGGCACCCAGCGGCATCGTGTCATGTGGCATGGACATCACGAATTACTATATGTCCTCTTCCAAATTGATAAATTACTGTTATTTGTCCGCCAAACTTTGCTCCATATTTACACTTTAGCCATTGGCTTATTTTGTCTGCCTAAGGTTCACATATATTTTAACTAAAATTTCATAGTAACTACAATATTGCCATTTTATGTAACCGAAAATTATTGCCTGCGTAACAAAAGAAAATTGCCAGATGCACGACACTAATGCCAATTGGTGGAAATAACTAGCGATGGTTATTTTAGAATAATTTGAACAAATTATAGTTACCTAATATTATCGCTAATAATGTTATTTTTCATGCCACCAAACTTATCACGATACGAGCGCCCCCGCAGCAAAGCACGGATACTAGTTTTAACTCTATAAAGAACATTATATTATATTATTATAAGCAAATATAATAATATTTCAAAACCATTTAAAAAAAACACACACACAAACCAACCTTATAGTTTTTGTTTCATCTCCTATATATACACAATCAAAATTCACATCATACATACATGAAAAATTCGTGCTTCTTCATTTTAATAAATAAATAAATTCCTCTAGGGATTTTTTTAAAACAACTGCAAACCAATAATAATAATAATAATCATCATTTGCAGTCAATAATCATCGCACAACAAAATCGGTTATTATTATAGAAAGATATGTTATTCAGTGGCGCCTCTTCGTTTAGATTGCTTGAGTAATTTAGGTATATGTTTTTCATCTGCAGTCATTAGTTAATCGTATTTATTTCATTAATATATGTTTCTATATTCGCTTGATACATAATGTAATGCTGTTGGTTTATTGTTATTTAAATGATGTTTATATATTGTTGGTGCATTCTAGGGTTTAAGAGATGAATCTAGTGATTGTTATTGCCTTTGTTGGATCTGATATGACTGTTATTTGATTGTTTTGGTGGCGGACCGGGTCACCAACGCTGTTCTTTTGCCATTGGGTTTACCAGGGTGGTCGGGCTTTTGTTGGTCGTTAAAAAAATAATAGTGTTGTTTTTGGGGATGATTTTGATGATTATAGAGGATATAAGTTTTTGATGTTGTATGGCAATCAATGATGCTAATGTTAGATTATACATTTATACTTGTTGGTCAGGATTTGATGTTTGGGATATTGTGGAAGTTTCTTTTAATTCTGCAAATCTTCGATACGGTATTTTGATACGGCGCGCTAATGTTTTGAATCTCTTGAGGGTGATCTGTTTGAGTGGTTTGATTGATGGATGTAATTCATGATATTCGTTCCAAAACGCCTAGGATTCCGACTAGGGGCTTATTCCTATATTTATGTCTGACTAGCGCCTAGGCCGATTTTTACAACACTGTTCTTTTGTGATATTTAAATGCTGTCATTGGTTAAATTCTATCATCAAATGAATTGGGGATACTTATTTTGCAAGGGTTAATCGATTTTGTTGATATGTTTTACTGACACTTAGGAACTGTATAACGGATTACGTTGATTTGTTTCGTTTGTGTTAGATTTGTTAACGTACGTTACCTGTGACGCGTACACAGAACTGTTTTCAGTATGCTTTTTTTTTACAGTAAGCCTTTTTAATAGTTTTATTGGTCGATTGTGTGTTTCTTTTTATAAGGCAATTAAATGGAGCCTAATATAGGATGTCGGTTTGTATGCATAACTGCATTTGTAATCGTTCTTGTCATTGTCGATCACAGCATTGTTCTTACGTTATTTATTTATTTTTGTATCAGACATTAGGGCTTTTTCAATCAGAGGAAGGCGTGTTACTTTGCATGTGAGATCATAGTGGAGTTGGATATGAAACATTGTTGATATGGATTGTAATAAAGGCGAAGCTCTGCGGGCTAAAGAGATATCTGAGGCAAAGCTAGTAGAAAAAGATTTTGTGGGAGCAAAAAAGTTTGCGCAAAAAGCCGATAGGCTATTTCATGGGCTTGAAGGTGTTTCAGAGCTGTTGGTAATTCTTGATGTATACATTTCCTCAGAAAGGAAGATTAATGGAGAATCAGATTGGTACGGTGTTCTTGGTGTGGGACCCACAAGCGACGATGAAACTATTAAGAAGAGTTATAAGAAACTGGCGCTCTATCTTCATCCCGATAAGAACAAATCAGTTGGAGCCGAAGGTGCCTTTAAGCTCGTGTCTCAGGCATGGAATTTACTTTCTGATAAAAGAAAAGTCTATGACCAAAGACGAAACTCAAAGCCTGTTTACCAACCTGTCATTGTCGCTCAGAAGACTTCAGCCTCTACTACTAAGCCTGTTCAAACGATTCCTAGGCCACCAAACACCGCCACATTTTGGACTTCGTGTCTAAGATGCTGCATGCGCTTTGAATATTCAAAAATTTACCTAAACAAGAAAATTGTTTGCCCAAGTTGTCATGAACCCTTTTGGGCTGTAGAGTCGCCGGCCCCACACATGAACCAGCGTTCAACAACGATGTATCCTCAAAGGCAAAATCCCAACACAAAACCTCATGTGAATGGTCAGCAGGGCCCTTCTATAAACCCGTCCGGTGTCAGTCATTTGAATGTCCAAAAGGGCCCATCCTTGAACACTTCAGCTGTGAACAGATTTAAAAACCGGAATCAGGCGAAGGTAGCTGCAATGAGATGTCATAATTCAAATTCAGGGTTAAGTTCTGCTAAAAGTGATGGAATTTTGAAACGGAAACGTGTAGCCGAACAGTCTACTACTACGGTACATGTGAGTAATGCATATGCAAAAGTCAATTCAGGAAGTCAAAAGGTCGACGTTAATAACAGTAGAAGGGAACTATCACAGGCAGAAACCCGTATTATGTTGATGACAAAAGCTAGGAAAGAAATTCTTAAGAAAATTAATGAATGGGATTTAGAAAGTGCTTCAAAGAAAGAAAGCAGTGGTAAAAAGTATGGTGAAGAGATCATTGTAAATGATACTAACAAGGTTAATGATGTAAAAACGCCATTAATCGATACTATACAGAATGATGACATGGATTCTGATATGGCAGAAGCAACAGCAACACTAATGAGTGTACCCGATCCTGACTTTCATGATTTTGACATGGACAGAACCGAAAGATCGTTTGGTGAAAATCAGGTTTGGGCCGCTTATGATGAAGACGATGGCATGCCTCGTTATTATGCAATGATTCATAACGTCATATCCAAAACGCCATTTAAGATGCAAATAAGTTGGCTGAATTCCAAAACCAATGCTGAATTAGGCCCGATTAGTTGGGTTTCATCCGGATTTCCTAAAACCAGCGGTGAATTTAGAATAGGCAAACATGTTACAAACACATCTCTTAATTCTTTCTCACACAAAGTTCAATGGGCGAAAGGGAAAAAAGGGGTTATTCAAATTTACCCTAAGAAAGGAAATGTTTGGGCCGTTTATAGAAACTGGTCGCCGAGTTGGAATGAGTTCACTCCAGATGAAGTGATTCACAAATATGATATGGTTGTAATTCTTGAAGATTTTGATGAGGAAAAAGGAGTAGTTGTAGCTCCTTTGGTCAAAGTGTTGGGTTTCAAATCTGTGTTTTGTAGGCACGCTGACGTGGCGGAAGCGCGCACAATTCCAAGGGACGAAATCTTTCGGTTATCTCATCAAGTACCATTTTCTTTGCTCACAGGCGAAGAATCTGTTAACGTTCCGGAAGGTGGTTTGGAGCTTGATCCTGCAGCATTGCCATTGGAGCTCCTTCAAACCACAGTTGAACCAGCAGTAAAAGCAGAGGAGGATGGAAGTCGTAAGAAAACCGAGGTTAAGGAGGTTTTAACATATGCTAGAAAAAAGGGGAAATTTCAATAAGTGATAGAGGAAGCCAAAGGGGGTGGGTTTAGAAACGATAGTTATTTATAGATCTTGAATAGCAGTGGAGTTTAGTTTCGATATATAGTTTCAATGATGTCTGCAACATGAAGACATTCTATGAAGCAATTTTGGAGGCAGGTTCAGCTTTGCTAAGGTTTATCTCGCCTTTTACTAAAGCTTTTCTTTTTTGTTTACTCGAACATGTTACATACATGAAAGCAATACTTTTGTTAAAGATCATCGTTTTCAATTTATATGACAACTTTTGGTTGTTTTGACATCTTTGACGTCTTCAATATTTAAGTTTCTATTTTGTTACCTTTTTATATTATTGTTTCTTTGTTTCTAATCGTCACTTGAGTGGTTCGCTTTAATATGTTCTTAGTTCATCTTTTTGTGACACTTACATGGAGTCCGAATGAAAATTCTGATTCTTTTACGTGATCCTGCATTTAAATCTGGTCTTAATAAGGAATACACAATCCTTATAGGAAATTTAAACAAATGAATATTTTGTTTCCATTGCGTACATGAATAGTACAGAATATGCTTGGATTTGAAATCATTCTGGTTAAACACATGTTTAAAACTGCCCTTTTTGAAAAATAATTTTTATAGTTTCTGGATAATTTCCTGTACCTCAGTTCCTGATCTAATTACCATTTGTTGATATGCTTCTTTACGTTGTGCGCATTTGTGGATCTTTTTGTTTGTGATTGAAGCATTCTAGTGCGTAATATGCATCTGCTGGTTTTCTGTTGCATTACGTGTGCGCAGTTATGTGTTTAGATACACTTATGATGCGTCTATATACGAGTATGACTACCATGTGTGTAAATCATTTATTTCCTAACTAAATTAGGATGGGAAGTATATAAATGCGCTTATGTTAAGCATAATACTTGGACAAATTATGGTTTGTTCCATAATTGTTAAGGTTTGAACAGGTACCTTTGTATCGATCAAATATTGCTTGACACTCAGACATGCCAAATGTGTTGGGACCTTGTACTGTAGGTATAGCAAAACTAAGGATGTTAAGAAGTCGAGCTAATATTGGCTAATTAAGCTCAAGCTTGGTTCGTTTACATTAAGAGGAACTTGAGTTCAACTTGTTTTAAACTTTATTTCTAAAGCTCTAGCTCGGCTGCTCGGGTTGTGAGTAATATTACAAGTGCGAGCTCAGTTTGGGCTTGGCTTTATTTATTATATATTTATAATTATATTATATATAAAATATATTTATTTTTATTAAATTTATATATAATATTTATTATGTAATTATATATTATATAAGTATTATTATATATTTATATAATAATAATAATTGGCCCATGAGCCTAATTAAGGTGAATGTATGAAGCTCAGGCCTGAATAGGGGTGTTCAACGAATCGAATAACGAATTTTCGAATTATTCGAATCGAATTATTCGAATTTTTAATATTTTTACCTGAATTCGTATTCGATTCGTATTCGTTTAAAATTCAATTTATTCGATTCGTATTCGATTCGAATAAGAAACTCGAATTCGAATAAATTCGATTTAGTTCAAATTCACCTTAAATAACAAATTGTTTTACTTTTAGTTTTAAAACTAATACAAAGTCATTATTTTTAACATATAAAATACAAATCTACAAATTGATAAACAACAATATGTCAAATACGAGAATAGTAAAAATAGTAGAGAGTATAGTTTTATAGAGTTTTGTGATATATAAGGTAAATATATAAAACATGGTTATGCTAAAAGTTATAGACACTATGGGTTCTTAGAGTTTGACCAAAATTTAGAAGTTTTTTTTTTCAATGTGTATACTTGTGTATATAATAATGTGTATATGTGTGTATATATTTAAAAAAATATACATGTACAATTTTTATTCGAATTTCGAATCGAATCGAATTTAAAATCATAAATTCGTATTCGATTCGTATTCGATTTACTGGACTCGAATTCGAATCGAATCGAATTCGAATTCTTAATAATCGAATCGAATTCTTGGTAATCGAATTGAACTAAATCGAATTTCGAATTTTTCGAATTCGAATCGAATTCTGAACACCCCTAGGCCTGAACTTGTTTATTAAACAAGTTCGACTTAGCTCGATTCAAGTTTTTAGCAAGTTGATCTCGAGTAGCTCACGAGAGACTAAAACTAACATTTTGTTGGGATAACATATGACAAGATAGGTGGCGTGTTGGGTTAAAATGCTTAGTTTTATATGGTTTGATCTAAAACCTTTTGTGGTCTAAAATTCTCATATACTTGATATTCTTATTGAACATGGGAACCAAATAAATTAATAGTCAACCAAAGCAACGTAACAACACAACAATGAAAAAACCAAAAGGTTGAGGTAAAGACTGTAGCTTCAACTTCTGCCTTTCAGGTAAAACATATCTTGCTTTCTTTCTTTTGTTTATGCATACACTTGGATTTTCCATGATACTAATTCAAACAGGTTTCAGGGTTTCTCAAGAACGTCATCATTGTAGAGGTGGCAATTTCAACCTATTTAATGGTCAACGGGTCAACTTGAGTTACATTTTATTTAAGATGGGTCAAATAATATTCTTTTGCATATCAAATGGGCTCTATGGGTTGATCATCGACACTTTTAGTTAAGGGAGAGGTTAACGTATAAAGCTTGTTAACGTAAGAAGCGTAAGAAACAATCCCAGCCATTAGATTAACAAGATGGCTGGATCCAGATTACAAACCCTAATCATACTTGGGTTAAACTAACCAAGGGTAAATTATGAAAAACCGTCTATTTTTTTTTTCAAATCGTAACAACAAAAATTAATCGAAACAAAACTTTTTAACAATTGAAATCGATTAAACCATTCTGAATGATTACACAATCAAAATAACAAAAAACATTCGATTACAAATGACAAAAACGAAAAAAAAATATAAAAACAGAGATTTACACTGGAACGATTTTAATCAAACGAAAAAACATACAATTATGAATAAACGCTCGTAATTGTTGTCAAATACTTTTGATTTTGTTTCAATAAGTATGATTAAACCTAAAAATTAGGTTAAAAAAAAAGTTGCAGAGGAAGAAGATGAAGTCATGAACACAGAGACTTTTAAACGCACTAACAAATTTTAAACGCACTCATGTACAACATTTAAACACACTTACAAAATTTTAAACGCACTCATTAAAAAGTTTGGAACCACTCATTGAAAATTTGGACGCACTCATTGAAAATTTGGACGCACATATTAAAAAGTTTGGAAGGACTTATTGAAAATTTTAGACGCACTCATCAAAAACCAAAACAAAAATCAAACGCACCTTTACCATATAATTAAACGCACCTTTACCATATAATTAAACGCACCTTAGCATCACCAACAAAAAAACAAACGCATTCATCAAACATACACTCACAACAAACGCACCTTCACACAAATATCCCTGAAAACTCTTTGAGGGCGTCTACCCACCTTTCCCCAATATCTCACTTTCATGAAAATCATTTGTTGCTGCTTTCAACAAAACTCAAAGGAAGCCCTCTCATTTTTTTTCCGATTGAATATGATCCTAGATAGAGGTGAGGTTTCAATTAAGTGCCGAAAGTTCACCGGCGGCGCTGTCGTTGTCGGAGAGGTTGTATGACGGTGGTCAGACCATTTCCGTCATTGTGGTGGTGTTTCTGCTGTCATTATTGTACGATTGTAGGTGGTGACGGTTAGGTTATATATGATGGGTCAGGGGGATTCGATGTTTTCTTCTGTTTTTGTACGACTGATGGCGGACAGGTGGGTTTGCTGTGGTGTTGAAGGGTGGTGGTGGTGGTCAGATCTCGAAGAAGATAGAATAATCGTAACAGGGAAGAGGAAAGGGAAGAGGAAAATAGTTTTAATTGTGGTTTAACTGTGGTTAGGTTAAAATTACAGGTGTCAATCTCTAGTGGCTTCTTACACTTCTCACATTAAGAAACTTTATATCATATACTTTCTCTTTAGTTAAAGATGTTAATTAATATTATAACTATGCAGTTAATGCGGTAAAAAATCGAATATCATCTAAGAAGAATATATTTGTTCTAATTCTCACAAAGAACACACCATTGAATTACCACACATCTTTTAATAATCAAGTCATCAATGTCTGGAATCCATTATTCACCAACTGATATATCTTAAGTTTTGGTAGCAAGAATGAAACAGAATAGCAAATAAAGATGAAACTCTTGAAGACGTAAGCGAAGTTGAGTTTCCTTTAGCTAATCACTCTGATAGATTTGCTCAATACGCAGTTCTTATCGCAGCAAACTGAGTCTACTCATATCATACCATATGAGAGGCTACAAAAGTGTACATGGGGAGGGAAGAAACCAACTTCCTATTTATACCCTTCGATTTTATTTAAGCCATTAATTAAAAAATTATTATTTTCACTAGATTACTTAACGTAATCTAGCCACCTTAGATTAGGACTTGAGTTCAAGTCATATAGACAACATGAACTAAAAAAAATCGGCATTATAAAAAAAATATTTAAATAGTTATATGCTATATCTAAACTCCTAAGTATTAAAAATAAGCTCTTCTTAATTGAACGCCCTAAATTAATATTGGGACACTCTCTTCTCTTTATCTATTATGTATATAGAGAGAGATAGAATGGAGTGAGTGTTTCAATACCCAGAAGTGCAGCTTCTTTAGGCCTGAGGGGCTCTCGGTCCCCATCGATTTTTGGCGCAGTGGTGAAATTTTGTGATTTTCGTAGGTAAATTGAGTTTGGGTTCAGTCCCGGCCCCCACCGATTTGATCTTCCGGAATCCGGCCACTACAATTGAAAAAAATTGAGTCCGGCTCCACCGATTCAAAAACCAAGTTTCACCAATGTTAACACGTAAAAATATTAAAAAGTACTCATATAAATAAACCTATACAATTAGTAGCATGGGGTGAATTATTGTCATTTATGAGGGTGTTTGGCTCTCTTTATTTTCACCTATTTATAACTTTTTCAAAAAGTCATAAGTTGTTTTTAAAATGTTTGGATGGTCGGTTGAAAATGACTTTTTAAGTTTAAATAAGGGGAAAATGAGGTGGAAAATAACTTTTTTAAAAAGTTAGTAATGTATAACTTTTTAAAAACGAAGATAAGAAGATAGAAAAATAGATAAGTTATAAATTATAAGTTTATCGAATCATGCCCATAATGAATATGTGAGGGACCTGACCAACATTACAAAACGCTCTCCGTAACCGTCTTCTCTTTTAACTCTTGTACCAAACTCCATCATCATTCACACACCAAGCCAAACCAAACCAAACAATGGACGCCATCGATTCAGTGATCGATCCCCTCAGAGACTTCGCTAAAGACAGCGCTCGTCTCGTCAAACGCTGCCACAAACCTGATCGCAAAGGTACGCTTCTCTTCTCTCTCATTATTATTATTATTATTAATTATTATTATTATTATTATGCATGTTTCCACAATTCTACCTAAACCAACCCTAATTTTACAAATTTGGTGCGTGCAGAATTCACAAAAGTCGCCACTCGTACTGCCATCGGATTCGTTGTCATGGGATTTGTTGGCTTTTTTGTCAAATTGATCTTCATTCCCATTAATAATATTATTGTTGGCGCTACTTAGGGTATTTTTTCCCTTATTCTTATCACTTATTATTCAATTGTATGCTTCTAACTAGGGATTAGCTCGGTACTGAATATTTACCAATTCCAAAAGTCCCTATCCTGAAAATTGCCATAATTGGGTACCGGTACCGAAAATATTTGGTATGGTACTGTACTGGTATTTGAATTTTGAAGGTAAAAGTCGGTAAAATACTAGTACCGTACTGAACTGGTACCGAGTGGAAAGTACCGATCCCGAATACGCCAAAAAGTGGTTACTGAATTGGTAGCGACTAGTGAATGTCAGTTGGTACGGTACTATTCGCAGTGGCGGATCCAAAATTTTAGTGGAATAAGTTGAAAAATTAGTGAAAATCAGTGAAAAAATACGAAAGGAACCCCCTGGAAATCATTCCTGGATTCGCCACTGACTATTCGGTACTGAGCTGAAAGTACCGACCACGAAAACACCAAAAAGGTGGGTATTGAATTTCGATCGCTACTGATATTTTTTCGGTACCGGTACCGAAATGCTCATCCCTTTTTGTAACGATCAAGGGACTTATATGAGGGTTTAATCTAATATTCATTTCTTTTCTTGCTTCTAATTTCCTAGTTATTCATGGATACTGTGATAGAGGTTTTGATGAAAGTGTTTTCAAATATTGTGTTGTTATGAACGGAAAATAATCACTGGTTTGTTTTAGCAATGTGATCATGCAGTTTAAGTGTTAGGTTGAATCAAGTGTTTTGCCTTCCTAATTAATAAATTATAAACCCTGCTTTTATCTTTTTTTGTATTATATGTCAGAAAATAAAATGATTTTTTTCATTGTATGTGACATGCTTTTGATCTTTATACAAATCTATAGCTACACCTACCAGACCATCGCCTCAATCACATTATACCATAGTTGTCAAAGGCGTAAAGCGCACTCAAGGCGCTTTGGTACTGCCTCTCGCCTAGGCGAGAAGCGCAAATAAAGCGTGGGCCCGTGAAAAAAAAAGCGCAAATTAAAAAAAGGGTAAAAACACCAAAAACACTAAAAAAATAACAACTTTAAGCAATAAAGATCAATATAATAAAGTAGCACCAAGATTAAAAACCACGGAAATATCAAAATAACAAGATGTTCATGCTTGAAAACCAAAAAAAAGTTCAAAATGTAAAAAATAATAAAACTTCTCTGCTGAATAATGATTCTCTGCCGTGTTTGTGACTTTGATTGTACATAGGGCATAGGGTTAGAGGTTGTTTATATAGATTAGAATGCATAACCAAAAATAGAAGATATGATTAGGCGATAAAATGGTAAAGGATATTATACAATGGTTGCTTCTGTCTTTGCACCTCATCCAAACATACATTCTCTCTTTAATATACATTTTCATTCACATGACTAAAATTGTTGCTTTCTCGTATTATATTACATTAGTACATTAATTCCTATGCTACATCGTAACACATATTTTATCTTAATATTAAATTGTCTATCCTGGGAAGATCCCGGGATATAACCTAGTATATTATGTAAGTAACCTTATATAGCTTGTAAATTGGAGATGTAGCCATGGTTGTAGAAATCACGTAGTTCTCTCTTTACTGATTAATTTTGGGCTAATCACTCAATTAATCGGTAGCTGGTCAAAGTCGGTCCAAGCCGGGCCAAATCGGTCCTAATTGGACCAAATTATCCCTAGTCGGAGCAAAACACCGTTGCTGCCGAACGAGGGAGAAAGATGAAGAAGGTGGTGGGTGAAAAGTAGGTTAAAAAAGTACTTTCTCTTTCTTATCCTTTTTTCAAGCTTTATTTTTAAATAAATTACACTTTTCACCCTTTAACTAATAGTATTTATCAAATTGAACCTAAACTGTGTTAGTAGCTTCTTAGGTTGTACATATGGATTATTTATATATTAAAACACTAATAAAACTATATGTATATATGTAATTTAAAAAAATACATATAAAATTCCAATCCGATTAATCCCGGTTAATCCTGATTAATCGCTAGTCCCCACCCCACCGGCCGTCTAGCGCCTAGCGAGTTCTACAACACTGGATGTAGCACTAGCATACTGCCGCGTCATCAGAACCTGGTGTCATGTCACTTTATTACTTGCTATAGAACCTTACTTACAGTGGTGGAAGGTTTAACAAGTATGTTACAAGAACGATAATTAGAACGAAACCTGTTTTTCTTGCTGAATTTTCCTTAAACATTTCTCTCTCTGTTTGTAGTTTGTTTTGATCTGATTTATATGCCATAGAGACTGTCCTCTTATCCTAGTCTTTTAGAAGAATCGAGTTAGACATAAGCATGTAAACAAATGAAAACAGTTTTATGTAACCTTTTTCTTTCCTGAAGTTTGATTAATATAGCTGTTGACCAAACTGTTAATTCTGTTACAGGCTGCATGGAGGTTGAAGCATCCACAGGAATACAAGTGACAAGTCCTAGAGGTCAGAATAACATGAACCATGATGTGCTCACACATATCATAATGTTCGTTATTGTATAACTACTAAATACAGATGCGGATTAATATTTATGTCGCTTGTTTTCTGTTGCTTTAAGAGTTAAGGTCTATTTAAACAACCTTTTTCTTTCCTTGCTATTACTATGTTGGTATTATATTTTTCTTGACTTTTAGTTGGACTTAGGACTTCGTATTACCATTAACCTTGCGTTGATGAGGAGAGAAGAGTTTGAGCACAAAATAGCTCGAGCTTGAGCTCAACTTGATGGTGTTAGGATATATAGGCTTGAACTTGATTTTTTTAGCTCCGAGTCCTTGTATTGATGAAGGCTCCAGCTTGCCTCAGTTTGGTTCATTTAGATTGAAAATATCTGGCTTGGGCTTACTGGGTTATGTTCAATACAGCAGTCACCATTACTTAAAACTTTACCCTTTTCTCTTCAAAAAAATAAAAAATAAAAAATAAAATGAAGGAATTTGATGGTTTCTAGGAGAGTATGTGAAGTTGTCTGTAAGAATAACTCTATATAGGGGCGTTTAATACAGGACTAAGTTTAAGTATAGAACCAGATAAACAACGGTGACTGCATAGTGCTAAATTGCTGATTAGCTATAGCAAGGGTGAGAAAGAAAGAAGGTATATATGTCAGTTAGAGAAATGCGTCCAAATATACACACGTATATACATGCATACATATATGTATATGTATATGTATATGTATATGAAGAGAGCGAGAGTCCGGGACCTGTACAAAGTGGAATTTAGCCTAAAAAAGTAGGAAGCAGTGAGGAGGTGACACAAGTATGTGTGTGGGTTTTATGAGTGTGGGTAGTTGCGTCCACTTACAATTTACGAATGCAACAAAACCATGTACAATGGGAGAACACCCTATTTTTCTTGGTTAAATAATCATTCAAAACCTGGGCGAACTTTTTGCAAGATTATTAGGTGGTCCGGCAAAAGAAGAGTGAAACTAGGTGGGCAAACAAAATCATAGTGCAAAACTGTAAATAGGTAGTCCACTTGTTGGTTTAGCAGCCTTTAACTTCCCGCTATGTTTCTTTAACAACTCCCTGCATGTTTCCTGTGACTATCTGAAGGCTGCTTGTCTGTCTAGAGGAATTGTTGCAAGTCTGCTAATCCATATAGAGTAGTTAATCAAATCCAATGGTCTGTGTAGAGGAAATTGTAACGTCCGTTGATTCAGTTCTTTCCCTTTGCAAGTCCCCTGGTCGGTCTTGTGGAGTTTGTAAAGTCTGCTGATCATTTAGCACAGGAAGCCTACAAGTTTTGAAAGGCGGTCTGATCATCTAGTCGAAGTAAATATTACTTATTTACATGCACAGGAACCTTACGCAAGACCACTCGTTTATGCAATAACTTAGTCCATGCCTATAAGATTCCTGCATAAACCTTACACAATGTCACTATACATTAACATGCATTCCTGCACCAACAACATTGCATCACGTTAAAAAAAATAGCGCGCATGAATAATAAAGTATCATTTTTTTAACCTCGTAACCTTTATAAACTTTATTATTTATATTTTTTTAAATTGCATCATAAAATCTAGAATTGTATTATCTTTGATCTTACTATGCTATTGTTATAACTTATATGTTAAAAAAATGAGTTCTTTTAAAAGGTCTGAAATTGTTTATTACAATAGTGTATTTAGCCTCGTAGATAAGGGCGCATCCAACACATCTAACGGTGTGTCCAAGTTATGTATATTGCTTTATAACTTTGTGTATTTAAATGTGCGTAAATGCCTATCGCCCTCGCGTTGAAGCTCACACATATACGCATGTCGCATCCTTAAGCATTCATACTTTTCTTAATTAAAAACACACTGTGAGTAGTCAAAAATTGACACATGGAATTTATTATTAGCAGTTGGGTGAGAAGCTTGCCATCATACCCAATAGTTGCCATGCTTCCAACCTAAGCAAAAATAATTCCTTCATCTTCACTCAACCCTACTCAAAATGAACACATTAACAAACATACATCTCCTCAAACACTATCACTTATATGTTAATTAAAAAAATAACAACCTCCAAAGGACAAAACATACCTCAAAAACCAAAAAATGTTTCCTACACCTCAACAACTATTGCATCCATGGGATTTACAACAAGCAAAATAATCCTCCCTCTTGTTTTCATTCTTGTCATCATTTCCCTACTTAGAGTACTCAAACTCACCATTATTTCTTCATCCTTTTCATCTTCAACCGTTCAACCGCTTTTCCTATCAAATACTATCAAACAACAAGGACTCCCCGAGAAGGAGATCCGGTTTCTGTTTGATATTGTTCTTCAAAAATCTCCATGCAACGTTCTTGTTTTCGGGTATGAACATGACTACCTCAAGTTACACATTATTAATGAAGGGGGTACCACAGTTTTTCTAGAAAACAGTCTGGAAAAGGTGAAGAAGATGAAAGGGGCGTTTAAATCATTTAATGCTACGCGAGTTTATAAAGTTGAGTACAAAACTTATGCCAAGGATGCGTATGAGTTGCTAAAGCACGCGAGATCAAGCTCAAGTTGTGATCTGCATTCGGGGATGAGAAATGTTACGTCCCAATGCAAACTTGTGTTAACCGGGCTGCCCAAGGAAGTGATGGAGACGAAATGGGATGTGATTGTTGTGGATGGACCTTGTGGGGATGGACCAAGGTCGCCGGGTAGAATGAGTTCTATTTTCATGGCTAGCGTGCTTGCTAGAGCCGGAAATGGGACTAATGTGGTGGTTCATGATGCTGATCGAATGATCGAGAAGTGGTTTTCTTGGGAATTTTTATGTGACGAAAATCGGGTTTCTTCGAAAGGGAGATTTTGGAACTTTAGGGTTCCTCAAGTGATGATTAAAAACAATTCTAGCCATTTTTGCTCTCAATAGACATGTTACATAATTTCTTTTATTTTAAATCTAGTGTTTTGAATCACTATATAAGGTTATTTCACAAGTTCTAAATCTTTAGAATGGCAATATTCAAAACTGCAAAGGCTTTACTACCACCAAATTCATATGGTTACAGTTACAATCTGATTTAGCTGGTTTTGATAAATTTTCTAGGCTGCATCACTAATCATGAGTTCAAAAAATGGGAAACCTAACCGGCCAAGTAGGTGGGTAGGCCGGCCAAGTTGGCCAAAACGTTCGGTGACGACTTGAACAAGGGGGGCGATTCCTAACACGGCCCGAACTACGACTTGTTTACTAAACATGTCAACCCAAACATGACTCATTTAATAAACGGTAATTTGTTAACCCTTTATGTTTAAGTATTTTTTTAATAATTCTTATTTCGAGATATTTAAAAAGTGTTAAAACTTTAATACTTCTTATTTTGAATTTCCGTTTGACCATTCATTTTTAGAAGTGTTTTTTTTAACGGCTAACTCACACACTTATTAAAACTAGTCTTAAATTTAAACCAGTGTTCACTATATGACTAGAACTCTCAACCACTTTAAAAATGTACGCTTTTAGTACCCACTAGAATACCGGTAGGCTACAACCTCCCTTTGGTAGTGAAATTTATCTCAACTCTTGAACTCGTCACAAATTCTTCATTCCACAAATTTATTCGTAAGTCCTGGCCCTTCCTAGTTCCTCTATTGTTTTCATTTTGTCCCGGTAATCTTGAGCAAAAACATAAGGGTCAACGAAAAAAGAGATCATTATAAACAATGTTCATTTGAATTGTACATTACACAGGCACACAACTCAAGTTAATTCCTCTATCGTTTTCATTTTGTCCCGATAATCTTGTGCGCTTGATCCCCGGACTTCAATATTTACAAAGTTGGTCCTAAAGGCTTACAGCTTATTACTCGTGTGATCCAAATGATGAAAATTTGTAACTATAGTGGTCGTTACCAACTAATATTGCTAAAAATTTCAGACCAAATTTGTAAATATTGAAGTCTTGAATCAAACATTGTCAAACCAACCCACTCTTATCGTAAACAACTTGTTCCAGGTTTACTATTGAGAGGCCCAAACAGCGTTTAGATTTTTTTGGGCTTGGACTCATCATCAGTTTACACAAGCAAAACATGTTTTCATGATTTAATATCATCTAACAAATTTAATTGTGTATTTTGTAACATCACATTCATATTTTAAAAATTTATATAATTTTTTTTAAAGATAACTCTTATTAAACCACCAACAAAAGGAGAACTATCTCCAAGGCGGAAATAGAACCCGAAATCCACAAATACAAAGAAAGCCTTACATTAAATCAAATCTACATCACCTATCCCAATCCACCACCCCTTGTTTGAATCTATACTTATACCACAAAAAGCCAAAGTCTTGATATCCGCAACCATCTTGATAACGTTAGGATCCTTATTCGAAAAAAATTTATCATTCCTAGCTTTCCCAACTTCCCTTTAATCATACTATTCAAACCAACACCCTCTACCTTGTATTTATTCCAAAAAGAAACCGCGTTCTTCCAAACTCCCATAACTGTTGTATTCACCGGAGCCAACAACGGAAGTTAATTTACCTTCTCTTACTCATAATGGTCAACAACTGCTACAATCGATAATCAAATTTAAATTTGGTCGTTAAAATCGGTGAATGAATACATTAGTTTCTACTTAACGACTGAAGAGATATGTACCCGCGCGTGCGCACGCCCCCACATCTACACAATACGTCAGTAACAACGCTGACCAAATCTTCTTGAAGCCTGCGCACGTAACCTCGTACATACCAGCGGTAATCCGACAAGAAAAAGGACGTGCAACCAATCAGAGGCCATTATTCCCTGCTCCACGATCACCTGCAGGTACGAGGTACAGAAAAGGATAGAAAGGACGATTGCCGGACACGTGTACCAATCACATGAGGACAACGCCAACAACGTTAATGGTCTACGATCGTACATTACAGCTGCCATTCCTATTTCAGCCAATCACAGGACATCTCTAAGGCCTATAAATACCCATTCTCCCCAATGAGAAGGATTCATGAACCCCTAGAGAGAGAAATACTTAGAGAATTCTTGTAATAGTTGTGAAAGATAGATTATAGTCGAAACATTGTAACAACTTGTATTCGAGTAATTGTAATCGTCCAAGCAATCAGTAATAAAAATATCTCTTATTGTGCTCTTATATTAGATTGTTATATTGGTGTTTCTTCAACGACTAAATTTTAAAATTAAAGGGCCAAATCAGCTCTTGGTTTTGTGTAATTGTAACACCCTAACCGATGGCGGAATCATCGAGGTGTCACGTAGTGACGATTGTTCAAAAGCACATGGTACTAAAATGTAAATATATTATTGAATAATTTTAATTGTCTTACATAGATGAAATGGGAAAAATACAAAAGTCTAAACGAAACATGAAAATTGAAATAACTAATTAAAAGCAAGTACTAAAATCCAATGCTATGGAACTAAGATCAAACTGCACCTTAAACATGTACAAAATAGGTTTTGTCAACATAAGAAATGTTGGTGAGCATTCCTAGTTTTAATACATATAGTAAGTTGGAAAAAATGGTATACAATTCAAGTGCAAAGCTACAGTGCAATTATGTAAACTATGTAACATACAAATGAGCGAAATCAATCCTGTGACTGTATAATGTACTAAATGAACGGCGGTGTACTTATCCAATAAATGGATAATAACTTAACAATGACCACGAATTCTCCGATGAAAAGGGGGGAGAATCAACCTAGGCGAGTTGTCAATCCAATAGCGCAATCCAATGTTAAGGTCGGCTTGTACCATGTTAATGATGTCACTAAGTACAAATGTATTCTACATGTATTGTCTAAGCATAAAGCATGTTGTAAACAAATACACATAGTACTAGAATTGTATTGTAAAAATGTAAACTTGTATTTGTAATTTGTAATAGTGTACATGTAACACCCCAAAAATGAATAAAAGCAAAAAGGGGATAGGAAATACTCACTTTCGCCAAATGACTAGATGACTAAGCGAGCGTGAAAATGCGAGCAATCCAAAGATTCAACAACGAAACTAGTCCAATTTAGAAGAAAAGAAACCGAATAGGAAAAAAATATCAAGCTTCAAATGTAGAAGTAATATACTTTAGAAGAAAGGTACGAGGGAGAGTTTAATCGAATTGAAACAATCGATTTAGAGGTGCAAAGTGTAATGGGTCATAGGTGGGTTTTTTTTTATACTAGTTTTGGATTCAATTAGGCTTTAAAATTGGTCAACGCAATAAAGTAAGGCTTTAAGATGAATTGACTATTTGACTAGGACTTTGACTAGGACTTTGACTGTGACTTTGACTAGGACTTTGACTGAGACTTTGATTAGGACTTTGACTAGGACTTTGACTGGAACTTTGACTGTCTCAGCGGACCGCGAGGGCTAAAAAAAATATTTTTTCTAATTTAATCAATTTTAAGTTCTAGACCTGTTTCCTTCTGTTTCTAAGTTGTTTTAGGACCGAAAATTAAGGGCTTTGAGTATCAAGGTCTGAAACATACGTGCTCGGGTGTAGATGTGAGTATAAAACGTGCATACTTTTACTTATATAAATTATAAGTTTTATTAAATTGTGAATTTTGGTCCTATTAAAATACGAGGGTTAAAAATGAAAATTTTGAAATAGTTCAGGAACCAGTTATGCACATTTATGAAAAGTGAAGGGTGCAGGTTGTCACAGTAATCTACCTATTTGAATCTTATATGAGTTGATGTATACATGATTCATTGTATGGGTTCTAAGTATTATGAAGCAGAGGGGCTAATTCTGTCATTTGGCCCGAACGAATGAAAAGATGATTAAATAAATATTCAAGGTGTTGGATAAGGCTTTGCCTTTCTAAGGGGTTCAAATCCCATGGGTGACAAAATTTCCCTTTTTTGTCAAAACGTGAATTTATATCGACACATACATAAAAAATAATTATGTGAGGAAATATCATATTTTTTTAGATTACGTCAAACATAGACCAACTTAAGCTGTATGATAAAATAAGCAAGATAACATACTGTATTTGACTTGTATCATTTCCGCAAAACTTTTGGTTTCGTACATAAGAATACGCACATGTGAAAATAGTGTTTTCTTTTATTTACGTCTATACATAGACATACTTAAATCGTACATAGAAATAAGACTTTTGGGTTCATATAGGTTTGGACCTGTTATCCCGCAAACACATCCTATTTATCACTCCTGATGAAATATATGTGAAACGTTTTAAAAAGTAAAAAACAAAAACAAAAACATTTATAAAAAGAATATTTTTATGGAAGTTAAAAAAATATTTATAAAAGAACTAAGACTTTTAATGTCACACCCCAACCGATGGCGGAATACATCGGGGCGAGACTTGGGATAGATTGTTCAAAGACTTCATGACACTAGAATTCGTGATAATATAATTTAAGGATAAAATTTCATTCATAGCATAATCATTGTCTAAAAAGATAACATAATACAAATTGTTTCATGAAAAAAAAATATAACATCAAAATATAGAACTTAAACTAGCGTGAGTTTCTAGTCCAATCTTAAGTAGTTTTTCTTGAAAATCCTGCATTAAACATTTCCTGCAACATGTATAAAATATCCGTCAACACATAAAACATTGGTGAGCATACTAGTTTTGGTTTACATACGTAGTAATTAGAATGATTTACTCGAATCTCATACTATAGCATCGCACATACATACCATACAAAGAACATAACTCAAACCCGCGAGTACCACTGCATATACCTAACATATTCATGCTAGGTCCGTTTCATTCTTAACAATGACCCATAAAGGGGGTGGGGTGCTACTCCTATAGCGCTATACGTGTTAAGTGGGCTAATAATAGTTAATAAATTATGTTTATTTATCAAGAATCGTAAGCATGGCAACTAGCATATAAGTATGTTTAATAGATTGAGCATAATAGATTAAGAGTATGAAATCGTTTAAGTTTTGATAGTGATACATGTTCAGCCCCAAAGAATAAAGAATAAAAAGGGGGAAAAATATGAACTCACCTTTGGGTGCGTTTAGTAAGGCTCCAAAGACGAGTCTTGGGAGGTTAGTTCCTTAGCCTTGGTTAACTAGAATTAGAGAATAAAGGGTCTTAGGTTCGAGTTTAGATTATAGATTCACGAGAGTCATGCAAGCCTTTTAGGCAAACCAAGCACAAATTGCCTTTTGGGCAATCTGGATGGTCATGAGATTAAGTTAGACCAAGCACAAAACCATCATAGATGATTCGGATGGTATAAAGTTAGGAATGTGAATCCATTTGATAGGTTCATGTCATAACCACTTCGCTTATGGAATAAACATGGGTTTTGGACACGGGATTTCCCCTTTCTAGTGTGGATAAATCCGTAGCACAAGAAGGGTCAAGAGAGTTGGTAAGGTAGGGTGTAACCACAAACCTTCCAAAGATTAATAATAAGCTAGTAAGATAGAAACTTGAAAGTATATGTTTATATTATTATATAGTATAATTCAGAAAACAACCACCTTTGGAACCTCTCTTAGGTGCTCTACCCTTATCACACTTCTATGGATAAATATGGGGAAGATCCTAGAGGTTTCTCCAAGGAGTTTAGATGAAAAAGAGAACGAAAAACTGAAAAGAAAGAAGGTTTGAGCTTGGAAAACTTACTGATGTGTTATCTGGAAGTATGCTCAAGAAACTTGAAGTTTAGAGAGATTTTTAGAAAGAAAAGAGATGAACAAGAGATTATGGAGTGGAGAGGGGTTGTATTTATAGGTGAGTTAGGAGGGTTGGGTATTAAATGGAGTTATTAGGGTGGTTAGGAGGAGATAGGTGAGGTTAATCTAATTAATATGAAATGGTGAAATTTTATTAACTTACTGTTGACTTCGACGAAAGAAAAAAAAGTAAAAAGAAATAAGGAGAATCATGGATTAGAGTTGTTATTGTTTGTTGCTTGGAGTTATTGTCAACATTCACATTTTTTTTTTCAAACTTACGTTTTCTATTTTTTATTTTAAACCTTAAAGTATTATAATATATATATATATATATATATATATATATATTAAGATTTTAACTAAATTAGTTTCTTGTTATGACGCCTAAATTGATTAGGATGAATTATAATGACGACCCGTCACGAATTGGTAAGAGTATAAAAGAAGCGAGTAAAGGCGAACTTGGAATTTGTTAAGTATAGAATTTAGAATATATGCAAAACTAAAAATCACGCGATGTTACATAAAGTTTGCGTCACATAGAATTTATAGAATGAATGAAATAGATCAATTGACAAAATACTTTTCCATTGATCATAAGCTCGGGATTACAAGGGTACAAAATGGAAAGATACAAGAATACAAGGACTAGAACAGAAAATACGAAAAGTACAAATGTTACAGTCTCCTCTACTTTAGGAAATTTCGTCTCGAAATATATTCAAGTGGCTTGACTGAAAAGATGTGGGTACTTTTTTATTCATTTGCTCTTCATGTTCCCAAGTGAATTCGGGTCCATTCTTCGATTCCCAACGGACTTTAACTAGCGGAATACGTTTTCGTTTGAGTTGTTTGACTTCACGATCCGTTATTTCCACTGGTTTTTCAACGAAATGCATAGTCTCGTCAATTCGTACATCATCAAGAGGAATGTGTATGTTCCCTTCGGCTAAGCACTTCTTCAAATTTGAAACATGAAAGGTGGGATGGACATTGTTGAGTTCTTGGGGTAACTCGAGCTTGTAAGCCACTTTCCTGATTCGCTCAATGATCTTGAATGGTCCAACATACCGTGGAGTTAACTTTCCTTTCTTTCCAAATCTGACTACTCCTTTCCAAGGAGACACCTTGAGAAGTACTTGATCACCAACATTGAATTCAAGGGGTTTTCGCCGCTTGTCAGCATAGCTTTTCTGACGGCTTCGAGCAGCTAAGAGATTATCACGAATCTGAATGATTTTTTTAGTCGTTTCCTGGATGATTTTGGGACCAGTGATTTGTGCTTTACCAATCTCGTGCCAACATATAGGAGAACGACACTTTCGGCCATAGAGAGCTTCGTATGGAGCCATTTGGATGTTGGTATGGTAACTGTTATTGTAAGAGAACTTGACCAAAGGTAGATGAGCATCTTAGTTTCCACCAAAGTCGATTACACAAGATCGAAGCATATCCTCAAGAGTCTGGATCGTGCGTTCAGTTTGACCATCAGAGTGAGGATGAAAAGTAGGGGTGCATGTAACACCCCAACCGATGGCGGAAACTACGGGATGTCACGTTTTGATGATTGTTCAGTAGCTCATGGTAAATAATGAATTTCATTAAATAATTTAAGTAAGTTACATACAATTGTTCTAAGAATTTGTATATCAAATTGAATAAAACTATGCAAATATCCTCAAGCATCAATTCAAATCTCCAAGCAAGTAGAACCTGAAACATGTTAAGTTGAAAATGTTTTGGGTCAACAAAAGTTGGTGAGAATTACATAGGTTTTGATAATTGAATAAAATTGTTGTGCAATTCATGTGTCATGGCAATCTAGTCCATATGCGAAAACATACTAGAAGTAAATCGAGTGCATAATCAACCTTGTTGACTGTTGTAATTGTGGTACACCCCATACGCTCATGGTTCACTCGTTTATATTGCAGTAACAAACACCCACGTAACCTTTGTAGGAGGCACGTATCCGGGTGGGATTGTCAGTCCAATAGATCTATCAATGTATACCGTTTGGTTGATGAATGTTTATGCTAGAATTGTGCTTACCCTAGTCATGTTCAAGACATAATGCAACATAGAAATACACATAGACACATTGATGATTGAATTGCATAAATATTGTTGTAACATGTTTCACCCCAAAAATGGTGATAAATAGAAAAGGGGCTATGTAAAACTCACCTTAGCAAAATATTATATCTGTTGAAAAATTGAATAATGGTGTTCCCCAAATGTATCAAGTATCACCCTATAATAAGGTAATAAATATGTCTAAGTCTATCAAGTCTACAAATGTATAAGTTTCTAGGGCTTCGAATTGGGGATAAATGCTCGTTTGATTAATATTAAAATTGTTTGATAATTGAGGGAATATTAATAAATAAATAACCAAAAATCTTTTTAGGAAATTTAAAGTTAAGATGGTCACAATAATGTATTTAAAGTATAAAAATAATTTTTATAAAATTATTTTCTTTAAAATAGAATATTAATTCTATTTATAACAATTTGTCAAAATTTTAACTTTAATATTTAAAAATACAAAAGTTAAATAATTATTAGTTTAAAATTCATATTTCTGTTCTAAATATTCAGAAATAATTTGTATTAAATTTTGGTGCAAAAATACCAAAAATTGGATTTATTATGATTTAATTATGATTAAAACTAACAAAAATTGATTAAAAATATTAAATAAATGATTTTTCAGAAATAAAAATCATTTCTGAAAAGCTTAATGTTATAAAAACTTAGAATAATTTTTGTGGAAATTTATAAGATCGTTTAGATATTTTTATAGAATTTTATAAATATAATAGAATAAAATTGATTTATTATTATAAATATTAAATAAATAAATTTCAGAAAACTAAAAATTGTGGGTAAAACTTTTACATCAGATTTGTTAAAAATAATTTTTTTTAGAATTTATAAAAAGGTTTTAATAATTAAAAACGAATTTACAAGATTAAATGTAATATATATATAATTGGTTTGTTTAAAAAAAATGAAAATAATGCAAAAAGGGTGCCCTTGCCGGGACTTGAACCCGGATGGCTAGAGTAATAAGAAGCAGTCACAACCACTTGGTCCAGACCAGTGGTTGTGATTATTCTCGTTCTATTAAAAATAAATACACTAAGCTGATTTGGTTTATCCCCAAATCAAATTCGAGCCCTAACAATTCCAATCGAACAATCCACACATCAATAACCCAATTAACCTTAGGGTTATTGATGTGTGGATGCCGAAGATTAAATCCCACAACAGAAATTATACTTACAATACAGTTTTGATCACGATTGAAAAGTCAAACCAAAACTCATAAACACGATCGTGGATTCAAGAACAGTGTGAAATTAAGAAGAAATAGAGGTTGAGAGAGATGAAATGGCGAAGTTTGATTGCTGTGTAGCATCCAATTTATAGTGATGATGTCCAGGTGATCGAATTGGTATGCGTTGACCCATCTTGAATAACATACGCGTATAGGGTTTAATTTGGCATCAATTGATTGACAATAAACGTGTATCTTAGTCATAGATGGCCGATAATCACGATTCCTAGTCAACCCCATGATAAATTTCGTGTTAAAAGAGTAATTGATTGGTCAAAATTGGTTTTCCTTGCCATATCTTGCTACTGTGCGTTACCAGGAAAGAAGAGAGGAGGGACAGAAGTGTGTATAAATATAATTAGAGCTGGGTTAAAAGCAATTGAAGGGTGTGGCCCAGGTGGTTAGCGCGTGTGTTTGTGTGTGAGAGGTCTCCGGTTCGAACCTCGGCGGGGAACACAATTTTTTTTAATTAAACGGTAAAGAGGAAAGGAGGGGTGGTTAGCTGTTGGGCCGGTTTGTTTGGGCCTTTGGTGGTTTGGGCTTCGGCTTTTAAAAGAGAAAGGGGGGGTTTTGGGCTGCTGCTGGGTTGGGTTAGATTAACTCATTAGTTTTTATTGTTTCTACATAATAGTTATTATTATTATTATTATTATAGAGATATATTTATATATATATATATATATATATATATGTATATGTATGAATAATAATCATCGCATTTGGCTCAAAATATCACTAAAAATAATAGATCTTGTCGTAACGTAATTAATAAATGTGAAATGTTACAGTCTCCCCTACTTTTAGGAACTTCGTCCCGAAGTTAAGAGAAGGCCAGGGTTAAAATTGGTCAACTACCGGAAACCTTGATAAAATTTCACACTACCTTAACGTACTTGTAAACTCATGATTACGTTCCGGACCGTAATTACCAATTTACCTTACATTAGGGTTTTGCGCCCTTTTATGACTCTACCGATTGTTGAGCAGGTCTGATAGTCTCCACCAGTCGTTGAGCAGGTTGTAGGGCCTCTCCCGACTGTTGGAAAGACATGATGACCTCTACTAATCGTTGAGTGGATTATTTGGTAGTCAACTAATTGTCGTACAAGTAAGCAAGTATGATTATAGACATAGCAATCAATTCACATTCAAACAAGCATGCACACAGATGTTATGATAATACTTGAATTTATTACTTGAATCAAAAAGTGTCAATACATAGAATTTAAGAGAAAATAGACATCTTTCAAATGGTAGAGTTTGTTGTTAAGTAGCTGGAGGGTCTCAAGCGGGGTTATTTGGAGCATCAAGAGCGTTTGTAGCAGGGATTCGACAAGCATCTGCAAGATGCCCATACCTTTGACAATTGGTGCACTGTCGGCAGGGAACTTGAGTTGGGTGGTGATACTGGCAGGTGTCACACTTAGGTAGCTTCCCGTTGTATTGCTTCTTGTTGGGTGGGGCAGTGGTATCCATTGCAAAATTCCTGACCTTGCTCTTCCCGTTGGTTGAGGCCTCAGTTTTGATTTCAACGGCAGGTTGGGGAGTATCCTTTTTCTTTTCCCCTTTACGAGTCAGGGTTCCTGCCTTCACATGGTTATCTGTTAGGGTGGCAGCCAAACGCTTTGCTTCCTCTAAAGTAGCAGGGTTCCTTCCCCACACCGTGTCTTGAATCTGCATCGGTAAGCCACCAATGTATTTTTCGATCGCAATGGGCAAAGGGGTGACTTTGTGGGGTAGAAGTAAGCTAAGTTCGTGAAAACGGGTGTTGTAAGCAAGGTTTTCCCCACTGTCTTGAGCAAGATCTTGAAATTCGTCTTCCAGTTTCTTGATTTCATTACGAGGACAGAACTCTGCCTTCATAATGTCTTTAGCTTGATCCCAGGTTAAGGCTAGTGCAGCTTCAGCTCCGCGAGTGCGTTTTTCTTCATTCCACCAAGTGAGTGCTCGTTTGTGAAGAACACTCATGGCATAACGGACTTTAAAATTGTTGGGGCACTCACTGTTGATGAAGGTATTCTCAATACCCTCTAACCATTGTAGGAGTCCTGTAGCTCCTTCTTCTCCACTGAACTTTGGGGGATTACAGGAATTAAAGTGTTTAAGGGTACAGGCTGGAAGTCCATTCCCGTTGTGATTTCCATTTCCATTACCGTTGCCGTTGCCGTTCCCGTTGCCGTTCAACTGGATGACTTGTGCTAGTAAGTTGGGAACTAGAGTTGCGATTTGCTGCGCCATTTGTTGAGAAATGATTGCAGCCAGTTGGGCATCAACACCATTGTTGTTGTTGTTGTTATTGTGGTTAGTGTCATGGTTGTGATTGCTACTTCCTTCATCATGATTGTCACCACTGATAAGACGAGCACTGCGACGTGGAGGCATGATCTGTAAGAGAAATGAATGAGATTATATAAGGAGTGTAATCATTTATTCATTAATTAAAACGAATAAACGAAAACGTTGACTTATCAAAGATTCTAAATTCTAATAACATATGAAGACATGCTTTAGCCTATAAGTGAACACTCATCCTGAGAATTCCCAGGTAGGCATCCGGGTCCCTCGTCTGATTGAGATATATGCGCAATGCCAGCCTAGACAGAAGACTCAGAATACAGGCGTTCACCCTCCCAGATTGCACGTGTTCGTTATTAAAATCTAGTACTTCGACGAGATCTCAAGATGGTTCAGGTTAAACCTGAGGGTTTTGCCTTATTAGTCTAAGAGTGGATCCAGTGATGGAGAGCAAACTTCTCGTAGGGGTTAATGTAGGGATAAGAAGTAGGAGGGAGAGAGAGAATAACAAGTAAAAGAAGCAAGTACTGGTTAAATCCTATGGTTATAGACTAGATTATTTTTCTAATAACCTAATTCCCTATAACCATGGCTCTGATACCAATCTGTAACACCCCAACCGATGGCGGAAACATCGGGATGTCACGTTTTGATGATTGTTCAGTAGCTCATGGTAAATAATGAATTTCATTAAATAATTTAAGTAAGTTACATACAATTGTTCTAAGAATTTGTACATCAAATTGAATAAAACAATGCAAATATCCTCAAGCATCAATTCAAATCTCCAAGCAAGTAGAACCTGAAACATGTTAAGTTGAAAATGTTTTGGGTCAACAAAAGTTGGTGAGAATTACATGGGTTTTGATAATTGAATAAAATTGTTGTGCAATTTATGTGTCATGGCAATCTAGTCCATATGCGAAAACATACTAGAAGTAAATCGAGTGCATAATCAACCTTGTTGACTGTTGTAATTGTGGTACACCCCATACGCTCATGGTTCACTCGTTTATATTTCAGTAACAAACACCCACGTAACCTTTGTAGGAGGCACGTATCCGGGTGGGATTGTCAGTCCAATAGATCTATCAATGTATACCGTTTGGTTGATGAATGTTTATGCTAGAATTATGCTTACCCTAGTCATGTTCAAGACATAATGCAACATAGAAATACACATAGACACATTGATGATTAAATTGCATAAATATTGTTGTAACATGTTTCACCCCAAAAATGGTGATAAATAGAAAAGGGGCTATGTAAAACTCACCTTAGCAAAATATTATATCTGTTGAAAAATTGAATAATGGTGTTGCCCAAATGTATCAAGTATCACCCTATAATAAGGTAATAAATATGTCTAAGTCTATCAAGTCTACAAATGTATAAGTTTCTAGGGCTTCGAATTGGGGATAAATGCTCGTTTGATTAATATTAAAATTGTTTGATAATTGAGGGAATATTAATAAATAAATAACCAAAAATCTTTTTAGGAAATTTAAAGTTAAGATGGTCACAATAATGTATTTAAAGTATAAAAATAATTTTTATAAAATTATTTTCTTTAAAATAGAATATTAATTCTATTTATAACAATTTGTCAAAATTTTAACTTTAATATTTAAAAATACAAAAGTTAAAGAATTATTAGTTTAAAATTCATATTTCTGTTCTAAATATTCAGAAATAATTTGTATTAAATTTTGGTGCAAAAATACCAAAAATTAGATTTATTATGATTTAATTATGATTAAAACTAACAAAAATTGATTAAAAATATTAAATAAATGATTTTTCAGAAATAAAAATCATTTCTTAAAAGCTTAATGTTATAAAAACTTAGAATAATTTTTGTGGAAATTTATAAGATCGTTTAGATATTTTTATAGAATTTTATAAATATAATAGAATAAAATTGATTTAATTATTATAAATATTAAATAAATAAATTTCAGAAAACTAAAAATTGTGGGTAAAACTTTTACATTAGATTTGTTAAAAATAATTTTTTTAGAATTTATAAAAAGGTTTTAATAATTAAAAACGAATTTACAAGATTAAATGTAATATATATATATAATTGGTTTGTTTAAAAAAAATGAAAATAATGCAAAAAGGGTGCCCTTGCCGGGACTCGAACCCGGATGGCTAGAGTAATAAGCAGCAGTCACAACCACTTGGTCCAGACCAGTGGTTGTGATTATTCTCGTTCTATTAAAAATAAATACACTAAGCTGATTTGGTTTATCCCCAAATCAAATTCGAGCCCTAACAATTCCAATCGAACAATCCACACATCAATAACCCAATTAACCTTAGGGTTATTGATGTGTGGATGCCGAAGATTAAATCCCACAACAGAAATTATACTTACAATACAGTTTTGATCACGATTGAAAAGTCAAACCAAAACTCATAAACACGATCGTGGATTCAAGAACAGTGTGAAATTAAGAAGAAATAGAGGTTGAGAGAGATGAAATGGCGAAGTTTCATTGCTGTGTAGCATCAAATTTATAGTGATGATGTCCAGGTGATCGAATTGGTATGCGTTGACCCATCTTGAATAACATACGCGTATAGGGTTTAATTTGGCATCAATTGATTGACAATAAACGTGTATCTTAGTCATAGATGGCCGATAATCACGATTCCTAGTCAACCCCATGATAAATTTCGTGTTAAAAGAGTAATTGATTGGTCAAAATTGGTTTTCCTTGCAATATCTTGCTGCTGTGCGTTACCAGGAAAGAAGAGAGGAGGGACAGAAGTGTGTATAAATATAATTAGAGCTGGGTTAAAAGCAATTGAAGGGTGTGGCCCAGGTGGTTAGCGCGTGTGTTTGTGTGTGAGAGGTCTCCGGTTCGAACCTCGGCGGGGAACACAATTTTTTTTTAATTAAACGGTAAAGAGGAAAGGAGGGGTGGTTAGCTGTTGGGCCGGTTTGTTTGGGCCTTTGGTGGTTTGGGCTTCGGCTTTTAAAAGAGAAAGGGGGGGGGGGGGGGGGGGTTTTGAGCTGTTGCTGGGTTGGGTTAGATTAACTCATTAGTTTTTATTGTTTCTACATAATAGTTATTATTATTATTATTATTATTATTATTATTATTATTATTATTATTATATATATATATATATATATGTATATGTATGAATAATAATCATCGCATTAGGCTCAAAATATCACTAAAAATAATAGATCTTGTCGTAACGTAACTAATAAATGTGAAATGTTACAGTGCAAACGAGTCGAGCCGAGCCCGAGCTCAACCAGGTTCGAGCTCGAGCTCGATTAACTTATAAGAGCACGGGTTCGAGCCCGGCTCGATTCGAGCTTTGTTTTCAAAGCTTGAGCTCGGCTCGTTAGTAATTTCTCAAGCTCGAGCTCGGCTCGGGCTCGGCTCGTTTGTTATATATTAGTTAATTTATTAAATAAAAATAATATAAATAATAATTCGTTTATGCTCGTGAGCTCGATAAGTGAAGCTCGAGCTCGGGCTCGTTAACTTAACAACTTTAAACGAGGGGTAAATATGATTAAATATTAAAAAACTAATATTATACATAGGCTCGATAAGGCTCGACGAGCCTAACGAGTTTCATACGTCAGGCTCGAGCTCAGGCTTGATAACTAAACGAGCTTTGTTTTAGGCTCAAGCTCGGCTCAAGCTCGATAAGGCTCGGCTCGTTTCGAGATTTTTACCAAGCCGAGTTCGAATAGCTCGCGAGCGGCTCGGCTCGTTTGCACCCCTAATGAAAAGCTGTACTAAGATTCAGTTGAGTGCCCATGGCAGCCTGAAATGTTTCCCAAAGACGGGAGGTGAATCGACCATCACGGTCTGAGATGATGTCAAGAGGCATACCATGACGACAAATGATTTCCTTGGTATAGATATGGGCTAGCTTCTCCACTTTGAAATCTTCACGAATGGGGAGGAAGTGAGCTGACTTGGTTAAACGATCAATGACTACCCAAATGCTATCATGACCGGATGATGTTCGAGGGAGCTTGGTAATGAAATCCATAGCAATGCTTTCTCATTTTCACATGGGGACTTCGGGTTGTTCAAGCAAACCCGACTGTCGTTGGTGCTCGGCTTTTACTTTGGAGCAAGTGAGACATTTGGACACAAAGAGAGCAATGTCCTTTTTCATACCGGGCCACCAATAATTGCGACGGAGATCTTGATACATTTTATCCGCACCGGGATGAATGGAGTATCGGGATTTATGCGCTTCATTCATTATAAGAGTACGAAGTTCATTACGACTGGGAACCTGTAACACCCCAACCGATGGCGGAATCATCGAGGTGCCACGTAGTGACGATTGTTCAAAAGCTCATGGTACTAAAATGTAAATATTATTGAATAATCAAAATTGTCTTACATGGAAATGGAAAATACATTGTCTAAATGAAATGTAAATATTGAAATAACTGAATTGAAATAAAGCACTAAATGTCTCTTGCTAAAGCACTAGATCAGACTGCACCTGAAACATGTACAAAAATAGGTTTGGTCAACATATGAAATGTTGGTGAGCATTCCTAGATGTGATATATATAGTAGGTTAAAAAGTTATACAATTCAAGTGCAAGCTACAGTGCAAATATGTAAACTATGTATCATACAAATGAGCGAAATCAACCCTGTGACTGTATAATGTACTGTATGAACTGTAGTGTACTTATCCAACAAATGGATAATAACTTAACAATGGCCACGGATTCTCCGATGAAAAAGGGGGAGAATCAACCTAGGCGGGTTGTCAATCCAAATAGCGCTATCCAATGTTAAGGTCGGCTTGTACCATGTTAATGATTTCACTAAGTACAAATGTAATCCACATGTATTGTCTAAGCATAAAGCACGTTGTAAGCAATGCACATAGTACTAGAATTGTATTGTAAAAATGTAAACTTGTATTTGAAATTGTAATAGTGTACATGTAACACCCCAAAAATGTATAAAAGCAAAAAAGGGATAGGAAATACTCACAGTTCACGTAATAACTTGAAATTGGACTTGGACAACGAAATATGAATTGAGATTACTCCCAAATGATCAACCTAAAGTATTCGATAATGTGTAAGGGAAATAACTCTAAGATATATGTATTTCTAGGGCTTCGAATTGGGAATAAACGTTTATTTGATTAATAATAATTTGTTTATTAAATATGAGAAATTTAGTGAATAAATAAATAAAAGTCTCTTTGTAAAATTTTAAGTTGAATATAGTCACAACATAAGGTTTTAAGTATGAAAATAATTTTTATAAAATTATTTTCTTGAAAATAGAATATTTAATCTAATTATTTCAAATTGTCAAAATACGACTTTAATATCTAAAAATATTAAAATCAAAGAATTTCTGTCTTAAAAATTGTATTTCAGTTCTAGATAGTTAGAAATAATTTATATAAAATTTTGGTGCAAAAAATATTAAAAATCGGATTTATTATGAATTATTTATGATTAAAACTAACAAAAATTGATTAAAAATATTAAATAAATGATTTTTCTGAAATAAAAATCATTTCAGAAAAGTTTATTGTTATGAAAACTTAGAATAATTTTTGTGGAGATTAAATAGATCGTTTTGACATTTTTATAGATTTTTATAAATTTAATAGCATAAAATTGATTTACTTATTATAAATATTAAATAAATAAATTTTAGAAAACTAAAAATTGTAGGTAAAACTTTAACATCAGATTTACCTAAAATAATTTTTGTGGAAATAATAAAAGGGTTTTGGTATTTTAAAATGAATTTAAATATATAAATGGATGTATATAAAAGTTAAGCTTTTACAAAAAAAAGATGGTGCTTGTGGGATTTGAACCTGGGTTCAGACCCGGTTCATGTACTAGCACCCATGGTTTCCACCACTAGGCTACACGTCTCTGTTTGTATTTAAACAGAAAAACAAAGTTAAAAAGCCTAAGTCTCTAAGGTGTTCTTCCCCAATTATAACTAATCGAGCCCTAGTTTTTCAATTGATCAATCCACACAACATTAACCCAATTAACCATAGGGTTAATGTTGTGCATCGACCGAATAATGAAACCCACAAGAAAGATTGAACTTACAATTACGTTTGCTAACAGATTGCTTGGTCAAGGCTCGGGTCAAAAGATACGAATAAAATCCAAGAACAACGGATTATTAAGGAGAATTGAGGATTGGGAAAAGTGTATGAGCGAATTGTGATAGTTTGTGAACATCCAATTTATAGGGAACGAGTTAGAATTGTCAATTAGGCAATGGTTGGCCATGCTTTAATGTTTGACGCGTATAAGAACAAATTTGGTATGATTGAGCTTGTAATTGGACGGGTATTGATGATTGATAGACCGGTAATCACGATACGATGGTCAACCATGATTAATTACACACTAATTTTGTTATTTGGTTGGTCAACAGAGAAGAAAAGGAGAAAAAAATAAAAAATTAAAAAGTCTGCTGCTGTTGCGAAGAAGGAAGGGAAAAGGGAGAAGTTTTATGTGTGTATATATATAAAGAGGTGTGGAGATAAAACAGATGTGAGCCCTTGGCTCAGGTGGTTGTGGCGTGTGGTTGTTCGCTGGCCGGCTCGGGTTCGAACCCCGGCCCCAGCGTGTTTTTCTTTTCTTTTTTTCTAAACAGACAAGGGAAGCAATTGGGATGGGCCAGACTTGCTTATTGGACTCAGATGGTGGGCCGGCCTGATGGGCCTACGTGTGGACTGGGCCGTGCAGCAGGATAGGTAAGAGAGGAAGGGGTGGGTGTTTGTGTGTGATGGGCTTAGAGGGATATTGGGTTTGAGTTTGTTTGATAAAAAGACTAATATATATATCCATATTAAAATCTGATTTTTTTTTAATAAAATTATTATTATTATTATTTAATATATATAATAAAAGAAAAGTGACGGATGTCACAGCATCCCCTACTTTTAGAAACTTCGTCCCGAAGTTATTAGAAACATAGGGTTATGGATGCTTGGGTAAAAATTAAGATAACTGTGGTCTGGAGAATTCGAATGATTTGGATATGAGGTTTGATTGGTGTGAGTTAAGGATTGGATTAGATTCGTCTCGAATAGCAAGGAGATAAAGATCTAGTAATTCACTAAGTTTCAAGTTTAGGAATCCTATGATGAATGTACGAGCTGATTGACTACAGAAAGACTAAATGAACTACCAAGTAAACAGATTTCGTTCCTGGTCCGACTTCCAGTCTCACTTTCAATGCATCATTAGTGCTTGTATACAGGGTGTACCGCAGCTAACCCACCACACCTTTGATACCTTGAAAACGTACTGGACGCCTTTCCAAAAACCCTAATAGAATTTCACACTACCCTAATGTACCTGTAAATTCATGATTACGTTCCGGACCGGAATCATCAATTTACCTTACATTAAAGTTTTGCGTCCTTCTATGACCCCACCGATTGTTGAGCAGGTTCGATAGCCTCCACCAGCCGTGGAGTAGGTTGTAGGGCCTCTCCCGACTGTTTGAAAGGGCATAGTGACCTCTACCAATCGTTGAGTATGTTTGATAGCCTCCACCAGTCGTGGAGCAGGTTGTAGGGCCTCTCCCGACTGTTGAAAAAGGCATGATGACCTCTATTAAGTGCAGCAATTATTATTCACATAGATTGCAAATTGATAGCATGTTTATGAAAGCAAGTTTGTAAGTACTACAACCATTAAGTGTAAGTGTTATCATGAATAATTAAATGTTTACGAGTATCATGAATAATTATATGTTCAATGCGTAGTCAAATTAAGGGAAAAATCTAGTTTCATGTAATAACCAATGATGTTTTCTTAGAAAAGCATCTGTAAGATCAAGTATCAAGTCCAAACGTTTCAAATAAATGTAAGGTAGAGTCTTGTATGATTGGGAATAAACCTAATGAGTGCGACAAATTTGGGTACAAAATGATAATAGGATCAAGAAAATGAGAACACGGGTATTGGATTCTCGAATCTTGGAAAATTTCATCCATGGCTTAACCAGTGGGATTAACGTCATCCTGATCATCTGCTTCGTTGATATCGATATTGAAAGCTTGTCCATGTGCCACCAGGTTTATATTGTTCAATTTGGGACATTTGGGGTAGCAAGTGGTTAGGGTCTCTACAATGATAACATGCCCGACCGTTAGTAATCTGTAGTGGTCCCTGGGCAGCTGTTTGATGATTACTCTGTGTCCCAACCATTACTCGACAAGTGGTAACAAGGTGTCCAAACCTCCCACATCTAGTGCATTGACGGCATGGAAGATTTGCAGGGTGATGATATTTGCAGGTGTTGCATTGAGGATGGATTCCCGTGTAGGCTTTCTTGATAGGAGGCTGAGCCACCGGATCAACAACAGCATGGTTCTGATTATCGCCCATTCGTTTCTTAGAGTTCGAAGCAGTAGTGGCGACTTTTGCTAAAACAATCTTAGGTTGTTCGACAACATTGGTGGTTTTCTCAGTAGGTGTCTTGGTGCCCTTCCTAACCAAGTTTCCTTTCCTTACGTGTTTGTCTGTTAATGTGGCTGCAAGTTGGATGGCTTCTTCTACCGTAGCGGCTTTGCCTCCAGTGACAACGTCTTGAATCAGGTCAGGTAATCCCTCGATATATTTTTCGATTGCTCGAGAGACTGGGGTGACCATGTGTGGAACCAGTATGCTAAGTTCGTGATATCGAGTATTATACGCTAGATTCTCACCACTGTCTTGTTTCAACCCATAGAACTCTTCCTCTAATTTCCTGATTTCGTTCCTAGGGCAGAATTTGGCGATCATGAGTTCCTTAACTTCAGTCCAGGATAATGATAAAGCAACATCCGTTCCTCGATTGCGTTTTTCGCCATTCCACCAGGTTAGCGCCTCCTTTTGAAGGACACTAGTAGCATAGCGAACGCGGAGTTCATCAGGACATTCACTGTTCACAAAGGTACTCTCCATGCTTTCAAACCATTGGAGGAGGCCAGTAGCACCCTCCTCACCAGTGAATTTTGTGGGGTTGCAGGAGTTAAAGTGTTTGAAAGTGCACCGAAATTGAGTCGTACTCCCTGTGTTGGCACTGTTACTATTCTGGGTTATCTCACTAACAAGGTTTGGGATCACTGCAGCAATTTGTTCGGCGACTAAAGATGCGAGGCGACGATCAGAACGTCGTCCAGAAGCACGAACAGGGCGTTGGCTGGCATCACGGAGCATGCGGCGAGCAGACATCTATGAGGTAGTCAATGAATAATCATGAGATTAGAAAATGTAAATGTATAACCGTACAGATGATTATGAAGATATGATCTTGTAAGCAATCATGATATGCAAGGTATTGTATATGAAACGAGAGGGTATTATTGGAAAAACTTGTACAAAATGCTGGGAGTGTCCTTGTCTAGCCGTAAAGCTCAACAACAACGTTGACTTTTCAAAGGAATTGAACCCAATGGTGATCAAAGAAGACATGCTTTAGCCTATAAGTGGACACTCACTCCAGGAATCCCCAGGTAAGCATAACAGGTCCGTAAATGGATTTATGCGCTATGCTTGCCTATGCCAGAAAACCCAGTGTACAGGCGTCCACCCTTCCAGATTGCACGTGTCCTTTTTCACACTCATTAAAGTTCAACAACTTTGAAGGAGCAAAAATAAGAGTAGGCATTATGCCTAAGAGTGTCTTCATGAAAGGTAATGCTCCCGTTCCATGATGATGTAAACTTTCCACTCTCTGTAGGGCACCATCTCTATGCACCATGATGAAAGATAAGAAGAATAGAGAGAGGGAAGAAGGGAAAGATAGAAGGAGGAAAGTAGGGAGAAATGAGGGGTAAGGTAATTCAGGAAATATTATGCATGCAAGTTAAAGTTCGGTTATAGTCTTGGCCATTTTATCTAATAACCTAATTCCCTATAACCATGGCTCTGATACCAATCTGTAACACCCCAACCGATGGCGGAATCATCGAGGTGCCACGTAGTGACGATTGTTCAAAAGCTCATGGTACTAAAATGTAAATATTATTGAATAATCAAAATTGTCTTACATGGAAATGGAAAATACATTGTCTAAATGAAATGTAAATATTGAAATAACTGAATTGAAATAAAGCACTAAATGTCTCTTGCTAAAGCACTAGATCAGACTGCACCTGAAACATGTACAAAAATAGGTTTGGTCAACATATGAAATGTTGGTGAGCATTCCTAGATGTGATATATATAGTAGGTTAAAAAGTTATACAATTCAAGTGCAAGCTACAGTGCAAATATGTAAACTATGTATCATACAAATGAGCGAAATCAACCCTGTGACTGTATAATGTACTGTATGAACTGTAGTGTACTTATCCAACAAATGGATAATAACTTAACAATGGCCACGGATTCTCCGATGAAAAAGGGGGAGAATCAACCTAGGCGGGTTGTCAATCCAAATAGCGCTATCCAATGTTAAGGTCGGCTTGTACCATGTTAATGATTTCACTAAGTACAAATGTAATCCACATGTATTGTCTAAGCATAAAGCACGTTGTAAGCAATGCACATAGTACTAGAATTGTATTGTAAAAATGTAAACTTGTATTTGAAATTGTAATAGTGTACATGTAACACCCCAAAAATGTATAAAAGCAAAAAGGGGATAGGAAATACTCACAGTTCACGTAATAACTTGAAATTGGACTTGGACAACGAAATATGAATTGAGATTACTCCCAAATGATCAACCTAAAGTATTCGATAATGTGTAAGGGAAATAACTCTAAGATATATGTATTTCTAGGGCTTCGAATTGGGAATAAACGTTTATTTGATTAATAATAATTTGTTTATTAAATATGAGAAATTTAGTGAATAAATAAATAAAAGTCTCTTTGTAAAATTTTAAGTTGAATATAGTCACAACATAAGGTTTTAAGTATGAAAATAATTTTTATAAAATTATTTTCTTGAAAATAGAATATTTAATCTAATTATTTCAAATTGTCAAAATACGACTTTAATATCTAAAAATATTAAAATCAAAGAATTTCTGTCTTAAAAATTGTATTTCAGTTCTAGATAGTTAGAAATAATTTATATAAAATTTTGGTGCAAAAAATATTAAAAATTGGATTTATTATGAATTATTTATGATTAAAACTAACAAAAATTGATTAAAAATATTAAATAAATGATTTTTCTGAAATAAAAATCATTTCAGAAAAGTTTATTGTTATGAAAACTTAGAATAATTTTTGTGGAGATTAAATAGATCGTTTTGACATTTTTATAGATTTTTATAAATTTAATAGCATAAAATTGATTTACTTATTATAAATATTAAATAAATAAATTTTAGAAAACTAAAAATTGTAGGTAAAACTTTAACATCAGATTTACCTAAAATAATTTTTGTGGAAATAATAAAAGGGTTTTGGTATTTTAAAATGAATTTAAATATATAAATGGATGTATATAAAAGTTAAGCTTTTACAAAAAAAAGATGGTGCTTGTGGGATTTGAACCTGGGTTCAGACCCGGTTCATGTACTAGCACCCATGGTTTCCACCACTAGGCTACACGTCTCTGTTTGTATTTAAACAGAAAAACAAAGTTAAAAAGCCTAAGTCTCTAAGGTGTTCTTCCCCAATTATAACTAATCGAGCCCTAGTTTTTCAATTGATCAATCCACACAACATTAACCCAATTAACCATAGGGTTAATGTTGTGCATCGACCGAATAATGAAACCCACAAGAAAGATTGAACTTACAATTACGTTTGCTAACAGATTGCTTGGTCAAGGCTCGGGTCAAAAGATACGAATAAAATCCAAGAACAGCGGATTATTAAGGAGAATTGAGGATTGGGAAAAGTGTATGAGCGAATTGTGAAAGTTTGTGAACATCCAATTTATAGGGAACGAGTTAGAATTGTCAATTAGGCAATGGTTGGCCATGCTTTAATGTTTGACGCGTATAAGAACAAATTTGGTATGATTGAGCTTGTAATTGGACGGGTATTGATGATTGATAGACCGGTAATCATGATACGATGGTCAACCATGATTAATTACACACTAATTTTGTTATTTGGTTGGTCAACAGAGAAGAAAAGGAGAAAAAAATAAAAAATTAAAAAGTCTGCTGCTGTTGCGAAGAAGGAAGGGAAAAGGGAGAAGTTTTATGTGTGTATATATATAAAGAGGTGTGGAGATAAAACAGATGTGAGCCCTTGGCTCAGGTGGTTGTGGCGTGTGGTTGTTCGCTGGCCGGCTCGGGTTCGAACCCCGGCCCCAGCGTGTTTTTCTTTTCTTTTTTTCTAAACAGACAAGGGAAGCAATTGGGATGGGCCAGACTTGCTTATTGGACTCAGATGGTGGGCCGGCCTGATGGGCCTACGTGTGGACTGGGCCGTGCAGCAGGATAGGTAAGAGAGGAAGGGGTGGGTGTTTGTGTGTGATGGGCTTAGAGGGATATTGGGTTTGAGTTTGTTTGATAAAAAGACTAATATATATATCCATATTAAAATCTGATTTTTTTTTTTAATAAAATTATTATTATTATTATTTAATATATATAATAAAAGAAAAGTGACGGATGTCACAGAACCCAAATACGATCAAGATAATAAAGAATCCCATCTGCCTTAGATTCCAAGTGTAATTCGGCACCACAAGACATTTCTTCATATAGAGTATTTTCATTGACCGATGTATGCTGCGCGTCTCGAATACGATTGAAGAGATCATTCTGAAATTGCGAGCTACGAAGACGGTCGGTTTCTCGGATGTTGCATAGCACTGCATGACCTTTTCGACTAAGAGCATCGGCTACTACATTCGCCTTACCAGGATGGTAGCGAATTTCGCAGTCGTAGTCGTTTAACAATTCAACCCATCGTCGTTGTCGCATGTTAAGATCCTTTTGATTGAAAATGTGTTGAAGGCTTTTGTGGTCGGTAAAAACAACACATTTTGTACCATACAGGTAGTGTCTCCAGATTTTTAAGGCGAAAACAACAGCACCAAGTTCGAGATCATGAGTGGTATAATTCTTTTCGTGGATTTTGAGTTGTCTTGATGCATAGGCGATGACTTTGCCTCGTTGCATAAGAACACAACCAAGACCTTGATTCGATGCATCACAATAAACCACGAAATCATCATTCCCCTCGGGAAGAGCTAGAATAGGAGCATCACAAAGCATGTCCTTGAGGGTTTGAAAGGCTTCTTCTTGTTTAGGATCCCAAATGAAAGGTTGGGACTTTTGAGTCAAAGCGGTGAGAGGTGTAGCAATTTTGGAAAAGTTGGAGATGAACCGACGGTAGTAACCCGCCAATCCTAGAAAGGAACAAACTTTGGTAGGAGATTTTGGTGCAATCCAATTTTTAACGGCTTCAATTTTGGCAGGATCAACATGAATACCCCTATCGTTCACAATATGCCCAAGGAATTGAACTTCTTTTAACCAAAATTCACATTTAGAGAACTTGGCATAAAGTCGTTCGGCACGTAGGAGTTCTAGAATCAAACGGAGATGTCGTTTATGGTCGTCTTCGGATTTGGAATAGATCAAGATGTCATCAATGAACACAATCACAAAACGATCCAAATAAGGTTTACACACTCGATTCATTAGATCCATGAACACTGCAGGTGCATTGGTTAAACCGAAAGGCATCACCATGAACTCGTAGTGACCATATCTTGTGCGAAAAGCGGTTTTTGGAATATCTTCTTCGTGGATTTGAAGTTGATGGTATCCCGAACGAAGATCGATTTTTGAGAAACAAGTAGCTCCTTGGAGCTGGTCAAATAGATCATCAATGCGTGGAAGAGGATATCGGTTCTTGACAGTAAGCTTGTTAAGCTCACGATAATCAATGCACATACGGAAAGATCCGTCTTTCTTTTTAACAAACAAAACATGAGCACCCCATGGAGAAGTACTCGGGCGTATGAAGCCTTTTTCAAGCAGTTCTTGGAGTTGACTAGCAAGTTCTTGCATCTCGGAAGGTGCAAGACGATATGGCGCTTTTGCAACAGGTGTAGCACCGGGTATGAGGTCAATACGAAATTCTACGGAACGAGCAGGAGGAACACCGGGTAGATCTTCGGGAAAGACCTCGGGAAAGTCACAAACGACAGGTGTGTCTTTTATGCCTTTTTCCTTATCTTTGGTTGTTACCACATGAGCCAAGAATGCAACATATTCCTTACGGGGATACTTTCAAGCTTTAGTACAAGACATGAGCTTGAGTCCTTTGGAGGCTTTTTCACCATAGATTTGTAAAGTGTCACCGCTAGGAAGCGGTATACGGATGAATTTTTCGAAACAAACAACTTCGGCACGATGTTTTGCAAGCCAATCCATGCCTACTATGATGTCAAAACTTCCCAATTGCATGGGGTTTAGATCTATGGAGAAATCATGGTCATTAAGATTCAAGGTGCAGTTTTTGATAATGAAATCAATAGAGATGGGTTCACCATTTGCGACTTCAACGGTGAATGGTTCTGATAATTTAGACCGTGCACAAGCAAGTAAGGGTTCAAATTCTAAAGAGACGAAACTCTTATCCGCACCAGTATCAAAGAGTATAGAAGCATAAGATCCATTAACAAGGAACGTACCGTTCACAACATCATTTTCAGTTTGAGCTTGGGCCGCATTGAGGTTGAAAGCGCGACCCCTTGGTGGTTGATTTTGAGCCGTAGCTTGAGCTTGAGCTTGGTTGTTGCGAGTACATTGAGGAGCAAAATGATTAGGATCACCACAATTGAAACATGCACGCCCATTGCCGATGGCTAGAGGAGGTTGGTTAGCAGCTCGGGGTTGGTTGACAACTTGAGGTTGGTTGTTTTGGGTTCTAGGGCCGGTTTTGCAAGTTTGGACAAGGTGCCCATAGCGGTTACAATTGGTACAGAAACGGCAAGTAGAGGTTGGTGGGTGATGAAAATGGCACGTGTTACATTTTGGGAATGGACCGGTGTAAGGTTTTCGGGTAGGCACTTGGTTAAGAGGAGTTGGAGCTTGAGCTTCGGTGGATGGAATGGTAACGGCATAGTTTTGGTTTCGGGACTTGCGTTTGCGGTTATTGCTATGGGTTGATGGGGTTTTGGCTTCCTTTGGTTTGTCGGTGGGAATGGTGGTGGTTTGATCGACGGTTTTGGTGGTGTTTGGGATAGTTAAGGTTCCATCTTTCACTTGGTTATCCGAGATTTTGGAAGCTAAACGAATGGCTTTTTCTAGGGTGGTGGGTTCAGCTCCTTCAACGATATCACAAACACTCATTGGGAGGCCTTTGAGATACTTAGCTATGATTCTCTTAGTGGTGTTGAATTGGTGAGGTACAAGGACAAGGAGTTGCTTGAAACGATTGGTATAGGTTGGGTTATCACCACTGTTTTGCTTGAGTTTCCAAAACTCATCTTCGAGTCGCTCAATCTCTTGCGCGGGGCATAGCTCCTCAATCATGAGTTGTTTGAGTTCCTCCCATGGCAGAGCTAAAGCGGCTTCGTTTCCACGGGTGGCTCTCTCGCTTTTCCACCACTCGAGTGCTCTTGATTTGAAGACACTAGTGGCGTGACGAGTGCGGAGATCGTCAGGGCATTCGCTATTGATGAAGATTAGCTCGATGTGGTCGAACCATTCGAGCATAGCGGTAGCACCATCGTTTCCCGTGAAAGAGTCGGGTCGATGTAGGTTAAATTGCTTAAAGGTGAAAGTGGTGGTTTTGGAGGATTCGACTTTTGAGTCAACAGAACCGTGTGGGCTTGCGGATGCTTGGATTTTGCTAACCACTTCGGGTATGACCTTGGCCATTTGCTTGGCCATGAAAGAGAGCATTTTCTTGTTGGTGCTTTGTTTTGAGCTTCTTCGGTTGGACATGGAAGACATCTAAAGGATAAACAAAAGGATTATGAGCTTTGATCAATGGTTTATTTATATAAAGTTTGTATTTTGTCTTTGTTTTTAGAAATAAATTAAGCATAACAAGCACATAGTGTCAAATAGTTCAAGTAGCATGTAGTTTCACATTGTTTTACAAAGCATAACACATAAGTATAAGCAAGTATAGTGCATTTAGACAATATAAAGGAGCTTTGATTAGTGTTGGTTTGCGATTATTAGTATTGTTTGGAGATTGCAAGAGTACTAGAGATGTGAGTGTTGAGAGCCTTTGCGAGTAGTAAAAAAAATTAAATCGAATATATGTAGTGAAAACATAGCATGAAAACAACATTGAAAATAATATTAACATAAAATGAGGTGCTTGTTTTAAGCAAGCAATTGGAGTGTTCCGGAACGGAACTAAGACTAACCAAAGTGGTTCAAATTTACCCTTGAGTTTGAAAACATGCTTTGGCCTAATAGGTGGAAATACTCTCGCCGAAACTTTCGGTTAACGGTATTCACCCTTCCAGTTACTACATGTTTCTTGTCATTAGTAAATTTGAGACTTTGGCGAGATTTAAAAAAAAATATCAAGGATTGAAACTAGTCGCTAAGTTGTGGATTTCACTCATATCTTAGCGAGGTCGTTTCTTTGAGTGTGGTTTGTACACTTTGTCCAACGTGGTAAGAGAATTAATTCTAACCTTCGATTGGTAAGTGTCCACTAGAATGAGAATTGTGAAATTTCCACCAAGGTGAGGATATCACTCCTATCTTGGTGTAGTTTCAAAAATACAAAGAATTTACACGTATTGAAAGTTATCACCAAAGTGAGGGTTTCACGCCTATTTTGGTGATTTCCTTTCGTTTGTGTTATACGAGTGTCTTCGAGTGTAGAGTAATCCACAAATAGGAAGGTAATTTTAAGGACCAAGAGAATGGAATAGAAGCAAGATAGGGAGAACAAGTATTTTAAGCATGATAAAAGGAATGGTCAAAAGGGTTCTTAACTATAGTCTAGGTCAAACATGGCAATTTTTCCTAGATCCCTATAGTCATGGCTCTGATACCAATCTGTCACACCCCAACCGATGGCGGAATACATCGGGGCGAGACTTGGGATAGATTGTTCAAAGACTTCATGACACTAGAATTCGTGATAATATAATTTAAGGATAAAATTTCATTCATAGCATAATCATTGTCTAAAAAGATAACATAATACAAATTGTTTCATGAAAAAAAAAATATAACATCAAAATATAGAACTTAAACTAGCGTGAGTTTCTAGTCCAATCTTAAGTAGTTTTTCTTGAAAATCCTGCATTAAACATTTCCTGCAACATGTATAAAATATCCGTCAACACATAAAGCATTGGTGAGCATACTAGTTTTGGTTTACATACGTAGTAATTAGAATGATTTACTCGAATCTCATACTATAGCATCGCATATACATACCATACAAAGAACATAACTCAAACCCGCGAGTACCACTGCATATACCTAACATATTCATGCTAGGTCCGTTTCTTTCTTAACAATGACCCATAAAGGGGGCGGGGTGCTACTCCTATAGCGCTATACATGTTAAGTGGGCTAATAATAGTTAATGAATTATGTTTAAGTATCAAGAATCGTAAGCATGGCAACTAGCATATAAGTATGTTAAATAGATTGAGCATAATAGATTAAGAGTATGAAATCGTTTAAGTTTTGATAGTGATACATGTTCAGCCCCAAAGAATAAAGAATAAAAAGGGGGGAAAATATGAACTCACCTTTGGGTGCGTTTAGTAAGGCTCCAAAGACGAGTCTTGGGAGGTTAGTTCCTTAGCCTTGGTTAACTAGAATTAGAGAATAAAGGGTCTTAGGTTCGAGTTTAGATTATAGATTCACGAGAGTCATGCAAGCCTTTTAGGCAAACCAAGCACAAATTGCCTTTTGGGCAATCTGGATGGTCATGAGATTAAGTTAGACCAAGCACAAAACCATCATAGATGATTCGGATGGTATAAAGTTAGGAATGTGAATCCATTTGATAGGTTCATGTCATAACCACTTCGCTTATGGAATAAACATGGGTTTTGGACACGGGATTTCCCCTTTCTAGTGTGGATAAATCCGTAGCACAAGAAAGGTCAAGAGAGTTGGTAAGGTAGGGTGTAACCACAAACCTTCCAAAGATTAATAATAAGCTAGTAAGATAGAAACTTGAAAGTATATGTTTATATTATTATATAGTATAATTAAGAAAACAACCACCTTTGGAACCTCTTTTAGGTGCTCTACCCTTATCACACTTCTGTGGATAAATATGGGGAAGATCCTAGAGGTTTCTCCAAGGAGTTTTAGATGAAAAAGAGAACGAAAAACTGAAAAGAAAGAAGGTTTGAGCTTGGAAAACTTACTGATGTGTTATCTGGAAGTATGCTCAAGAAACTTGAAGTTTAAAGAGATTTTTAGAAAGAAAAGAGATGAACAAAAGATTATGGAGTGGAGAGGGGTTGTATTTATAGGTGAGTTAGGAGGGTTGGGTATTAAATGGAGTTATTAGGGTGGTTAGGAGGAGATAGGTGAGGTTAATCTAATTAATATGAAATGGTGAAATTTTATTAACTTACTGTTGACTTCGACGAAAGAAAAAAAAGTAAAAAGAAATAAGGAGAATCATGGATTAGAGTTGTTATTGTTTGTTGCTTGGAGTTATTGTCAACATTCACATTTTTTTTTCAAACTTACGTTTTCTATTTTTTATTTTAAACCTTAAAGTATTATAATATATATATATATCTATATATATTAAGATTTTAACTAAATTAGTTTCTTGCTATGACGCCTAAATTGATTAGGATGAATTATAATGACGACCCGTCACGAATTGGTAAGAGTATAAAAGAAGCGAGTAAATGCGAACTTGGAATTTGTTAAGTATAGAATTTAGAATATATGCAAAACTAAAAATCACGCGATGTTACATAAAGTTTGCGTCACATAGAATTTATAGAATGAATGAAATAGATCAATTGACAAAATACTTTTCCATTGATCATAAGCTCGGGATTACAAGGGTACAAAATGGAAAGATACAAGAATACAAGGACTAGAACAGAAAATACGAAAAGTACAAATGTTACATTTAATGTTTATAAAGTTAAAGATACCGTTAATAAAATAATTTTAAAAAACTTTTTTTATAAAATCTCAAAATCCAGTTTTTAAATTCATTATACTTAGTTTTTCTACAAATCTTATTAAATTGTATATTTTTTAAAGGAAATTATTTCTTTTTTTAATGGCCAACTAACATTTCTGCCTGGCTATCTAGGAGAGTCCCCACACTATGGACAGGCCCCCGCTACCCCCCAGCATCCTCGGAGCAGCTGACTATCCAAGGTCCGTCCATGTTGTTTCCGAAACCGGGAAAAACCCAACCCCTACCCACCCGAAGGAACGACAGTAGAGAATTGGTAAAACCCGGCCCACCAGCAGAATTTTGCTGCCGGTAGGACTCGAACTCCCCACCTCCCATAAGAAAAGCAAGGATGGTGTCAATCCACCATAAGAGGATTGACAAAAAAGAAAATTATTTCTAACTAATAAAATTAGGAGTGAGAAATAACATCTTTACATAAAATACCTATTTGGTAAATACTTTTCAAACTACACAATTTAGTAAATAAGTTTTCTAGCAATACCCATTTGAGAAAAACCTCTACATCTCTCACTTTAGCTTTCAAAATTGACTCGTACACCCTCTCAACTTTATAAAAACTTGGACGTCATTTTGACCCATAGAATTTTAAGTGTTTGTTTTTATGTGCGTTTTAGTATAAATTCAAGTTTGTTTAGGTTTCATGCTTATATTTACGTAGGTTTTCACTTAGTTTACGTTCTGATATAATTTTTGTTCAGAAACGAGTCAGGTCGGGTCAAATATAATATGTTTTCACTAGACAATATATAGTCGAGTTACTTTACGCTTCAACACCGCATGCCACTCTTTAACCTATAATTTTTTTTTACGTACGTGTCGGTTTAATTCAGGATGGTTTACGTTTCGACATAAACTTTTTTCAGAAATGAGTCGGGACAAATGTAATAAGTTTGTGTGCTTATCTTTTTTGCACATTTTCAATTTATCTAAATTGATCTAAATTTTGTTCAGAAACGAATCGAGTCAAATATAATATTTTTTTTATTATACGGTATACATTCGAGCTACTGTCCATTTTTGATCCATTTTTGACACTGCCGGAATGTGCGAAAAGTGAAATCACTGGTACAAGGAAAGAAAAGATCAAGTTAAGATATTCCAAAGATAAAATTAAAAATCAAAATAATAAACTTTAAAATTTACACTTTTTAAATATTAATCTCTAAAATCTAAATAAGGAACTTAAGCAAACAAATCCTTTGGCAGGTTAAGAGGTTAACCCATTTTAAATGTGTTATGTTCATATTAATCCATTAATTAAACGGGTCATATAAGAGAATGACTTGTTTAATAAGACAGGTTATATTAACTAGGGCTGTTCAAGAGTCGAATCAAGCCGAGTCAGGTCTAGTGTGACGACCGGGAAAATTTTTCTTTTTATCGCTTCGTTCTCTTTGACTTCGGGAAATTTTCGGGACGAAAATTCTTTCAACAGGGGGATGATGTGACACCCGGCATGTTTGAGTCAACATTTTATGAACACATAAATCTACCTTAGCGAGAAACGTTTATAAACAAGCTTAACTGGGTTAGTTGAGTCGGGTCAGATTAGGATTGTCCAGGGTTCAATGATCTGGAGGATCATTGGGAGTCGTTTTGGGAATACATTAGTACCGGGTTCCGTTGTTGGTGACATTACATGAACTAATTAAGTATATGTGTAGATTATGGGTCGTGCGGTGGATTGTATGCTTATACTTGCTTAAACGATGTACAAATGATTATACGTGCCTAAATATGCTAAACATAGACTATGGGTGCATGCTTATGTGTTAAGATGTGTTAGAATGCGTTAAACACGACAAACTGGGAAAAGGTTAACATGTGTTAAAAAGTGCTGTTGACATGTGTTAAAAAGTGCTGATGACCTGAATGTGGAAATAGTGGGCGAACGTGGAAATGGAACTTGAAAAATGGGCGAACGTGGAAACAAAGTGGGCGAATGTGGAAAAGTTCCACATTCGACCATTACAAATGGGCGAATGTGGAAAAGTTCCACATTCGACCACATAAAAGGGGCGAACCTGGACTGGGTATAAATACCATCCTTAGCCATTTTTCACCATTTCACAAACCCTAAACGCCTCCAAACACTCTCTATCAGCTATTATCATTGGGGAAGGAGTTTTTGAGCTTGTTTTTCATAACCTAACTCTCTAAATCATTACAAGTGAAAATCTAAGGTGTGTTCTTCATTTCAAATCCTTTTTAAACAATTTTAACTTGTTTTCATCTAAACCCCAAGGGTCCAGATCTGATATCAACATGTTTTATGGGTAAAAACCTTCCTAATATCTTTCTAAATAAAACCTATTCATAAACAATGAGTTTTCATACAATTTAACATGTGTTAATGTGGTATTAAGTATTGTTTGATGATTACTTGCTATGTAGATGACATGACAACAACCTAGGGCTGTTATTAATGATGGGTTATGATTGAAACATGTTACCTTTGATTGTTGATGGTGTTTTGACGATTAAAGGGGTTTTTAGTTAGATTTAGGGCTTGTTTTTGGATGGTTATGATAAGGTTATGATAGGGGTTTCTTGTTCATGATGATTTAAGTATGATGAGCTGATGATTGATTAAATTTAGAAAGTTTCCTAATTGGGTAATGATTTCATGCATGATGATGTGACATCTCCATAATTTACTATTTTAGGAAACTTGTAGAAACGGATAGATTTTGGGGTAAAATCGGTAGGGTTTCGTAGGAATATGTTAATGATGCTTGACTGCTGTAACTCATGATGTTTCGTGATGTTTTCGGATGTTTTCGACGCGTTTTTGGGAAAATCTAACAGCAGGGGCGAACCTGGAATACCTTCGACCAGCCGAACGGTCGAAGGTGGACTCCCAGGGGTCGAACCTGGAAACCAAGGGGCGAATGAACCACAAAAAGGGGCGAAGGTGGAAAAAGGGGGCGAAGGTGGAAGTTTAAAGCCACCTTCGACCACTCAAAGCCACGTTCGGCCCTACGATAACAAAAATGAGATTTTTGATACGAACTAAGTGTTTTATGCTTGAACTTTGTGTATAATCTATGTGTACTTGATTAGTTAGGGTAATGGGTCACCAACGGGATGTCGGGACGGTCTGGAATGTCCGGTTAACGTTTAAATACACTTTTTAACATACGTAGTCAAGATCTGGACAATCGGGGACTAGTTAGCCTTCGGGTTAATAGTCATTACACTTATGTAAACTCATTGATAGGTTGTCAGTAGTTGGGATTATCATTCACGTGTTGGAATTCTAGTTACCAGAGGACGCACTTTAAGGTGAGTTTCACGGCCCCACTCTTTTACTGGTTTTACAATTTCGGGGGAGAAAACATGCTGTGTTCTTTAAACGTGTTTCAAATGTGTTTTCATAAAAGGCGTGTCAGCTATGTTTTTGGGTACTCATGTATTCACTACGTTTTGGGAGTGTTCATTTGGGTTCAAGGTATTCATTTATGTTCCGTATTATATGGCCTATGTTGTGGCAGTTCGTTAGCCGTGGTGCGGTAGTTCGTTAGCCTCTATGTGGTAGTTCGTTAGCTATGTTATAGTAGTTCGTTGACCATGGGATGGTAGTTCGTTAGCTATGGTAAAGCAGTTCGTTGACCATGGGATGGTAGTTCGTTAACTTCGGTGGGCGATAGTTCGTTTGGGAGGTTCGTTATGAAGTTCAAACATTTAACGAGTGTTTTCATCGGTCGGTAGTATCATGATGGTCTTTCAAAAGTTCGTGAAACGTTTTACTTAAAAACCTGTGAACTCACCGGCATTATTTGCTGACGTTTTTAGCATGTTTGTCTCAGGTCGCTAAGGTAGCAGCTGTCGATAGGCGCACGGAGTCTCACGGCGTCTAGAAATCATATGCACGTTTTGTTAAACATTTCAGACTTTATATTTCATTTTGAGTTGTAATACATATTATGCTTCCGCTGTGTTGGAACAGTTTGAAACTTAATGGTTTACTTATGTCAGTTTTTACGTATCATATAGTGTTGTTTATTATGACCGTTGACTTGGATCCTGGTGTGTCACGCGCCTCGCGGTAAAACTCCGCAGTGGTAATTTGAGGGTGTGACATCTAGCTCGCGCTCGGCTTGGTTGTAAACCGAGCCGGCTTGGCTTGGCTCGGCTCGGATTTGAAACCGAGTTGAAAATCAAAGCTCGAGCTAGGTTTGGTTTTAAACCGAGCTGGCTCGTCTCGGCTTGGTTTGGCTCGAATTTAAAAAGAAAAAAGAAAAATGGCTTTTAATATTCAATAGTCTAAAATATTATTCAATAGTTAAAAATAACATATATAAAATAAGTTCAACCTAATATACATTACAAACTAAAATCGTGTTTAAGCAAATACAAAATAAATCTCAAATTTCAATGGAATATAGCATAAGTTTCAGCATACGAATTAACCTCCTAAATATGCAATAGATGTCTAATTGAACTCCTAAATATTGACCTCTTTGAAATCAAAAGCAATATTGAGTTTGTTAACTTGAGTACTTGGACAATTATCATTCTGCTATGGTTTATTTAAATAACTTGACTAGTTGTAACATCAATCCAAGCACGCAATCTCCATTATACTATTACCAAAAATTAAATATGTAACATGTTCCCCATTTTTCTAATACTTTTCTAGTATATTATATGTATATAAAAAAATATATATTAAAAATTAGAATTATCCGAGCCAAACCGAGCCACTCGGCTCGTTATGAACCGAGCCAAGCTAGGCTCACTTTCAAACCGATCCGAGCCGGCTCGGCTCAGTTTAAAACAGAGCCATATCGAGCAAACTTTTTTCGAGCTAAATCCGAGTGAGCTTCGAGCAAGCTCCGAGCCACGGGCTTTTTAAACAGCCCTAATATTAACCGACCAATGGTCTCACGTTAGAATTAATCATCATAGTTACTTTTGATGTCTCTCCTTGAATATTTACTTTTTTGAATGCCTATATAAATTCACGTTTCAATGTATTTTCTTCAGAAACGAGTTGAGTTAAATATAATACATTTTCATGTCGTATGTTTTTAGTTGGTCTACGTTTTGATGTAAGATTTGTTGTACGTTTTGACGCCGCTAAGTCTTTATGCAAAGGTAAATGGTGTAGTGGTTAGGTCGAACCCATTAAATGAACCAACCCGGGTTAGATTCCGTTTCTTTTATACGATTTACTTTACTTGTAATCCAACCGTAATGCTTATATGTGTTAGGGCACAAGGGGCACTACTAGTAAGTCATTTTTCTTTCACTGATTTTAACCAATCCTGCACTGCCACATCACTTCACTGATTTACTTCACTGATTCACTTTTTACTGATTCACTTTTTTGTAGGCAGCACTCCACTGATTCACTTCACTGAAATCTTTATTTTTTAGTTTTTTAAGAAACATTAATTAACATATTATTTATAAATAAAATAAACTTACAATATTAAAAGCAAATATAAATAGAAATACAAATACATATAAATTAAAAATAAACTAAATAAAAGAAAAACTATTCGGAGTCCTCCACGTCGAGATGCGGTAGATCAAGTTCGTCTAGATGTTCCACGAGATCATTATGAAGTCGGAAATGCGTATCGGACTCTGTCAACTCCGCAAGTGCTTCCTCGTCGAAGAACGGTTGGATTGGGGGATCGTGTATGTGGACCGGTGATATCGCACGCCCCTCGTCTTTAATTATCATGTTGTGCAATATCATGCACGTATAGACCATGACGCTACACCTAGAAATGGTTTTGGGCCTCAATGGTCGTGCGGTAATTCCCCATTTCCCCTTTAATACTCCGAACGCTCGCTCAACACCCTTCCTTGCCGACTCTTGCGCCTTAACGGATTTCTTTTCCTTAGGGTCGGTGGGATATCGAAACGCTTTCACAAACGTTGACCAAGTTGGGTAGATGCCATCGGTAAGATAATATCCACGTTTATATAAGTGTCCATTTAAAGTAAATGGAGACTGTGGAGCCGTTCCGTTTCGTTGGGTAAGAAAAACCGGGGATTGTTGGAGGACATTTATGTCGTTCAGTGAACCGGGGGGCCCAAAAAATCCATGCCAAAACCAAAGATCTTGCGAAGCAACCGCTTCTAGCATGATCGTTGGGTATTGATGATCGCCTCACATATATTGTCCTCGTAATTCCCTAGGACATGCTCGCCACACTAAATGAGTGCAGTCAATGCTACCGATCATGCCGGGAAGGTGATGTCTTTCTTCGTGTGCTTCATACAAACATGCAATGTCGTGGCTTGTTCGTCTTTGTAAAAACTCGGCCCCGTATAACTTAATGAAGGCATTTCAAAAAAATTGTAAGCATTCACGCGACGTCCTCTCAGACATACATAAATACTCATCGTATTCGTCTGGAGGATTACCGGTTGCGAGTTGTTTCACTGCTGAAGATACTTTTTGCATGGGCGTAAAACTCTTTCTAAACCGACCGTCCATGCTCTCTTTGAACCATGAGAAGTTTGCTTCAACATCTGCTACAATTTTCAGAAATAGACGTCTCGACATGCGGTACCTTCGTTTAAACTGGGCGTCGGTGTATTTTGGTACTTCAGCAAAGTAGTCATTCATTAACCGGGCATGGCCTCCCTCGCGATCACGTGGCACGTATCGTTTCTTAGATGTTGATGTGTCTTCCTCTGCCCACCGTGCAAGGTTCGTCAGAAACTCAAGGCTACTTTCGCCTGAGTGTAAAATCGGTTGGACTTCGAGCGGGGGACGATTACTTGAACATCTTCTACGACAATGTCACTCATTTTTTTAGAAGTATTTATATGATTTCTATGTTTTTTGATTCAAAACCGTGGGAATGTATTGTGTTTTTATAAAGTAAAGACTTAAACGGTAACAAAATATGACCGTTTGAAAGTCAAAAACAATTAATAAATATTAAAACGGTCAAAAAAGGAATTAAAAACACCTAAAAGTTTGGACCGTGTCACACTACCAGCCCGTTAGATGGAACCAGAAATTGGTTCACGGGACCCCTACCAGCAACTGTGGCGACGGTGTTACCGTGCTGGTAGTGTGGTACCCGTGGCCAATTCTAGTAACGCCCCGTCCCCCCTTACATTGAGTTATATCAAATACGTCGAAACACGTGTTTTTACATAGATGACGAATTACATAACGCTTTGATAATCCATTTAACACTACGCGAGTGGATCTTATTATTATTATTAGTAGTTTATCTCAAAACTAAAAAGTAATATACAATCTCCACACAAGAGGTGACACGTAAAGTTTTGATTAACCTGTTGTAAACATATTTTTTACTCAATATGTCCAAAATTTATAAAAAAAGGATTTACCTTTTTACAACAAATATACAATCTTCACCGATGATTTCCTTTTCAATCTAATCATTGTAGCAAGTGGTGTTATATCAGCATACATCTCCATCATCAAAATTAGAGCCAAATCACTAATTACCATGCCAAGAAAAACAGTCCAAACATGAAAAGACAAAAATGCCCTGGATTTACCTCTTGGCATTCTCTCAATTTCTCGACAGTCTTTCCAAAAAGATAAAAACATGTCATGTAAAGGCAGCTTGACTCCTTGTAAAGACTAAAGACCCTTTTCAGTAATGAATTAATATATATAATCCCAAAAAAACAGAAAATGCAGTTGCCTAGTCGCACTCGTAATTACATGAATCCATCCATATGAGTGTACAAGACAAAACACCACCGGTTCTTTTGTGTCTTGTAGCATCATATTTCTTCCTTTATGATGATGATCCTAATACTCAATTTTTTTTGTTTCATATTCAGTGTACTCAATTACCCAAAAAAAAAAGTTAGTGCTACAAAGTTTGTGCATGTAATTGACGTTTTCCTAGATTGACGTCATACACTAAAGTGAAGCTTTACGTGAACTAAACTTAGTATTTTCCGGAAGATGTTTTCCATATATATGAAAGTTGTGGGAAACAAGCTATGGCTAGTCGAGCTAAGGCTAAACGAGCCGAGCTAAGATTCGAGCTTGGCTTAATTTAAGATTTCAAGCTCAAGTTTGGTTCTACTTGAGATGTATTCGTTTATCATCTATCTATTATAATAATTGAAAGCAATAAATCTCACATGACACTCAAAGAGGGCATCCTCCCTTTTGAGTGTGTCATGTAGCATCCATGTGTCATTAATTTTTTAATAATTTAAAACCCACATTATTAAAACATACGATAAACCAAACCAAACCCTACCATTCTCTTCTCTCCTTTAACCTGTCGTCGCCTCCCTCTTCCATCTTCTTCTTTTCTTTCGGCCACCACCTCTCCTTCCCTACCCGCTTACTGTTTCCGATCACCAACGATGATGAACGGTAACCTATCGCCGCCTCCTTCTTTCCTCTTCTTCTTTTCTTTCGGCCACCACCTCTCCCTCCCTACCCGCTTACTGTTTCTGATCACCAACGATGATGAACGGTGGTCGTAGTTCAAACCAAAGGACGGTACATATCTGATACACACACTGTGACATCCGTCACCCTCGTCTTCTATTTAATTGACAATAACAGTCCCTCAAATATTTCCATTATAGTCCCCACAAGATTCGTCGTTTTCAAAATTTATTTTAGAGCGAACTAAAATTTCATCATTTATACGTATTATGGATCGGGTATAAGTTTAAATCAAATGCGTATGTTGAAACGTCATCCGGAATGGATATTATAAAAAAATTAAGTTTTATAAAAGTTTAAAAACATTTGAGGTTAACTTGGTTAGCTAAGTTAAGTTTTATATGAGAATATTTAACCAAACTATAATTATATTATTCAAGTTAACTTTGGAGGACTATTCTTGCCAAACCCTTAAAGTTTTAAAACAAAACTCTCCCTCTTCCTTCTTGAAACTGTTTTTCCGGCGATCAGAATCCGGCCATCGGATTTAATTTCCGGCCGCATTAAAAATCGTTGATTAGGAGCTTTAACTTCGTTTTTATGGCTTGCTAGTCATTTCTCCATCATTACTGACCCATCACAAGTATTAATATACGTTATTTAATTGTGTTAATTGTGTTTCAAGCGGGTCTTATGTTATGTAACCGAACGGAAAGTTTTTAATAACTCAAAACGTTAATTAACCAAACGCTTTTATAAATTGATTGTCCCAAATCCTTCCTGCACTGGTCCCCTTTGAAAACCCACAATAAAACGCATCAAAACTGGTCTAAAAACTCTGCAAATCAATCCTTTATGTTCGGCCCTTCATCTCCATTTTTCGACATATGTTCGGCTTTGTAAGTTCCTTTCTTTGATGCCATTTTAATCTTTATACAGTTACCTTTGAAAGCCCTCTTGTACAGATTGGTAATCATGCTTAAATCAGATTATTGAAAAATTTAGGGTTAGGGTTTTGGCTAGAGTTAATTGGGGAAGAAGATGGAGTTTAATACAAGATTAAATATGTTTTAATCTGAAATTATTCAATAAAAGTGACACATGGTGTAGTGGTTGTGATGTTGTTGTTCTACAGCGGGTACCCGGGTTCGAGCCTAGGCATACCCGATTTGCTTCTTTTTATTTTTAGTTTTACTTTGCTATTTCATATTTAAACCTTTATTTGATCATAAAAATTCAATTAAATTTAGAATATTTATAATAAATTCATTTTTGCCCCAAAAATTATAAAAATTTAGGTGTAGCATCTTGACACCATAAAGAAAATTATCACACTTTTACTTTGTGAAAATTATTTAATTTTCGTTATTTTATTAATTAAAATTGTTTTAATCATAATTAATTGATAAAAATTTCATTTTTAATCTCAAATTTTTAGGATAATTATTTCTAAGCATTTTAATCTGAAATAAAAATTATTGGTTCAGAAAACATTTATTTTTATTGATTTCCCTATTTTTAGTCATTTAAACATGATTTAATCTCATTAATTCAGTTTTAAATATAAATAAGCTTATAAAAATTATGAGAAAATTATTTTCATTAATTTACATAAGAAAGCATCCAATTTCTATAAATATAGTATTTTTGAGTCATGTCTTGTATTATTAACATTATTTATGTTTAATTAGATATAATTAAACATTTATTTATTTACACTATTTAAACATCTATTTTATGAATAGTTTTCTTATAAAATAGAAATGTCTTATGATTGAAAGTCTTTATTATCATTGATGGATTTTTGAGTAACTCGTAACTATTTATTTCAATATTTATGATTATTGTATTTATTTACAATAACTAGTTAAAGTAATTAACTAAATTATTTTGTCTTAATTATTTAAACATATTTTTAACTAAATACGCAATCGGTAATAATTATATTATTTAAACCACATTTACAACCTTTTATATATTATTTGTGATATACAACTGTTACATTAACGCGACTTATCATAAAAACTCTACTTCCCCAAATCGACTTAGCAGACCCTAATGCCTTAGACCCTAGATACCGTAGACTTTTCCTTATTAGTACTCTCATACGTTATAGGTTGGATTCTTCGGAATTCCCACGCTTAAGTTGGATCTTAATCGCTTTCGCAAACTGTGAGTATATCTTTCCCCTTTTTACTGTTTTACTATTATGGGGTGACTCATGTACTTACTATCAAGTTTCAATTTCTTATACTTTATGCAATTCTCATGTGTGTTTGCTTTATGTTAATTGGTGTGTCTATGGCTTGTCAAAATCATTAATCGCTGGGCGGCCTAGCTTTTCAATGAATAGTACTATGGTATACCCCTTGAGACTCTGTTGAGAGAATCTTGGTCATTGTCTTGTTAATTCATTATTCAGTTGGTTAGTCATGTGTTAGTCATTATTCTCAGGTTTGGTTTTGAACGGATATTACTTATTACATAATTGTAAATGGTACCGCACATGAATTGCTAAACACTTTTCTTACTATATGTATTCAAAACAGGGTATGCTCACCAATACTTTGTGTATTGACCAAATCATTTTGTACATGTTTCAGGTTGTTTTGAGATGCATCCTTTAAGCTTCCGGATTTATATTTAGATTTTGATTCATTGTATTTCAATTTAGTTGGCAGTTAGAATCATTGTATTTCATTTGAATGTAATAAATTATTTAATCAATGTATTCAAATTTACACTTTAGTCCATGAGCTATTGAACAATCGTCACTACGTGACACCTCGATGTTTCCGCCATCGGTTGGGGTGTTACAGATTGGTATCAGAGCCATGGTTATAGGGAATTAGGTTATTAGAATGCCTTTTAGCCTAGACTATAACTAAGTTTACTTTCACGAGTCCTCTCGTTTATATTTCTCTTATTTCTTATATTTTCTTTCAAGATATTTTTGTTATGATTCTTTCTCGTTATTCTTTCGATATTTTACTTGGAGAAGAAGACATTCGTATTTCACAAACGAAACGATATCACCAAGTTAGGAGTGACATCCATACCTTGGTGATTAGTTTCACTCCTCTATATGTTATTTATCTTTGGAATATATCTTTGAGATAGGAGTTACATCCACACCTCGAAGAGTATTTCCTAAAGAAACTTAACCACTAAGCTGGGAGTGATGTCCTTAACTTAGTGATTGGTTTCATTCCACAATAGTTTTCAATTTTGAAATACATTTTTGAGTTAGGAGTGAAATCCATATCTCAAGGATCTATTTTTGTATCTCGTTTTTTCATCTCGCTAAAGCTTTGGAATTCACTAGTGATGGGGCACGTGCAATCTGGAAGGGTGAGCATTCACTTATAGGCTAAAGTACGCCCCCACAAGTCACTAGGAAATTTCAAATACTTGAATTAGTCAAAGTTTTCTATTGATACCATTTCAATGTTTTATACCATTAATATTTATATTTGTTTATTGAAGACTCAATTTAATCACTTGATGTTTCATATGTCATTATTCATTGATCACTCGCTTTTGAATTCTTTATCACTACTATTAAAACTTTCCGTTCGATATATTATCGCATTAAAGCTGACACTATTTCACTTATGCTTTGTGACTTTAACACTATAAGGAATTACCCTTTTTGGCGTTAAAACATTTTTACCCATAACCTAAGTTTTAAACTCTGTGTTTAAATTCCACCACATTTTGATTTTATGAATGTTGCGTCATCAAACAGTTAAAAATGAACATGTTTTCCCAAACCTATTATTCAACCTGTTTTATACCTCCAGGTTTACAAACTTACTTGATCGAAGTCACAGTATATCCTTAAATTATGACTTACAATACTCCCAACACAATATATCCTCATATATTTAATATTAATATAGCTACACCCAGTTGCTTAAGTCATAGCCAACTACCATTAGTTAGAACTTCTTAGTTAGATTAAACTCATACATAAATGTCTACCTACACGATACGCACTAGTACACTACTCTCTAAAACGAGTAATTTGACAACTTATCCTGTATGTCTTTTCACAAAGCCTATTCGCCAGATTAGAACACACTTTATATACACCTTGTGCCTTGAAACAAGAGATGCCTTAACGATCCTTACAATCAAACGATCTTTCAATGTATAAATTTTGTAAAAGTTTACCATTGAAATGGTTTCGAGTTACCTAGTCCTAACGGGTAACACTTAGATTTTCTCAACATTTCATAACAATTAAATTTTTCCTTCTCGACTTTTCGACCTACAAGTTAAAGAAATGTTTAAATACAAGAAAATTCTATTTTTAAAAAAAAAAAAAAAATTCATCAAGGCATCTGGGATCATTCACAACCTTCACGCCATTTTAAATCTTGGTCTTTTGAAACACATTAGATTTACACATACTTCATGAAATGGTTTCACCTTGCATTTTATAAACTTGCATTGCATATTTTACCAGTCAAATGTAAACCTTTTGTTTTCATATAACATATCCAATATATGTTTTCAGGAGAAACTTGCAACTAATAATATGTCTTATAACATTTTTCAAACTCGACTTCTTGTAAACACATGAAAATGTGTAGTTACAAAGATTTTTCAAATAAATTTGTTTTGAATCTAAAACACACTTCGATTTCTAAAGAGTTATCATGCATTACTACAATCCTTCAACTATATCACAAAGTCTGAGCAAACTACGTTTTTGATAAACGGAAATTTATCCTATTACACTCGCACTCTTTCAGTCGCAAAACTTTTGGTCTAACAAAATATTGAACATATCCTTATCAGAATGTCACAAATTGTCTTTTATCATATAATACATATATGTAAAACTAACTAAATTTAAACCCTTATGTCAGTAGACTACACGATTGTTTGCGTACTCTCACTTATCGTAAATTTCATTATTTTATTCTTACACCATTTTATTCATAGTTATTTCTAACATGTTATTTGTGATTTTTTTATTTATTTCACACTGCTTATTTGCAAGAGTTCAACTCGTTTACTCTCATTTTGAGCAACTGTGCGATTTACTCGATTTATATTATACTATTCTTTCAATCGAACTTTTATGCTATACTTATATACTTACATGAACGCATATTTTGTATGCATATGTTTTCCTGTTTTGAGCAAAACCCTGCTATACCTTACGTTATTTTGTTCATCATCATGGCCAACGAACATACTAGTTGATAACTCGTATGGGATCTAAGTCAGTGCCCACGTACGACTCGGATTAGAGTATTTATTTAATCCGAGGGGAACGGTGTAAATCCCAGGGTTTATCAATATGAGTGTTTAGAGCCAACGATGTGAACGGAAGTTACCAGTTAAGGGTGAACCCGAAAGGGAAGAACCTCTAACCATGTCTTATACTTACATGTTATTCGCATTACGGTTAAAGGGAAAACCCGGAAGGGAAGGACCTCTAACCATGTCATAATTGAACATTATTCATTACAGTGGCTATTACATATTGGTTGCACGCATTTATTCCATGTTAAGGTTATGGAAAAGCATAACACCTTAGTGTAAGGTAAATCGGTGATTACGGTCCGGAACGCAATCATGGGTTTACAGGTACATGAGGGTGTAATTCTATTTAGACTGTTGGTAGACAATCCAGTACGAGTCCAAAGTATCGGGAGTGTGGTGGGTTAGCTGCGGTACACCCTATATATAAGCATAAACGATACTGTGGGAGCGGACTAGGAGTCTGATCAAGAACCTACCCATTACTACCTTTTCTTTAGATCGTTGGCTATTAGCTAGCATTTTTGATAAGAACGTTCTTACCGAAACTTCAATTCGTCTTCGAGTCTTTATCTTGACTACCTACACGAACTTTGTATACTTTTACACTCTCTGTTAGTTGAAATCCTATTGCATGTCACAACCTTTTAAAGTAGGGGAGACTGCTTCATAGTACCTCTGCCTTCACCAGTTACACATTTCCCAAAGCCTTTCTCATTTAAACTCTCAACTTCCTAACCACGGGTCAACTACCAAGGATTTTGAATATTTTTTTTTACTTTGGGTATTAGACAACTATTTTTAAATTTTGACGAATCATAAATGATGAATTTATTATTTTTATTTATTTATTTATTTATTTATTTATTTTTTTAAATCTAGTTAGCTTTTACAACGCCTTCGGTTTCATAGTAGCCTTCACTTGAAAGAAATTTCGAGACGAAATTTTCTAAAGTAGGGGAGACTGTGACATCCGTCACCCTCATCTTCTATTTAATTGACAATAACAGTCCCTCAAATATTTCCATTATAGTCCCCACAAGATTCGTCGTTTTCAAAATTTATTTTAGAGCGAACTAAAATTTCATCATTTATACGTATTATGGATCGGGTATAAGTTTAAATCAAATGCGTATGTTGAAACGTCATCCGGAATGGATATTATAAAAAAATTAAGTTTTATAAAAGTTTAAAAACATTTGAGGTTAACTTGGTTAGCTAAGTTAAGTTTTATATGAGAATATTTAACCAAACTATAATTATATTATTCAAGTTAACTTTGGAGGACTATTCTTGCCAAACCCTTAAAGTTTTAAAACAAAACTCTCCCTCTTCCTTCTTGAAACTGTTTTTCCGGCGATCAGAATCCGGCCATCGGATTTAATTTCCGGCCGCATTAAAAATCGTTGATTAGGAGCTTTAACTTCGTTTTTATGGCTTGCTAGTCATTTCTCCATCATTACTGACCCATCACAAGTATTAATATACGTTATTTAATTGTGTTAATTGTGTTTCAAGCGGGTCTTATGTTATGTAACCGAACGGAAAGTTTTTAATAACTCAAAACGTTAATTAACCAAACGCTTTTATAAATTGATTGTCCCAAATCCTTCCTGCACTGGTCCCCTTTGAAAACCCACAATAAAACGCATCAAAACTGGTCTAAAAACTCTGCAAATCAATCCTTTATGTTCGGCCCTTCATCTCCATTTTTCGACATATGTTCGGCTTTGTAAGTTCCTTTCTTTGATGCCATTTTAATCTTTATACAGTTACCTTTGAAAGCCCTCTTGTACAGATTGGTAATCATGCTTAAATCAGATTATTGAAAAATTTAGGGTTAGGGTTTTGGCTAGAGTTAATTGGGGAAGAAGATGGAGTTTAATACAAGATTAAATATGTTTTAATCTGAAATTATTCAATAAAAGTGACACATGGTGTAGTGGTTGTGATGTTGTTGTTCTACAGCGGGTACCCGGGTTCGAGCCTAGGCATACCCGATTTGCTTCTTTTTATTTTTAGTTTTACTTTGCTATTTCATATTTAAACCTTTATTTGATCATAAAAATTCAATTAAATTTAGAATATTTATAATAAATTCATTTTTGCCCCAAAAATTATAAAAATTTAGGTGTAGCATCTTGACACCATAAAGAAAATTATCACACTTTTACTTTGTGAAAATTATTTAATTTTCGTTATTTTATTAATTAAAATTGTTTTAATCATAATTAATTGATAAAAATTTCATTTTTAATCTCAAATTTTTAGGATAATTATTTCTAAGCATTTTAATCTGAAATAAAAATTATTGGTTCAGAAAACATTTATTTTTATTGATTTCCCTATTTTTAGTCATTTAAACATGATTTAATCTCATTAATTCAGTTTTAAATATAAATAAGCTTATAAAAATTATGAGAAAATTATTTTCATTAATTTACATAAGAAAGCATCCAATTTCTATAAATATAGTATTTTTTGAGTCATGTCTTGTATTATTAACATTATTTATGTTTAATTAGATATAATTAAACATTTATTTATTTACACTATTTAAACATCTATTTTATGAATAGTTTTCTTATAAAATAGAAATGTCTTATGATTGAAAGTCTTTATTATCATTGATGGATTTTTGAGTAACTCGTAACTATTTATTTCAATATTTATGATTATTGTATTTATTTACAATAACTAGTTAAAGTAATTAACTAAATTATTTTGTCTTAATTATTTAAACATATTTTTAACTAAATACGCAATCGGTAATAATTATATTATTTAAACCACATTTACAACCTTTTATATATTATTTGTGATATACAACTGTTACATTAACGCGACTTATCATAAAAACTCTACTTCCCCAAATCGACTTAGCAGACCCTAATGCCTTAGACCCTAGATACCGTAGACTTTTCCTTATTAGTACTCTCATACGTTATAGGTTGGATTCTTCGGAATTCCCACGCTTAAGTTGGATCTTAATCGCTTTCGCAAACTGTGAGTATATCTTTCCCCTTTTTACTGTTTTACTATTATGGGGTGACTCATGTACTTACTATCAAGTTTCAATTTCTTATACTTTATGCAATTCTCATGTGTGTTTGCTTTATGTTAATTGGTGTGTCTATGGCTTGTCAAAATCATTAATCGCTGGGCGGCCTAGCTTTTCAATGAATAGTACTATGGTATACCCCTTGAGACTCTGTTGAGAGAATCTTGGTCATTGTCTTGTTAATTCATTATTCAGTTGGTTAGTCATGTGTTAGTCATTATTCTCAGGTTTGGTTTTGAACGGATATTACTTATTACATAATTGTAAATGGTACCGCACATGAATTGCTAAACACTTTTCTTACTATATGTATTCAAAACAGGGTATGCTCACCAATACTTTGTGTATTGACCAAATCATTTTGTACATGTTTCAGGTTGTTTTGAGATGCATCCTTTAAGCTTCCGGATTTATATTTAGATTTTGATTCATTGTATTTCAATTTAGTTGGCAGTTAGAATCATTGTATTTCATTTGAATGTAATAAATTATTTAATCAATGTATTCAAATTTACACTTTAGTCCATGAGCTATTGAACAATCGTCACTACGTGACACCTCGATGTTTCCGCCATCGGTTGGGGTGTTACAGATTGGTATCAGAGCCATGGTTATAGGGAATTAGGTTATTAGAATGCCTTTTAGCCTAGACTATAACTAAGTTTACTTTCACGAGTCCTCTCGTTTATATTTCTCTTATTTCTTATATTTTCTTTCAAGATATTTTTGTTATGATTCTTTCTCGTTATTCTTTCGATATTTTACTTGGAGAAGAAGACATTCGTATTTCACAAACGAAACGATATCACCAAGTTAGGAGTGACATCCATACCTTGGTGATTAGTTTCACTCCTCTATATGTTATTTATCTTTGGAATATATCTTTGAGATAGGAGTTACATCCACACCTCGAAGAGTATTTCCTAAAGAAACTTAACCACTAAGCTGGGAGTGATGTCCTTAACTTAGTGATTGGTTTCATTCCACAATAGTTTTCAATTTTGAAATACATTTTTGAGTTAGGAGTGAAATCCATATCTCAAGGATCTATTTTTGTATCTCGTTTTTTCATCTCGCTAAAGCTTTGGAATTCACTAGTGATGGGGCACGTGCAATCTGGAAGGGTGAGCATTCACTTATAGGCTAAAGTACGCCCCCACAAGTCACTAGGAAATTTCAAATACTTGAATTAGTCAAAGTTTTCTATTGATACCATTTCAATGTTTTATACCATTAATATTTATATTTGTTTATTGAAGACTCAATTTAATCACTTGATGTTTCATATGTCATTATTCATTGATCACTCGCTTTTGAATTCTTTATCACTACTATTAAAACTTTCCGTTCGATATATTATCGCATTAAAGCTGACACTATTTCACTTATGCTTTGTGACTTTAACACTATAAGGAATTACCCTTTTTGGCGTTAAAACATTTTTACCCATAACCTAAGTTTTAAACTCTGTGTTTAAATTCCACCACATTTTGATTTTATGAATGTTGCGTCATCAAACAGTTAAAAATGAACATGTTTTCCCAAACCTATTATTCAACCTGTTTTATACCTCCAGGTTTACAAACTTACTTGATCGAAGTCACAGTATATCCTTAAATTATGACTTACAATACTCCCAACACAATATATCCTCATATATTTAATATTAATATAGCTACACCCAGTTGCTTAAGTCATAGCCAACTACCATTAGTTAGAACTTCTTAGTTAGATTAAACTCATACATAAATGTCTACCTACACGATACACACTAGTACACTACTCTCTAAAACGAGTAATTTGACAACTTATCCTGTATGTCTTTTCACAAAGCCTATTCGCCAGATTAGAACACACTTTATATACACCTTGTGCCTTGAAACAAGAGATGCCTTAACGATCCTTACAATCAAACGATCTTTCAATGTATAAATTTTGTAAAAGTTTACCATTGAAATGGTTTCGAGTTACCTAGTCCTAACGGGTAACACTTAGATTTTCTCAACATTTCATAACAATTAAATTTTTCCTTCTCGACTTTTCGACCTACAAGTTAAAGAAATGTTTAAATACAAGAAAATTCTATTTTTTTAAAAAAAAAAAAATTCATCAAGGCATCTGGGATCATTCACAACCTTCACGCCATTTTAAATCTTGGTCTTTTGAAACACATTAGATTTACACATACTTCATGAAATGGTTTCACCTTGCATTTTATAAACTTGCATTGCATATTTTACCAGTCAAATGTAAACCTTTTGTTTTCATATAACATATCCAATATATGTTTTCAGGAGAAACTTGCAACTAATAATATGTCTTATAACATTTTTCAAACTCGACTTCTTGTAAACACATGAAAATGTGTAGTTACAAAGATTTTTCAAATAAATTTGTTTTGAATCTAAAACACACTTCGATTTCTAAAGAGTTATCATGCATTACTACAATCCTTCAACTATATCACAAAGTCTGAGCAAACTACGTTTTTGATAAACGGAAATTTATCCTATTACACTCGCACTCTTTCAGTCGCAAAACTTTTGGTCTAACAAAATATTGAACATATCCTTATCAGAATGTCACAAATTGTCTTTTATCATATAATACATATATGTAAAACTAACTAAATTTAAACCCTTATGTCAGTAGACTACACGATTGTTTGCGTACTCTCACTTATCGTAAATTTCATTATTTTATTCTTACACCATTTTATTCATAGTTATTTCTAACATGTTATTTGTGATTTTTTTATTTATTTCACACTGCTTATTTGCAAGAGTTCAACTCGTTTACTCTCATTTTGAGCAACTGTGCGATTTACTCGATTTATATTATACTATTCTTTCAATCGAACTTTTATGCTATACTTATATACTTACATGAACGCATATTTTGTATGCATATGTTTTCCTGTTTTGAGCAAAACCCTGCTATACCTTACGTTATTTTGTTCATCATCATGGCCAACGAACATACTAGTTGATAACTCGTATGGGATCTAAGTCAGTGCCCACGTACGACTCGGATTAGAGTATTTATTTAATCCGAGGGGAACGGTGTAAATCCCAGGGTTTATCAATATGAGTGTTTAGAGCCAACGATGTGAACGGAAGTTACCAGTTAAGGGTGAACCCGAAAGGGAAGAACCTCTAACCATGTCTTATACTTACATGTTATTCGCATTACGGTTAAAGGGAAAACCCGGAAGGGAAGGACCTCTAACCATGTCATAATTGAACATTATTCATTACAGTGGCTATTACATATTGGTTGCACGCATTTATTCCATGTTAAGGTTATGGAAAAGCATAACACCTTAGTGTAAGGTAAATCGGTGATTACGGTCCGGAACGCAATCATGGGTTTACAGGTACATGAGGGTGTAATTCTATTTAGACTGTTGGTAGACAATCCAGTACGAGTCCAAAGTATCGGGAGTGTGGTGGGTTAGCTGCGGTACACCCTATATATAAGCATAAACGATACTGTGGGAGCGGACTAGGAGTCTGATCAAGAACCTACCCATTACTACCTTTTCTTTAGATCGTTGGCTATTAGCTAGCATTTTTGATAAGAACGTTCTTACCGAAACTTCAATTCGTCTTCGAGTCTTTATCTTGACTACCTACACGAACTTTGTATACTTTTACACTCTCTGTTAGTTGAAATCCTATTGCATGTCACAACCTTTTAAAGTAGGGGAGACTGCTTCATAGTACCTCTGCCTTCACCAGTTACACATTTCCCAAAGCCTTTCTCATTTAAACTCTCAACTTCCTAACCACGGGTCAACTACCAAGGATTTTGAATATTTTTTTTTACTTTGGGTATTAGACAACTATTTTTAAATTTTGACGAATCATAAATGATGAATTTATTATTTTTATTTATTTATTTATTTATTTATTTATTTTTTTAAATCTAGTTAGCTTTTACAACGCCTTCGGTTTCATAGTAGCCTTCACTTGAAAGAAATTTCGAGACGAAATTTTCTAAAGTAGGGGAGACTGTGACATCCGTCACCCTCATCTTCTATTTAATTGACAATAACAGTCCCTCAAATATTTCCATTATAGTCCCCACAAGATTCGTCGTTTTCAAAATTTATTTTAGAGCGAACTAAAATTTCATCATTTATACGTATTATGGATCGGGTATAAGTTTAAATCAAATGCGTATGTTGAAACGTCATCCGGAATGGATATTATAAAAAAATTAAGTTTTATAAAAGTTTAAAAACATTTGAGGTTAACTTGGTTAGCTAAGTTAAGTTTTATATGAGAATATTTAACCAAACTATAATTATATTATTCAAGTTAACTTTGGAGGACTATTCTTGCCAAACCCTTAAAGTTTTAAAACAAAACTCTCCCTCTTCCTTCTTGAAACTGTTTTTCCGGCGATCAGAATCCGGCCATCGGATTTAATTTCCGGCCGCATTAAAAATCGTTGATTAGGAGCTTTAACTTCGTTTTTATGGCTTGCTAGTCATTTCTCCATCATTACTGACCCATCACAAGTATTAATATACGTTATTTAATTGTGTTAATTGTGTTTCAAGCGGGTCTTATGTTATGTAACCGAACGGAAAGTTTTTAATAACTCAAAACGTTAATTAACCAAACGCTTTTATAAATTGATTGTCCCAAATCCTTCCTGCACTGGTCCCCTTTGAAAACCCACAATAAAACACATCAAAACTGGTCTAAAAACTCTGCAAATCAATCCTTTATGTTCGGCCCTTCATCTCCATTTTTCGACATATGTTCGGCTTTGTAAGTTCCTTTCTTTGATGCCATTTTAATCTTTATACAGTTACCTTTGAAAGCCCTCTTGTACAGATTGGTAATCATGCTTAAATCAGATTATTGAAAAATTTAGGGTTAGGGTTTTGGCTAGAGTTAATTGGGGAAGAAGATGGAGTTTAATACAAGATTAAATATGTTTTAATCTGAAATTATTCAACAAAAGTGACACATGGTGTAGTGGTTGTGATGTTGTTGTTCTACAGCGGGTACCCGGGTTCGAGCCTAGGCATACCCGATTTGCTTCTTTTTATTTTTAGTTTTACTTTGCTATTTCATATTTAAACCTTTATTTGATCATAAAAATTCAATTAAATTTAGAATATTTATAATAAATTCATTTTTGCCCCAAAAATTATAAAAATTTAGGTGTAGCATCTTGACACCATAAAGAAAATTATCACACTTTTACTTTGTGAAAATTATTTAATTTTCGTTATTTTATTAATTAAAATTGTTTTAATCATAATTAATTGATAAAAATTTCATTTTTAATGCTTTTAATCTCAAATTTTTAGGATAATTATTTCTAAGCATTTTAATCTGAAATAAAAATTATTGGTTCAGAAAACATTTATTTTTATTGATTTTCCTATTTTTAGTCATTTAAACATAATTTAATCTCATTAATTCATTTTTAAATATAAATAAGCTTATAAAAATTATGAGAAAATTATTTTCATTAATTTACAGAAGAAAGCATCCAATTTCTATAAAAATAGTATTTTTGAGTCATGTCTTGTATTATTAACATTATTTATGTTTAATTAGATATAATTAAACATTTATTTATTTACACTATTTAAACATCTATTTTATGAATAGTTTTCTTATAAAATAGAAATGTCTTATGATTGAAAGTCTTTATTATCATTGATGGATTTTTGAGTAACTCGTAACTATTTTATTTCAATATTTATGATTATTGTATTTATTTACAATAATTAGTTAAAGTAATTAACTAAATTATTTTGTCTTAATTATTTAAACATATTTTTAACTAAATACGCAATCGGTAATAATTATATTATTTAAACCACATTTACAACCTTTTATATATTATTTGTGATATACAACTGTTACATTAACGCGACTTATCATAAAAACTCTACTTCCCCAAATCGAATTTGCAGACCCTAATGCCTTAGACCCTAGATACCATAGACTTTGTAGACTTTTCTTATTAGTACTCTCATACGTTATAGGTTGGATTCTTTGGAATTCCCACGCTTAAGTTGGATCTTAATCGCTTTCGCAAACTGTGAGTATATCTTTCCCCTTTTTACTGTTTTACTATTATGGGGTGACTCATGTACTTACTATCAAGTTTCAATTTCTTATACTTTATGCAATTCTCATGTGTGTTTGCTTTATGTTAATTGGTGTGTCTATGGCTTGTCAAAATCATTAACCGCTGGACGGCCTAGCTTTTCAATGAATAGTACTATGGTATACCCCTTGAGACTCTGTTGAGAGAATCTTGGTCATTGTCTTGTTAATTCATTATTCAGTTGGTTAGTTATGTGTTAGTCATTATTCTCAGGTTTGGTTTTGAACGGATATTACTTATTACATAATTGCAAATGGTACCGCACATGAATTGCTAAACACTTTTCTTACTATATGTATTCAAAACAGGGTATGCTCACCAATACTTTGTGTATTGACCAAATCATTTTGTACATGTTTCAGGTTGTTTTGAGATGCATCCTTTAAGCTTTCGGATTTATATTTAGATTTTGATTCATTGTATTTCAATTTAGTTGGCAGTTAGAATCATTGTATTTCATTTGAATGTAATAAATTATTTAATCAATGTATTCAAATTTACACTTTAGTCCATGAGCTATTGAACAATCGTCACTACGTGACACCTCGATGTTTCCGCCATCGGTTGGGGTGTTACACACACACACACACACACACACACACACACACATATATATATATATATATATATATATGGAGGGGGGAGACTTGAGAGCATCCGAATATCTTCTCAAACAAGTTTTCTTCCTAAGCGTTTGATGTCAGTTGAAATAATTGATTAGGGTTTTGGTTGGGTTTGTTTTATGGCTGGCTTTAATGATCACGAAGTAGGTACTTATATATATATATATATATATATATATATATATTGCAATGATGTTACTTTTAATAATAATTTATAGGGTCTTATTATTATTATTATTATTATTATTATTATTATTATTATTATTATTATTATTATTATTATGAGCATTCCCCTTGATCCTGCTCAGCTGCTGCTTAGAGATCAAAGCTTAGAAACATGGGTATGTTTATGGTGTTATGGTTTTCATCGGTAAGGATACCAGATTCAAAGCTTAGAAACACAACGCCTTAGAAGAGAAGCAAGATCGACCTCCAGATGGATAAGAAGATGATTTTAGTAATAATTAGTTTCAAAACTGAAACCCTTTTTTCTTCCTTCACCGCTTCCACAATGGCCCCATGATATTAACTTTTCTTATTATTATAATTATTATGATTAGTCGTGTTCTTGGTTTATATTGAGTGAAATTGTTACTGGGTTTTGGTTATTGATTGAATCTGTTTCTTTCTCTGTGACCAATTTTGTTAGATTGACTTTCTTTCTATGTCGTTTGACTTTTTTTGGATTTGTGTTGACTTTTATCTGTTACCATAATTCAAGTATTCGTGGTTGATTTTAAGTGAAGTTGTTGATGGGTTTTGGTTATTGATCGAATATGGTTGTGTTTTGTGACCGATTTTGATGATTTGACTCTGTTTAAATATGCTTTGACTTCTTTATGGTGCATAAATTTGTGTTGACTTTTATTATATATTTCTTTTTGTAACTTTGTATTAGATTTTCTAACCTCGGGACATTCCCAGGGTATAATCCAGTTTGTTAATTATTTAATTATATCTCATGTACTTATTTAATTATTTTTAAATATAATCATAATTATACATGTAACATAATATATTATTTAGTTTTTTTATTGTAGTTATATATGTGTATATATATATAGGGAATGGTTATAGAGAAAACCCTTCTTATTTGGTAAACTCTGGAAACTCTGACTTCCCAATATTTTTTTTTTTTTGAAAAAAATAGGGCAAGTAATATACATGATTTTAAGCATTTTGGGCCAAAAAAATTAAAAAAGCGCCGAGTACTTTTTTTTAAAAAAATAAAATAAAATTTTGACTAACACATGTTAAGCGCTAATAACAGGTGTTAACAATGTGTTAACTATATGTAAACAGTAGACGTTTTTTATTTTTTTAAAAAAAACCGTTCGGCGCTTTTTCGATTTTTTTGGCCCGAAATGCTTAAAAAAATGTATATTACATACCCTATTTTTTTCAAAAAAAAAAAATGTTGGGAAGTCAGAGTTTCCAGAGTTTACCAAATAAGGAGGGTTTCCTCCATATACTTCCTCTATATATATATATGTATATGTGTAGTTTTTTAAACTACAAACATTATATATATTAATACTATTATTAAAACTCAATATATATTCTTAAATTTACTTTTAGGCCTTCAAATGAACCGAACAAACACGAATGAGGCCTTGTTCGTAATCACTGATTAAGGAACTTAAGGTGTTCACGAACTGTTAATGAACACTCACCGAACGAGATTTTATGTTCGTGTTCATTCATTAAGGAAATTAACATGTTTGCGATTGTTTGTGTTCGTTCGTTAATTTTAGATAACGAACACAAACAAATGTTCATGAACACAAATTAGCATAAACAAATAAAAACAAACTTTCATGAATAGAACGAACAAATAATAAAAATATGTAACATATAATAAACTAATATTTATTAAATATTTTATAATTTTGAAGTATAAACATTGGCGTGGGATATAGGGGCAGGGGGGTTGCCTGACTCCCCCCCCTGAATTTTCGCTCATAAGTTCCGATTATATAGTATCCGTATAATTTTTTTTTTGGTATATACGGTTTTGACCCCCCGTTTTTTAAAAACAAAATTATTATATATTTTCGGCCCCCGGTCCGAATTCTCATGCTTCGCCACTTGAGTATAACAAAGTATAAAAATTAAAAACCCTAGCGGACTATCGTTCACAAACGAACACGAAAACGACGTTTATGGGTGAACGAACGCGGTATGTGTTCATCTTCGTTCATTTAGCTTAACAAACAAAAGTTCTTGTTTGTGTTAATAAACGCATGAACACAAACGAACATGTTTTCGTTGTAGAGTAAGATAGGGCTATATGCTTAAACGAGGACTAACTTAAGAATCCCATGCCTGCCAGAAACCTTGATATAACAACTGACTTGGGAAAGTCTCGTACATGAATCTAAGGGGCTGTTTGGTAGCCTCTTAATCAACCTCTTAACCATTCAGATCTGAATCATTCAGTATTCAGACTGTTTGTTTCAGCATCTGAATGGAATGATTAAGTGCTGAACCATTAAGCTAATAAGGGATGCTGAATGATTCAGCTCTTAACCATTCAGAGCCTCTTAACCATTCAGACCATCTTAATGCTTCAGCACTTAATCAACCAAACAACCCCTAAGTATCTAACACTTGAGAGGCATGTTACAGTTATTATTATTGTTTTATAAACACTAGTGGGGTGCCCGCGCGTTGCGGTGGGAAACAACATTTATAATGGTTTCGTTAAGCCATAGTTAATTAACTAAAATATTTGTTTTGGTGTGTTGCATAATAATTAGCGGAGCTTAAACTGCATTAACCACAATTGAAACATTCGAACCCTACGTGCTAAAGGAAGTGCAAGCACATGAATATATACATAGCAATAATTGTGAGAAGCGCAAAACAAAAAATTAGGGTGATCATGAGGAACTGGGAAGTTACACATATAACCACAAACCCAAATTTGTAAACACATTGGTGATTGTTCAGAAATACATAATCTAACCTGAAATTGTGAAACAATGTTAATTCAACGTTTATAAAGGACAGTTACGTTGGTTGATTTTAGGTCGTTTTCGTTTCAGTTGTTACTTAACTCTAATAAAGAGACTGCAATGTTCGTTTATACGATATAATAATACTAAGATAATATTAAGAATGAAAAAATTATGGACGTTTAAAAATCATGGGCGTAGTTGGTTAAAAATAAGGGTGCGAAAATGTAATTACTATTTAAATAAATAAAATTTGAGTAAAGTTGACGGGACAAATGTGCAAGTATTGTATAAAAGACATATGATGTGTTGTACTCTAAGCAATTATAATTGTAAAACTTAAATATTAAGAGGTCATTGGCAAATGTATTATAATATAATATAGATAGTATAGATTGGTTATTACTTAACCCCAACATATTATTTTTTAAATAAAAAAAACTATAGCAATACTATACTCGAATTAAAAAGAAAAAAAATGCTCGTTTATACAGTGTAATAATATTAAGAAAATATTAACATGTGAAAAAGTTATGGACATTTAAAAACCGTGGGGTAGTTGGTTAAAATAAGGGTGAAAAGTTTAATTATTATTTAAATAAAAGGAATTGAGTATAGTTGAGGGGACAAATGTGTAAGTAGTTAACATGTGCATTGTGTGTTGTACTCCAAACAATTATACATGTACAACTTGAATTTTAAGACATCAATGGGAAATGTATTAATAAAGTTTAGATGGTTTCAGTTCATTTTCGTTTTTTCTTTTGTTTTTGTTTCGGTTATTGCTTAACCATAAGATATTTTTTTTAAAAAAATAAAAAACTATAGCAATACGATACTCAAATTAAAGAGAATAAAATGTTCTTTTATACGGTGTAATAATATTAGGAAAATATTATCGTCTGAAAAAGTTATGAACGTTTAAAAATCGTGGGGGTAGTTGGTTAAAATAAAGATGCAAAAGTGTAATTAGTATTTAAATAAACAGAAATTGAGTAAAGTTGATGGGGCAAATATGTAAGTATTGTATAAAATTATAATATAGTATAGATAGATAAGGGATGTAAACTGTAACTAATAAAGGGTATATGTGCAAGTTATGTTTGAAAAGACATAAATGCCCTTAAAAAGTGGTTACTACATGCATTATGTGTTGTACTTTAAGTATTTATAATTGTATTACTTAAAAATTAAGAGGTACTTGTGAAATCTATAATCTATACATATAATAAACCAAAGCCATTTTAATGACATGGCACTCAAAGAGACATTCTCTTCATTGAGTGTGCCATGTGTCATCTCATGTGGCATTGAGATATTTTAGGAAAAAAATAATTTAAAAACAAAATTGGATTTTTCAGCCTCATGTTTTCTCCTATAATTTTTAAACGTTAATATCTTTAATATACGAGATTTTTTAAAGAAAAAAATTACACCAAATTAACGAACGTTTTATTATCTTTCCAACGAGTACCATAGTGCTATATAAAAAACGGAGAAATTTTTTTGTGGGGTTTTGTTCATACAGGAAAAAAAAACACAAAGTGTTCAGGTAAATCATTAATCATGTATAGACAAGTCACTAATTATGTTTAAATCAGTAAATATGATTTTTTTTTTCAACCAGAGCCGAATAGGTTAATAGAGTTATATGTTGTTTTAAGTTAGGTATCAATATTAGTATGTTAGAGTTGTACATTTGTTTAGTCTTTAGGATAGGTGTTAATATTAGAGTTACATTAAAGTTCTACATTCTTTTAGGTTAGGTGTTAGCATTGGAGTTGTACATTGTTAATTTGTTTTAGGTTAGATATTAATATTAGAGTTATACATCAGTCTATTTCATATGTAAAATTGATGTATCATATTAAATTTCTCAATCTGTGACGCTCCCGGGGTATAATCTAGCTTATAATAAAAGAATTGAGTTTGTATGAGGTGACATTCAATCGAATGTGCCATGTGGCATCATGTGAAGCTTTCTTTTAAATTTATTTATTTTGTATTTTAAATAAAATCTATATCTATATTATCTTAAAATTTCAAATATGTTAATTAATATATTTTCCTTATTTTCCTCACATTTTTTAAATGTTAGTGAACTATTAATTATTTTAAATTTTCAAATATGTTAATTAATTTTTTTATCTTTATTTTTTTCTTATTAACAATCGCTTTATTATCTTTCCAACGAGCACAATATATAGTGCTATACAAAAACGAAAAAAATGTTTTTTTAGTGAGTTTTTGTTCATGCAGAAAAAACACAATGTATTTAGGTAATTTCTTAATCATATATACGCAAGTCACTAATCATGTTATGATAGTATATATGTTTTCGAACCTACTATTACATATATGAATTGCCCATGTTCACAGTGGCGGATCCAGAATTTTTTTTCAATGATGTCACTATTTTAAACATTTTAATTTTGTAGAACCGGACATAAATATTTTCGGGTGGATCGGTTTGACGGTTCGGGTCAAGTAAGGTTGATCACATAATAAAAATATTATACAATAATAAAAAAAACATCATCATTAAAAATTAAAAAAAAAACACATAATATAAATTCGATGGTCTTATGAGCCCCCTGAGCTCCTACGGGGTTGGCGTTGCATGGATTGGTCGTTTTGTGTGTCTTTAACGCACACGACCTGAGCCATTTCTTCATTTTCGGTCATGCGAGTCATTTTGAAGGTGTGGGTTTTGTTGATGTTGAACTATGTTTCACCACCGTGGTATAATGGTTTATATACAAAAAAATCTCAACCGTATTGCATGTGAAATTCAATATTTCTGACGGTTAGATGAAACCGATTTTAATGCATATAATTATTTTTGACCGTGTTGGTAGGACGGTTTATGAGAAATCTGACCGTTTGATAGTAAAACCGTGTGAATTAAAAAAAAACAAAGATTAAGATTTGAATTTAAATAAATAAAAGAATCAGTGGAGTGCTGCCTCCAAAAAAGTGTATCAGTGAAATGATGTGGAGTGCATGATTGGTTAAAATCAGTTAAGTGAAAGTGAATCCTATAAGTGCCTCTTCCCCCTAATGGGCTAAATAGTGGAGTGGGCTTGTAAAATGTTATTTTTTATCTACTTATAAATTATAGTTGAGCTCATTTAACTGGAATTGGGTTGGGTCTAATGCAGTCACCATAAAAAAACATTGATGTCACTCGAAAAACTATGTATACATGTTTATATACAACTGAAAAAAGACTGCTGTCCCGGGACTACGTCCCACACAACATACCTCCGCCACTGCATGTTCATGTGCTATAACGATATGCTTAGCATTAAAAGAGGTTGAGATTTTTTAATCTGCTGGGAACGCAGCATGAGAACCCCTTTTGATAGTATAAACATTAGAACAACTTTCTTTAACATTAAAAGATATTAAAAGAGGTCGAGACTGTTTACTTCTTTTATCATTTTTTATTAAGTAATATTAGAATTTTTAACCCCGGGACACTCCCGGGATAATCAGCTAGTGCTTTATAAGATAGTATAGATTATACTCATGTATCTTCTATCTTGATCATAAAATAACGACTTGAACTCACAATCTGGTAGTTGACTAGACATGCATTGGTAATTAGTCTCATGATAGTTACACATTTGTGTTGTATTTTCATCTTCTACATCTATAGTATATTTTGATGATAGATTAAATGATGGAATCATTTTAATTATGTAGTCAATTTAGCATTTTGAAAATGACTAAGGTGAAACTTAAAATAATTAGGTTTAGTGTGTATTAGTGTATCTAATATGATAACAAAAAATTAAGAAAAATCTTGAAAGATATGTATCTTTTAGTGTTTGGATTTTAACCTAGACAAGGGCAGTGGGTGGTTGGTTGAATTGATGTATGGTGCTAAAAGGTAACAAGGTGTGAACAAAAAGTGTATCGTTAGAGAGAGGAGAATTGTGTTTGATTTTTGTTATGATGATGGATTAAAACCTCGCTGTCAATGTTTTTAAAACTAGATAAGATTGGAAGCCGGATTCGTCATCAATTTTAGTTCGGTATTTTAAATGTTTTAATTTGGCTTGTAAGGTTGAACCAACAACCTGGTTAGCAGGTTGGACCGGATTTTTAGTACAATTATGTGGTTTTTGTATTTGAGGGTATAAACATTTAATAAATGGCCTCTTTAGAGAAAGGTAAAAGACTTCAAGATATGAAAACAATTTGAGTTCAGGAAACTCGAGGAAAGCCATGTTAATTTTAAAAAGACCCATAGGTGCTTTTTTTGTGTTTTTTTTCACTAAAAACGCTTAAAAACATGAATGTTACATCATGTAATTTTTTTAAAAAAAGGAAAATTTAACACGAGTTTTCACTGGTTTACTTAACTAAAGAGGGTTTTTATTTTATTGCTCCGTAATTTTGAGTAAGTATGATGGGGTGTAACATTAGCCGTAAAAAAGTAAAAGAAAAAAGTAATTTTGTGTAGCCCTGAAATGTTAAAAGCAATTTGAAAAGAAGGCACCATAATTGGTGTTATTCAGTGGTTGTAGGAAGTACAATAATGAATGTAGTGGAACTTAAGGTTTTGGAGGGCAGTGACAAGATATAAGTCAGTCAAATGGTCAATCATTATCTGTTCAATATGTGGTTTATTTTTCCCAATATGTGGTTTATTTTTCCCATTTATCTTCCATGTGCATTGTGCTTAAAAAAATGTGTATATATTTTACTTACTGTATAACTCTAAAATTCTTTATTATTAACTAATTAGTTTACACCTCAAAAACGTAATGAGATAGACAAATCTAATGCAATATATTCTAAATTTGACAAGTTATAATGAAAAATACCTAACAATATTGTTGAGAAATAGAACGTAATGATAATATAAGAGCAAAAATTAACGATGAAAATAAAATAGAATAAAATAAACCTTACTAAACATACCAAAGTAACGATAAAAATATTTTATTCCTAAAAAACGACTCAATTGAAAAATAAAATACTTTCATCTCTGTAACATACTTACGCCACCAGAACAAAGATAACAATGTCTAAGAGAACAAAGTAAACAATAAAAGTATAAAATTAGACAAAGTATTCAAATTATTATTTACAATTAAACCATGTGTATTATACGGGTTGAATAAATGTAATTTTATATTATAATTAATAAAAAAGTTACATATTAAAAAACTCGTGTATTGCACGGGTTGAATAAACATGTATATTATACGGGTTGAATAAATATAATGTAGTCGGTTAAAATATACAAACGTTAAGATACATTTTTTAAAAAATAAAGTATGATGTACTATTTACTTATTATAATATTTTACTTTGACTTTTATTTAATATTAAGCTAGAAACTTGTGTATCACATATGTTTTATTTATTTTTTGTTTATTATTAGGTTAGAAAATTTAATATTACACAATATTGGATCAATGAAATACTTGTTTTTTTTTATTTAATATTATGTTTGAAACTTGTGTATCATACAAGTTATAACATTTTTTTTTGTTTTTATTATTTATTGGTAGGTTAAAAAATTTAATATTGCATGAGGTTGAATCAATGAAATATAAAATGGTTATTAATAAGCGAAATATAAAAAGAATTAGTTAAAAAAATAAATGAGAGATAAACATGAAATTATGATTTAATAATACTGTTAAATAATTTAATAATATTATTTCATATAAGAGAGAAGTAAGATAATTATAAGACTTTTATTTATTATACAGTAAAATAAATATAAAGATTATAAATTATTAAATATTAGCTTGTATATTATCCATAATTAGTAGGATAAATATTAAATAAATGAGAGATGGACATGAATTATGATTTAATAATATATATATATATATATATATATATAATATAACGATTGAGGTGGGGACACATGGCACTTTGGCGAGGCCATCCTCACCCTTAACTTCCCACAAAAAAAATTAGGTTATAAATAACGCAATTAACCCAAAATTTATTAATTTATATTTTTATCTTTAATTTTATTATTACTTTAGTGTATAATAAATAAAAATCTTATGATTATCTTATTTCTCTCTCATATGAAATTATATTATTAAATCGTAATTTCACGTTTATCTCTTATTTGTTTAATACTTATTGTCTTAACTAATTCTTTTTATATTTCCGCTATTTAAAACAATTTAATATTTCATTGATAAAAAAAGCTACACTTTCAAAACGACCGCCTCATTCACGCCCTGCAATGGTTGCTTCTACCTTTCCACCTCATCAAGCCATACATTATCTCTTTAAAATACATTTTCATTCTTATTCTGTCACACCCTCAAATTCCACGTGCGGGGTTTTACCGCGAGGCGCGTGACACACCAGGATCTCAGTCAACGATCACAATAAACATACAACAAACATGCATTCATAATTATATTTAAAACCAAAATATCATGCTTTGAGCTGTAAACCAGCAGCGGAAGCATTCTTGTTTACAACCAAAAGACATATCATTGTTTACAAAACATTGTTTTAATATGCTTCAAAAATATTAGACGCTGTGCATGACTTCGTGCGCCTAGCCCATTGACTGCTACCTTAGCGACCTGAGAAAACATGCCAAAAAGATGTCAACATATAATGCTGGTGAGTTCACAGGTTTTCTTTTATAAAGTGTTGTCACAAGTTCACAAAGATCATTCCCGTTAATACTATGTCATAAGAACGTTAGCTAGACGTTAAGTGTTTTCACTACTACGGTTGGGAACCCATTACTAAACATGAACCAAAAGATGATACCAGCCCAGATGACTGGGCTACCGATGCCTCGGTAACCCGATAGGTAGAGACAATATGCACCCGCCCGGCCCCGCCGTCGAGTGGGGCTTGTGAGGCCCAATAGATCTATCCACATTTCCCCCGTTGTGCGTTCCAGCACATTCATGGTTTCCCCCTGGGACTTTCCATAAAAGCCGTATAGTAACATAAAGTGCCCATAGTATAACATGACCTTTAAATAGTTTGTACAATGCATGTTTCTCCCCCGAAAGCAAGACAGTAAAAGTGGGGCTGTGAAACTCACCTCGGTTTGCGTTACTTGAAAACAGTTAAGAAATTAAGCTATGATAGCCCCAAATAGCGGCGACCTATCATAAGATGTGTATAAGTATCCGGACTAACAACCCGCAGGTTAACCCGTCCCCGAATGTCCAGACCGTGACCATAAACGTTTGAAAACATCTTTAACTGTTAAACCGACCGTGCCAGACAAGACCCGACATCCCGTTGGTGACCCGACATCCCACGTGTTAAGTAAATACAAGACATCATGCAACATATGCAATTAAACACTTAATACGCGCAATAGTTCACCTAGTCTAGCATAATGTCCGATTAACGCATAATCAGGTCCGAACACGCCTTACTAAGTCATTGGGTGTATCCCGGGGTTCCTATCATGTTCCTAGGTGTCAAATCATGTTCCGGGATGTCAAAACGCGTTTACGACAGCAGTACACGCGATTAGGAAAGTCAACACGTGAGTAGCTTCAGCCTATTGGCGATTAGGGGCCCAATCGCCTGATATATCAGGCGATTAGGGTCCTAATCGCCTTCATGCATGCCTAATCGCCTTCAGCATCAGGCGATTAGGATTCCTAATCGCCTGCTGCTGCTGTGTAACGGATTTTCGCGCGTTTAACCCTCCAAATCAGATCCGAAACATGCAACAACACCCAATATCAAACCTAAATCATTTACCAACCCATTCCAAGCAAAACCCCCCAACATATCACTGATCTAACATGTTCTAAGCAATTATTTCCTAAAATGGCAAAGTACTAGGTTTCACCAACCAACCTTATCTTTCCTTAAATGGAAACAATCAGATTTCAATCTCTACAAACTTGCAATTCATCAAACCTCTGATCTAACATCTTCCTAGTATGAATTCTAACAACATTGCATCAACAATCATACCATAATCATCCTAAATCTTCAAGAACATTCAAATGGGTCAAAATACACATTTTCATCAAAACACAACAACAATGGCTCAAACTCTAAGATAACCTTCCTAATAATCTCTACATAACAGAAGTACAATCATATCATGGAAACACTCATGTTATAATCACCAAGAAGACCAACATATGCATGTAAACTTCACATATAACAAGCATTAAGGTGTAGACTTGGTTTAGAACTCTTTTGAAAGGTTTTTAAAGACACAACTTAGTAAAACAAGGTCTGGACCTTTGGGGGAACCAAAATAACAACTTTACAAAGGTTAGGGATGAAGAACACACCTTGGATTTTGTTAAAGAAAGGTGTGTAGGCTTGGGGATGGTGATTTTTGTAGCAAAATGAGTTCCAGAGGTGTTTCAAGGTGTGTGGGTGGCTTGGGATCAGCTAGGGTTGTTCTAAGGGTGTTTGGGGAGTTAAGGGTTCTATTTATAGGTGTTTTGACCCAGACTCTGCAGTATAGGCGATTAGCAGCCCATAGCATGCGATTGGGGGCCTAATCGCATGCTACATCAGGCGATTAGGTCCCAATCGCCTGCTATCATCCTCCTACTCGCCTATATATAGGCGATTAGGCCCTTTTCTAGATCCTAATCGCCTGAAACCCTCCAAGCTGGGTTTTCGGCGCGTTAAACGCTATTTTAACACATATAAACACGTATTCACATACCAACAAGTCACATAATGATTCCAAACATATAATGCATGATAACTAACACGTTTACATCCGTTCACCAATTCCCGGGACTCGAGACTCGTGTGTGCATTAAACCCGGCGATTCCACGAATCACCAATCCTTGTACACATGGTTATGGACCGACTCCCGATGACCCCGCGGATCATTGTAACGACTCCCGATGATTCCCAGAATCATCATACCGACTCGACTGACCCCATTAAGTACGTAATATGCATGACTCGCTAAGGTAGACTTACTAGTTTAGTCAACGTTACTAACCTGAGTTTGCCGGGTGTCACATCATCCCCCTGTTGAAAGAATTTTCGTCCCGAAAATTGCCCAAGGCCAAAAAGGAAGAGACGAAAGAGGAGAAAAATTTTCTGGTTGCCACATCATCCCCCTGTTGAAAGGAATCTCGACCCGAGATTCATTCAGCTTCAGCAGAGACATGCCTTGATTCGAACGCGCGTTCGGAAATAAATGGGGATACTTAGCCTTCATTTGATCTTCCCGTTCCCATGTGAACTCCGGTCCACGATTTGAGTTCCAACGGACTTTAACAATGCGGATTTTACTCCGGCGAAGGCTACAGATTTTATAGTCAAGAATTTCAACCGGTTCCTCCACAATACGCAGACGATCATCCACCTTGATCTCTTCGAGAGGAACAACCAAAGATTCATCCGCCAAACACTTCTTCAGATTAGAGACATGGAAGACATTATGAACATTACTGAGCTCAGCTGGCAGATCAAGCCTGTATGCTACCGGTCCAATCCGTTCCAGAATTGCGAACGGTCCCACATACCGAGGATTCAATTTGCCCCGCTTCCCAAAACGTATAACGCCCTTCCACGGAGATACCTTTAACAAAACCCTGTCGCCAACCTCAAACTCCAAAGGCTTGCGACGACGATCGGCATAGCTCTTTTGACGATCCCGAGCTGCTGCCATGCGGTTACGGATCTGTACGATCTTCTCGGAAGTCTCGTACACAAGTTCCGGGCCGGTGAGTTAACTCTCGCCCACCTCGGCCCAACAAAGAGGAGACCGGCATTTCCGCCCGTAAAGAGCCTCGAACGGAGCTGCCTTAATGCTAGAATGGTAACTATTGTTGTAGGAGAATTCCACCAACGGTAGATGACTCTCCCACCCCTTGCCAAAATCGATCACACATGCCCGGAGCATGTCTTCTAGCGTTTGGATTGTCCGCTCACTTTGACCGTCAGTTTGCGGATGATACGCTGTGCTCATGTCTAACTGAGTACCCAGAGCTTTGTGCAAGGATTTCCAGAAGTTAGAAGCGAACCGAGGATCACGATCAGAAATAATAGAGACAGGAACCCCGTGCCGAGAGACCACTTCCTTGAGGTATAACCGTGCCAAACGCTCGAGGCCATCGGTTTCTTTGATAGCGAGGAAGTGTGCAGACTTTGTCAACCTATCAACAATCACCCAGATCATGTCACAACCACTGGGCGATTTCGGGAGTTTGGTCACAAAGTCCATCGTAATCCGCTCCCACTTCTTTTTTTTTTAGTCAAACTTTATAGATTTCATTGACAAAGAAAAAGGTAAATTACATAAGGATGGTAGGTAGGCGGGCAACAAGCTGCGCCGCCACCCCTTTTTGAATAGAAAATCCCAATCTGCTAAAAACAAAACCCCGCCCTTGGGGGGTGGAAAAGTTGCTGTGCACTACTCGTTGAACCCTAGCCAAAAACCGCACCGCCTCCGGTGCCAAGGAACCGAACGTGTCGAAGGCCAAGGGAATGAAAACATGCTGATTATCCTCACACGCTTTAGCATGTTTTTCCACCTTCTTGGATTCAGCTCTCATGACCGCTTGGCCGGCCACGAACCCACTATCTCGAAGCCCAACAAGGGGGGACACCCCGGTAAGATCAACACACGCATGTTTCCCACCTTCCCAACCAAAAACTAAGACGTCTGCTGGGCACAAGGTGGACCTCCCTTCCGCGGGGTCTGTGAGAAAATTAACAGACGCCTCTTTTCTTGTGGAGATCCCCGCTCTTCTAAGGATGTCTGCCAAAGCATCCCGGACAAAATCGTGCCGATATTTAAACCCTGGCAATTCCTTACAATGTAACGCATGTTCCCCATACTTATCAAGGCATGCTTTGCGGCAGACCGGGCAATTTTCATCATCAGGGTAAATGGGTATCATCAGCCGGTATTTAAGGATTGCTCTGTACTCTACTGCCGACATCCGTTGCCCCAAGCCTTCGATAGGTAACACAGTAAGGAAGTCCTGGGCGTGAGGCTTTTGCAGGCATTCTAAGACGGCCTTCTGACGGACGGACAGACGGAAATCCCCCTCCAAACTTTGTGCGATTCGGTTATAAAGAGCATTCGCCAGAGTTTTCTGTGGCTTTTTGGGGGCGGTGTCCTTATTAAAGAAACCGCCAATATCAAAGTCGGGAAGGGATCTCTGTAAAAGGTCAATAGCGCCAGAATAATCCGTGTCAACGTGAGCAACCCCACTGTTACGTAATATGTGGTCTTGCAGCCCCCAGGACTGGGATCTGGAGGCCACAAAAGCATAGGCAGCCACGTCCCGGGCCGAGGAAAGGCCTAACCCACCAAGTCGAAACGGTAAAGTCGCAACCCGCCACTGGAGGTCCCCAAAAAAAGCCCCGCCACAGACAACAATGTCTTCTATGGCCTCCCGAAGGCCTTTGTCGAAACAGGAAACAGCGTTTTCCACAAAGGGAGGCTGACAGGTACGCAGACCGAAGAGCAACTTGGCCACACCCATACAAGATCTAAGCAATAGAAGCTCACTTTGGGGATCCCGCAATCTAGGGAGGAGCCCCATGAGGTCGACAGCCCGCGCCGCCCTTTTAGCAGATAGATCACTTATGAAACCGGCGTCGCGGCTGACTGCCCCACCAAGCAGTTTGACCCCTCGCTCCGGTCTGCCAATGTCACTAGGAAACAGACCTGGCCGGATCTTCCCACTTCCACTCGGGAATTTCAGGCTGTTGCAGAAGGCCGGATGGCTTTTGATACTCGACCTTGACCTTGGCACAGGTCAAGCACTTGCTTACGTACGTAGCCACGTCCGCCTTCATGTTCGGCCACCAATAAAGTATCTTTAGGTCTTGATACATCTTATCGGAGCCAGGGTGAATAGAGTACCGGGACTTGTGAGCTTCATCTAGAACGAGTTCCCGCAAGCCCCCAAATAAAGGAACCCAAATACGTTCAGCGAAATAGTGTAACCCATCGGACCTGAGCTCAAGGTGGCTATCAGCACCATGCATTGTTTCAGCCTTAAGGTTTTCCTCCTTCAAAGCTTCTTGCTGCGCCGAACGGATTCGATCAGGTAAGCCGGAATGGATGGTGAGCTGAAGAGCTCGAACACGACGAGGTTTAGCCATTTCCTTCCTGCTCAAGGCATCTGCGACCACATTTGCCTTGCCAGGATGGTATTTAATAGCGCACTCGTAATCATTAAGAAGCTCGACCCAGCGACGTTGTCTTATATTCAACACCTTCTGATCAAAGATATGCTGGAGGCTCTTGTGATCGGTGTAAATAGTGCACTTGGTACCGTACAAGTAATGCCTCCAAATCTTTAAAGCAAAGACTACAGCACCCAATTCCAGATCATGGGTGGGGTAGTTTTTCTCATGAACTTTGAGCTGACGAGAAGCATAGGCGATGACCTTCTCGCGCTGCATCAGTACACAACCGAGACCCCGGATAGAAGCGTCACAATAAACCACAAAATCGTCTGTGCCCTCAGGCAAGGACAAGATAGGAGCAGAACAGAGTTTAGCCTTTAACATCTGGAAGGCTGACTCTTGCGAATCACCCCAGTCGAACTTCCTGTCCTTCTGGGTAAGCGAGGTGAGGGGTTGAGCGATCTTTGAAAATCCCTCGATAAAACGACGATAATAACCTGCAAGGCCCAGGAATTGCCGCACCTCAGATGGCGTCTTTGGTGCTTCCCAGTCTTTAATGGCTTCAATCTTAGCTGGGTCAACGTGAATTCCTTTCTCATTAACTACATGACCAAGGAACTGGACTTCACGCAACCAGAAGCTACACTTAGAAAACTTGGCGTACAACTGTTCCCGCCTCAGGAGTTCCAAAACAAGACGCAAGTGTTCCTGGTGGTCCACCTCGTTCTTGGAATAGACTAGAATATCATCAATGAAGACAATCACGAACTTATCAAGATAAGGCTTACAAACACGGTTCATCAGATCCATAAAAATGGCCGGTGCGTTGGTGAGACCGAAAGGCATGACCAAGAATTCGAAATGGCCATAGCGAGTTCGAAAGGCGGTCTTCGGAATGTCAGCTTCTTGAACCCTCAACTGATGGTACCCCGACCTCAAATCGATCTTCGAATAGAAACTAGAACCCTGAAGCTGGTCAAATAAGTCATCGATGCGGGGAAGAGGATAACGATTCTTGATGGTAACCTTGTTCAATTCCCGGTAGTCGATACACATTCGTAGGCTCCCGTCCTTCTTCTTGACAAACAAAATAGGGGCTCCCCACGGGGACGAACTAGGTCGAATGAAACCCTTCTCTAACAGCTCCTGCAACTGGTTTGACAACTCCTGCATCTCGGGAGGTGCAAGACGATATGGGGCTCGGGCAATAGGGGCTGCACCTGGAGCAAGTTCAATACCGAATTCGACCTGACGAGAAGGCGGAAGACCAGGTAAGTCTTCAGGAAATACATCGGGGAAATCACGGACAACAGGAATATCTTCAATCTTCTTCTCTTCCTCAGACGAAACCAAAACAAGTGCCAGAATGGCAGAATACCCCTTCCGAAGATACTTATAGGCTTTCATACACAAAATGATACTCAACGGGACCCCGCTCTTCTCACCGTGCACCAACAGAATTTCTCCATCAGGGAGAGGTAGTCGGATGACTTTATCAAAACAAACGATTTCCGCGTGATACAAAGACAACCAATCCATACCCACGACAACATCGAAACTACCCAAGGACACCGGCATAAGATCAATAGGAAAGGAATAACCCGACAACTCAAGGTGACACTCCCTAAGGATGTGCGTCGCCTCAACTTTCTTACCATCAGCCAATTCTATCAAGTACTTAGCCTCTAAAGGTGTAGGTACCCTATCAAGCAATTGGCTAAACCCAAGAGATATAAAACTCTTATCGGCACCGGAATCGAATAAAACCGTAGCATAGCGATTATCGAGAAGAAACGTACCAGTGACAGTGTCAGGATCCTGTCGAGCCCCGCTCGAACCAATCACGAAGGCGCGAGCATTCCTGCCTCCGCCCCCATTGTTTCCATTACCCGACCCGTTCTTCCCAGCCTCGCCCTGCTTCAACTTGGGGCATTCACGCTTGTAGTGACCAAGTTCACCACAATTGTAGCACCCCTGTTTTCCCTGGTTTCCCTGGGGAGCAGCAATAGGAGGAGCCGGAGTAGGTGTAGCAGGTGGGTTCCGGTTACCCTGAAGATTAACCCTGCAATCCTTTGCCTGGTGCCCAAGCTTATGGCACCTGTGGCAGCGGTTCCGGTCCTCGCAACGACCGTTGTGGTGAAACCCACACCGGTCACATTTTGGCAGTTTCGCAGTATAACCCCCCGGTTTTTGTTCAGACGACGATCCCCCAGTATCAGACTTCCTCACCTGCTGAGGCTGAGCCGAACTCGAGCCTTTTCCCACAGCTTCCCACTTCCGCTTGTTACTATCAGGAGCCTTCACAGTAGCGCCTCGAGGAGGCAAGACCCCTTCAGCCACCTTCATGTTGGTCAGCCTGTGAGCCGACCGAACCACCTCAGAATAAACAGTGAGATTACCCGCAGCAACCAACCCTGCAATCTCCGGTACCAACCCAGCGACATAATGTTCAATCCTTCGGTATTCGGGTGCGTGCAGATCAGGGCACAACACCGCCAACTCATTGTGCCTAGCAGTGTAGGCTTTAATCTCGGACCCCACCATCTTATGATTCCAGACTTCGTGCTCAAGTTTCTGGATCTCATCCCTCGGACAGTACTCATTTTTCAGCAACTGAATGAACTCTGTCCAGGGCATAGCGTGGGCTTCCCCAATACCCATAGTCTGGGTGGTGGAGTTCCACCAAGTCAGAGCTTGACCCTCCAGGGTCGCAGAAGCATACTTCACCCGGTCGCCTTCCGGGCAGCTGCACATTGAGAAAACCGACTCAATCTTCTCCAACCAGCGGAGCAGTCCTACTGCCCCTTCAGTGCCACTAAAGTTGTGGGGCTTGCAATCCATAAACTTTTTATAGGAACACTGGGGTGGAGGAGGGTTGACAGCACCACCTGGAACAGACACACAGGTGAGAATCAAGAAAAGGTACAGTACCCAAGGACAAGATAGAATAGGTGGGAATCGACGTACCACCCATAGCATTATGAGCGGCTTGGAATGCAGCCAGAGCAATATTCACATGCTGCTGCATCAGGTTATCCAACTCCGCTTGGGTCATATTAATGTTCCCACGGCCACCGCCGCCACCACGGCCGCCAGCGCGACCGCCAGCACGGCCGCCTCTGCGACCTCCACGAGCTCCCGACATCTTCTGTCACAACATGAAACAAAAGATCTAGGCTTGCCCGTGGTATAACCCATTAGGAATTTCAAGAAACTAGACCGAGCCCAGTTCGGGTCCATCCGTTCAAGCCCAAAGTCCGCCAGGGATCCCATGCATCACAGTTTATAATCTCGTGTGTACCCGACATGATAAACTGTTCTACATGGTCCTCCAGGCATGCTTTAAGTTTGAAGTTCAAGTCACCGTACACTAACGCCCAATCATGGTATTATCATAAGTATAAGTACAAAATAGCATGCATAAGAACGTGCGTGTCCATTAGGGCATAGAAGGGAGATGTCCAAATCCCTGGACAGATCTCAAGAGTACGCCGAAGCTACCCCAATGCACACCGCCGTCAAGAAAGTTCAGTAGTATATCGTTCGCCATCGAATCATAGTAAGGACGAGTCAAGAAATAGGATGATAAAGAGTAAATAGATGATGTGGCGTAGAAGATGATGACACCGATACTCCCGACAAGTCATGTTGTTACCCACTTGTTAAGACTCGACTAATTGTGATCGTCTAGTGTGTGCGACTCAGTTATAGACTAGACTCTACATGCAGTCCTAGTTCACTATAACCGTTGGCTCTGATACCAATCTGTCACACCCTCAAATTCCACGTGCGGGGTTTTACCGCGAGGCGCGTGACACACCAGGATCTCAGTCAACGATCACAATAAACATACAACAAACATGCATTCATAATTATATTTAAAACCAAAATATCATGCTTTGAGCTGTAAACCAGCAGCGGAAGCATTCTTGTTTACAACCAAAAGACATATCATTGTTTACAAAACATTGTTTTAATATGCTTCAAAAATATTAGACGCTGTGCATGACTTCGTGCGCCTAGCCCATTGACTGCTACCTTAGCGACCTGAGAAAACATGCCAAAAAGATGTCAACATATAATGCTGGTGAGTTCACAGGTTTTCTTTTATAAAGTGTTGTCACAAGTTCACAAAGATCATTCTCGTTAATACTATGTCATAAGAACGTTAGCTAGACGTTAAGTGTTTTTACTACTACGGTTGGGAACCCATTACTAAACATGAACCAAAAGATGATACCAGCCCAGATGACTGGGCTACCGATGCCTCGGTAACCCGATAGGTAGAGACAATATGCACCCGCCCGGCCCCGCCGTCGAGTGGGGCTTGTGAGGCCCAATAGATCTATCCACATTTCCCCCGTTGTGCGTTCCAGCACATTCATGGTTTCCCCTGGGACTTTCCATAAAAGCCGTATAGTAACATAAAGTGCCCATAGTATAACATGACCTTTAAATAGTTTGTACAATGCATGTTTCTCCCCCGAAAGCAAGACAGTAAAAGTGGGGCTGTGAAACTCACCTCGGTTTGCGTTACTTGAAAACAGTTAAGAAATTAAGCTATGATAGCCCCAAATAGCGGCGACCTATCATAAGATGTGTATAAGTATCCGGACTAACAACCCGCAGGTTAACCAGTCCCCGAATGTCCAGACCGTGACCATAAACGTTTGAAAACATCTTTAACTGTTAAACCGACCGTGCCAGACAAGACCCGACATCCCGTTGGTGACCCGACATCCCACGTGTTAGGTAAATACAAGACATCATGCAACATATGCAATTAAACACTTAATACGCGCAATAGTTCATCTAGTCTAGCATAATGTCCGATTAACGCATAATCAGGTCCGAACACGCCTTACTAAGTCATTGGGTGTATCCCGGGGTTCCTATCATGTTCCTAGGTGTCAAATCATGTTCCGGGATGTCAAAACGCGTTTACGACAGCAGTACACGCGATTAGGAAAGTCAACACGTGAGTAGCTTCAGCCTATTGGCGATTAGGGGCCCAATCGCCTGATATATCAGGCGATTAGGGTCCTAATTGCCTTCATGCATGCCTAATCGCCTTCAGCATCAGGCGATTAGGATTCCTAATCGCCTGCTGCTGCTGTGTAACGGATTTTCGCGCGTTTAACCCTCCAAATCAGATCCGAGCATGCAACAACACCCAATATCAAACCTAAATCATTTACCAACCCATTCCAAGCAAAACCCCCCAACATATCACTGATCTAACATGTTCTAAGCAATTATTTCCTAAAATGGCAAAGTACTAGGTTTCACCAACCAACCTTATCTTTCCTTAAATGGAAACAATCAGATTTCAATCTCTACAAACTTGCAATTCATCAAACCTCTGATCTAACATCTTCCTAGTATGAATTCTAACAACATTGCATCAACAATCATACCATAATCATCCTAAATCTTCAAGAACATTCAAATGGGTCAAAATACACATTTTCATCAAAACACAACAACAATGGCTCAAACTCTAAGATAACCTTCCTAATAATCTCTACATAACAGAAGTACAATCATATCATGGAAACACTCATGTTATAATCACCAAGAAGACCAACATATGCATGTAAACTTCACATATAACAAGCATTAAGGTGTAGACTTGGTTTAGAACTCTTTTGAAAGGTTTTTAAAGACACAACTTAGTAAAACAAGGTCTGGACCTTTGGGGGAACCAAAATAACAACTTTACAAAGGTTAGGGATGAAGAACACACCTTGGATTTTGTTAAAGAAAGGTGTGTAGGCTTGGGGATGGTGATTTTTGTAGCAAAATGAGTTCCAGAGGTGTTTCAAGGTGTGTGGGTGGCTTGGGATCAGCTAGGGTTGTTCTAAGGGTGTTTGGGGAGTTAAGGGTTCTATTTATAGGTGTTTTGACCCGGACTCTGCAGTATAGGCGATTAGCAGCCCATAGCATGCGATTGGGGGCCTAATCGCATGCTACATCAGGCGATTAGGTCCCAATCGCCTGCTATCATCCTCCTACTCGCCTATATATAGGCGATTAGGCCCTTTTCCAGATCCTAATCGCCTGAAACCCTCCAAGCTGGGTTTTCGGCGCGTTAAACGCTATTTTAACACATATAAACACGTATTCACATACCAACAAGTCACATAATGATTCCAAACATATAATGCATGATAACTAACACGTTTACATCCGTTCACCAATTCCCGGGACTCGAGACTCGTGTGTGCATTAAACCCGGTGATTCCACGAATCACCAATCCTTGTACACATGGTTATGGACCGACCCCCGATGACCCCGCGGATCATCGTAACGACTCCTGATGATTCCCAGAATCATCATACCGACTCGACTGACCCCGTTAAGTACGTAATATGCATGACTCGCTAAGGTAGACTTACTAGTTTAGTCAACGTTACTAACCTGAGTTTGCCGGGTGTCACATATTCACATGATTAAAATTGTTGCTTTCTCATATTACAAAACATTAATTTCTATGCTATATCGTAACACACATTTTTGTCTTAATACTAGATTTGTCTATCTCGGATTGATCCCGAGATATAACCTAATTATTTCATAAAAGAGAGAAGTTAGATAATTATAAGATTTTTATTTATTACATAGAAAAATAAAGATAAAGATTATAAATTAATAAATATTAGTTTATATATTATCCATAATTAAGTAGAAAAAACGAAGAGAACCCAAAAAGTAAATGCCTAAAATGAATGACATGTGTTTCAAATTATATTGATTTATTATAATAGATACATTATATATATATATATATATATATATATATATATATATATATATATAGGGAGGATCAAATGAGAAGAAACTTCATGTGAGAACAAAAAGAAGAAGTTACATAATGGATAATGTAACACCCCAACCGATGGCGGAAACATCGAGGTGTCACGTAGTGACGATTGTTCAATAGCTCATGGGCTAAAGTGTAAATTTGAATACATTGATTTAATAATTTATTACATTGAAATGAAATGAAATACAACGATTCTAGCTGCCAACTAAATTGAAATACAATGAATCAAAATCTAAATATAAATCCGAAAACTTAAAGGATGCATCTCAAAACAACCCGAAACATGTACAAAATAATTTGGTCAATACAAAAATTGTATTGGTGAGCATACCTTGTTTGAATAAATATAGTAGAAAAAGTGTTTAGCAATTCATGTGCGGTACCATTTGCAATTATGTAATAAGTAATATCCGTTCAAAACCAAACCTATGAATAATGACTAACACATGACTAACCAACTGAATAATGAATTAACAAGACAATGACCAAGATTCTCTCAACAGAGTCTCAAGGGGGTATATCATAGTACTATTCATTGAAATGCTAGGCCGCCCAGCGGTTAATGATTTTGACAAGTCATAGACACACCAATTAACATAAAGCAAACACACATGAGAATTGCATTTAGTAAAAGAAATAGAAACTTGATAGTAAGTACATGAGTCACCCCAGAATAGTAAAACAGTAAAAAGGGGAAAGATATACTCACAGTTAGCGAAAGCGCTCAAAATCCAACTTAAGCGGTCGTGAGCTAAGTAATGGGAATTCCGAGGAATTCAACCTATAATGAGTAAGAATACTAATAAGGAAGTGTCTAAAAAGTCTAAGGTAACTAAGGTCTAGGCATTAGGGTTTGCTAAGTCGATTTGGGGAATTAGGAGTTTTTACGATAAGTCGAATTAATATAAAAGTTGTATATTAAAAATAATATACCAAAGTTTGTAAATGTGGTTTAGGTAATGTAATTATTACCATTTGAATATTTAGGTGTAAACATATTTGAATAATTAAGGCAAAAATCATTTAGTTAATTACTTTAACTAACTATTGTAAATAAATATGATAATCATAAATATTGAAATAAATAATTATGAGTTACACAATGATCTGACAAATAATAACTAAGACTTTCAAACATAATAAATATTTCTATTTTATAAGAAAGGTATTTATAAAATAGATATTTAATAGTATAAATAAATAAATGATTGTTATGTCTAATTAAACATAAATAAGACTAATAATACAAAACATGATCAAAAAATACTATTTTTATAGAAAATGGATGCGTTCTGATGTAACTCAATGAAAATAATTTTCCCATAATTTTTATAAACTCATTTATATTTAAAACTGATTTAATGAAATTATATCATGTTTAAATGATTAAAAATAGGAAAACTAATAAAAATAAGTGTTTTCGGAACCAATAATTTTTATTTCAGTTCATGGTGATAAGAAATAATTTCTCAAAAAGTTTGAGATTAAAATCATTAAAAATGAATTTTTAATCAAGTAATTATGATTAAAATAATTTAATTCAATAAAAATATAAAAATAAAACATTTTCCAGAAAATAAAAGTGTGGTAATTTTCTTTATGGTGCCAAGATGTTACACCTAAATTTTCATAATTTTTCGATAAAAAATGAATTTATTATGAATATTCTAAGTTTGAATGAATTTTAAATGATTAAAATAAAGGAAAAATAATATATTAATAATGAAAAAAAAATAGAAAGAAGGAGGCTTCATGTAGGGATCGAACCCCTGACCTCTTGCAGTGAACAACATAAACCAAACCACTACACCATAATAGTGTTTTGTTGGTTTTATTCATACATAAATATATTTAACATATTATTAAAAGACATCTTCTTCCCCAAATTAAAACCTAAGAACCCTAACCCTAACCTCCTTTTCAATAATCAAAATCCAGATACGATAACCCATGAACTCATAGGGCTTTTGTTCCCCACAGAAAACTAAATGATATTGAATGAATAATTTGGACTTACAAGTACGGTTGAAGCCCGAAGAATAAAGACAAGAGGCGAGCTTTTGTGAGTCGATTATAGACACATACAGACGCGATTTGGGCGATATTTTAGTGGGTTTAGAATGTGTGGTCGTGCAGAAACATGATGCTAAGATTAATTTATAGTAATGTTCGATTTCATGACGGTTTTTGAGTCGATTAATATTCCGGTCGGTTACTGTAACACCCCAACCGATGGCGGAATCATCGAGGTGTCACGTAGTGACGATTGTTCAAAAGCACATGGTACTAAAATGTAAATATATTATTGAATAATTTAAATTGTCTTACATAGATGAAATGGAAAAAAAATACAAAAGTCTGAACGAAACATGAAATTTGAAATAACTTATTAAAAGCAAGCACTAAAGTCCAATGCTATAGTACTAAGATCAAACTGCACCTGAAACATGTACAAAATAAATTTTGTCAACATATGAAATGTTCGTGAGCATTCCTAGATTTAATACTTATAGTAAGTTGGAAAATGTTATAAAATTCAAGTGCAAAGCTACAATGCATTTATGTAAACTATGTATCATACAAATGAGCGAAATCAATCCTGTGACTGTATAATGTACTAAATGAACGGCGGTGTACTTATCCAAATAATTGGATAATAACTTAACAATGACCATGGATTCTCCGATGAAAAGGGGGAGAATCAACCTACGCGGGTTGTCAATCCAATAGCGCTATCCAATGTTAAGGTCGGCTTGTACAATGTTAATGATTTCACTAAGTACAAATGTATTCTACATGTAATGTCTAAGCATAAAGCACGTTTGTAAGCAAATACACATAGTACTAGAATTGTATTGTAAAAATGTGAACTTGTATTTGTAATTTGTATAAATGTACATGTAACACCCCAAAAGTGTAAAACATGAAAAGGGGGATAGGAAATACTCACATTCGCCAAATGACTAGATGACTAAGCGAGCGTGAAAATGCGAGCAATCCAAAGGTTCAACAACGAAACTAGTCCAATTTAGAAGAAAAGAAACCGAATAGGAAAAAAATATCAAGCTTCCAATTCGCCAATTACAAGAGCTTATAATCAAAGCTTCAAATGTAGAAGTAATATACTCTAGAAGAAAGGTATGAGGGAGAGTTTAATCGAATTGAAACAATTGAATTAGAGGTGCAAAGTGTAATGGGTCATAGGTGGGTTTTTATACTAGTTTTGGATTCAATTAGCCATTAAAATTGGTCAACACCATAAAGTAAGGTTTTATGATGGATTGAATATTTGACTATGACTTTGACTGTTTGACTAAGACTTTGACTAGGACATTCACTGGGACTTTGACTGAGACTTTGACTGGGACTTTGACTGAGACTGTCTTAGCGGACCGCGAGGGATAATAAAAAAATAATTTTTCTAATTTAATCAATTTTAAGTTATAGACTTGTTTCCTTCTGTTTCTAAGTTGTTTTAGGACCGAAAATTAAGGGCTTTGAGTATCAAGGTCTGAAACATACGTGCTCGGGTGTAGATGCGAGTATAAAACGTGCATACTTTTACTAAAAAAAATTATAAGTTTTATTAAATTGTGAATTTTGGTCCTATTAAAATACGAGCGTTAAAAATGAAAATTTTGAAATAGTTGAGGAACCAATTATGCACATTTATGAAGAGTGAATGGTGCAGGTTGTCACAGTCTCCCCTACTTTAGAAAATTTCGTCCCGAAATTACTTTCAAGTGAAGGTTTCCATGAAACAAAAGACATTTGTAAAAAGGCAAGTAGATTTTAAGAAATGCATCAGCCATGATTTGACAAAGTTTGAAGTAGTTGTTTAATACCCAAAATAAGAGTTTGAAAATCCTTAAAGTTTGACCCAAGGTTAGAGAATTAAGAGTTTATAATGAGCTAGGTTTGGGAAAAAGTATGTAACTGGTTAGAGCAGGGCAGTGTTATAGTAGCTTCCCTTACTTTAGAGAAGTTTCTGACCAAACTTTATTAAGGACATGCAACATGATTTCGACTAACAGAGAGTGTAAGAGTATAGAAAGTTTGTGTTTTCTGTGTGGATGGTCCAGAGAAAGACTCTAGGAAGTCGAATTGAAGCTCGTGTAAGAACATTCTTATCGAAAATGCTAGCTATTAGTAAACGATCTAATAAAGAGATAGTAATGGGTAGGTTCTTGGTCAAACTCCTAGTCCGCTCCCACAGTATCGCTCGTGCTTATATATAGGGTGTACCGCAGCTAACCCACCACACTACTGATACTTTGGACTCGTACTGATTGTCTACCAATAGCCTAAGTAGAATCACACACCACCCCCATGTACCTGTAAATCCATGATTGCGTTCCGGACCGTAATCATCGATTTACCTTACACTAGGGTGTTATGCTTTTCCATAACACTAACATAAGTAATACAAGAAACAATGCGTGCAACCAAAATGTGTTAAATAGTAGATACTGCTCAAGTATAAGATGCGGTTAGAGGTTCTTCCCCTTTCAGGTTCACCTTTTAACCGTAATGAGATTAATGTGTAAGTATAAAACATGATTAGGGGTTCTTCACCTTTCGGGTTCACCCTTAACCGGTAAATTTTTGTTCACATCATTGGGCTCTAATGTCACACCCCGACTTTTCCCTCGTCGGTTGCGACGTTTGGTGCCTTTGCCAGCGCAGCGGAAAGTTGCATCTAAGACTCTTACTTCCTGAACGCCAATTCTAACCCTCTAGGATCCCCGATCCCAAGACGTCGCCCACTCCAACCGTGCCATTACCAAAGTTTAAACCTGAAAGACATACTTAAAAAGTCAACATAAAGCTGGTGAGTTCATAAGTTTTCTTTTATAAAAGAGTTGTTGTAAGTTCGGAAAGATCATATTTGTTACTACTATGTTATGAGAACGTTAGCTAGACGTTAAGTGTTTTTACTACTACGGTTGGGAACCCATTACTAAACCGGCATAAGTGTTGAAGCCAGCCCAGACGGACGGGATTACCGATGCCTCGGCAACCCCAAAGTGTTAGAGACAATATGCACCCGCCCGGCTCCCAGCCGTCGGGTGGGGTTTGTAAGGCCCAATAGATCTATCCACATTTCCCTCGTTGTGCATGCCAGCACATTCATGGTTTCCCCCCGGGACTTTCCATAAAAGCCGTATAGTAACATAAAGTGCCCATAGTATAACATGATCTTTAAAACGATGTAAGTAGTACGCATGTTTCTTCCCCGAATGTAAAACCAGTACAGCAGGGCCGTGACACTCACGCACCCATTTCATTTTTCAAAAACTTGTTCGTTTGGAATTCCTCGGGTTTTCATAAAAGATGCATGTCTTCCACCCCGAAAACATTTATAAAACGGTAAAAAGTGGGGTCATGAACTCACCTTAATTTCCACGCTAAGCTAGCAAACAAGTCCGAAGCTTGACCGACTTCCTCGTGCCCTAATACAACAAAGGACACCTTAAAGACTAACACATATAAACCTAGCCTATTATCCGGCTAAAAGATAGTTTATCCAACTATCTAGACTCGTGTGTAACTCGAGTACTAATATGCTTTAACTCGACGAACCGATCGTGACTTATCTTACTTATGCGTTAACACACGACATAGTACCCAAGTTGCGCACTTGTCACTATTCGTGTACACACCACGTTGGACTATATTATGAAACGTATAACTTATCCCGAGCCGTAGCTCGTCTTATAATTATATTTTAGGAAAATACTCTTTGATAAAAATATAAGTAAAGTTATTTAAAACCGATCCATAACAAGTGTCGCTTCTTTTCCTAAATCCGTAAGCCTTTAAAGGTTTCAATATATTAACTTTTTGTATAATTCTTTTCTCCAATACGCCGAGCGTTTTGTAATTCAAAACCGTTAAAATAGAAATGTTTTAGTTACTGAAATCTTTAAAGGTTGACGCAATTGACGCTCAGTAATTAATATGCATTTGTTTTGGAAATAGCGTTCGACGTTTTTCTTTAAATGTTGCAAGAAATCGTTTGTCAAAAATACTTGAAGATTGTTGATAATGAAATATACAACAAATATCGCCTTCATTTATGCTTATAAATTTTATAAAATTTCGGCAGAGTTTCCTCTGTTTTCGTACAAACCAGGCAACACAAGTCGCCTTCAATTTTCCCAAAATCAATATCCAATACAAGACTTCAATTTGTTTATCCGCAATTCCAATTCAAACGAGACTTATACGTTTCGACGCTTTTATATAAACTACATTTATTTATATAAAGACACGACAATATATATATATATATATATTATAGTCCAACCAATTTAGTCCGATATCGATATTATAAGTCACGCATTTTAGTCACTATTACCGGCCGTCCGATATTATATGTAGTTACCATTTATTATTTTATCCGACTCGTTCGCGAGTCAAAACTATTTCGTTCGAATCAATATATTTATAAATATATATAATATCCACAATAATAATAACAAACATGAATTAAAGTATACCGATTCGTACGCGCGTAACCCGGAGCCACCTCGAACCGAACCAGATCTGACCCGAACATAAAACTCAAACCAAACACAGACCCGATTCCAAATCTGACCCGTGTTGAACCTGACTCGAACCCAGACGTGAACCCGAATCTGGCGAACAACGAACCTGGCTCACCCTCTTGCCTTGCTCACCCGAAACCTGGCTTGACCGGGTCTGGCCCGAGTTGTCCAGACCCAAAACGAAACTGTATGACTCGTGACCCGAAACCCGAGCACAATCAAACCTGACCCGAAACTGACCAGACCTTGACCCGAGCCCTGAACCCGTTGGATCTGAGACACCAACACCACCATCCGAACCACAACCAAAACCATCTCGAACCAAGCCCACCTGACCCGAACTTGAGCTGTAACCCGCTGACCAAAACTATCGGGAATGGCCGCCACCCATCAGAACCACCACTGTCTGGCCGAACCAAAACCCACCGGCACGTCGCCGCCTTCAAATCCCACCCGACACCTTCGTGTCATAACCACCACCACAGCACCCGATCTGAACCACCACGGAATCCCAACCAAGACAACCTCCACTGTGAACCCATCGAACCAGAAACCACCCACGTCAACGATACCCAACCCTCCTGGACTCGATTCTGCTCGTTTTTGGGCCATACACCAGCGCCGCCACCACCCAAGCCTGGTGGTGGCCGGCTGCTACTGAAACAGAGGGGATGGAGGGAGAGATACGGGAGGGGTAGTGAGGGAGAGAGTGAACGAGAGGGAGAGAGGTGAGGGAGAGAAATACCCGAGAGAGAGAGATGAGAGAGATGTTGCAGAAATGGGGGGGGGGGCTGCTTGGCTGCGGGTGTCAAATGAAGGAGGAAGAAGATTAGGATGCTTTTATAGCTAGGGTTGGTTGGTAGGTGAGGTATACCGCGTATCGAACACGTATAAACGTAAAACGTCTCGGTTTTATCCTAGGCCCGATAATAATTTATAAAAAGTAGTCGGTTTTGTTCGAAATTAAAAATAATAATAAGCCGAGTAAAAATATAATTATTTTTGTTACCCGATGTGTGCTTTCATTTCGCGCGTTTAAATCGCGTCAATTAAATCGGTCGCAGTTTCGATTGTAAAAACGGTCAGTAAACTTCCGAAACTCAATAATTAACAATATTTAAAATAAATATTTAATTTTAATCATAAAAATCACGTCGGTGTAGGTCGGAAATTGCCGGGTGTCACATCCTCCCCATGTTACAGAAATTTTGTCCTCAAAATTTGCGGTAGGATATCATCCAAGAAACAATGGTAGTACAACAAAAATAGTCAACGGACTTGCCGGTACAAATGGCACGAAATAAAGTTTCAGAACCAACCGGATGCAAAGTGTAAACAATAACTTTGTCAACAAACACTATTGGCGCACCTCAAACGAAACAACTAGTGCACCAACTTTTCATTACACACCACAAGGTGTGTCTACATTTAAGGCAATAACAAACACGTTGATCAAAGTGAGACATGTCAATAAAAATCATTCATTATTCCAAGTCGATTGAATATTCACCGCAAGGTGCTGTATCAAATTCCAACAATTCGAGTTAACTGAAATGTCGACTTTAAAGAAACTCATCAACGAAGTATCAAAGGATTCATTGCCCACAATGGCCTAATATAGCAAGACTATAGGACGAACATTACGAGCAACGTAATGATAAAACAAATCATTAATGAAACAATTGTTTGATGCGAAGTCCTACAATGGAACTTCACAGGTTTTAAAAAAAATCCAAACATATAACAGTCGACACGTGTACAAAATGCGTGTCTAATTTGGTGAAAAGAATAAGGAATCAACAAAAATTAAATTCCTTTATGATTGAATGTTGAAGGCCACGAATACAAAAGAAGAGATGTAGATCGTACTCAAAAAGATATAACTAGGTTCTACAACATGAACCTTAGAAGTTCAAGAAACGAGATCATCAAGAACTTAAATTGGTTTAGAAAAGCAAGGTCACAAGTGACACGAACAGGGGAGAATCGACAATCACGTCCGTAACAACAAAATAATGAAAAACCCTTGTCCATTATTTATATATATAATATATATACAACAACATGTAGGATACCCTTACGATAGAATTTCTAGAACTATCAAGTGCCTGTAAATTTGCAATAATGTGACGTCTGCGTTATCGAAAATTTACCTCACCAGATCATCCTATTAACCTCCATCATAAGTTATATCACGAGCACTCATTACAGTCACATAATAACACGTATATATCACATAATATAATGTTTGTCGTGTGCGCCACTTTTCCCAGTGCTCTTCCCGTCCGCATTCCAGCTTCGCAGCATCATCGGCAAAACGAGGTGCCTCATCAAGACGCCTTCGGCCCAACCCGACCTTGATGACATAGCATACTCCGAACCAGGGATGTGAGACCGCAGATGCTGCAACAATCCCTTTGCCAACTCGTCCAACTAACGCGACACGTGTGAGCGTTCCAGATACGTCCAAGCTTGAGTCGACAACCATTGGCGATACATGCTATAATATACTTTACATAAATACACGTAGTATACAAACAAGTAGATTGTTCCTCGTACCAAGAAACAATGACTCAGCTAACTCTATGTGAATAACCGCTCTGATATCTAAGGCGATGACTCGCCAGTCACTAATGAGGTATGCCTAGCCACCACGTGCTATTACCCTTTCTATATATACTTATAGAAAAATACTGACTTCCTATTCATATAAGAAAAGTAAATGTTCCTTGCGCCGAAGGAATGTACGCTGAGCTAGTGTGATACACTAATAGTCATGCAACTGATTTGGCAACGGTTGGAATTCCAGTTCCTAGGCGTTCGTACTAAATATCATGTCTTAGAAATTTTTGGTCTCAACTTCAAAACAAACTCAGGTTAAAGCCTAGATATCTACCCAGACACCTAGTTCGCTAAAACCTATGGCTCTGATACCAAACTGTCACACCCCGACTTTTCCCTCGTCGGTTGCGACGTTTGGTGCCTTTGCCAGCGCAACGGAAAGTTGCATCTAAGACTCTTACTTCCTGAACGCCAATTCTAACCCTCTAGGATCCCCGATCCCAAGACGTCGCCCACTCCAACCGTGCCGTTACCAAAGTTTAAACCTGAAAGACATACTTAAAAAGTCAACATAAAGCTGGTGAGTTCATAAGTTTTCTTTTATTAAAGAGTTGTTGTAAGTTCGGAAAGATCATATCTGTTACTACTATGTTATGAGAACGTTAGCTAGACGTTAAGTGTTTTTACTACTACGGTTGGGAACCCATTACTAAACCGGTATAAGTGTTGAAGCCAGCCCAGACGGACGGGATTACCGATGCCTCGGCAACCCCAAAGTGTTAGAGACAATATGCACCCGCCCGGCTCCCAGCCTTCGGGTGGGGTTTGTAAGGCCCAATAGATCTATCCACATTTCCCTCGTTGTGCATGCCAGCACATTCATGGTTTCCCCCTGGGACTTTCCATAAAAGCCGTATAGTAACATAAAGTGCCCATAGTATAACATGATCTTTAAAACGATGTAAGTAGTACGCATGTTTCTTCCCCGAATGTAAAACCAGTACAGCAGGGCCGTGACACTCACGCACCCATTTCATTTTTCAAAAACTTGTTCGTTTGGAATTCCTCGGGTTTTCATAAAAGATGCATGTCTTCCACCCCGAAAACATTTATAAAACGGTAAAAAGTGGGGTCATGAACTCACCTTAATTTCCACGCTAAGCTAGCAAACAAGTCCGAAGCTTGACCGACTTCCTCGTGCCCTAATAGAACAAAGGACACCTTAAAGTCTAACACATATAAACCTAGCCTATTATCCGGCTAAAAGATAGTTTATCCAACTATCTAGACTCGTGTGTAACTCGAGTACTAATATGCTTTAACTCGACGAACCGATCGTGACTTATCTTACTTATGCGTTAACACACGACATAGTACCCAAGTTGTGCACTTGTCACTATTCGTGTACACACCACGTTGGACTATATTATGAAACGTATAATTATATTTTAGGAAAATACTCTTTGATAAAAATATAAGTAAAGTTATTTAAAACCGATCCATAACAAGTGTCGCTTCTTTTCCTAAATCCGTAAGCATTTAAAGGTTTCAAAATATTAACTTTTTGTATAATTCTTTTCTCCAATACGCCGAGCGTTTTGTAATTCAAAATCGTTAAAATAGAAATGTTTTAGTTACTGAAATCTTTAAAGGTTGACGCAATTGACGCTCAGTAATTAATATGCATTTGTTTTGGAAATAGCGTTCGACGTTTTTCTTTAAATGTTGCAAGAAATCGTTTGTCAAAAATACTTGAAGATTGTTGATAATGAAATATACAACAAATATCGCCTTCATTTATGCTTATAAATTTTATAAAATTTCGGCAGAGTTTCCTCTGTTTTCGTATAAACCAGGCAACACAAGTCGCCTTCAATTTTCCCAAAATCAATATCCAATACAAGACTTCAATTTGTTTATCCGCAATTCCAATTCATACGAGACTTATACGTTTCGACGCTTTTATATAAACTACATTTATTTATATAAAGACACGACAATATATATATATATATATATTATAGTCCAACCAATTTAGTCCGATATCGATATTATAAGTCACGCATTTTAGTCACTATTACCGGCCGTCCGATATTATATGTAGTTACCATTTATTATTTTATCCGGTTCGTTCGCGAGTCAAAACTATTTCGTTCGAATCAATATATTTATAAATATATATAATATCCACAATAATAATAACAAACATGAATTAAAGTATACCGATTCGTACGCGCGTAACCCGGAGCCACCTCGAACCGAACCAGATCTGACCCGAACATAAAACTCAAACCAAACACAGACCCAATTCCAAATCTGACCCGTGTTGAACCTGACTCGAACCCAGACGTGAACCCGAATCTGGCGAACACCAAACCCGGCTCACCCTCTTGCCTTGCTCACCCGAAACCTGGCTTGACCGGGTCTGGCCCGAGTTGTCCAGACCCAAAATGAAACTGTATGACTCGTGACCCGAAACCCGAGCACAATCAAACCTGACCCGAAACTGACCAGACCTTGACCCGAGCCCTGAACCCGTTGGATCTGAGACACCAACACCACCATCCGAACCACAACCGAAACCATCTCGAACCAAGCCCACCTGACCCGAACTTGAGCTGTAACCCGCTGACCAAAACTATCGGGAATGGCCGCCACCCATCAGAACCACCACTGTCTGGCCGAACCAAAACCCACCGGCACGTCGCCGCCTTCAAATCCCACCCGACACCTTCGTGTCATAACCACCACCACAGCACCCGATCTGAACCACCACGGAATCCCAACCAAGACAACCTCCACTGTGAACCCATCGAACCAGAAACCACCCACGTCAACGATACCCAACCCTCCTGGACTCGATTCTGCTCGTTTTTGGGCCATACACCAGCGCCGCCACCACCCAAGCCTGGTGGTGGCCGGCTGCTACTGAAACAGAGGGGATGGAGGGAGAGATACGGGAGGGGTAGTGAGGGAGAGAGTGAACGAGAGGGAGAGAGGTGAGGGAGAGAAATACCCGAGAGAGAGAGATGAGAGAGATGTTGCAGAAATGGGGGGGGGGGCTGCTTGGCTGCGGGTGTCAAATGAAGGAGGAAGAAGATTAGGATGCTTTTATAGCTAGGGTTGGTTGGTAGGTGAGGTATACCGCGTATCGAACCCGTATAAACGTAAAACGTCTCGGTTTTATCCTAGGCCCGATAATTATTTATAAAAAGTAGTCGTTTTGTTCGAAATTAAAAATAATAATAAGCCGATTAAAAATATAATTATTTTTGTTACCCGATGTGTGCTTTCATTTCGCGCGTTTAAATCGCGTCAATTAAATCGGTCGCAGTTTCGATTGTAAAAACGGTCAGTAAACTTCCGAAACTCAATAATTAACAATATTTAAAATAAATATTTAATTTTAATCATAAAAATCACGTCGGTGTAGGTCGGAAATTGCCGGGTGTCACATCTAAACAACCATATTGATAAACTCTGAGGATTACACCGTTCCCCTTGGGTTAGAGGAATACTCTGAACCGAGTCGTACATGGGAACTGGCTTAGATCTCATACGAGCTATCAATTAGTATGTTCGTTGGTCATGATGATGAACAAAATAATGTAAAGTATAACAAGGTTTTGCTCACAAAAAAAAATTATGCATACCAAATATGCGTTCATGTAAGTATATAAGTATAGCATAAAATTTCGATTGAAAGAATAGCATAACGTAAATCGAGTAAATCGCACAATTTGCACAAAATGAAAGTAAACGAGTTAAATTAATGCTCAAAACTAGTGTTGTAAGAATAACTACTAATAACTAATGCGAGAATAGTTGCGAATAACGCGTGAAAATAATTACCAACAAAAGAATAATACAGAAATAATAAGATAATGTACGAACGTAACTATAAATAGAATGGTGTAAAAAAAATAATGAAATTTACTGTAAATGAAGGTGCGCAGAACAGACGTATAGTGTACTGGAATGAGGATAACTTTTTGGAAATTGAAGAATGTTTTAAGTTCAAAACAGGTTCACTTGAAAAGATTTCGCAGGTACACATTTTCATGTGTTTACGAAAAGTCGAGTTTGAAAAGTGTTATAAGGTATATTATTAGTTGCAAATTCCTCCCGAAAACATATATTGGATACGTTATATGAAAATATGCAGATTTACATTTGATTTGTAAAATATGTAATGCAAGTTTATAAAATGCAAGATGAAACCATTTCATGAAGTGTGTGTAAATCTAATGTGTTTCGAAAGAACAAGAGTTAAAATGATGTGAAGGTTGTGAATGATCCCAGATGCCTTGACGAATTTTGGAAAATAAAATTTTCTGTATTTTAACATTTCTTTAACTTGTGGGTTGAAAAGTTGGAAATTTTTAATTGTTATGAAATGTTGAGAAAATCGAAGTGTTACCCGTTAACACTGGGTAAACTTGAAATCTTTTAAATTTTTAAACTTTTACGAAATTTATACATTGAAAGATCATTTATTTGCAGGATCGTTAAGGCATCTCTTTGGGCTCATAACGGGCTATTTGTTTTAAGGCACAAGGTGTATGAAAAGTGTGTTCTAATTTGGTGAATAGGCTTTGTGAAAAAACTTATAGAATAAGTTGTCAAATTAATCGTTTTAGAGAGTAGTGTATTAGTGCGTATCGTGTAGGTAGGTATTTATGTATGAGTTTAGTCTGACTAAGAAGTTCTAACTAATGGTAGCTGGCTATGGCTTAGGAGACTGGGTGCAACAATATTAGTATTAGGTATATGAGGATATACTGTGACTTCGATCAAGTAAGTTTGTAAACATGAAGGTATAAAACAGGGTGAAATAATAAGTTTGGAAAAACCATGTTCGTTTTTAACTGTATGATGACGCAACATTCCTAAAATCAGGATGTGATCAAAGTTAAACACAGAGTTTAAAACTTAAGTCGTGGGTAAAAATGTTTTAACGCAAAACGAGGAATACCTTATAGCATAAGTGAAATAGTGTAAGCTTTAATGCGATAATATATCGAACAAAAGTTTTAGTAATGATGATAAGGGATTCAAAAGCGAATGATCACTGAATAATGGCATATGAAACATCAAGTGATTAAATGGAATCTCCAAATGATAAACAAACATAAATATCAATGATATAAAACATTGGAATTGTTTCCATAGAAAACTTTGACCAACTCAAGTATTTGAAATTTCCTAGTGACTTGTGGGGGGCGTACTTTAGCCTATAAGTGAATGCTCATCTCAAGAGTTCCCAGGTAGGTATATGGGTCCCTCGTCTGATTGGGATTTATACGAAATACCAGGCCTAGACAGAAAACTCAGGATACAGGCGCTCACCCTTCCAGATTGCACGTGCCCCATCAATAGTGAATTCCAAAACTTTAGCGAGATTAAAAACGAGATGCAAAAATAGATCCTTGAGATTTGGATTTCACTCCTAACTCAAAGATGTATTTCAAAATTGAAAACGATTGTGGAATGAAACCAATCACTAAGTTAAGGATATCACTCCCAGCTTAGTGGTTAAGTTCCTTTTTGAAAGAAATACTCTTTGAGGTGTGGATGTCACTCCTATCTCAAAGATATATTCCTAAGATAAATAACATATAGAGGAGTGAAACTAATCACCAAGGTATGGATGTCACTCCTAACTTGGTGATATCGTTTCGTTTGTGAAATACGAGTATCTTCTTCTCTAAACAAAATACCGAAAGAATAAAGAGAAAGAATCATAGCAAAAATATCTTGCAAGAAAATAATAGGATAAAGAGAAATAAACACGAGAGGACTCATGAATGTAAGCTTAGTTATAGACTAGGCTAAAAGGCATTCTAATAACCTAATTCCCTATAACCATGGCTCTGATACCAATCTGTAACACCCCAACCGATGGCGGAATCATCGAGGTGTCACGTAGTGACGATTGTTCAAAAGCACATGGTACTAAAATGTAAATATATTATTGAATAATTTAAATTGTCTTACATAGATGAAATGGAAAAAAAATACAAAAGTCTGAACGAAACATGAAATTTGAAATAACTTATTAAAAGCAAGCACTAAAGTCCAATGCTATAGTACTAAGATCAAACTGCACCTGAAACATGTACAAAATAAATTTTGTCAACATATGAAATGTTCGTGAGCATTCCTAGATTTAATACATATAGTAAGTTGGAAAATGTTATACAATTCAAGTGCAAAGCTACAATGCATTTATGTAAACTATGTATCATACAAATGAGCGAAATCAATCCTGTGACTGTATAATGTACTAAATGAACGGCGGTGTACTTATCCAAATAATTGGATAATAACTTAACAATGACCATGGATTCTCCGATGAAAAGGGGGAGAATCAACCTAGGCGGGTTGTCAATCCAATAGCGCTATCCAATGTTAAGGTCGGCTTGTACAATGTTAATGATTTCACTAAGTACAAATGTATTCTACATGTAATGTCTAAGCATAAAGCACGTTTGTAAGCAAATACACATAGTACTAGAATTGTATTGTAACAATGTGAACTTGTATTTGTAATTTGTATAAATGTACATGTAACACCCCAAAAGTGTAAAACATGAAAAGGGGGATAGGAAATACTCACATTTGCCAAATGACTAGATGACTAAGCGAGCGTGAAAATGCGAGCAATCCAAAGGTTCAACAACGAAAATAGTCCAATTTAGAAGAAAAGAAACCGAATAGGAAAAAAATATCAAGCTTCCAATTCGCCAATTACAAGAGCTTATAATCAAAGCTTCAAATATAGAAGTAATATACTCTAGAAGAAAGGTACGAGGGAGAGTTTAATCGAATTGAAACAATTGAATTAGAGGTGCAAAGTGTAATGGGTCATAGGTGGGTTTTTATACTAGTTTTGGATTCAATTAGCCATTAAAATTGGTCAACACCATAAAGTAAAGTTTTATGATGGATTGAATATTTGACTATGACTTTGACTGTTTGACTAAGACTTTGACTAGGACATTCACTGGGACTTTGACTGAGACTTTGACTGGGACTTTGACTGAGACTGTCTTAGCGGACCGCGAGGGATAATAAAAAAATAATTTTTCTAATTTAATCAATTTTAAGTTATAGACTTGTTTCCTTCTGTTTCTAAGTTGTTTTAGGACCGAAAATTAAGGGCTTTGAGTATCAAGGTCTGAAACATACGTGCTCGGGTGTAGATGGGAGTATAAAACGTGCATACTTTTACTAAAAAAAATTATAAGTTTTATTAAATTGTGAATTTTGGTCCTATTAAAATACGAACGTTAAAAATGAAAATTTTGAAATAGTTGAGGAACCAATTATGCACATTTATGAAGAGTGAATGGTGCAGGTTGTCACAGTTACTCTCTTTAAAATCGATTAATGGTTTATCAAAACAGTTTTAAACATTGATTTAATGGCAGTAATGTGTTGGACCAGCTTGTAGTAACGTAAAGCATTCAGTTTTAGATGTTAAAACGGTTTAAAACTTAAACTAAGTGTTCGCCGGAAAAGTAATCGCCGGCCGGAACCAACCCGTCGGAAAAAACGTGGAAACAGGGAGGATGGTTTCAGCTTTTAAAAATTTTCTGCCTTGACACTTTTGGCCCCTCAATTATAACTAAGTTAGTTTTATATAACTCTTGGTTAATTTTTCCTTTTAAGATCTAACAAACTTAACAAGGTTCGATTTTATTCTACATAAAACTTAACCTTGTTTTATTTATTTAACCAAGAATTTCTAAAACTTTATAAACTTGAAAGTTTTATATAATCTATTGCGTAGACGTTTCAAGATAGGTATTTGATTAAATCTTATACCCGATCCATCATTAATATAAAAGATAAATTTTTTTTGTTCGCTCTAAAATTAAATTTGAAAATGACGAAATTTGCAAGGGTTAAATTTGAAAATATTTGAAGGCTAATATTGTCAGTTTGACGAAAGGCGAAGGTGACGGATGTCACAGTTAAACATTAATAGTTTAACTCTTTTTACATTAATTATCATCTATCTAATTAAATAGTCATTAATACTTTATCCTACACATATAAAAATGCATCCTCATATAACAAAATTGTCATATGTTTATCCTACACATATCGATCGATTATCACACGTTTATCGTACACATCTAAAAATTAATCCTACACATCTAAAAATTCATCCTACACATGACACATCTAAAAATTCACCTTTACTTCAAATAAGGGTTAGTTTGGAAGAATATATTTAAAAAATGAATTATAAGTTCATTTATTTAACTAGGTTAGAGGGGGTTACAAAAAAAATCATAATTAATTTAACATTCAATATAATTATTAGATGAAAGCTTCCCATTGGTTAGAATTTGTTCTTTTTCTTCTTACAAAATATTTTCTTCTCATTTGAACTCTCCACCACATATATATATATATATATGTGTGTGTGTGTGTGTGTGCGTGTGTGTATCATATACGATCTCTTATTAGAACAATAAAATAAAACTAAAGGAAGTGTACCTTGTTAATCCGGCAAGTGCCTTTGATTTTTGGATCTTGTTGGGAGATTTCAATGTGGTCAGGTTTCCGACTGAGAGAAAGAATTCTAAATTTAATCCGGCAAGTGCCTTTGATTTTAACGAGTTCATTGATGAGGTGGGGTTTAAAGAGTACCAAATGTGTGGTAATAAGTTCACTTATATGGTTGGTTATGACGGTGGTTTTAAGTTTAGTAAAATAGACCGGATGTTGGTTTGTCAGCAATTTTTCAACAGGTGGCCACAAGCTTGTTTACGTGCTCTCGCCCGAGGAAGATCCGATCATTGTCCTCTTTTGTTGTCCTTGGTTAATTCTAATTATAGGCCTAAACCGTTTCGATGGTTTAACTCATGGTTGGAAAGGGATGGGTGCGAGGAAGTGGTTATTAAAGTGTTGGATGATGAAAGTTATGAAGGCTCTCCGGAAGATATTATTTCTGATAAATTCAAAAGGGTTAGGGAGGAGATTAAAAAATGGTGGGTGGGAATTGCTAATAAAGAAAGAACTGAATTGAAAGATATGCAAGATGAACTTGAAAGATTGGAAGCGGCTATGGAAGATAGTGATCTGGATGAATCGGATCTGTGGATTTATGCGGAATGTAAAAAGGGCGTTGATTTTATTGAACACATGAAATATAAAAATTTGAAGCAAAAATCGAGGGTGCGATGGGCCTTACATGGGGATGAAAATTCTGCATTTTTTCATGGGGTCGTAAACGGGCGTAAAGCAAAAAATAACATCCCAGGTTTCATGGTGAATGGCGATTGGATAACAAAACCTAAATTGGTTAAAAGGGAGGTTTTTAAGCATTATAGAAACTTATTTTCTTCTAAAGTTTCTTGCAGGCCTAGACTATTCTGTGATAATATCAGGAAACTCCCGGAAGGATGTTTGGCTGAATTAGAGGCGACTTTTTCAAGAGAAGAAATTAAGGATGCGACGGTGATAGAGCTCCGGGGCTTGACGGGTTTAATTTTCCTTTTTTGAAGCATTTTTGGTCCTTTTTGGAACAAGACTTCTATAATTTGCTGAATGATTTTTATGATAATGGAGTAATTAACCGGGGCCACAGTTCTGCTTTCATTACTCTTATTCCAAAAATAAAGGACCCGGTGGGTTTAAAAGATTACCAGCCAATCACGCTGATTGAAATTATTTCTAAAGTTATTTTAAAGGTTCTCGCAAATAGAATTAAAAAAGTCATGGCTTTTGTTATTTCAGAACCGTGGAGTGGTTTTTTATCAGGAAGGTTCATTCTTGATGGCCCTCTCATCATCAACGAATTGATTACTAGGCTAAAAAAGAAAAGGGAGAAAGCTTGTATGTTCAAAATAGATTTCGAGAAGGCTTATGATAATGTGGATTGGAGCTTTTTGTTATCCAATTTCATCAGATGGGGTTTCCAACCAGGTGGTGTCTTTGGATTAAAGGAATTTTAAAGTCGGCCAGATCTTTAGTGTTGGTCAACAGTGCGGCTACTTATGAATTTCAATGTAAAAAAGGTTTAAGGCAAGGAGATATGCTCTCCCCTTTTCTTTTTCTTATAGTTATGGAAGCTTTCACATGTATTATGAATAAGGCGATGGATTTGGGAAAGTTTGAAGGTATTCGATTAGAGGTCAATGATCTTAGTATCTCACATTTGCTCTACGCCGACGACACACTTATCATTGGTAAATGGTCTTCTTTGAACTTTCAAAAGATGTCGAGGATTATTAGAGTGTTTCACATTTTTTCGGGTCTTAAAATTAATCTTCATAAATCCAATGTTTTTGGTATTGGTATGGATGATGGGGAATTAAATTATATGGCTGAATGGATTGGTTGTAAAGCGGGAACTCTTCCTTTTGAGTATCTTGGGATCAAAGTTGGCGCGAACATGAATCACATTTTTCATTGGACTCCGATTGTTAACAAATGTATATCTCGGCTCGGTTCTTGGAAGGCCAAAATTCTGTCTATTGGAGGTCGTCTCGCTCTTATCAAATCGGTTTTGGCATCTTTGCCGATTTATTATTTATCCATATATAAGGCGCCGGTGAAAGTGATTGAAGATATCGAGTCTATTATGAAGAAGTTCCTATGGGCAGGGGTCAACGATACTAAAAAAAATGCATTGGGTCTCTTGGGAGGTGGTTTCAACTCCAAAAAAAGACGGTGGATTAGGTGTTTCGAAGTTGAGTGATGTTAACATTGCGATTTTAGTTAAATGGGCGTGGAGATACAAAAGGGAGCCTCATAGTATGTGGCGTAAATTGATTGATGTTTGTCATAAGACCAAGAGGAATTGGGAGTTTCTTCCTATTCAGAAGACGAATTCTGGATGCTGGAAATCTATTGCTCTGTTACTCAACAAGTTGAAAATTCAAGATAAAAAACTGTCCGTTTTCTTCAAAGGTATCGTTCGTGATGGGAGTTCATTTCGGTTTCGGTTAGATAGATGGTGTGGTACGGATCTTTTCAAAGATAAGTTCCCTCTTCTGTTCCAAATCGCGGCTGACCTGCAGGTGGAATAGAGCGTTGACTGCTGCAGAAGAACTGGTCGAATATACACAGCTGATGTCCGATCTGCCGCTAGTTGTTTTTGCTGCAGACGCGGACTGTTGGAGGTGGGAGGGTATTGAGCAAGGCGATTTTACAGCTGCGGAGTTGAAAAGGCTGTTAATATCTGATAGGGGGCACCATAGGGAACACTATATACATCGGGTGTCGTGGGTTCCCTTAAAAGTTAAAGTTTTTACTTGGCGAGCCGAGATGAATAGGTTGCCGACTCGGTTGGCTTTGTCTAGGAGGATGTGACACCCGGCATGTTTGGCTTAAACATATTAGTAACATCTAAGTCTACCTTAGCGAGAAACGTTTATAAACAGACTTAACTGGGTTAGTTGAGTCGGGTCAAGTTAGGATTGTCCAGGGTACAATGATCTGGAGGATCATTGGGGAGTCGTTTTGGTAATACACTAGTACCGGGTTCCGTTGTTGGTGACATTACATGAACTAATTAAGTATATGTGTAGATTATGGATCGTGTGGTGGATTATATACATAGATGTGTTTAAAGATGTATAAATGAGTATTCATGCTTAAATATGTTAAACATAGACTAAGGTTGCATGCTTATGTGTTAATATGTATTAGAATGCGTTAAACACGACAAACTGGAAAATTGGTTGAAAATGGATTCTGGTTCGACCACTTCGAGTGGTCGAAGGAGAACCTTTGTCTGGTTCGACCCTTTATAAATGGGCGAACCTGGGGAGTGAAATTGAAAGAATTCCTTTCGACCAGGACAGGGCTCATTCGACCCTGTGGAAGGGTCGAAGGAGACCACCTTCGACCATTGAAATGGGGCGAAGGAGGGATAGTATAAATACCAACCTTTGTCATTTTTCATCATTTCACAAACCCTAACCGTCCCAAAACGCTCTCAAACGAAGTAAAACACTAAGGAAGGAGTTTTTGCTCTTCTTTTTCATAATCTAACCTATCTACAACATCTAAACAAGAATCCAAGGTGTGTTCTTAATCCTAAACCTTAATTTGTAAAAGCATTTTAATTCGTTTTCATCTAACCCTAATTGTCCGGATCTGCTCTAAGGGTGTTTTTATGATTAAAAACCTTTTAAACATCTTTCTAAATCAAACATTATCATTAACATAGGTTTCATGGTGAATAACATATGTAAATTGTGTATTATGTGATGTTATGTGTGGTGCAATGATTTGCTGCTATATCTATGATAGAAACATGATATAGGATTGCTATTGATGCTAGATTATTGTTGTTTAGGGTTAGGATTGGATATGATGATATTATGGGTATTTGGGGGTTTTAACGAATCTAGACTTGATGCATGATATTTATGATCAATAGAATTGATAAGAAAAGATCGAACACTCGACAAACTGAGCATTTCAAGTTGAATATGAATCGATTTCAAAAGTTTCCAAATTGGGTAAATTATTCATGCATGAAAGTGATGTTTCCATAATCTTTACCATTTTGGGAAAGGGCTGAAACGGACGTATTATCGGGGGAAATCGGTGGGGTTTTGTAGGAATAAGTTACCAATGTTTGACTGCTGTGTTTGATGATGTTTCGAGTCGTTTTGAATGTGTTTGAAGCGTTTTTAGGAAAATTTATACAACAGGGGCGAACCTGGCCTCCTTCGACCAATCGAAGGTGCGAAGGAGGAAATCCAGGGTCGAACCTGGGTTTTCGTTGGGCGAATGTGGTTTAGCGGGCGAAGGAGACATCAAACGGTCGAACGAGATGTAAAACGGGCGAAGGAGACTGAAAACTGACTGGTTCGACCGTTCTGATGCAGAAATGAGATTTTTGATACAAACTAAGTGTTTTATGCTTGAACCTTGTGTGTAATCTATGTGTACTTGATTAGTTAGGGTAATGGGTCACCAACGGGATGTCGGGTCGGTCTAGTGTGTCGGTTAAACATTCAAACACGTTTTAAAACATACTTGGTTACGATCTGGACAATCGGGGACTAGATAACCTTATGGTTATTAGTCGGAACACTTATGTGAACATTTTGATAGATCTCCGGTAGAGGGATTATCAAGGGCTTAACAACTTTACTTGTAACCGAAGAACGCTATTTAAGGTGAGTTCACGGCCCCACTTTTACTGCTTTAACTTTTGGGGGAGAAAACATGCGCTAAACTATTTTGGTAACATATGTCATACTATGGTTTTAACTTATATTGCTATACGATCTTTGGAAGTCCCGGGGGAAACCATGAATGTGCGGGGATGCACAACGGGGGAAATGTGGATAGATCTATTGGGCGTGACCTGCCCCACTCGTCGGCTTGGAGGGCCGGGCGGGTGCATATTGTCTCGAACAGGAACATTGGTATCATGCTGAACATACGGGCTGCTTAAACATGCTAAACATTGCAAAACGTGTCTAGTAATGGTTTCCAATCGTAGTAGTAATAAAACATACGCCTAGCTAGCGTACTTGGTAACATTGATATAGTATGGACATGGTAACATTTTGGTAACATATTGAACAAACCTGTGAACTCACCAGCATTATATGTTGACATCTTTTTGGCATGTTTTTCTCAGGTCGCTAAGGTAGCAATGAATGGAACTAGGCGCACGGGTCTGCATTGGCGTCTAGGCATAGTTGCACGTTTTGTAATAAAAAGTGTTTTGAATAACTTTGGATCATAGCATAGCTGTTTAAATACTTCTTAACTGCTTCCGCTTATAAAATCGTTGTTTATGGATTTACGCTTTTCATATAGAGTTGTTTATTGTGATCGTTGACTTGGATCCTGGTTTGTCATGCGCCTCGCGGTAAAACCCCGCAAGTGGTAATTTGAGGGGGTGACAGAGGAGATTCAATATACCAGACCTTACTTGTGTTCTTTGTGACTTTGATGTTGAAAGTTCTTTACGCATCTTCACGAGTTGTGGTTTCGCTTTCGGAGTTTGGAACGCTATTGGTAATTGGTGCAAAATCTCCCCTATTTTTGCTGTTGACATAAAGGATCTTCTCCAACTCGCAAACCAAGGGAGACGATGCAAATGAGCCAAGAAGTTAATACATGGTATTGTTATGGTTACTCTTTGGGCAATTTGGAATGAAAGGAATGAGAAGATGTTTAGGCCTAAAGAGGCGAAAGTGGTAGAGGTAGTGGTGAAGATCAAGTCTTTGTCTTTTCTTTGGCTTAGGACTCGTTCTAGATTCAAGAATTTAGTTTGGAAAGATTGGGCTTTGTATCCTATGTATATGTTGTAGTTACTGTGTGATGGCCCTTTATTTGAGGACTGTCCGTGTTGTTTAATGAAGTTCACTTTAAAAAAAAAGTTTATTTGCTAATGATACAATATACAATGTATATAATAACTACTTTTGGGGGGTAGATTTGTCTTTTAAAACACTACATTTAATGAAAAGAAAGTCAAGTGTCAAGAGATGTTTATGAGGGTTCATGACTTTAATTCTACAATTGCTTTAAACACATTAAATAGAAAACTTATATAAAAAAACAATCTATAATGCTACCTGTTTTGCTATAATCTTTTATATAAGATTAGGTACATTATAAAACTTAAAGTTCTACAAGAAATCAAAATCGAGAAATCAATAATAAACGAGGTTTTTTTTAATCATGAAGTAACAGTTTGAATTCTGGAACTATTACGTTATATTCATACACGTAAACATGTCTAATACTATCTAAACTATAAGGTCATTGAATTCTATGACCGGAGAAGAAAGTTTTTGTTTATAATGATTTCAAAGAAAGGTATGGGTAGATTCATAGTAGCTATGTCCATTATCAAATTTTAAAAATAAAAGAAAAACATATATATTTCACTGGTTTGTTAATGATACGTTATAAAGAAAAACAGTTTTTTTTACCACTTATGTAAAAAATGACTATTTAAGATACTTTATAATATGAAATTTATCTTCAATATGTTATTGACATTTACGCTATACATTGAGTGATATAAAGAAATAATATATTGCTTATAATAGCTAAAAAAATAAAGGTGCAAGATCGTTCACTGTCATTCTTATGTAATCTATCGTATCAGTTATAATAAATTTTATCATCATTTAATGGATCATCACACCTGTTCATATGGAAACTTTTTAATTGATTTTGAATAAGTTTTCTTTTAAAGTACCGTGTTCTTTCGGTTTAGTAAAATCAACCTACTTAGAATTATTATATCAAAGCCCGTCTCAGATCGAAATGTTGAGATAACATTAACAGAAAGTTTTGGTTTTGGCTCAAAGCCAATATGAACTTAACAACAGTGTATGCACACCTTAAAATCACCAATCAAAGTGTTGTGGTCCCCGTCACAACGCACGGACCACCCACTAGTATTAAATAAAACTTGCAAGTGATGCTTTTTGCATTGAGCAAGTGAAGTGGCATTGTGACACCCGGCATATTTGGCTTAAACATTTTAGTAACATCTATGTCTACCTTAGCGGGAAACGTTTATAAACGGACTTAACTAGGTTAGTTGAGTCGGGTCAAGTTAGGATTGTCTGGGGTTCAATGATCTGGAGGATCATTGGGAGTCGTTTTGGGAATACACTAGTACCGGGTCCCGTTGTTGGTGAAATTACATAAACTCATTAAGTGTATGTGTAGATTAATTGTCGTGTGGTACATTGTATGCACAGATGTGTTTAAACGATGTGTAGATAATCATCCGTGCTTAAATATGATAAACATAGACTAAGGTTGCATGCTCATATATTAAGGTGCGTTAAAATGCGTTAAAGACGACAAATTGGAAAACTAGAAAAACATAAGTCCTGGTTCGACCCTTAGCAAAAGGGCGAACCTGGGATGTGGAATTGAAAGAATTCCATTCGACCAAGTCAGGGTACATTCGACCCTGTGAAAGGGTCGAAGGAGGTTACATTCGACCAGACACAAGGGTCGATGTGTTTAAAGATGTATAAATGATTATTCATGCTTAAATATGTTAAACATAGACTAAGGTTGCATGCTTATGTGTTAATATGTATTAGAATGCGTTAAACACGACAAACTGGAAAATTGGTTGAAAATGGATTCTGGTTCGACCACTTCGAGTGGTCGAAGGAGAACCTTTGTCTGGTTCGACCCTTTATAAATGGGCGAACCTGGGGAGTGAAATTGAAAGAATTCCTTTCGACCAGGACAGGGCTCATTCGACCCTGTGGAAGGGTCGAAGGAGACCACCTTCGACCATTGAAATGGGGCGAAGGAGGGATAGTATAAATACCAACCTTTGTCACTTTTCATCATTTCACAAACCCTAACCGTCCCAAAACGCTCTCAAACGATCTAAAACACTAAGGAAGGAGTTTTTGCTCTTCTTTTTAATAATCTAACCTATCTACAACATCTAAACAAGAATCCAAGGTGTGTTCTTAATCCTAAACCTTAATTTGTAAAAGCATTTTAATTCGTTTTCATCTAACCCTAATTGTCCGGATCTGCTCTAAGGGTGTTTTTATGATTAAAAACCTTTTAAACATCTTTCTAAATCAAAACATTATCATTAACATAGGTTTCATGGTGAATAACATATGTAAATTGTGTATTATGTGATGTTATGTGTGGTGCAATGATTTGCTGCTATATCTATGATAGAAACATGATATAGGATTGCTATTGATGCTAGATTATTGTTGTTTAGGGTTAGGATTGGATATGATGATATTATGGGTATTTGGGGGTTTTAACGAATCTAGACTTGATGCATGATATTTATGATCAATAGAATTGATAAGAAAAGATCGAACACTCAACAAACTGAGCATTTCAAGTTGAATATGAATCGATTAAAAACCTTTTAAGCATCTTTCTAAACCTAAACCTTATCATTAAACATAGGTTTCATATCAATAAACATACGTTAATGATGTGTTATGTGATATTATGTGTTGTTTAATGATTTACTACTGTACCTATGATAGAAACATGATCTAGGGTTGCTATGGATGTTGGTTTATTGTTGTTTAAGGTTGCAATTAGATAGATGGTGATATTATGGGTATTTTGGGGATTTTTGATAAATCTAAGGATTGTTACATGTTATTATTATTAATAAAACTATTGGGGGTTTTCATAAACACATTAAACAGAGCATATTGAGATGATTATGAAAGGATTTCAAAAAGTTTCTAAATTGGGTAAGAATTCCATGCATGATGTGACATTTCCATAATTTTGCCATTTTGGGAAAGTTTTAAAACAAACTGGTTTTGGGGCAAAATTGGTGGGGTTTTGTAGGGATAAGTTATTCATGCTTGACTGCTGTGTTTGATGATGTTTCGCGATGTTTCGAATGTGTTTGAAGCGTTTTTAGGGAAACTTATCTGACAGGGTCGAACCTGGGCTCATTCGACCAAACGGGTGGTCGAATGTGAGATTCCAGGGTCGAACCTGGGAAAATTTTGGTCGAATCAGATCAAACGGTCGAACGTGGCATCAAACGGTCGAACGTGACATAAATCGGGCGAATGTGGCTTAAAAAGGGGCGAAGGTGGATTTATTTGCCTGGTTCGACCCTTCTGATGTAAAAATGAGATTTTTGATACAAACTAAGTGTTTTATGCTTGAACCTTGTGTGTAATCTATATGTACTTGATTAGTTAGGGTAATGGGTCACCAACGGGATGTCGGGTCGGTCTAGTTTGTCGGTTGAACACTTAAACACGTTTTAAAACATACTTGGTTACGATCTGGACAATCGGGGACTAGATAACCTTATGGTTATTAGTCGGAACACTTATGTGAACATTTTGATAGATCTCCAGTAGAGGGATTATCAAGGGCTTAGCATTTTACTAATTACCGAGAAACGCAATCTAAGGTGAGTTTACGGCCCCACTTTTACTGCTTTAACCATTGGGGGAGAATACATGCGCTAAACTATTTTGGTAACATATGTCATACTATAGTTTTAACTTTGCATTGCTATACGATCATTGGAAGTCCCGGGGGAAACCATGAATGTGCGGGGATGCACAACGGGGGAAATGTGGATAGATCTATTGGGCGTGACCTGCCCCACTCGACGGCTTGGAGGGCCGGGCGGGTGCATGTTGTCTCGAACTTTGCTAAACGTGTTGAACATTATTCGGGCTGCTTAAACATATGCTAAACTTGCTAAACGTGTCCAGTAATGGTTTTCCAATCGTAGTAGTAATAAAACATACGCCTAGCTAGCGTACTTGGTGACATCGGTATAGTATGGACATGGTAACATTTTGGTAACATTGGTAACATATTGAACAAACCTGTGAACTCACCAGCATTATATGTTGACGTCTTTTTGGCATGCTTTTCTCAGGTCGCTAAGGTTGCAACAGTGGACTAGGCGCACGAGTCTGCATGGCGTCTAGGCTTAGTTTCATGTTTTGAATTAAACAGTTTGAACATTTTCGTACATGGTTTTGTAACTGGTTAAATGCTTCCGCTATGGTTTTTATAATATGAGAACTATGTTTTGAGTTTACGTATTTCATATAGTGTTTTTTATTGTGACCGTTGACTTGGATCCTGGTTTGTCATGCGCCTCGCGGTAAAACTCCGCAAGTGGAAATTTGAGGGTGTGACAGATTGGTATCAGAGCCACTCCTGTGCCGTTCGGGATGGTGGGTGCATACCTCATCAGGGACGATGAGACTCTAACGGGGGGTGAATGTGACACCCCAGGAAATTCCCACATCGGCCGTGGCCAGGAGAGATCCTTGGTTCATAAGTAATGTCTTGCCTCTTAAATCACCAACGCATTTTGGGGCTTAATGTTAGTGGATGAGAGGAGAACTCCACAGTTAAGCGTGCTCGGGTGGGAGCAGTTTCAGGATGGGTGACCTCCTGGGAAGTTTCCACCGGGGCAACCAAAAACAAATCCGTGAGCTCTGGGTGGGCAAAGCGGACAATATTCGTGATGAGAGGGATCAGGTGTTACAGGCATTTAAGAGGGTTACGGGCCGAAAAGAAGTTGATGCTTTTTTTTTTGAACGGCCAAACAAACTTTATTAATATGCTAGCAAGTGACTAGCAAGAAAACCGAGACATAATCCCACGATACAACAATCCCACCAAACAACACAAGCCCAACAAACAACAACATAAAAGCTAACGCATCCGAAACGTATCAAATCTACCCCAAGAGTCCCACGTCATATTCGACAACCGCCCACTATTAGTAATCCACAAAAACGACATTACTTTAATTTCTTCGAAAACCTTCCGTGGCAATACCTGCTTAGCGTTAAAGATGAAATCATTTCTAGCCCACCAGATACTCCAAAATGTAGTGAGAATCACACCATGAAGCACCTTTCTTTTCCGAGTACCCGCCATAACCGTTTGATGAAGGAGCACCAAATCCTTGACATGAAAAACGAAGTTTTTCGGCACGTTACACCAATAAAAAACAGCCTGCCATACCTCCGCAAACGCTGCACAACATGTAAATAAATGATCAACCGACTCAACCGCTAGCCCACATAACCGACAATCCTGTGACTCAACCGGAATGTGTCTACGTGCTAGTGCTTCGGCTGTAGGGAGTCTATCAAAGAACGCCCGCCACACAACTGTAACGTTTCGCACTTAATATTTGTACGTTACGAATAATTTGAATAAAACGTTATGATTCACCGATTATCGCCTTTTAAAAATATTTTTGTGACGTATTCGAAACCCTAATACTATATTAATTTACATATATATATATAGTTATAAAATGTCAAAAAAAGTAATGCTTGGGCCGGGAATCGAACCCGCGCCCAAGCCGGGTCACAAACACACACAAACCCAACCATCTGGTCTACCCACATTTCTTGTTTTAATTCCAACTCACAATTATTATATTATGAGCCTTAGATATTCACAGTTGACTTGGAAAGTCAACTGTGACAGCGAGTTACCAAAATCATCTCAATCAAACGCGTTTTTAATCTCAATTTGGTATAATTGCATGATTAGTTGACTGAGACGCGTCATATACACGGTCAATTATCATTAATTGTTTCCAAATCAGCTTCAATCAGTCGCACCTTCATCAATACAAGGTCAAACCTTCCATCGTGCAATCCAAACCCTTTCCCTATAAATTGGACCTCTCACATCAATCCATACTCGCCGAATACACTTACTAAATCTCAAATTTCTGTTATCTAATCATCGTTCGTAACAATCAAGCTTGTGTTGACTTTTCTGTTGACCGAGCAAAAATCACACGATTCGTAATTGTAAGTGATGTTTGTTTTGTGGGTTTTGATCTTCGGCAATCACACAACAATAACCCTATGATTAATTGGGTTATTGTTGTGTGAATCTTTCAATTGTAAATCCTAGGGCTCGAACACTACAATTGGGGAAGAACACGATTTAATACATGTTTTATATTTTAAATAAACAGGAATCAAACACAACCACTGATCTAGATCAAGTGGTTGTGTCTGATGTTTGGTTGTCCACCCACGCGGGTTCGAGTCCCCGTATAAACAGGTTTTAATTCTTTTCTTTTAATTGTATATAAACCAGATTTTTCTTATACTATATAATTAATTTTAAATATGATTAAACGTTCTCAGGGTCGAGACCAGTTAGTTTGGGCTTGTGATTTAAAACACACGAACCGGCCTAGGGCCCGGGTTCGAACCACGACATCAACACACTTTCTTTTTAATTAAACATATATATATATATATATATTCCTTATATTTTTAAAAATTCATTTTAAAATACTAAAACTCTTTTATAAATCCTACAAAAATTATATTATGTTAATCTAGTGAAAAAGTTTAACATACAATTTTTAGTTTTCAAAAATTTATTTATTTAATATATATAATAAATAATCCAAGTTTATTCTATTTTATTTATAAAATTCTATAAAAACATCAAAACAATTTCATAAATTTCCACAAAAAATATTCTGAGTTTTTATAGCAATAAACTTTTCTGAAATAATTTTTATTTCTGAAAAATCATTTATTTAATATTTTTAATCAATTTTTGTTAGTTCTAATCATAAATAAATCATAATAAATTCATTTTTCAATATTTTTGCACCAAAATTTTATATAAATTATTTCTGATTATTTGGAACAGAAATACAATTTTTAAATTAATAATTCTGTAAATTTAATATTTTTAAATATTAAAGTTATGTTTTGACAATTTGTAATAAATAGATTTAATATTCCATTTTTTTTAAGAAAATAATTTTATAAAAATTATTTTCATACTTAAAACTTATTATTGTGACCATCTTTAATTTAAAAATTTCAAAAAGACTTTTGTTTATTTATTTGTCAAATTTCTCTTATTTATTAAACATTTTATTTATTAATCAAACGTGCACTTATCCCCAATTCGAAGCCCTAGAATATATTTGTAGACTAGAAAGACTTAGACATATTTATTACCTTAATTATACGGTAATACTTGGCATTGTTGGGCAACACATATTCTATTTTTCACAAGACATAACATTTTGCTAAGGTGAGTTTTACATAGCCCCTTTTCTATTTATCACCATTTTTGGGGTGAAACATGTTACAACATTCTATATGCAATTCAATCATAAAGTGTCTATGTGTTTTTCTATGTTGCATTATGTCTTAAACATGACTAGGGTAAGCACAATATTCTAGCATAATCATTAACATTGATCAGCCGACGGTATACAATGATAGATCTATTGGACTGACAATCCCACCCGGATACGTGCCTCCTACAAAGGTAGCGTGGGTGATTGTTATCGCATAACATAATCGAGTGAACCATGAGCGTATGGGATGTACCACAATATAACAGTCACAAGGGTTGATTATGCACTCGTTTTACTTCTAGTATGTTTTCACATATGGACTAGACTTGCCATGACACTTGAATTGTACAAGCTTTATTCAATTATCAAAACCTATGTAATTCTCACCAACTTTGGTTGACCCAAAATATTTTCAAACTTAACATGTTTCAGGTTATAACTTGCTTGAAGATTAGAGTTATTGCTTGAAGATGTGTATCTAGCATTTTTCATTTTGATGTACAAATTCTTGTAGAACAATTGTATGTAATGTATTTAAAGCAATTATTGAAATTTATTTTTACCATGAGCTACTGAACAATCATCAATACGTGACATCCCGATGTTTCCGCCATCGGTTGGGGTGTTACAACAACGATACCCACCTTTTTCGGAACCCAATTACACCATACAAACTCGGTCTTTGGTAGCTGGTTCGTAGCTTCAAACAGAAGGCGTTTAACACCTTTAACTAAAAACCCAACCTCAGACTCAACCGACCAGATCCACGTGTCTTTCCCGGGCTGCAGACTCACACCCTCCAGATCTGTCTTCAGTGCATCGAACTGTTGTTGTTCCACAGCATTAAGAGCAAGTCTCCTCCAATCCCACACCCACTGTATAGTTGAATTCGTACGCACCACTCGATCAGCAATGTAACATAAACAATTCTTTTCCAATGCATATAATTCTGGATATTTAGTCGCAAAGCAATTATCCGAAGCCCACCAATCATGCCAAAATAAAATTGTATCCCCTTCCTTCGGATTACCTTTTACAAGTTGTTGCACCTCAATGTTTAAACGCCCCAACATATTCGGAACACCTGCGATTTTTTTCCAAGAACCACCTATAGACACCTTCATAGGTATAAAATTCCACCCCCTACCTGTGGCGTGAATAGACCACACCACCTTCCTCCACAAGGCGTCTGGATTTTCTTTAAGAGAGCCCAAACCCACACCCCCGTATTCGATTGGAGCGACCACTTTTTCCCACGCCGTCCAACTCATCTTGTCAATCTCATCGGAACCGCCCCAAAAGAAGTTTCGTCTCAATCTCTCTAGCGAATTTACTACTTGCACCGATGCCCGAAAAATGGAGAAATAATAGAGAGGTAACGAACTTAATTTGAATACATTCTGATTTTAATCCATATTCCAATATCAAAATTTTGAAAACCGTGAACAAATGTTGTTATAACAAATTTGTTGGTGATTCAATGTCTACAAGTCAAACTGATTAATCAAGATTTACTTAATAACAAAGGGAAAAAGATTACATATTTATACGAGTTAAAGGTATAAAGTACACACTCATTCATGACCGTTCTTATTTCATGCACCAATGAACTCGGAGTTTTAAGGCCAGGGGCAACACTCTTTTGGTAAGGTTTTCCAAAGGTGTATTGCCCCCTTAGTGGGAGTTTGAAGGCAATACCTAACGGGGTCAGGTTGGGGCACCCTTGCTGGAAGTGTTTTCGGATTGCCTGATTGATGGAAATTACAAGGAAAATGATCATAGTGATAATCATTAGTAGTAAATTACTATTGATTGGTGACAATTTGGCCCATCAGTGACAATTGAATATGTGTTAACTCATCATCCATCTATGGTAAATAGCTATATGTGGTAATAGGTCTTTGGTAACTATTCATCAGAAGTAATTATAGTTTTTTTGTTGATCGAGGACATTCCATGTGACACCCGGCATATTTGACTTGACATATTTAAACTTATAAGTCTACCTTAGCGGGAAACAGTTTAATTACGTACTTAACTGGGTTAGTTGAGTCGGGGTTTTCTTACGTATTGTCCAGAGTTCAATGATCTGAAGGATCATTGGTGTCTTTTACATATATACGTGTCTTGAGTCCCGTTATTGGTGAATTACATAAACTAGATTAAATGTTATGTGTAGATTGATTCTTATGTGGTGGATTATATGCAAATACGTGTTTAAATGATGTTTAGATGATTGTCCATGCTTAAATATGTGAAACATAGATTAGGGTTACATGTGCATGTGTTAAGGTGCGTTAAAATGTGCTAAACACGACAAACTCGAAATCTGGAAAATGACACCTTTCTGGTTCGACCGTTCGAAGGGTCGAACCTGGCCCTCATTCTGTTAAGGGTCTCCTTCGACCAGATAAAACTACCTTCGACCCACATGAAGGGTCGAACATGGCTAACTGTTTTAAAAATGTTACATTCGACCACCCAAGCTCCACGTTCGCCCACATGAAGGGGTCGAACCTAGACATAGTATAAATACCATCCTTAGTCATTTTTCATCATTTCACAAACCCTAAACGCCTCTAAACACTCTCTTTCGACTATTATCATTGGGGAAGGAGTTTTTGAGCTTATTTTTCATAATCCAACTCTCTAAATCATTACAAGTGAAGATCTAAGGTGTGTTCTTCATTCTAAATCCTTTTTAAACAATTTTGATTTGTTTTCATTTAAACCCCAAGAGTCCAGATCTGATATCAACATGTTTTATGGATAAAAACCTTCCTAATATCTTTCTAAATGAAACCTATTCATAAACAATGAGTTTTTATACAAATTAACATGTGTTAATGTGGTATTATGCATTGTTTGATGATTACTTGTTGTATAGATGATATGACAACGATCTAGGACTGTTATTGATGATGAGTTATGATTGAAACATGTTACAATTGATTGTAGATGGTGTTTTGTCATTTTGGGGAATTTTGGGTTAGATCTAGGGCTTGTTCGTGATGATAATGATAAGGATATGATAAGGGGTTTCTTGTTCATGATGATCTGAGTGTGTTAAGTTGATTATTGATTAATTTCAGAAAGTTTCCTAATTAGGTAAGGATTGCATGCATTTTGAAGTGACATCTCCATAATTTACTATTTTGGGAAACTTGTAAAACGACTAGATTTTGGGGGAAAATCGGTAGGGTTTCGTAGGGATATGTTAATGATAGTTGACTGCTGTAACTCATGATGTTCCGTGATGTTTTCGGATGTTTTTGATGCGTTTTTGGGGAAACTAACTAACAAGGTCGAACCTGGAGTACCTTCGACCAGTCGAATGGTCGAAGGAGGATCTCCAAGGTCGAACCTGGATTCTGAATGGTCGAACGTATTCTAAATGGTCGAAAGAGGGAGAAAAGGGGCGAAGGTAGAAGTATAAAGCCACATTCGACCGTATGAAGCCACATTCGACCGTGTAAAGCCACGTTCGACGCTACGTTAACTAAAATGAGATTTTTGATACAAACTAAGTGTTTTATGCTTGAAACTTGTGTGTAATCTATGTGTACTTGATTAGCTTGTGTAATGGGTCACCAACGGGATGTCGGGTCAGTTTCGTGTGTCGGTTAAACTGTCAAACACGTTTTCAAACTTACTTAGTCATGATCTGGACAATCGGGGACTAATTAGCCTTGGGGTTATTAGTCACAACTCTTATACAACCTTTTTTGATAGATCGCCGGTATTTGGGATCACCAAGAATTGTCTTAATTCTTATTTTGGGAACGCAAACTAAGGTGAGTGTCACAGCCCCATTCTTTACTGTTTTTGGAACATTCTGGGGGAGAGACATGCGGTAAAACTTTCTAAACTTTTAAACCAACATATTACATGATACCTCATGGATACTTAGTGACCTTTACTTTCATCATTAAAGTCCTCTCATGTCTTAGTGAACCATCAATATGTGGGTACATAGCGGGGAAGGTGTGAATAGATCTATTGGGCTTGACTAGCCCCACTCGGGCCGACTGGAGGTCGGTGGCGGGTGCATATTTGTCCTATATCTTACGGCACCGGGTGATGAACCGGTGACGGGTTTGAGGCATTCTTATCTTGTCAGCAGTGGTTCACGACACTATAGTATCATGTAACGATGTCTAGCTAGCATCAGGTATAGATGTAAGGGTTGTTGGGTTTGGTTTACTTATGATAAACTTTTGCAAACTATATCTCTGTGACTCACCGGCACTTTATGTGTTGTCTAACTTCGCATGTTTTCTCAGGTTGCTAAGGTAGCAGGGAGTCTTAGGTGCACTGGAGTCGCACCGCGTCTAGTCTTGCATACATAAGCAAACCGGGTTGTGTTTGCATTCATATTTTGACATTGGTTTTGTAAACATTAAATTTTGCTTCCGCTGTCGTTTTCTACTTTACTTATAAACTGCATGGTTGGTATTTCTACGTAACTTTTATTGCATATAGATGTCGTTTATTGTGACCGTTGTCTTGGATCCTGGTATGCCATGCGCCTCATGGTAAAACCCCGCAAGTGGAATTTGAGGGTGTGACATTCCACTAATATAATTGTCTAACTACTAAGAGCTATAACAGCCAACTAAAACTTTGTAATGCTTCATACCATATATAATGAAGGGCATTGGTCTAGTTTTGAAACAACTTTTCAAAACATAACTTACATGTTCATTCTTGTTTTTTTTTTCTTTGAATTATCCAACTAAAGTTTTATAGGTACCATTAAAATATTTCAATCAGAAAGTGATATCCATATGCAATTTAGAGGGTGTTTGGGATTGCGTTTTGAATCTGATTATTAGATTATTGCGTTTTGAAAACGCAGATAATCAGTTTTTAGTGTTTGGATTGCGTTTTGAAAACGCAGATAATCAGTTTTTTAGGCTACCAAAACGCAATAATCTATAAGCAACTCCACCCCTGCTTTTCCAAAACGCATAATCTGTTTTGAATAATCAATCTCAAACACCCCCTTAGAAATATATCCCGTCCTCTATGATTTTTTATAAAACATACACATTTCATTCTAAGATATGCAACTCGCATATGAAAAGGTTACAAGCGAAACACGTTGCCATTATTTGTATCACTTCTATAGTCACCGGTGGACCCATGAATGATTTTTTTGGGAGCGATTGAGAGGTTTAATCGAACTTTTAATGGGTGAGGTCAGGATTTTTGCCTACAAATTACATTAACTTTTTAAGGGGTGTGCCCGCCCCCCTTGAGATGTATAGGTCCGCCACTTTCTCTTGTTCTATTTCACACGTTTCATAGTTGCTATTTTACAAACCAGAATCATTGCTGGAACTAGAGAGGGCCTGAGGTCTATTAGACCTCCGACCAGCCAAAGTTTTTGTTAATAACAACATCAAACTTTACTGGTTTCTTATAATCGATCTCTCCAAATAATCAACATAAAAGTAGTCAAAACCTATGTATATAAAATACATATTATAAACCTTATATCACTTCAAATTAATAGCAGTACAATATTCTTCAGAACATAGCACACTACATACAAACAACTCATCAGTTTCAAATCAATAATTATTTTGAACATGAACAATTCGAAGAAAGAAAAATCAAGTAGAATAATTATTATTTTTTTCCTCTAAATTCTCATGTTTTCTTTGGAGATAGGGTTTTTAGTTATAATTATATGGTCAAAATAAAACATCAAATTAGTGTTTGAACATGTTTTAAAAGTGATCATTAGGAATTAAATTTTAAATAACTAATTTTTTTTTATCATTTTCAGATCTTAAAGGTGAAATTAAGAGATTAGAAAAAAACAGCTATGAAGTTATTGGAAAATAATAAGAGAAAGCTACAAATAAAAATAAATTTAGGTAATTAACATTGATAACGTTGAAATTTTCTTCTACATGCTTGACAAGTGATTTCCATACACGAATCAACACGGCGTGTTGCTCTTTCCTTTATCTTCTCCACCCTCTCCACCTCCTCACGTGCCCTTTCCCACATGTGTCTTGCACGTGCGAATTCTGATTGTGCCATCTCCATTTCCCTTCGAGTCATCTCCATCACGTGCTTGGCATATGCACTCTCCATGGCCGCTATCCGAATTTGGTCTGTCACTCTCCACTTCCTGGTCTCCGTCCCAAGCGATGATGGCTTGATTGGACGGAGATTGGTGGAGAGCTGGAGGTCTAAGGAAGGACCTAGACCGCCATCAAGAGGAAAGTGGAGGTCGTCTGATTGGAAAGTCATGAGGTCCGAAGACCATGGTGAGGTACGTGAATAAGAGGGTGTGGTGCATGGCATAGGGAGGAGTTGTAGTTCCTTCAGATCATTTTCCATTGCTTTAAAGATAATGGAAAGAAGGTAGCCTATGATAGAGAGCTCTAGCTTGAGACTATATATACACCTTTTCTTTTAGGATGCTAAAATATATAAATTTTGGATTGGGTAAAACAAAACACTTTATTTACCTTTTTTATTATTATTAGTATTTTTATATTACTAGTTATACTTTTACTTAAATACAAAAGAGTATTTGATCCAATTAGTATTAGTTGTGTATAAATAATAAAAATTGTCTTGTATATATTTTTATAATTGAAATATATATTATATACACACATATTAGGTAATTAGACCCCGTGTATTACACACGGGTTAAATAAATATAATTCTTATTTATATACTACTAAGTAATAAAATATTTATATCTTTAAAAACATATGTATTACATGGGTTGAATCAATACAACTTTATATGCAAATTAATAAAATTGTTTTATTTTTGAAAACTCGTGTATTGCATAGCTTGAATAAATATAGTGTAATTAATTAACATATACAATTATCGGGATATTTTTTAAACATTGTGAGTTTACATAGCCCAACGTGTGTGTGGTTTAACGTCTTTATGCCTTTTTTTCGGTTTAACGGCCCCGTCACAACGCACGGGTCATAGATCGACTTAGTTATTGTTTTCTATGCTTTATGTTTTGCGTGCGTAGTCCAACATTTTTATATCTACTTTTCGTTCGATTTTATTATTATTTTTTTCATTTCTTATTTCTTTTTGTACTAGATTTTCTGTGTTGATAGCCATTAACGATAGTGTGACATTAGTGTTACTTGGCACGACTTAAGGGGTCTTAATACTAGTTAAATAAATAAAAGCGATGTAGGATGATTATCATTTAATATTAAAAACAAAATAAAAATATAATTTAATATTATTATTATTATTTGTTAGGAGAGTAAAACAAAAAATTATGATTTACTCTCATTATTTAACATGTAATAAAGATAAAGTTAACTATATTAAAAGTGAGTAGAGTATCATTATTACTTATATTAGTATAATAAACGATACGGATAAAGATAAAGCTAATTATATTAACAGTATGAAAAGATTTGATAAGGATAAAGTTAAATATATTGTAGAGTACCAATTAAAAACATAAAAAAACTTATACATGATAAAAATAATTAATTAAACTTATCATTACATAAGAACCATAACACATATACATTAACTTAAACGGAAATATCATAAAAAAAATACTAAGTTTTCTTTTTTTTTCTTACTAAAGTCATTTAATAATTTTTTAAACATAAAAAACACTACATTTTTATTTTTTTCTTACAAAAGTCACTCAACAATTATTTGTAGCTAAAAAACACTATACTTTCTGTTTTTCTCATAAAGTCACCAATCAATTTTCTTTTCGCATAAAACCTCTCACAATTTCAATTTCAAACAAAATTTTGATTTTTTTAAATAACCCGGAACTGAAACTCCCAATTGTGTTTGATTAGTGTTTCATAGGTGGCATATATATTTTTTATCCTTAAAAATCAAAATGATGAAGTTGATCAAGAAATTTAAGTACTTCAGGCATCTCACATCGATTAAAAACAATGCTTATTTCGTATATCATTTTTTTCTTGGTACTTAAAAATTGTATGACTATTTACATTAGCAAAACTAATACTTCTTTGATCGCAACAAGATATTTTTTTGTCATATATTTTTTTATATAAACAAATATATATTTAGAAATATTTTAAAAACTAAAAAAAATGTTGGTTGACTTTTATGAGAAAAAAACAAAAAAGTATATTGTTTTTTAGGTACAAAAAAATGTTGAGTGACTTTTATAAGAAAAAACTGAAAGTATAGTGTTTTTTATGTATAAAAAACTGATGAGTGACTTTAGTGAGAAAAACTAGTAAATTTAGTGTGTTCTATGATATTTCCCCAAACTTAAAAGTAAAAAAGAAATATAGCTATTTCAGGTAAAAATAAAACTTAGTAACTTAAAAGTAAAAAAGAATTACAGCTATTAGAAGGTAAAAAAAATAAAATCTACATACACCTTTAGTTGCAATCAAACAAATAACATATGTCTTTGTCCTTCTTTTCTTTACTACATAATTCAGAATGTTTAGAAAATATAGGTCCACTACAATAGTTTTTTTCTTAATGCCAATAATGTTAGCTATTATAGATATTCACATATTCTTGCATTTCAGAGCCGGTCCAAACTTTTTGGAGGTCCTAAGTGAAGTTTAAAAGTGAGGCCCTCGAGTCTTACTTTGTTTACCTTTCTAAATGACCTTGGTAACATTTGTTTTTAAGTTAAACATCTAAACAAAAAAGTCTCAATACAAACACTAAAAAAAGGCACAAATAGGCAAATGACAAATAGTTATTGACGTACAACTGGGAATCCATCAAGTCAAAAGTAATTACTATTCACTGTTTCTTCTATTTAAAAGATCATGTCGTTTTTGGAAATATCACAATCGAAATCTAAAAAGACAAGTACGAATCTTAACTAAGCTAAATTCTAAAATGGTTTGAAGGAGAAAAAAATACAAGGCGCCGAGTTACTCAATTTTATTCTAAAAGAAAGCCTTTAAAGACGTAATGTAAATTCATGGAAGCAACCTTTCACTAAGATGGAAATTGAAAATATGAAACCATGGTTAATTATATAAAAAATCATTTAAAATTTTTTATTGGGCATAGTTTTTCAATTTAGTTTGTAAAAGAAATCCTTTATAGGCCTAAGGTAAATTCTTGAAGCAACAATAAAAAACAACTTCCTGAAGTTCGAACTCGAGTCTTCAAGGTGAAAGAATAGAGGCGCTGCCAACAAACCACAAGAGCACAACATTTCAAACTAATCAAACATCTCCTAATATCCACTTTATAAAATACATACAGATTTCAAATAAGCGGGGGCCCCAAAATTTTGGAGGCCCAAAGTGGTTGCCTAGGTTTGGCATGAATACGGGTCGTCCCTGCTTGCATTACCCAAACATGCGTATAACTGTTAGGTAGTCTGGAATGGGCTGTGGAGTGGCATGAACCATTCATTACAAGAGAATAAAAAATATAATGTTTGGTTGGTCAATGTAATGAAATCAGTCATTACATAAGGCATTTTATTCTCTCCAAATCATTTTATCCACCACATGTTTTTTTCTATTTTATTTCCTCGTTCACATTTCATTAAATATACCACAACCCACCACCGTCGTCACCACCCAACACCACCGTAACTACCCACAACTGCTGCCATCATCCACTGTCGTTGTCACCGCCACCAAACACAGACGCTCTCGCCGTCCACTATCATTGCCATCGTCACCCATCACCCCGCTGCCACCACCCATCACCGGCACCGCCACCCATCACCGTCATCGCTACCACCACATATTACCACCCACCATCACCTTCACTAACCACTGATTTTATTCCTTCGTTGTTTCCTGCCTACCAAACAACACAAAGTAATGATTTAATTCATTTCTACATGACAACCAAACAACACATGGAATGGTAATATTCCATTCCATTACCTCGTATATTTCATTTCCTCATCATTTCCATTACCTCATACAAAACTCACCCTTAGAGTTTGTTTGGTTGACAAGGTTTTTGCGATGGATGCAATTACCAACATGCAGCTCAATATATTTTAGTTCCAAGTGGAACTAATAAGTAGACCAGCTCGCGTTGCAGTGCGGGTACATTGCAAATATCGAACGGATTAGTCTAAGCATTATGTGATGCGTTAACCACATAAAAAGGCATGTTTTGACGTATCCAGTTTGATTTAATAGCATTGCGATGGGATCAAAATGTAAAGTAATCAAATTTGTACTGTACAGTCACAGCGTATTTATATGTGACCTAACTCATACATAGGAAACTAGCCAAGAAAAGCATAAACGTGCATAAAGGGGAAAACTAACATGCGTAAGCGAAAAACATAAGTGTTGTAAAATAAAGTAATAGTGTAAGTTAAAACTGTTGTATTCAAAAGCCGAGAGGTTGTATGGTGGGTGGAAAAAGGAGAGACCTTTTTTTAAATGTCACGCACTCTTGAGGGGGTTGCAAAATGAAGCAGTAAAATAAGGGTTAAAATTATAATTTTTAAAAGTTAAGGGAAAAATTATAATTTTTTAAAGGTAAGGATTTGTGTAGTGAAAGAAAAAAAGAGGGGTCATTTGTGGTGGGTGGGAAAAGAAGGTGCCATTTGTGCAAATGGCACCGACTTTACCATTGAAGATATATAGCAATTTTAAAACTACGATAATTTCTATAAAAGGGCGAAAAATACGTAGTCGGATAGTTGCTTATCTATACTTATTTATTGGATGTATGTGTGACATCCGTCTCTTATATTTTTACCATTACAAATTTAGTCCTTATATTTCGCATTTATAGATTCGGTCCTTGTACTTTTCATTTATCCTCAAATTAATAAATTTTGAGTTATATTAAACTTTAAAATTTTGTTTTATAAACATGTTTCAATTGATTTCTTATATACAAACATAAAAGATTGATTTTGATTTGTTAACGTTTATAAAAAGTTTGAGTTTTATCAAGATTTAAAAATATTATGGTTAACTAGTCAAATTTGGTTAACTTTTATAGAGATAAACTAACCAAAACTCAACACAAACTAACTTTAGAAACTAAAGTGACCATTCCTGCCTAATACTCAAACTTTTAAAACAAAAACTTCCTCCTTGGTTTTTCCGGCCAGAAATCCGGCCACGCGCTCGCCGGCGTCGTCCCATTTCCGGCAACCATAAACAAACAATATACTTTCTGTTTCTTCTCATAAAAGCCACCCAACATTTTTTTAGTTTTTAAAATATTTTGTAAATATATATTTCTTTTTATAAAAAAATATATGAGAAAAAAATCTCTTGTTGCGATCAAAGAAGTATTAGTTTTGCTAATATAAATAGTCATACAATTTTTAAGTACCAAGAAAAAAATGATATAACAAATCAGAATTGTTTTTAATCGATGTGAGATGCGTGAAGTACTTAATTTTCTTGATCAACTTCATCATTTTGATTTTTAAGGATAAAAAATATATAGGCCACCTATGCAACACGTAAGCAAACACAATTGGGAGTTCCAGTTTTGGGTTATTTAAAAAAAACAAAATTTTGTTTGAAATTGAAATTTTGAGAGGTTTTATGCGAAAAAAATTGATTGGTGACTTTATGAGAAAAACAAAAATTGATTGGTGACTTTATAAGAAACGAAAAAATAATAATAAAATCGAACGAAAAATAGATGTAAAAATGTTGGATTGCGCACGCGAAACATAAAGCAAAGAAAACAATAACTAAGTCGATTTATGACCCGTGTGTTGTGACGGGGCCGTTAAACCGAAAAAAGGCATAAAGACGTTAAACCACACACGCACGTTGGGCTACGTTAATTCACAATATTTAGACAGAAATGTAAAACGAAACATATTTAAAAGATAAAAAGTATAGGAGACTAAGGCTAAAATAGAAAAGGAGTTGGGGTTACCTTGTAGAGCATGTCAAAGTTTATGAGTTAAAAATAAAAAATTTAAAGATTAAAAATAAATAAATAAATAAATAATGCAACTCCCTAAAGATAAAAACAAACCAATGGTTGCTTGAAGAAATTGACCTTTGTGTATAATATCACTAAACACAAAACATCTACAAAGCACAACATACAATACTTTTATGCATATACACCAGCCTTTCGTTTTAATGTTTTGACTAACATTTCTTCATTATAAAGGAATCGTTGCAACCATTATTATACAAAATTAATCATCTTTAATCGGGTATTTGATTTTTTTTTCTTGTAACTGTCGTTAATATCATTAAAACCAAGAGCATATTCGTTTTAAACTCGTTACTATAAATTGATTCAAGAATCACACTCGGTGACACTTTTCGAATCATAGCCCTCTATCTAGCACATCTCTCAAACGTTTTTAAGCCTCAAATTGGTTAGTTCAAGGTTCGGCCGACGTTTCTCTACCTTGCCTCAAAACGGTTTTGTAAGTTAAATTTTTCTTATCTCCTCATACTTAGTTTCAAACGAGGATTAATAGCCCTATGGTCGTAGTCGTTATCAGTAGCCATCGAGGGTCAATTGAATCCGGGTTAGGTTTAGTGTCACACCCTCAAATTCCACATGCGGGGTTTTACCGCGAGGCGCGTGACACACCAGGATCCAAGTCAACGATCACAATAAACAACAACTATATGATATGAAAACGACGTAAACCATTCATTAAGCTCTCAAAATGTAACCACAACAGCGGAAGCATAAAACGTCATTACAACTTGAAAAGTAAAAGTTATGAGTCTGTTAATGTTCAAAACCATGCAAGTGAAATCCTAGGCGCCGTACGACAGTGTGCACCTATCAATAGCTGCTACATTAGCGACCTGAGAAAACATGCTAAAAACGTCAGAACAAAATGTTGGTGAGTTCACGGGTTTTTAAGTAAAGCGTTTCCAAAAGTTTCTCAACAGTTTAAAAGTTCCATCCAAAAGTTTCCACCATGTTACCGTTATGCTAAAAGGATGCCAACCCAGACATATGAAACCACTAATACGATACCAAGTGCATGACACCCGTGTGTAACCGAACTGCCAAACCAGGCATAACTGAACTACCGATCACCGGTGAACTGAACGGCCGAGCCCAGTAAACCGAACTACCGAACCACGGCTAACTGAACTGCCGTCCAATGTCAAAACTGAACTATCGTATAGTAAGAACACAAAGTAACACTAGCATAACATGATCAGCATAAAAACGAGTACGTAGCATGTTTCTCCCCAAAAAACGTAAACACGGAAAGAGGGGCCATGAAACTCACCTTAGGTTGCATCTTCAAGTTAATAAGGATCCCAACACGTACTGATAGTCCCAACTACCGGCGACCTATCATAATGTTTACATAAGTGTTCCGACTATTAACCCGTAGGTTAACTAGTCCGCGATTGTCCAGATCGTGACCACGTATGTTTAAAATGTGTTTGACCGTTTACCCGACACACCAGATAGACCCAGCATCCCGTTCGTGACCTGTTACACTAATTAATCAAGTACATATAGTTAACACACAAAAATCATGTATAAAACACTTAGTTTGCATCAAAAATCGCACATTTGAAGTCATAAGGTCGAATCAGGAAGTTTCCAGACTCATTCGACCCTTATATAGGTCCATTCGACCCACTTCCAAGTTGGTTCGACCTTATAGATGTTCATTCAATCAAAACACAAGTTCATTCGACCTAACATGTGTTAATTCGACCCTAACACGTGTTTATTCGACCTAAATCATGTTCGTTCGACCTTACTGAGGCCCATTCGACCTGATGGATATTTCATTCGACCTTATGGTGGTTGGTTCGACCCCACGATGGGTCGAATCAACCCTTGGTTCGACCTCTTTCCTGCAAAACCTCCTAAACGCACCAAAACGCATCTAAACGGTCCGAAAACGTCACGAAACACCACAAATCACAGCAGTCCACTACCATTAATCTATCCTCACAGAACCTTACCAATTTTACCTCGAAATCAGTCCGTTTAACAAGTTACCCAAAAGAGCAAATTATGGAAACATCACATCATACGCATGCAATCTTTACACGATATGGAAACTTATCAAAATCATCTATCAATTAGCTCAATATGCTCAGATTATCATGTGCAGGAAACCCCTAATCATATCATTATCAATAACATCATGAAAAAGCCTTAGATCTAACACAAAATCCCCAAAATGAGCAAAATGAGCAAAACATCATCAATAATCAATTGTAACCCATCTCAATCATAAATCATCATCAACAACAGCCTAGATCATTGTTATCACATCTACACAGTAGTAAATCATCAATCAATTCCATACAAGTTCATAACACATCATTTAACATCATTAACACATGTATTTTGCATGAAAACTCATTGTTAATGAAAAGGTTTTGTTTAGGAAGATGTTAGAAAGGTTTTTATCCATGAAAACATGTTTGAATCAGATCTGGACACTTAGGGTTTGATAAAAACGAATCAAAATGAATGAAAATGGTTTTAGATCGAGAACACACCTTGAATCTTCTCTTGTTTGTGATATGGAAGATGATTGTAGGTTAGATTATAAAAAACAAGACCAAAAACTCCTTCCTCGGTGTTTAAGGTTGAGAGAGAGTGTTTAGAGGCGTTTAGGGTTTGTGAAATGATGAAAAGTTGCAAAGTGTAGTATTTATACTTGATGTTCATTCGACCCTTTCAAAGGTCGAATGAGTGCATCAGTGCTTGGTTCGAACCCCCTATGGGTCGAACCAGGTTTCCCATCTTCCCAAATTTCTAGTTTTGTCATTTAAATGCGTTTTAACACATTCTAACACATGAACATGCAATCATAACATATGTTAAGCATATACAATCATGTATAATCGTATAAGCATCACTTAAACACGTATTCACACGTTACTCATCATATACAAAGTGGTTCAAGTTTATCATCTAATCCAATTATGTAAGTTCACCAATAACGGGACACAAGACTCGTGTATGTGCATAAGATGACCCCAATGATCCTCCGAATCAGTGAACCCTAGACAATACGTAACGTAACCCCACTTAACTGACCCTGTTAAGTATGTTAAATGAATGTTTCCGCTAAGGTAGACTTATATGTTAGAAAAATGTTACCCTGAGTTTGCCGGGTGTCACATTTAGGGTTCTTATGATAATCATTTTTGGAAGAAAATGAAATAAACATATTAGTTAAATATAATTTTATTCCTATTTTAATTACTAAACAAGTTATAGTGTAGTGGTTTAGAAGGTGTAATATGAACTAGGGGACCCGGGTTTGAGCCCAGCGCCCCCATTTTACTTTTCTTTTTTTTTTTCGTTTTCATTTTTTAAACATATTATAATCCTAAAAAATACATTTAATCATAGAATATTTATAATAAATTCATCTTTTGTCCAAAAATTATAAAAATTTAGGTGTAGCATCTTGAAACCATAAATAAAATTTCTACACTTTTAGTTTCTAGAAAATATTTTATTTTCATATTTTTAATGATTTAATTTATTTTAATCATATTTAATTGATTAAAAACTCATTTTAAATGATTTTGCTACCGAACTTCTTGTAGAATTATTTTTAAACATCAAAAACTTAATCCTAATTTATTGGACCAGAAATATTTAATTTTAATAGATCTTTCTATTTTTAATCATTTAAAGACATTTTAAATTCAATAAATCAGTTTTAAATACAAGTAAAATGAGGAAAATTGTGTAAAATTTACTTTGATCATTTATCATTAGAAAATATTTATTTTTCATAAAAGTATTATTTTTGAACCATATCTTGTATTTTAGTTGTATTTATGCTTATTTAAATACAATAAATTGTTTATTATTTCCTAATACTTAATAATCTATTTTATAAGTTTAATTCTTGTAAAACAAAAATATTTATATGTTCCAAATCCATAATCATTATTTGTTTGACTCACTTTTAAGGAATAATTGTTCTATTCAATTATTTGTGAATATTCTATTTATTTGCAATTTTAGTTAAAATAATTAACTAAATTCCTTTGTCTAAATTAATTGGAATATTTTTAATTAAATATTCAATTGGTAATAATTAGATTACCTAATCACGTTGATAAATTGTAATCATATTATTTTTAGATACATATTAATTTGTTTATCGTAAAAACCCTAATTCCCCAAATCGACTTAGCAAACCATAATGCCTTAGATCTAGATACCTTAGACTCTTAAGGCATCTCGCTTATTAGTATTCTTATATGTTATAGGTTGAATTCCTCGGAATTCCCATTCCTTAGCTCACGACAGCTTAAGTTGGATTTTGATCGCTTTCACAAACTGTGAGTATACTTATCCTCTTTTTCATTTTTACACTTTTGGGGTGAAACATGTGCACATATACAAACTTACACATACACTTACACGTAATATTTTATACATTTACAATTCATATACGTGTCTTGTTATCTTTGTGCTTTATGCTAGACTTAACCGTAGTGTACGTACATTGTTTGCTCGAAGTCGTTATCTAGACTTAACTAAGGTTAAGGTGCTCAAATGAACAAATGAACAAATGCTCGAAATCGTTATCTAGACTTAACTTAGGTTAACTTGCTCAAATAGACGTAACACATGTTACGATGCTCAAATCATTTTGAAACGTGTTAGGATGTTTTGTGTGAATCATATTTGTTTGACTTTATCATGTTTGTTTACTACGTGTTTACATTTGGCCTTTATAAATCTTGGCACATGGGTTGTAAAACATATTCTTTAAACTTATCTTATACGTATACAAACCAAGTATGCTCACCAACATTATTTATGTTGACAAAATATTTTCGTACATGTTTCAGGTTGTTTATTGAGATACTTCATGTAGGACATTTGGACTTAGTGAGGACTTAACCCAAGACAACATGTGGAAATTGTATTTGTTTCGTGTATGTTTGTAATTGTACTTGAAGCACTAAATAAAATATTTACATTTTAGTACCATGAGCTTTTGAACAATCGTCACTACGTGGCACCTTGATAATTCCGCCATCGATTGGGGTGTTACAGTATGTATATGGGAAAATCATTTGGGAAGAAACTCAAGGACATAATAGTAAACAATAAATAGTCTATAACTCACACAACTAATTATCTTATCTCTAATTAATTACACAAATGCACTTTATCCTATACATACATAACAAAACTTATCTTTTACCACAAATTAGGTTTGTTTAGAAAGAGTATATTTTGAAAATTATTAATGAGTTCAATTCAATTAACTAAAGAAACGATTATTTTTGTAAATTCTCAAACGATTTTCTTCTTGTTTGAACCCTCCAATATATATACATATAGTGGAGCATTCAAAATGATAGTCGACTTGCGTAATTTCAATTGTCGTGTCTTCCTTTAGATCTGGATGTTCATCCATGTCACTTTTAGACGTCTTCTCAAATCTATCACATTTGCTTTTGAGGTTGCTCCATTTACTCGATAGCATATCAGAAGTGCGATGAGTTTCACCCTCCCCTGTTGCACGCGAAACTCGGCTAACACATTATCCCAAAACGAAGCCGTATTGTTCGATCTATTTGATTCCTTAACGTTTATCCATGCAATCACCAAACCAACAACTTCCTCGTCTGTGAGACCCATCAATTTCCCAGGTCAAATACGTACACTTAACTAGAAAATTTTCATATCGTGCATTAGACATTATTTTGATTAATTGTGTCATCTCGAGTCTAGCAAAGCCCAAACTATTTCAACGTTAACATTTGCTACTCACATCAGTACCAATTTATGCATGCAAGTGCCCAACTAATTTGAACATTGGTGATTAATATTATAACACCATACGACTAGCAAGCAAATTCTCTAAATTCAGATTCAATGATCTAGTACAAATATAAGCATACAACCGTATGTCTCATTTCACCACACAAATGTGTATATTTATAAAAAAAAATACATATACATACATGCGTATGTCATGTGTGTGTATTAGTGTGACTGTGTGAGAACTTCAAGTTACATACAAACACATGCAAGACCACTCTCTAGTCACCTCAAAACATGAAGCTATACAAAAATGGCAACACACTTTAAATCACATTAACATATAAGAGTTGATTAACCTAATTTGGCCTCCCACCCCTTCCCAAAAATCGGCCCACATGCCCAGGGAATGATCATCATTAGTCACTTCATTAACTATCACACTAAACCATGAAGCTTGACCAACTAAGAATAGAACCCTCCACCACCCTTAATTTTCGGCCCATCCCCATGCTCCAAGAACCTTGAACCAACAAATCTTTAAAGATGGACATTACACCAAAGTAGCAACAAGACAAGTAATCCATCAAGTCACACTAAAGCAAGACCTTATACTCATTTGGTACCCCATTTTAATTATTCAAGGATCAAGGCTATTTAACATCCCAAATTTCCAAACCCTTCCCAACCTCTCTCTCTTTCTCTCTCGTCCGATATATGTACGGGTCAAACCCCATTGTTTTTTTCACACAATACCTTCTAACTCTCAAGCCCACCCTCTCCATTCAGTTCATATCATCACCATTACACACCTATTTTCCAAGCCATAACCCACCATTCTAAGACTAGAATGCCCATCTCCAAGGAGTTCCAAGGAGACTTGAAGCTAGTACACGACAAGGATCACCGAGCTTACATCTATTCTTTTGTTTCGGCTACCTTACACCTAGTCTCGACTAGTGGTATGAAAACTAAACTCTACCTTGTTATTTCTTACATTTTAAATATAGATTTCTTCACCCAAATACTAGATTTACATTAAAACACTAAAACTAGTAAACTAACAAGTTAAAAAGGGATAATTGTCACACCCTCAAAATCCACTTGCGGAGTTTTACCGCGAGGCGCATGACAAACCAGGATCCAAACCAACGATCACAATAAACAAGTCTAAATAAACATAAATGCAATTTCAAAACATAGTTTAAAATCCCCGTTTACAGCGGAAGCTCATTTAAAAACAATATCTCAATAATGAAACAATAGTTCAACGTTCAAAAGACCATGCAACCCTATTAAGACGCCGTGCAGACGCGTGCGCCCTAGTCCAGTCGTGCTACCTTAGCGACCTGAGAAAACATGTAAGAGTTTACGTCAGCACAAAAATGCTGGTGAGTTTACAGGTTTTGTATCCAAGTACCAAGTCCACCTGTCCATACTATAACAAATAGAAAACCAGTATACGCTAACTAGGCGTACGTTTTGTTACTACCACGATTGGAAAACCATTACTAACGCGAATACCAAAAGTATGCCCGATGTAGTTCCTGTTGTTCCTGTTGTTCCTGTTTGAGACAATATGCACCCGCCGACCCTCCAAGTCGACGAGCGGGGTTGGTCACTCCCAATAGCGCTATTCACATTTCCCCGTTGTGCAAACCCGCACATTCATGGTTCCCCCCGGGACTTCCAAAGATCGTGTAGTACCCAATAGAAACCCATAGTATGACAGTAGTTACCAAATAATCGTTTTAACACATGTTTTCTCCCCCGAAAGTATAAAACCAGTTTAAAAGAGGGGCCGTAAACTCACCTTAAGTTGCGTTACTCCTTAACCCGAGTAAACCCAGCTGCTATGCTAGTCCCGTAAGCGGCGACCTAACATACGACAGTTACAAGTACTTAGACTAATAACCCGCAGGTTAATTAGTCCCTAGATGTCCAGACCATAACCAAGTTCGTTTGAAAACACCGTGACTGTTTAACCGACCCAAAGTACAAGACTCGACATCCCATTGGTGACCCGAGACTCCCCGTGTTATGTTTACGCTCCAAAACGTACAATAACGCAAGTACACTTAACATACGTTAACGCACAACAAGTTATAGCACATAGTTCACGTATCACCGAAATACATCCAAATATATGTTACCAAGTTATTAGACATGTTACGGGGTTCCTAGCATGTTACTACATGTTAAATCGGGTCTCGGAATGCTAATTTACACTTACAGCAGCAGTACACGCGATTAGGAAAAGTCAACTAGCAATTAGGAAAGTCAACTAGCAATTAGAAGTCCTATTCGCCCCTATTATAGGCGATTAGGGGCTACTCCCCTGAACTTACTAGTGATTAGGGCTACTCCCCTGAACTTACTAGTGATTAGGGCTACTCCCCTGAACTTACTAGTGATTAGGGCTAATCACCTGATCTTACACAAGAGTAGACCTCTACTCGCCTGTATTATGGGCGATTAGCACCCTACTCACCTATAACATAGGCGATTAGGAATGCTACTCGCCTGTAACCTTGCTGTTCCGGTTTTTCGCGCGTTTAACGCTCCAAATCAGATCCAGAACGTGTGTAACCACCCAATATCATCCCAAACACTATCCTAAACATGTTCAACCCAAAATCCTTCGTTTAACCTCGTATAATCAGTCCTGCATGCAACCAAATAATCCAAACACCAATTCACATAGCATGCAACATCATACTAACACATGTAATCATAACCCTAATAACCGATTACTGAGATTTCTAGCATCATAATATCAATATCAGCTCTGACCTAACATAATAACACATCAATCCATCATCATGAATCATAAAAACCCTAGCTTTCTAATCATACACACCCATAACGCATGTATATTAGTTATAATCCGATTAACAACCCTTATTGACGATTTTCAGAAAGCTTTTTCGTTTATGAACAGGTCTGGACCATTAGGGATTAATTAAAAACGTTTACAAAGTGTTATGGATGAGAATCAAACCTTAGGATTATGAAAGAATGATGGTTAGACCTTGAAACCTTGTGTTTTTGATCAAAATCGCCTTCCAGAGGTTGTTTATGTGTTTGGAGCGGTTATGGGACGACTAGGGTTGATATTAGGAAGTTTAGGAGGTTAAGCATTGTATTTATAGGCGTTTCTAGTCGTCCAGCACGTTACTAGCGAGTATGCAGCAGTTTCAGGCGATTAGGGCTTGTAATCGCCTGAAAGTTCATGTGATTGGGCCTACTCGCCCTTAGCTACACACGAGTAGGGGCCTACTCGCCCTTAGGGCTCCCTACTCGCCTCCCCTATAGGGGAGTAGACCTCCTACTCGCCTATAGGGGTTGGTTTCGTGCGTTTTGCGCGTTAAACCCCGTTTTAACATATGTTAATGCATATTCACGTACCGACAAGTCACATAATGATTGTAAACACATAACACAAGTAAATACACATATTTACACTCGTTCACCAATTCCCGGGACTCGAGACTCGTACGTTTCGTATGCCCTGACGATCCTACCGATCGTCACCGTTTGTACACTTGGTTAAGGACCGACATCTAATGAACCTCTAGACCAACATCCAATGGTCCTCTAGACTAAACCAATAGTTCCCGAACTATAACCCGACTTAACTAACCCAGTTAAGTACAATATACGCGTGACTCGCTAAGGTAGACTTTCATCTAGACAACGTTGTTAACCAGAATTTGCCGGGTGTCACATCATCCCCACGTTAAAAGAATTTTCGTCCCGAAAATTGCTCAAGTACCAAAAGAACAAAAGAAATAACGAAGGAACAAACAAAAGATAGAAACCAAAAGAGAGAGATTTACCCGAGTTGTCACAATAATAACAATAATATATGTGTATAAAACATATGTATCATACATATATGTACGTACATGTGTATATTATGCCTATATATTTTTGTGTTGTATACAATATATACATGTATACAAGTGATTCTATACAAAAGTCACCAATGAATTGCTACCATAACGCACTTTTCACAAAACAAGGACACACATTACAAAGTTTCATAAGTTGGGTGAACAACTTACGTGATAAATGATCCAGTTCAAGACCTAAGACGTCATTTGCTAGCATTTCGCACAAACTTAAGGTGAGTTTCATGGCCCCTTTTACTATTTTCATATTTGGGGAAAAGCTTGCAATATTTACTATGTTTACAATGTTTTAGAATGATTTACTTAGACCTTATGCGTGCATGAGACAATATGTTTAGAGATTTTAGAAAGACCTTGTGTTATTTCCTATACTGTAACCATTAGCTATGGACTTAGCCATGGAACACTTGAATAGATCTATTAGGTTGACACACTCACTCTTGGTTAGTCGCTCTAACCTAGACACAAACGATAAAAGAGTGATAGTATTTAACAAATGATGATACATTGTCTTTATTGTAAGATGTGCGAGGCACAACTCATGAAGGTTTGGTTATGGACTCATGTTGGTCACATTTTGTCATTGTCTAAGCTAGGCATTGATTGGTCACTCACAGATTTCATTAAATTTATGTTTACAAGTCTATTAAACATGTGAACTCACCGACTTTATGTTGACAAATTTTTATGCATATTTTTCAGGTAATTGAATTGTCATGAGTTGGAACTTGAAGTTTAAGCATGCATTCATTGGATACCGCTTTTGAGAGATTTTTCCATTTAATTATCTGTCACTATGAGATTTAGATGAAAAATCTTAACTTTTCAAACAATTTACATTTTGAGTTGTAAAAACATTAACAATTTGGTATTCAAAATTGTGTTTCTTATTTGAATGTTTGCTTGACTTTGCTTGAAAACCTTACGTGTCACATCCCGTGTTTCCATCTTGGCGGGGTGTGACATCGTCGGCCCATTCAAAGTAAAGACATGATGTAGCTGCTTGTTTTTTTATATATAATTTTGGAGGTAGAGGAAGGAATATGGTTAAAAAAATCGGTGAAATGATTGAAATATAGAAAGAAAATAAAAAAAAAACTGTTGTTTATGACCGTTGGGGTAAATTTAATGTTTTTTGATCGTTGGGGGTGGTGAAGTAATTACTATTTTGACTGTTGCAGCTCGGTTACTTCTTACCAAACTATAACGTTTTTGGGCGTAACTGAATAGGTGACTGCAATGTTGCCGATCTGCAACCGTTGCAGATTCATGGTAATCGAGAGTGTCCCTTCCCTTAATGTTTTATATTGTAGTATATTTTAACATTAATTGGTCAGATTTGAGCAGGGCATCTCCCTCGTGCTAAGCCCCAATTAGCTAATTTAACCTTATGTTATATAAGTTATTTTTCTTAGAAAAAGGATTACATTCATTCTACATCGAACTCTTTTTTCCTTGACGAATACAATCCCTTGATTAGGTGTCTCGAAAATACCCTTTTATTCCGGTGTAAAATGACCCTACACAAACTTGGTATATTGGCAACATCACACTAGGATGGTGTTTGGCATATCTCATGTGTGGTAATTAGGGGCGCCTTTTTAAATAAAAAATCTAGCAACAATTATTTGTAGGTCCCCAAATAATTTTCTAAATTATAAGTTTTAAAGTTTCAATGTATATGACAAGCTTAAAGTATATAACATTAAAATTTTAAATTTGGATTGAAACAATCAATTTATTAATGAAATTTATCAATGTAACTAAATACAATTTGATGGAATATGGGACATTTGAACTGATTTGAGTACTTAAACTTATTATAAATTAACCTTGTGGTTGTACATAGGTAAAATTTATAATGTACATTTTAAATTACCAAAAGTTAAAGTTTTACCCTTTAAGATGAGATGGAAAGTTAAAACACTCAACGTTAAGAAACTTAATATTTTTTTACAAGTTTCTCTTGTATTACTTAAGACCATCCTATAGGGTCACGCCCCTCCGCCTGACGGTGTGACCAGGTGTGAAACACCGGCCCAAGGGGCGCTATTTTCGGCGTGATGGTGGGTGGTGTTAGGCGGTCAACGACGTGAAGATTGGAAGAATTGTGTGGGCCCATTTTTCAATAGTGATATTACCGTTCTATTAAAAATAATAATTTTTTTAATATATACACACACTTAAACTGTTTCTTTACCACATAACACATTTTACACATTCTCAAACTCTCAAAACTCTTTCATCCCTTAATTTTTTACTCACTTTCAAAGAAAATGTATCCATGGACCAATTTCGACCCGAACAACCCTTATAACCAAAACCGAAACTCATTGAACCCCCAAACACCCCAATATTCTCAACCCAAGACTAAACTCTACCCTCCGTTGTTCAACAATTGTTAACAGCAGGATCAAGCGCCTAACGTACCACTCGACCCACAAGCACAAGTGGTGGTTTTTTTATGCTATGTATTATCAAAAACACGCAGTTTTCACAAACCATCGTACACAAACCCAGCCTAACCTGGTATAACCAACACAAATAGGCCCATCCTAACAACAAAGAAAAAAAGCATAAAAGGAGATGATGACGTAGAGCCCATTGAAAAAAAAGTTGATCGGTGGACGGCATATGAGGAGATAAATTTGGCTCGTGCTTGAATTAACATTTCAGGGGACCCGTCAACCGGTCATATTAATTTTAAACATGTATATTCTCATATTATTTTCTTCCAAGTTGAATATCAAAGAGGAACCAATTTCTATAATCGTGTTCTCCAAGACTTTTATACGCTAATGGGACGTAACGCTTACCGCAATGCGGATTCCATTTCCAGTAAATGAAAAGAAATGTGAAAAAATGCACCTCATTTAACGCCATCTACAACAACTTCTTAAACTAACGAAGTAGCTGTCACACCCTCAAATTTTCACTGCAGGGTTTATACCGCGAGGCGCATGACACATCAAGATCCCATAGCCATAAGTCATATGAAAGACTCTAAATGCCCAAACCATTTAGTTCGTTTTCAAAAATCAAGTTTAATAACCAATCAAAGTTTTAAAAAAATGCGGAAGCGAACTCAAAAAAGTTAAGTTAAATAGTTATGCGCAAAACAAACGCGCCCAAACCAAAGTAAAAGTTAAGTAACTGATAAAATAGTTCATAAATGTTTAATGTCCCATGACAAACATGATGCATGACCTATGCGTGCTCCAACCTAGCGACCTGCAAAAGCATGCTAGCGTGTGTCAACATAAAGTTGGTGAGTCACAAAGTAAAGTAAGGAAGAGTTCAAGTTTCTAAAACCAGTAACCACTAGTTCATCGTATGCCAGGGGTAGCTAACCCACTCATGATAACTAAACACATGTAGTACCAAACTGCTAAGTAACATGCACTCACAATGGTGAGCAAAAGTGTCTCCCATCATTGCCTATCAACAATGATAATGTGTAAAGTCACAGTTCACGCCCGGCTCCTAGCACGGTGTGAGGTTTGATAAACCTAATAGCGATATCAACAATAACCCGCTTGCCAACCCGGCAACTCATTCGGTATAAGTGTAGGACTTCAGTGATAGTGTGTCGTTTAGTTCATCAAGGACAAAAGATGTGAAGCTAGTAAAATCCAATTCACCCCGTGAATCCATGTATCCCAAAACCAGGAATTAATGTTGTCTCCAAATTCGAGATGCATGCTTTTGAGGAAAAGTAGTGAAACTCACCTTAGGTTGCAAAAGCTAAATCCAAATCCGAAAGTAATAGGAACGTGCTACCGACTTCTTATTAAATGTGCCACTATATGAGTACATGTGTATACACAATGCAAAAGCTAAATTCAATGATGTGAAAACGTTTGAGTGACACCTAGTGTAACTACATGCACAAGTAACCCTACGAACTCATTGGTGAACATTACATTTATTATTAGTCATACGCACCATACACATGTCATACAAGTGTACACACAAGTTCAAGTCATAACTAAGTCATACAAGCCTTCAAACAAGCACTTATACACACATGTCATAATCTGCGTTTTTAGGACAGATTATGCGCTATCAAAACAATTTTATGAAAAAAAACCTACACAACCTATTAGACTCCCAAAATTTTACTCCATATTCCTAGGGGTCTAGTCGTCGTGCCACTATTTTTGTTCCGTGACAAAACCATATTGAAAAATTATGAAAAATTGTTTACTACATCTAGGTTCTAAAAACATTAACATCAGGTCAGTATACGAGAAAATTCTTAAAAATCATGTATTCATCCAAACTGGATGAATCCAATTAAAAAAGCCAATTTATTCATGTACCTACCTACCAACCAAATTTCGTGACCTAACTCCTTATAAAAATCGAGTTATGGTCGTTTAAAGTTGATCCAAAATATTAATCCGAAAATCAGATTTGACCCATGTTTGTATAAACTTCCAAAAACACATCAAACGATAACCAAAATGCACATTCTGAAAAGCTAAGATCATAAAAAACATCTTCATACCAAGAAATAATCAAAACAGGTAGTTTAAGATCATATTATAGAGCCTATAAGTCGACACATGCAGTCTATCCGTTTTTAAACATGTATTATCTTAACTATAACAAACCCTAGATGTATATTATTGATTAAAAACATCATATAAACATAATACAAGACTTCTCACGTATCAATCTGATCAAAACATGCAAGATTCATAATAAGTATTATCATCTATAAACCCTACATGTTCAATAATCATTATCATGCAATAACTTCATATATATCACATAATAACACAATTACACATTGTTTAATCACATAAACCTTTATAAAAATCATGTTTTAATCTTTATAAGTTTACCTCAGACCTGGAAAAACTTGTTTATGGTGTTTTAAAACATAACTAAGGAGATTAAAACACAAAGGATTAAGTATTACACCTAAAGAAAGCTCTTCAAAATCACAAACCGAACACCTTCCAAGCCTCCCGAATGATGTTCTTGAGCCTTAGCAGGTGTTAGAGGGTTATATTTTCGTAATGTGGTGTTTAGAGACGAATTAGGGTTGTGTGATTATGAAAAGTGGGATTAAAATCGATTTTATAGGTGTTTTAGGTTGGTTCCCCACCGAACGCCCCGACGAACGGTCGTTCGGGCTTGTTAGGTCCACTTCGGTTGGGCTGGGCTCAACACATTATATTTTTTTCTTTGTTTTCCCTTTATTTTAGGCCTTAAACATTTAACTCAAACATCTCCAATGTCCAACCCAATATTTTTAGACCCGAACTATATTGTTGATTCGTCGGGTGTTGGTTACGAGCTCGGTGACGTGTTTCGCTTAAATAAACGTAGTTGCATAACAATTCACAAATAGTTTCACACAAGCACATAATTGCAAATAATATAAAACAACTATTTCACAATTATTTATTTTATTATTTCACGAACGTTCATGGTTCAACACTCGTGTACGTAGTCCAGTAATTCCCCCGAATTACCGTCTTATGCAGTTATTAATCTATAACTTTGCACCGTGTGGCTTACCTAACTAACCCTAGTTAAGTAACATGATGTGAATGTAAGTAGAAGTTAATTATAGTTTAGTTAAAGTATGAACCTGAAAATGCGGGGTATCACAGTAGCCGACCAGGCGGTGCTAATGATATAGATTTACTTGTCGAAGCCCTTCTACACTATATAATAAAAGAAAACACATGAGGGACACATGGCACTCCCTCATGAATTCTCTCATTTTATTATTTAACTTAATACAATAAATTCAAATTTAATTATAATAATTGATTTGCAAAAGCATATTATAAATTTATTAAAATGAATTTTATTAATTATATTAATAATCATAGTTGTAACTGAAATCATTAATAAAAGAAAACACATGAGGGACACATGACACTCCCTCATGAATTCTCTCATTTTATTATTTAATACAATAAATTCAAATTTAAATATAATAATTGATTTGCAAAAGGATATTAAACATTTATTAAATTGAATTTTATTAATTATATTGATAATAATAGTTGTAACTGAAATCATTAATAAAAGAAAACACATTCTTTTTTTATAATACAGTAAAATTGAACCAATAAATGTTATTATGTTTAAGGACCTTGACGTTAGAAAAAAAATGATCATACACTCAAGGTTAGAAATATTTTGGCTTTGGAATAAACTTGATGTCAAATTCCAAAATGAACAATACTCGATTGGGATGGTTTAACGGATGAGGAGATACTTTTAAATTAATTTCATTTTTTATATCCTAGCCTAAACAGATTTACCTTTATTACTCTTTTGATTTGTTTGTTTTGTTGTACCTGCAGTCTTATAAGGTAATAGCCATAGTATGGAAGATACATTTTGAAATGTTTGAAAAAAGTTTTATGTGAATAAAAATGTTTTTTACAATAAATCATTTAGGGGCTGATGAATATTTAATATTTTTTTCGGTTGTAAAGGCAACTTTTTTTATTTTAAATAAAATATGTAATCTAATTTCTCTTAATTATATTTTAAATTTATATATAATATATATAATTTAAATTGTTCAACCCGTGTATCACACGGGTACATAACCTAGTAAATCTATAAACAAGATATAGGGCATTCGTTTTCAATGGATAAACTACGGAAAATCTTAAGTAGAAGCACCCAGTGACATCCTGTCGCGCTTATGGACGTACGGGAGATACGATCCAAAAGGTCGAAGAACATATCATCCACCGACATAGGTTCCTCTTTTGGAGGTTCGGATGCGCTCCTGGTTTAACTTAAACGATTTGGACAATGAATTTGATTTTTCGGATGAACCGTTTGAAATAACTCGTCCTATGGGGAGAGATCCGGCAAAAGCAAAAAAACAAGGTGCGGGTTTGTCTTCTTCAGCTTCCTTGGATATCCAAGCCTAAATGGATATTCTCGACGAGAATATCAAATTAACAATTGTTAGTGCTCAAGCAACAAAGTCCGATGTCATTAATCTTATTGTGCTTGGGATGAAAACCGATGAAATATCGGACTTGGACAAACGAATAATAGAAAAGAAAAAAACAAGATTCGCCAAAGATTTATAGGAGAACTGTATTAGTTTGTTTTTTTAAATTATTGTACTTTTGCTTTTAGACTTTAAAACATTTATGTAGTTTTTTAATTGATTCCAATTTTTAGTTTATTTAATTTAGTTAATATAAATAATAAGATTTAAAAATAGATAATAATAATAATAATAAAAACCCGAGTGAGGTGGAGTGAAAACTAGTAAAAATAAAAAGGGGAAAGTAAAAAAAAGTGAGTGAAAATGATGTGCTGATGTGTCTGTAAGGTGATCATTACTTTATGACGAAAAGTGAATCAAAATGAAACGATAACACATAACCTAACCATGTGTTTAATAATGGTTATTAACATTGATTGTCTAGACATTGTGTTTTAATGCAAGTTGTTTTAAGAGTGATTAGAATCATTAGTGTATATACCAACAAAAGCAAATGTGAACAGTAACCAACTTTGTTTGATTAGTCAAGGAATGCAGTGGTTTTGTTTTTTTTTTTGTTTTTTTTTTTACATCATTCCAAGTTGTTTTGTAATTTTTATGTCCATTCTTTAGGTCAAATTAGAATATGGGTGGTTAATACTCTGCTCTTCAACTCTAACGCTGTGCTTCCGAGTTTAATAGATGAAGGAAAAAAGAGAAAGGAAATTAAGGAGAGAAAAGAGAGGGGGTGGAAAGGAAAGATTTAATTAACTAGTGTGTATCTGAGTCGGAAGGAAATGAAAAGAAAAGTAAGTGTTTTATGTTTAAAAATATTTTTCCTTCCAAACCTTTCCAATTCGGAAAGATGATAAATGAAGGAATAAGGCAAAATTTTTTTCCATTTCCTTTCCTTTCTCTCCTTAAAAAAACTGTGGAACATGATTTTTTCTTGACATCCTTTCAAATCTCTTCTTTTCCTTCGTTAAATAAAACTCGGGAACACAATGTAAAGGCCTGAGCTCGATCCTAGTAGAGCCCATTTTTCTTGCTTCTCCCATCTTGCATTCATTTTAACAAAGAGCAAATGTTTATATTTACTTATATTTTAATAATTATTATAATTGTAATTAATTAATTAATTTATCCTTTAATGTTTTAAACCCCTTCTACTATAAATAATATATGTTTTTAATCCATTTAATTTGATTTTCTTTCTAATATACGTTTTTAATCCATTTAATCCTTTTTGAACATGAAACAAAACATCTGACACCATAAGCCATTACATGTGACAAAATCTTTTGTTATGTGTATATAACTCAAATTATAAATAAGACAAAAAAACATCCATTTAAGTATCCGTAAACTACTTTTGTGTTACTACTTTTATGCCAGCTATGTTGCAACTTTAGCAAAGAAAAACCTATAGCCCTACTTTCCGGCTGCGAAGCGCGGGGTTCAAACCTAGTTTTAAACATGTTTATCTTGTCATTTCTAGTGAGATAAAGTGTTTTAAATAAGTAATTTAAGGTTTCAAACTACTTATTAAAAAAGGGTAAGGTTATTGTAAAAATTTCCTCAATGTAAAAAGTGTAAGAAGGAATAAGAGGCTGATACATGTCACTAGCCAAAAAGGTATTATTGTCCATCACCATAATTGTTGACTTTTTTTCAAGTTTCACCCCCATTTTAAAATAGCCGTAACTTTTTTCATACGACATTATTTTAACAAAAAATACACCACAAAACAAGCTTTTTTTATAGTGTATGCAAATGAAAGAGAATAAAAAGCTTATTTTTATAGTGTATTTTTTTTTAAATAACGTGGTATGAAAAAGTTATGGACATTTAAAAAAATAGGGGTGGAACTCAACAATTGTACGTTATACATATTTTGCCCTTATCTTTCTCTTTTAGAAACTCCAACGTATATATCCCCCCTTTTGATCCCATCCATTGATTCATTTAGATCAAAAGCCGAAAATCCTCCTTATCCTTTTTATGTTAAGATACTTTTTACCATAAACTTTCTCTAAAAAAAACAATCATGCAGTTTTAATTAGTGATTGAACATGATTTGGATAATTTTGGTAACTGCATTATCTATTTGAGTACAATTTAACAAATAACGAATTACATGCATTGTGAAAAGGTTATGTGAGTTTAAGGGTGTCTAAGTTACGTTAATGTGGTTGACACACACAATAATACTTAGGGCCTGTTTGGTAGCCTCTTAATGAAGCTCTGAACCATTCAGTTCTGAATGGTTCAGCATTCAGACTGTTTGTTTCAACCTAAAAAAGGCTCTAAATTGAATGGTTAAGAGCTGAATCATTCAGACTTGGTGTATAGCTGAACCATTCAGCACTTAATCATTCAGAGCCTCTTAACCATTCAGACATCTTAATGATTCAACACTTAATCAACCAAACAACCCCTTATTCAATTATACTAATTGTGTTTAGGACAATTAGTTTCAACACATTAACTTGCAACGATTGACGCTCTAGTGTGTTGATGGGTTTAGATCTATGAGAACGGGCGATTACCTAATTCTAAGTTAGTTGCTACTAATGTGGTTGATACATGTCTTAGAGTTGTTGCTGAAGAGATTATTTATTGGTAGTTAATATCTTAGGAGTTTACTACCATTGGGCTAAGTGAAGTTACTATCAAGGTGTGTTAAATAGTTCCAACCAATATGACTTAATATTGAAACAACAAGTTGCTATAAGCTACTTATAGCAACTTATTACTGCCGATGTAATTCCTACTGATGGAGGTTGCTACTGAAGAGTTGCAACTAATCGAGGTCATCAGTCAACAATCGGAGCTTTAAAAAAATGAAAGACCAAAGCCCTTGCTTTATTTCACTTTTCTCATATCACCCTTTTTCCATATGTTTACAACAAATGAAACAATAGATCAAAAGCTTCATGTGAATCTCGCAGATTATATTATGTATTTGCTTCTTAATCGAACACTTTAGTAGAATTAACGTGGAAGAAATAAAAGATTTGTTGTAGATTGATGTATATTCAAACATTTGATACAGAATGAAATGTATTGTGTTTGAGAAAAAAAAATGTTAGTTTCTGGAACACTTATAAACTTTAAGAAAGCTAGAGTTAAAAAACTACAACCTTAGCTTCAACCCGAAAAATTATCAATCATACCAAGCGTCTAGATGTGTTAGAAAAATTAAAACAATAACAAAATAGTTTGCATCTCTTCATAATTTGGAACTATGTTATATCTTGGGAACTTCCCGGATAAGCAAATCTAATATGAAGTGACAAAATATGTGGTACGATGCAACATAAAAATTAATGTACTATATATGAGAAAGCAACAATTTTAATCATGTGAATAATAATGAAAATGTATATTAATGAGAGAATGTACGTTTGGATGACGAGCAGATGCGATAGCAACCATTGCAAGGCGTGATTGAGGTTGTGGTCTTGAATGTGTAACTTTTTTGGAAATGACAGGTTTTGCTCTAGTCTACTCTGAATGAAAACAAAACTCTCATTTATTGTTTCATTTAGTGTAAATAATTCAGTAGAAACTTGTGTATCACACGGGTTATAACATTTTTTTGTTTTTTTTATTTATTATTAGGTTATAAAATTTAATATTACATGTTTTTAATAAGCGAAAATATAAAAAAAAACTAGTTAAAAATAAATATTAAATAAATAAGAGATAAACATGAAATTGTGATTTAATAATATTGTTTTATACTAGCAGGAACCCGCGCGTTGCGGCGGGGCTGCACGATGTTTGGCAATATATAATTGGTATATATATATGTATGGTTGATATATTTAGCTTTAAAACTTGTACGTGTAGCTTTAAGACTTGTTTTATTGGCAAAAAGAGATAACCATAAGGGATATAGTTATATAGTGATGATATATATTATTATTACTATTACTACTACTAATACTACTATTATTATTATTACTATTACTATAGATTTTCTGACGAATTGGTAGCATAAATGTTAAAGAAAGTATAAAATTGACTTATAGTACAATTATTTTATGCGTAGGAGTAGAAAGTGGAGTAGGGTTAGACGTTAAGTTTGTATTAAATATCATGCGATGTGAAAGTAACCTAAAGTGTGATAGTATAAGCAATGCAGATCATAATAATAAAACTCAAGACACTACACAATCTCAAGGAGCAAATCATGTGGTCAAAAGTCAATCTCAAGGAGCAAATCATGTGGTCAAAGATTAGGAGTAAATCATGCTTCACAAATCTCTCCTATGTATTAAATGTATTGACTCATTATGCTTGTAATTTCCTCTATAAATTCTGCTGTAAATCAATTGTAAAGTATCACAAAACAATTCACATTCTAGTATCATCAATTTTTAATATGGTATCAGGAGCCTAACCTCTCCTTCGAGAACTCTCGATCCTGTCATCGCTTCTTCTTCTATTCTTTTCCAGCCTTGTTATCATGTCAACCTCCAACACAGTCATTCCCCTTTCCACAGCCACAAACTTCCCAATCAAACTAACCGGTAACAACTTTCTGGCATGGCGCAAACAGGTTATGTCCACACTCGTTGGACTTGACCTCGATCTATATGTTGACGGCATCACCTTACCACCACCGAAGGTTTCAAATGGGAAACCCAATCCAGCCTATCGTCTCTGGCACCGGCAAGACCAGATACTTCTTGGAGCACTTCTTGGTAGTTGCTCCGATATCGTCCAGCCGATTGTCTCCTCAGCAACCACCTCTCATGAACTATTCCAGAGGCTGACCGACACCTATGCCAGTACCTCCCGGTCTCGCGTAATATCTCTGAAAACACAACTCGCTACACATACCAAAGGTGACAAACCGGTCGCTCAATTTCTTAATGAAATGAAAGCGATTGCTGACGAATTAGCGTTTGCTCAGAGCCCTATCAAAGATGAAGACCTAATTGTTCACATCATTGCTCATCTAGGAGACGATTACAAACATATCACTGCTGCTGCCAAGATGCGAGACACACCTATGACCTTCACCGACATCTACGAAAAGTTAGTCGATCATGAACGAACTTTGCTATCTGCTCAATCACCTCCTGTAATTGCTGCTGTGAACCAGACACAAAGACAAGGGAGCCGCCAATATTTTAGGTCTAATAATAATAATAATAATAATAATAATAATAATAATAATAATAATAATAATAATAATAATAATAATAATAATAATAATAATAATAATAATAATAATGAAGGCAGGTTCTCTACAAGGCCTAATAACTATGGCCCAAGAAACATCAAAGCCCAAGGACAAGTTAATGGATCAGCAAATTTTTCACGCGGTAACCGTAACTCGTTTTTTTGTCAATATTGCAATATTCCTGGTCATGATACTAAAGAGTGCAAGAAGTTAGCACGTTTTTTACATAACAACAATATTACCATTGCTTCGGCACCATCTTCAAATCCACAAGTTAATACATCTATGGCAAGCTCCTCATCCTCACTAATGTTTGATAGTGGCGCATCTGACCATGCCGCACCTGACCAAGGCTTCATGCACAACCTCTCTGAATACGGGGGGCCCGATGAGATCATCCTAGGTAACGGTAATACTCTTTCCATTTCTCATATCGGTCACTCGTCCATTCCTACATCATCTCGTTCCTTACTGCTTCAAAATGTATTGCTTGTTCCTAAACTACGAAATCGTCTTATTTCTGTTGCCAAACTTTGCAAAACTAACAAAGTTTCTGTTGAATTCTTTCCTTTTCATTTTTTGGTTAAGGATGCAAAACCCAATCCTTGCAATTCTCCTAAACAAGTTCATTCAAGCACCAAGACATCTACCTCGCTCGATTTGTGGCATCACATATTTGGACACCCATCTATTCAAGTCCTAACACGCCTCTAAATAAATTAGGACTTGTTTACAATAAAATGTCCGCTAATTTGTTTCATTGTGATGCATGTTCGTTGAATAAAAGTCATAAATTACCTTTTGGTAAAAATTCTTTTATTGTGTCTAAACCTCTCGAACTCGTTTATACGGATGTTTGGGGACCCGTTCAAACCTCCATTGATGGGTATTCATACTATGTGCTTTTTGTTGATTTTTACTCTAAATACAATTGGCTTTACCCAATTAAAAAGAAATCGGACGTTTCTATACTATTTCCACAATTTAAAACACTAGTCGAAATTTTTTTCCGCACATCACTAGTGTCAATCTTTTCTGATAATGGAGGCGAATACATAGGACTTGCTTCCTATCTTCAAAGTAATGGCATCTCTCATTACACTACCCCTCCACATACTCCAGAACAAAACGGAGTCGTGGAACGCCGACATCGACATATTGTTGAACTGGCCTATCTCTACTTTCTCGTGCTAATCTCCCTCTCACCTTTTGGTCATACGCATTTCAAACTGCTGTCCATCTCATCAATCGTCTTCCCACAAAAATTTTAAATTTTTTATCCCCATTTGAAAAATTATACAAAGCACCATCTACCTACACAAAACTCAAACCCTTCGGTTGTCTATGTTTTCCATGGCTACGTCCCTATGCCAAATCAAAACTTCACAATCGCTCCTCAAAATGTATTTTCCTTGGTTACTCCTCCTCCAAATCCGCATATAAGTGTTATGATCCATACTCTCAACGCTTATATCATTCACGTCATGTTGAATTCGTTGGCCATATTTTCCCCTTTCAAACTGAAACTAATGCTCCAAATTCTCTACCCACTTCTACCACCTTTCTTCATACTATTTCTAACAAATCACCAACTCATACCTCGTCTCCTCCCAATACTACCCCTTCCATGCCCCTCCCTATTCCCATACCCAACACTTCACAACTCAATCCGTCTCCCTTGACCTCGCCTACCCAATCCTCAAACTCCACTTCCAATTCCCATACTACCACATCCACATCACCATCCGTCTCAACTTCCATTCCAACCAACTCACAAACTTCATCCACATCCCACTCAGCCGATTCTAATTCTATTCCCGCTTATACCCACTCCTCAACCTCTGAAACCGATGACACATAATCTCAATCCAACCCTCAAATCACTCCGTCGTCTCCCACTAACACTCGGCCTCAAAGGAGTCGCAAACCTAATCCAAAATATTATAATCCTCATACGATCAACAATACCACCCTACATCCCCTTCCATCAAATCTTGAACCTACAACTCATAACCAAGCATCTAAAGACCCTCAATGGCGTACTGCTATGGACTCCGAGTTCAATGCCTTGCTTCAAAATCATACATGGGAACTTGTTCCCGCTCCACATGATAAACCCATTGGGTGCAAATGGGTTTTCAGAATCAAACGTAATCCAGACGGCTCCATTGAAAAATACAAAGCCCGTCTTGTCGCCAAAGGGTTTCTCCAACAACATGGTAAGGACTACTTTGATACCTTTAGTCCTGTCACCAAACCAATCACCATTCGGACCATCCTCTCCATAGCACTCACCAAAAATTGGCCTTTGCGTCAATTAGATGTTAATAACGCCTTTCTTCATGGCACACTTCATGAAGAAGTCTTCATGACTCAACCACCAGGCTATGTTAATCCACAATATCCTAATCATGTTTGTAAGCTCAAGAAATCATTGTATGGTTTAAAACAAGCACCGCGTGCTTGGTATGTCGAGCTTGCAAACTTCCTTCTACGCTTTGGATTCTGTAAATCCCAAGCTGATGCCTCTCTCTTTATCTACAACCATCAAGATATCACTTGTTACTTCATGGTTTATGTTGATGATATTGTTCTTACAGGCAACAACACCAAGTTCCTTGATCATTTTATACAGGCTCTAAGCCGAAAATTCTCTATCAAGGATCTTGGCATGCTTCATCATTTTCTTGGTGTTGAAGTCATCCCTACACCTAAAGGTCTCTTTCTATCACAACATCGGTACATCTATGATATCTTGCATCAATTTAAAATGGATGGTGCCAAGGATGTTACTACACCACTCAGTGCCGCTGAACTCTTAACGACATCTGACTCTTCTCCTACAGTTGATGAAACTCCATATCGGAAACTTGTAGGGTCCCTCCAATATCTAGCATTCACTCGCCCGGATATTTCCTTTGCTGTTAACAAACTCTCTCGTTTTATGCAACACCCGCGCCAAACACATTGGCAAGCTCTCAAACGTGTTCTTCGTTATCTTAAGGGCACCATTCATCATGGTCTCTTTCTAAACCGAAATTCCTCACTTGATCTCTCGGCCTTCTCTGATCCAGATTGGGGCGGTGTAAATGATGCTGGTCGGTCTACCACTGCCTACATGCTTTACTTAGGAACTAATATTATTTCATGGAAGTCTACTCGTCAAAAGTCAGTTTCCCGCTCTTCAACTGAAGCCGAATACAAAGCCCTAGCAAATGCCGCAGCCGAAATTACTTGGACAAAGAATTTATTGCATGAACTAGGCTTCCCTGCACAGGCAACTCCAACCTTGTATTGTGACAACTCTGGAGCTACCTATCTATGTGCTAATCCGGTTTATCATTCACGGATGAAACATGTAGCCCTTGACTATCACTTTGTTAGAGAACAAGTTACAGCTAGACAACCACGGGTTCTTCATATTAGCTCTCAAGATCAATTAGCTGACATGCTCACCAAACCATTAACGAGAGCACCATTTCTTCGTAACAGATCCAAGATTGGAGTATCCGACGGATCCTCCATCTTGCGGGGGCGTATAAGCAATGCAGATCATAATAATAAAACTCAAGACACTACACAATCTCAAGGAGCAAATCATGTGGTCAAAAGTAAATCTCAAGGAGCAAATCATGTGGTCAAAGATTAGGAGTAAATCATGCTTCACAAATCTCTCCTATGTATTAAATGTATTGACTCATTTTGCTTGTAATTTCCTCTATAAATTCTGCTGTAAATCAATTGTAAAGTATCACAAAACAATTCACATTCTAGTATCATCAATTTTTAATAGATAGTCACTCAATTGACAACGTGTTTTGATGTTGCATGTACTTATTAAATTCTAAAATTTGATATTTTGCCTATGGAAAACATTAAGGATAACGGAACAGGCGGGTTAAGGTCAAAACCGAGTACTTTTTAGTGTCGATTGAAATGGGTCGGCCTGAAAACATTTCTTTATTCATCTAAAAGATCATTGAAAATGAATGCGGTAAATATGATTATGAAAACTATATTACTCCAATATTCATCTAAGTTCTATGAATGAAACCGTTAATTAATTTAACTTTCTTTTAGAAACCATCTAATTGTAGAGTTCAATAAAGATAGATTTAATTGTTTTCTTAAATGTGTCTTACTAATTTAATAAAATTACTATTTTACCCATGTAGATGAATGTGAAATGACCATTTAGCCGTCAAGAATACACTATATAGTAGTATAGATATGAGAGAGAATTGAGATAATCATAAGTTTTTTATTTGTTATATAGTAAAGTAATAATAAAGATAAAGATTATAAATTAATAAATATTGGGTTAATTGGGTTATTTATAACCTAAATTTTTTTGCGAGAATTTAAAGGTGGGGATGACCTCACCAACTGATGCGTGTCCCCACCCCAATCGCTTTATTATATATAGAGAGAGAGGCACCGGTTCAAATACAAAGTCTCCAAAACGTGCGAAGTGTACGAAGTACGTGATAATTACGTAATGTTTTTGTCTGTTCATGAATGTGTTTTGTCTGTTTCATGAAAGCATTACGTAATTATGTGTTTTTCATTACGTAATTGGGAAGAACAGATTACGTAGTTTATGTCATTCAAAATATATGTCTTTATCATTCATTACGTAATTAATTAGTTTGATATATAATTGTATCATACATTACGTAATTATGATATACTTCGCACGCTTTTGTTACTTTTTACGATAATTGGCCCCTATATATATAAAACCTCAAAAATCCACCCTTAGAAAAACATACTTCCCGAGCTTTTTTTTTTGTTTGAAAATTTTAGGGCATCTAATATACATGTTTTTAAGAGTTTTGAGCCAAAAAATAAATAAAAAAAGCGCCGGTCGTTTTTTTTAAATAAATAAGTTTTGCATCATAACATATGTTACCCGTGTAAACATATGCTAACATTTAAAAAAAAAAGTGAACGACACTTTTTTGATTTTTTTTGGCTCAGACTCTTTAAAACATGTATATTACATGCCCTAAAATTTTCAAATAAAAAAAAGCTTGGGAAGTAGGGTTTACTAAAAAAACGTGGGTTTTCTACCGATACTTAGCCTATATATATATATATATATATATATATATATATATAGAGAGAGAGAGAGAGAGAGAGAGACGTAGGTAGAGGATCCTGTAGAAAAATTGGTTTGTGTGAGAAGTGTGAGAAGGATTAAGAATTGACATGTAGTCATCATGTTTTTTATTTTGGAATGATGTTTTGGGTTGTTTCGGCTTAAAACAACAATATACAAAAATTTAAAACACAATCCAATGTATTATAGTCACTAAATTTAAATTATAGATAAAACACCCTAGTAATTACTTAAAACACTCTGCTTAAATATTTTTGACATAGTGTTTTAAGTTTTAAGCCTAAAATATATTGTTTTCGGTTATTAATTGTTATGTTTGGTGTTTTTATAAGCAAAACAATCCAAAACATCATGAATACGTCCAAAAAAATGATGCATGCATGTCAATTTTTAATCTTCTCACACTTCTCACTAGGGATGAGCAGAAAACCAAAATAATCGACCCATAACCAAATTAACCGAAAAAACCGACCCAAAAAAATCGAACCGAAAAAAAACCGATGGGTCGGTTATTGAATTTTTTAAAACCGAAAGTCAGTGGGTCGGTTTTGGTTATTATTGTTCCCATACCCACCATAACCGGACCGAATTGATATTTGATAATATCACGGTTAACCGAACAATATAACTGACCCATTGGCATAACCGATCCGTGGTTTGCTTTGCATATAGATGATTAGGTTCACATGCCAACTTACTTGGAGGAGAATACCTAGAGTCCACTGACTATTCCATTCTATTGTTATACAAAATATCTTAAACATCTCGATTCTCCATGAAACTAGGGAAGAGAAACAAAATTTCCTTTAATGAATTAACTCTACCAATTTATTAGGCGGTGATTTCAAATTTGTATATCTCAGACTCAAATCCTAGTTTCATTCACTTTTCAAAGTTCTAGTTTTGACTGATATCTCATACAAGTTATCGAGACGCAAGGTAAACGACATTGTTCCTTGTTTGATGCTTAGCATTTTAAGCTGATGAATATTAATGTTTAAAAATGCATGAACACTTGATACCTATCATAATTCTTCTATTATCTTTTATATATTTTTTTAAGTCGAGTATTCCCATTTATTATTTAACTTTTTGATAATGTTAGATAAATTTTTTGATCGTCTATATCTATATCTATATCTATATCTATATCTATACTATATTATAAAGCATTTTCCAAGGACTTCTTAAATTTTAAGAGGTATAAATTTAGTTGCTTATGATACAACACACAATGCATAAAATAACTACTTTGGGGGGGGGGGGGGGGGGGGAATGTCTTTAGAACACCATATTTAATCAAAAGAATGTCAAGAGTCAAGTGATGTTTATGAAACCTCACTACATTCAATTTTGTAATTACTTTGTACATATTAAATAGAAAACATATAAAAATTTCATAATGCTACATATTTTATTAATATTTTATATAGAATTGAGAAATCAATAGTGAAAGATGTGTTTTAATTCACGAGGTAACGGTCTGAATTCTGAAAGTATTATGTATATGTATATTCATATACGTAAACATGCCTAATCTTATTTTAACTAAACTATATGATCGCTGAATTCAACGACCGAAGAAGAAAGCTTATGTTTAATTTAGCCATGTCGAATTATCTCTATGTGTGCTAGGAGATTAAATTTCATAAACCTTATATTAGACTTTATATATTGACACATTGTACTTGTAACTCCTTATAGCACACAAATAATAAAAGAATCATTATACAGTTTACACATTTTTATCTTTGTAATTGTTTTCAAAAGATGAGAATGCATAGAGAAAATTAATGAATGTGTATAGTTTGATGCAATTATTTTTTACTTAAGATGAAAATACTTATATCATGTTGTTACAAGTATTCTTTATTTATATTATTTAAACAAAAGGTTTTGGATGTATTTTACCTCGCAATGAATTGATACATTTTGATGCATTTTTCAGTTCCGCCGCAACTCGCGGGTTACCCACTAGTGATTTACAAATGTAGATGAAATATTAGGTGATAATTAGTATTTTTATATAGATTTTATGTATTTTTTGATGTTATGACAAATGTACAAATGTGTGATAATAATCCCAATTATATTGTCTAATCTGCTAAACTTAAATTAATGGTTAACCGACCCATAACCGACCGCTATAACCATTAAAATCGATTAACCATAACCACCTTAGCCGGTCGGTTATGGTTATGGTTTTAGGTCAAAACCGACCCAAATCGACACATGCACACCTTTACTTCTCACACAAACCAATTTTTCTACAGGAACCCTACCTTATATATAGATAGATAGGTTATTTTGTACATTACATCTTGTATTTCTTAATTATTTATTGTTCTACTTTTTTTTAATATTATTTATTATTCTACTAATCTCAATTGTTTACATACTAAATTAAATATGTTATTTTAACTTACCAAAAGAGATGAGTGTATATATTTTTTGAACGCCTGACAAATCAAACTCGAGTACTCTCGGGCTACTCTTTTGACAAATTCAAGTACTCTAAGAGTACCCGAGTTGTCAAACACCAATTCCGAGAAAAATCCGGTAACCCACCCGCCTGTAGGCACGACAACAAAATTACCGTTAAAATCCGTCTAGCTCAAAAATCGAACATTCCTCTTTTGACAAAAAGAGACGAGTATATAAAATAGAGTTATGATGTTGTATGGACCTCAAATGTCAGTTTAACGGCCCCAATAATTTGTCATACAATAATAAGCCAAGAAAATGTAAATGTCGGATGTTTTTTTGTAATTTAATGTCAGCCACAATAATTTACACAGCAACATTTTATGACACAATAGTTTTAGCAAAACCATCTTACCACATAGAGAATATGAAATGGTGTAATTGTCATAGACAACATGATTGTAAGTATTTTGTGACAGAAATTGTGGGCAACCTAGGGAGATTCGTTTTTAAGTTTGAACATAATATGTTATTTAACTCATTTATTTATGTTTTTTCAGTAAGAAATGTATATTAGCTAACCTGTAGTCTTTTTTATTTCTTATTTTAAAAAACTAACTAACAAAGTATGATTAGAGAAAAAAGAACAATATTACTGTAAAAAGAACTATAGCAATATAGCATAGTTGAGATGTAAAAATCGGGTTTTGGGCCGTATTCGGAACCGGCTAGGAATCGTGTAAGGCTCAATCGGGTACAAATCGGGACTAGGTATACCATGAACTGGACCCGGGTACAGGGGTGTAGAGCAAACCTCGTTGGAACCGATTTGAGTCTGGGTAGGAACCGATACTCGAGTATAACCGCGTATACCGTTAGAACCCACTTTTTACAAAACTATTCGTTGGAACCAGTTCCTAACGGTAATATAGCCGTTGGGAACCGGTTATTTACCATTTTACCACCCTACTTTTCCACTTCTCTGTGACACCCGGCAAACTCAGGTTAATAACTTTTCATCAACTAGTCAGTCTACCTTAGCGAGTCATGCATACGTTACATTTAATTGAGTTGGCTTGATGATTCGGGGAATCATCAGGAGTTGATTTACATTACGTAATGTCCAGGGTTTAATGATTTGGAGTATGACGAGGTAGGCCCAATCTAGATGGATTAGCCCAATACCACATAAAGGCTTCACTACCTTTGGGCCGGCCCAGTGGCAGATATAAACTGGGTAGGCCCAGGCAGTCATGTCCCGGTCAATCGATAAGATTCAACCTCTTCTTCGAGAATTGAGGAAGGAAGGTTCGACTAAGAAGATAATGCCTATCTCCACCTAAACCGGAGAGTCAGTTCCGGGAGATAGGCTCAAAGAGGCGGTTACGAGAAGAACGAGAAAGGTTATAAATACAGGTCAGAGGTAAACGAGAGGGTATTCACACATTCACTAAAAACTTCTGCTTTACTTCCTCTCATACACCGATTCTTATTCTCACGCCGGAGGGTGGTCACAGGAAACCCCCCTTTCTTGTGGCGAGTCCTAACGGTGTTTTGTTTTGCAGGCACCTGGATCCAGTTTGGTAGATCATTCATAGCCGGGACATCGTTCTTGTCTACTCCGAGAGGTAATTACTTCTTCATTGGCGCCATCCGTGGGACACGAAGCAAGGAGTTAGTTACCGGCTTGATAACCCAAGGATCCAAGATGGCTTCGAACCAAAACGCCATAGTGAACACCAGTTTGGCAGAGGACAACCAGAATCAATTCCCTACAACAGAGCGGGTTGATGGAGCAGTCGCTAATGATTCAGAAGGAGAAGGAGATGAGGTGGCTCCAGGCTTCACCCTTGGAGCATCAACTTCTCGGCCGAGCAGCACCCAGATACCGACGTCGGTTGGAAATCTTCAGGGGCCTTTCTCTTTTGTGAGAGGGCCGGCCCCGTCATACACTTATACTCGGCCGATTGTCAGTACCACTTTCCCAGCCGCACGAGTATCGGCTCCTACGCCGTCTATGCCATGGTACACCGCAGCACAAAGCTTACCCCTCTTCTCGGCCGCTATCTCGGCGGCTATGACTTCATCACCACAAGCAACCCTTATTCAACCAAGCATGCCACCCTATACCCCGGTCACACCCGGAAACCAGCCATTTATGCCTTATTATCCCATGTCTCCATACGGGTATATATGTGCACCGTCTGCTGGGGGTACATATTCGTACCCTTACCCATATATGTACCCGCCTATGCAGCCACCCCTCCCGGGATGGAGCCCTCAGACCGAGATACCTTCAAGCGAAAGGTTGAATGACGTCCGTACACGTCTCACCTACGAGACTACCCCCGGGGGTCCGGGCGCGTCAGCTGGCCCTCCTCAGGGGCGGTAGCCTGTGTTACAAGAGAACGAAGAGCAAGGCGATGATGAAGACCTCACCCGGCCATATCGTCCTCCAACAATGGCAACTTATTCCAAGTTCTCGGAGAGGATAGCCAATGCCCCATTACCTCCAAACTTGAAGCTCCCGTCAACAGTGGGTAAGTATGACGGAACCGGGGACCCGGATGATCATTTGAGCATTTTCGAATCCGTAGGGACATCTAAAGATTGGCCGATGCAGGCCTGGTGCCACATGTTTGTCCAGACCCTTGTAGGGGCAGCACGGGTCTGGTGGGATAGTTTACCGCCCAGGTCAATTTCCAATTAGAGGGAAATCCATAAAGGATTCACACAACAGTTCAGCCAGCAACGTAGACATACGAAGTACAGGGAGGAGGTGATGCATATCCGCCAGAGAGATAACGAGCCAATGGAGAATTTCATAATCCGTTTCAACAAGGAACGGCTACAAATCCCAGGCCTTACTGAAGAGCTGGCATGTACCGCATTCACCATGGGGGTGAATGACGACGGATTGTTGAGGAAGCTCCACGGTCCTCACGGATACCCGCAAACTATGGACGAAATGATGACCATAGCCAAGGCATATGTTAAGCAGGAAAAATCGATCGCCATGAATCATGCGGTACGCAAGAAGCAGGAAGCTATCAAGACAGGTGACAGCCAAGACTCTCGAAGTTCCAGAAACAGGGGGCGGTCCGGCCAACCCTACTCAAGGGACGACCGTCGGGATGAACGCCGGGACGACCGCCGGGATCATACATGACGACCGGAGAAGTCCCGGGAATCCTACTCTATCAGAGGAGAAGCAGCCCCCAAACCCAAGCTAGATTATCCAGAGTTTATCAAGACACCGTCCCAGATACTAGAAACTGAAAACCTGAGGCTGAACACTCCTCGGCCGGTCAAAGACTCGCCGTCAAAAGACAAGTCCAAATTCTGTGATTATCACAAGGGTAACGGTCACGATACAAATGACTGTTTTCAGCTCAAGAGACAGATAGAATACTTTGTCAGGACGGGGAAACTAGCACACCTGGTCAAGGATATGAAGCCGGGCCCCTCAGCCTGGGAAGATAAAGCAGCCGGAAAGAAGCCCAGAGAGATCAATACCATACGGCCGGAAGCAAACAGTGGCACGAAAAGACGTTTTGAAACAATCGAGCCGTGGATGGAAGCAACAATGACAGTGTCACCTTATTACAAGGCCTTGAGGATGGAAGCATTAGTAATATCAGCCGCTGTGGGTGATTACAGCATGAAGAGAATCATGGTAGACACGGGTAGTTCGGAGGACATCATCTATGAACCATGCTTTAGAAGAATGACGAGCGAAGATCAGAAAATGTTGGCACCGGCACATGTCCCGGTAAAGGGGTTCACAGGGGAAAGTGTGGAGCCATTAGGACAGTTGACGTTTCCGGTGACCTTGGGCGATGGTTACAAGGAGCGTACCGTCCTAATCACCTTCTTAGTGATCCCAGCTACCTCCCAATACAACATGATCATCGGCAGGTACACTTTGGGTCGAATTGATGCTTTGGTATCCACTGCCAGAGGATTTATCATGTTCCCAACTCCACACGGTGTTGCCACCGTTTCAGGGGAAAAAGTGTGTGCTGTGTCTGATAACAAGGCTTGCCGTCAAGCACCGGCAGGAATTCGGGGGTCAGAGAGATGGGTCCTGAGTGCGAAACACCCGGATCAGACAGTCACAATTGGAAGCTCCCTTGCACCAACAACTCAGGAGAAGCTAAAGCGGCTGCTAAAACAGAACATGGACGTGTTCACTTTCTCACCCTCTGATATGACTGGGATTGCTCAGTCAAAGGCGGAGCATAAGCTTTCTACTTATCCGAACGTAAGGCCGATCATGCAAAAGAAAAGGAGTATGGCCCCGGACCAGAGAGCAGCTGTAGTGCAAGAGGTTAAGAAGCTCGAAGAGGCTGGAATTTTGAAAAAGACCAAATACCACACGTGGGTCGCTAATCCGGTCATGGTCCGGAAGCACGATGGGACCTGGAGAATGTGCGTAGATTACAAGGATTTGAACAAAGCATGCCCTAAAGATGCTTATCCGCTCCCAGAAATAGATCTCAAAGTCGATTCCCTGGCTCCATTCCAATTCAAATGCTTTTTGGACGCATACAAGGGATACCACCAAATTCAGATGGCAAAAGAGGATGAGGACAAGATGGCATTTCATACGGATGTCGGCATATACTGTTACACCAAAATGTCGTTCGGTCTGAAGAATGCCGGGGCGACATATCAAAGATTGATGGATCAGGCATTTGAGCACCAGATTGGCAGGAATCTAGAGGTATATGTAGACGATCTGGTAATAAAGAGTAGAACGGAAGATATGATGCTGAAGGACATAGAAGAAACGTTCGATACTCTCAGAGAGTACAACATCAAGCTGAACCCGGGAAAGTGCTCCTTCGGAGTTGAAGAAGGAAAGTTCCTGGGAGTAATAGTGTCGAAGGACGGATTCAAGGTTAACCCAGAAAAGGTGGCAGCCATCCGAAACATGCCTGCTCCCAAAACACTAAAAGACGCTCAAACACTCAACGGGAGGTTGGCTGCCATCAGCAGATTCCTTGCCAGGCATGCCGAACGTTCATTGCCATTCATCTCCACGCTCAAAGATTGCCTAAACAAGAATAAGTTCAGATGGACTGAAGAAGCAGACAAGGCATTTGAACAAATGAAGACATTTGTTGGTAACCTACCTATGCTCACGGCACCACGTCCGGGAGAAGTATTGAGAATGTACTTGGCAGCCGGCCACCACACCATTAGTTCCATTCTTCTGGTCGAAAGAAACAAATGCCAGACCCCGATTTATTATATCAGTCGGACGTTGTCCGACGCAGAAGCTAGGTATCCTTCTTTGGAGAAATTGGTGCTAGCATTGGTTCACACATCCCGGAGGTTGCGCCGATATTTCCAGGTGCATGAAGTGGAAGTCTTGACAAATTTCCAACTAGGGCAGATCTTGAACAGGCCAGAAGTGTCCGGGAGACTCGCCAAATGGGCAATTGAACTAGGGGCACTTGATATAACCTTCAAAAAGAGAACGGCGGTAAAGGGACAGGTCCTGGCTGATTTTATGACCGAGATCCTGGAAGGTGAAGAGATCCAGGAATCCACCCCAAGGGCTGAAGATATGTTGGAAGACGGATCCACCCCATGGCAGTTGTATACCGACGGCTCTTCAAACAGCAAGGGGGCCGGGGCGGGATTACTATTGGTCAGCCCGGAGGGCGCGAGATTCCTCTACGCCATGCGTTTTGATTTTGAATGTTCCAATAACCAATCCGAGTACGAAGCCTTGCTAGCAGGATTACGAATGGCCTTGGCTATGGGTGCCACCCAGGTAGACGCCCATGTGGACTCACTACTGGTCAATAATCAGGTAAACGAGTCATATGAGGCAAAGGATGAGTCCATGGCCAAGTACCTTGAGAAGACAAAAGAGCTCATGACAAGATTCAAAAAGGTCACATTGCATCATGTGAGAAGGCACAAGAATGATATAGCGGATGCACTCAGCAAGCTAGCGTCATCAGGCACGGATAAAGACGTCCGTATTGAAACCTTGAAGCACCCGTCCACACGAACACCTGAAGTTCATTTAGTTCACACAGTCGAAGTCTCCTGGATGACTCCCATACAAAGATACCTCATAGACGGAAGCCTGCCGGAAGACAAGGCCGAGGCAATGAAGATCCGGACCAAGTCCCTACAGTATGAAATCCAAGCCGGAGTTCTGTATAGGAAATCTTACTTGGGACCAGCGCTGAGATGCGTGTCCCCTTCGGAGGCACAATACTTGATAAAGGACATCCATGCAGGCATGTGTGGCATACACGCGGGACCCCGGGCTGTAGTGGCAAAAATAACCAATGCAGGATACTACTGGCCCGGGATGCATAACATGGCTGTGGAAGAACTCAAGAAGTGTGTCAGCTGCCAGAAATATGCTCCGGTAACGTTTCGTCCGAAAAACAACCTGATTCCGGTAACAGCAGCATGGCCATTCCAGAAGTGGGGCATTGACCTGGTTGGGCCATTCCCCTTAGCCCCGGGAAAGCTCAAGTACCTGGTAGTGGCCATTGACTACTTCACAAAGTGGATCGAAGCAAAGCCGTTGGCTAAGATAGAGGCCTGCAACATCAAGAAGTTCCTGTGGGAACATGTGGTTTGCCGTTTTGGGGTTCCCCTGTACCTGGTCAATGACAATGGGACGCAGTTCGTTGATAAGCACATACAGGAGTGGTGCAAGAGCATGAACATACAGCAGATATTCACATCCGTGGCCCACCCTCAGGGCAACGGCCAGGTTGAAAGGGCCAACAGAAGCATACTAGATGGAATCAAGAGAAGGTTGGATCAAGAAGGGAAGTCATGGGTCGACCAACTCCCACACGTCCTTTGGGCACACCGGACAATGCCTAAAACCAGTAATGGGGAAACCCCCTTTTGCCTGACGTATGGATCAGAGGCAATGATCCCGGTCGAAATGGTGCTACCATCTAACCGACATGTCGATCAGGAGGCCAACAATGATCAGCTGCTAAGGCACAATCTCGAGTTGTTGGAGGCTCGGCGTGATGAAGCTCACATTAGAGAAGCCCGGTACAAGAAGTTGTTGGAAAAATACTACAACAAAAGGGTAAGAAGCTGCTCGTTTAAAAAGGGCGACCTGGTCATGAGGGACAATGAAGCTAGCAGACAACAACCCCAGGAAAAACTAAGCCCAAACTAGGAAGGGCCCTATGAGATTGCTGAAGACCTGGGAAAAGGGGCATACCGTTTGAAGCAGTTGGATGACACTCCGGTTCCCAGAAGTTGGAACGCCGCCCAGCTCAGGAAATGTTATATGTAATAATGGACGCTAAAACGTCCTAGCCAATAGGCTGATGTAAGCTAGCCCGGACGGTAACCACGATACCCCGGGTCAGCAAGTTCTTTTCTTTCTAAGTTACAATTAATAATAAGACGCCGATAAAGGCATTAGTAATATTTATACGTTGCATTATAAACAACCGCTTTTATAAGCGAACTTACAAAAACAGGTAGGGGCAGGACAAAAATCCAAAGCCATCAAAATACAACTTCCTACCATCTATACATAGCGCTATATCACTAAGCCACGCTAGGCTATAAACACTAATTAATGTAACCCTCCAACATGGCAAACACCTCTGCAGGGGTGTGTAGCAGTTCACCTTCAGGGTTGCAATTAGGAGGGAGCACCCAGAACTCCTCATACAGCTTCATCTCCTCTGACTGAGAATCATGGGACCATATCTCCGGGTCTTTACTGATCGTCCCGGGCCCAACAGGAACGGCCTCAGGAGACATGGGCATTTCACCTTCAGTAGAAGTAACCCATAGAGATGACAACCGCCCAAAACCACGCTTGTAGACTAATCCATAACGGTTAGAAGAAGCAATGGGTGCCGAGTCAACCACGACTGTTGCAGTCCCATCTGGTATCAGGGGGGGAACGGTGTCTTCTTTTCCTCTATGCCTTGCAGCATCAGATGAACATGAAGGGACGTCCTTGTGTCGACGGCGATAAACCAATCGACATTGCCTTGGGGGACGAACATTGACTGACTTTTGAGAAGATGAATCCATCTGAGGCACAACTTCATCAAGTTGTTGGGACAGGCGTTGCATTTCCCTTAGCCCCTCAAGAGCATCAAGCTCTCTCAAATAATGCTTCAAAGAGACGAACTTACGTGGCATGGTAAAACGAACGAATAAAATGTGTACGGTTACATGATATGAAATCCCACTTATAAAGGGGGTAAATATGACGGTTAAGTTGCCATTGGGAGTTTAAACACTCGGTAATTATGACACTGACAGAAGCCGCCTGACACGTAGATGTGACGGTTTAGTTGCAGTGCTGACGTCAGCAGTATGATTGCAAATATTAAATTCGAAAAGACGTTTCTTTATTGCATGCTAGATAAGCCTGGGCATACATTATTATAATCATAAATTCATTCCACATCACATTAAAACAAAGAAGTTTACAAGCAGAATCCAGACAAGTCATTGAACAAAAGACAATAAAAATAAATAATCACTCGCTATCAGAGGAACTTGAAGAGGAGCCGGCAATCACAGGTTCAAGAAGGGCCCGGACGTTCGACATACCCTCGTCACCAGCCTGGGCCTGTAGCTATGCAAGTTCGTCGAGGGAGTCACTGCTCAGTGCTTCCAGGGCCTTGGATGTCCGCTGCTCAACCTCTTTTTCATGATCAGTGGCCTCCGGGAGTTGGCGTCCTAGGATCCCATGACGGTGACCATGTCTCAGACCGTCCTGATATCCGGACTCCACAGCAGTTCGGTAAAAGTCATTAAGTCTCTGTTGGTACTGAGTACCTCCCCGTATATGGCTCCATGAAGCCTGGAATCACTTCGATATTAACCAATCCCGGTCCGCCTCTAGGACATTCACCCGGGCTTGAGTAGTTGCCAACTGCTTAGAGAGGTTTGCTGCATTGTTGTTAGCAGTCTCAGCGTCCGATTTGGAGGCATTCAGCTGCTCTAGCATAGAGTCTCTCTCCTCTTCAGCCCTCCGGGCACGAGATTCATAACCTTCAATTTCAGCGGCTAACTGCTGATACCTCTCCTGGTCATCCTTGGCTTTAGAAGCATTCTCCCTCTCTACTTGTAAATCTTTTTCGAGGAGTCTCACCCGATCCTCCAAACTCAGCACTAGCCGGATTTGCTGATCCCAGGAACGTAAGATTTCCAGCTTCTCATCATTGTGAGTATTTATCAGACGAGTCTTGTCCCGTTCATATGTATCTCGGACGGATGACATCTCAGCAAGTTCTTTCCGACAATCACCTAAAGACCGTAATAATGACTCGGCCTCCACCGACAGTTTGCTATGAGACACATGCATATCGAACAAATCCCCTACATCCGAACGCCAGCGACGCAGCACTTCATACATAGAAGCAAGAGAGCTCACGCTGGACCCAAGAGCATTCTCGGCAAGCTGGGCGTTGTCCAGTCCTTGGAGATAGTACCGTTCGGCAGGCGGAAAGACATGATCAGCCCAATGCCTGACAACGTCTGGACCGATCAGCCGGGAGGACTGAGCAACTTTCCATTTGGGGGTGTACTTAGTGTCCGGCAATGACGGGTTCCAATTGATACCCGGGGCATAGACATGAGAGAGCATTCCCTCAGATTCCATGGGCTCCATGCTGAATGGCATTTTCCCAGACCTAACGCCACCAGGGAACGCAACAGGATGATGTTGCACATCATGCAGCAACTCAGTAAAGCTAACTTGGAACATATCCCTAATAGCAACACCGCTAAAACTCCCGGGATGAAACCCTGGCTTCACAGAAGAAGGCATGGAAGTACTGACCAGAGCAGACACATTGCTTATAGAAGCAGCTGCTGATGATGACGTAGTTGCAGTCGCCGGAGAAAATGTAACACCAACTGATATGGTGTTCATAGGTTCTTCCACAACTGCCAAGTATGGAACCGAGGGGGTAGTGGTTGCAGCAGCGGTCGAACAAATCGCAAATAACGGAAGAGCAGCAAATGATGCTACAACAGGGCTGTCCACACCCTGCTCTGGCCCAGCTGTAGTAATGGGGCTTTGAGTCACGCCCTGTTGTAAAGAAGTACCTTCATCCAGAAGGCACGTACCTAGAAACAAGAGAATAGCAGCTATAAGTACAGGGGAAAATTGGAAACCAAACATAAGATATGACAAAAGATCCTTACCAAGTCTTTCCTCCTTGCTGGCTAGCAGTTCACGACGATTTGCAAGAAACGATGATACATCGGGTGAACCGATCTTCCTTTTCCGGGTCTTCTTTTTCTTCTCACCAGTGATGCCAAGGGGATCTGCAACACTGAGAGGATCCGGGTTTAGAGGCGGTGAAACCGGTGCCTCAGTACTTATCGGAACAGAGGTGCCCGGTTGATCAGGAAGACTTTGAGCTGGTAGAATAGGGATCACAAAACTTTTCGTCGTCTGGCTAAGAACGTCCGCCTCATCTTCGCCCAGTAGACGATCATGCTCCTCGAGATGGGGAATGGCCTTCGGATCTATGGCATCGAAATAGTGCCACTCATCTGGGTACAGAAACAAATGTTTTAGTTACACATACTTCATAGAGTAAAAGCTATGTAAGAGGATATACCTTGATCTCGTCGATGATACTCCGGGTATATGGTATCATCAACCCAAATACGGCTCATAACAACGGCCACAAGGGCTCGCTCAGGTATGTGAGTGCACGGGGTAGGATGGTTTACTAATGCCAGATACAGGGGAAGTTTTTCAAAAACGGCAGGAGCAGGGCACTCATCAGCAAACTTTGTCTTACCTTCAGGAGTCTGCACCGGAGCAATGACCGGTAACACACCCTTATCTATGAAGAAGAATTTCCGTTTCCAGTTCTTATCTTGTACGTTTGGAGGAAAGTTCTCAATACAGGAGGGAGCCCCCGGGCGACGATCAAAAGTGAAATATTCCCCCTTATACACAAGCACGTATAACACTCGGAAGACCTCAAGCTGGGGGGACATACCCAGTCCCCGGGCACAAAATTCAAAGTGTTTCACTTTAATTAACCCTAAGGGATGCAATTGAGAAATGTTCACCTTGTAATATGACAACAATTCGACCATGAATTGGGTAACTGGTAGCCGGAAATGACAAAACTTGAAGAACTCAGCATACAATGTGATCTTCCCAGGCTTCAGAGGAAAAGCAACGTCGGTAGGTCCTGGACAAACAGGATTCCATTCCGGCAATATACGCCACTCCGTAAGAAAAGATTGTAGTGCCGTTACCGACCAACTAGTATGAATCTGGGCAACACTCATGGTGGTTCATGATGTGCTAGTTTTGGGAGCCATGTCAAAGGGCAACTGAGAATTTGTTGATTGGGATAAGATATTTCCATCCCCATGGCCACTAGCTAATTTATAGGCGGATGTGTCACACGTTTTTTAAATTTTGAAAACAAACCGCTAACATGTCAAAACCCTTGAGTTGCTCAGACTGTTAAAACGGCTGAGGCGACAACTCAGGGTGACGTCACATCACGTGCTTTACCCATGCGGCACTACCCTCGATAAAGATTTTATTTGGCATTTACAGCATTGTCTAAGTGTCACATAATTTTTTCATTTTCAAAAAGCCTAGTAATAACCAAGTCTGCTTATCACTAGACTTGGGGGGACATGACGAGGTAGGCCCAATCTAGATGGATTAGCCCAATACCACATAAAGGCTTCACTACCTTTGGGCCGGCCCAGTGGCAGATATAAACTGGGTAGGCCCAGGCAGTCATGTCCCGGTCAATCGATAAGATTCAACCTCTTCTCCGAGAATTGAGGAAGGAAGGTTCGACTAAGAAGATAATGCCTATCTCCACCTAAACCGGAGAGTCAGTTCCGGGAGATAGGCTCAAAGAGGCGGTTACGAGAAGAACGAGAAAGGTTATAAATACAGGTCAGAGGTAAACAAGAGGGTATTCACATATTCACTAAAAGCTTCTGCTTTACTTCCTCTCATACACCGATTCTTATTCTCACGCCGGAGGGTGGTCATAGGAAACCCCCCTTTCCTGTGGCGAGTCCTAACGGTGTTTTGTTTTGCAGGCACCTGGATCCAGTTTGGTAGATCATTCATAGCCGGGACATCGTTCTTGTCTACTCTGAGAGGTAATTACTTCCTCAGAGGATCATTGGGTTATCACAGGCACACACGAGTCTTGAGTCCCGTTGTTGGTGAATTACATGAATTTAATTAAGTGATAAATATAGATTGATCCATATATGTTATATAATGTGCAAATACGTGTTTAAATGGTGTTTATATGATTATACATGCTTAACATATGTTAGGATTGCATGTTCATGTGTTAGGATGTATTAAAACGTGTTTAAACGACAAAACAACAAAAACTGAATCTGGGGGAAACTGGTTCGACCAGGCGAAAGGTTGAACCAATCAAATGACACTCATTCGACCCCTGATTCAAAGTCATTCGACCCTTGTAGGGTGCAAATTAACTTGGGGTATAAATACCATACTTTGCAACTTTTCATCATTTCACAAACCCTAAACGCCTCTAAGTGCTCTCTCTCAACCTTAAACCTGTAGGGAGGAGTTTTTGACCTTGTTTTTCAAATCCTAACCTACAAACACCTTCCATATCATAAACAAGAGAAGATCTAAGGTGTGTTCTTGATCTAAAACCTTTTTAAGCATTTTTCATTCGTTTTTATCAAACCCCAAAGGTCCAGATCTGTTCTAAGATGGTTTTCATGAATAAAAACCTTTCTAACATCTTTCTAAACAAAACCTTATCATTTATAATGAGTTTTTATGCAAAATAACATGTGTTAATAGTGTTTAAAGATGTGTTATGTGTTGTTTGATGATTGAATGATGTGTAGATGTTATAGCAATGATCTAGGACTATTATAGATGATGGTTTATGATTGTCATGGTTACAAGTTGATGGATGTTGATATTTTGCCCATTTTGGGGGTTTTGTGTTAGATCTAGGGTTTGTTCATGATGTTATTGTTAATGAAATGATTAGGGGTTTTCATATACATGATAATCTGAGCATATTGAGTTGATTGTTAGATGATTTTGACAAGTTTCCATTTTGGGTAAAGTTTACATGCATTGATGTGACATTTCCATAATTTGCCATTTTGGGAAAGTTGTAAAACGGACTGGTTTCGGAGTAAAATTAGTAGGGTTTTGTGGGGATAAGTTAATGATAGTTGACTGCTGTGATTTGTGATGTTTCGTGATGTTTTTGGACTGTTTAGATGTGATTTGGTGCGTTTTATGGGTTATTTGCAGCTGAGGGTCGAACCAGAACTTCATTTGACCAAGCGTGGGGTCGAATGAAGATCTCTGGAGTTCGAACCAACTTGTTTTAGGGCGAATGAACTTCAGTTTGGTCGAATTAACATGTGTTAGGTCGAATGAACATCACATGGGTCGAATCAAGACCCATATGGTTCAAATGAACTTCCCATGCATACTGATTCGACCTTATTACTTGACATGTGCATTTTTTATGTAAACTAAGTGTTTTATGCTTGAAACTTGTGTGTTAACCTTATATACTTGATTAATTGATGTAATGGGTCACCAACGGGATATTGGGTCTGTCTGGTGTGTCGGGTCAACAGTCAAACACGTTTTCAAACATACTTAGTCATGATTTGGACAATCGGGGACTAGTTAACCTATGGGTTAGTAGTCATAACACTTATACAAACTTTATGATAAGTCGCCATTAGTTGGGACTATCAGATGTGTTAATATTTTGTCATTGAAGTACGCAACCTAAGGTGAGTGTCACAGCCCCACTTTTACCGGTTTTACTTTTGGGGGAGAAACATGCTACATACTTGGATTTATAAGGATCATGTTATACTATCGTTACTTTAGATTACTATACGGCGTTTTGCACAAAGTCCCAGGGGGAAACCATGAATGTGCAGGATGCACAACGAGGGAAATGTGGATAGATCTATTGGGCCTCACAAACTCCACTCGTCGGCTAGGAGCCGGGCGGGTGCATATTGTCTCTAACTTCGGGTTTACCGTGAATTCGGTAGCCCAGTCATTATGGGCTGTTTACATACTGGTACATGTTTAGTACTGGGTTCCCAACCGTAGTAGTACTCGAACTGACGTCTAGCTAATGTTGCATAACATAGTAGTAACAGGGATGATCTTTGGAACTTACGAAACGTTTTATAAAAACCTGTGAACTCACCAGCATTATATGTTGACATTTTTGGCATGTTTTCTCAGGTCGCTAAGGTAGCTACATATGGATTTTAGGCGCACAGAGTCTCACACGGCGTCTAGAGTCATAGTCTCATAAATCTTAAGTTGTTTATGACTTATTTACTTTTGTAGGGTTGTAAACAAGATTTTAAAGCTTCCGCTGTTGGTTTATGTTATTGTCTTATGTTTTGGTATACGTATCTTTTACATATAGTTGTCGTTTATTGTGATCGTTGACTGAGATCCTGGTGTGTCACGCGCCTCGCGGTAAAACCCCGCACGTGGAATTTGAGGGTGTGACATTCTCTAACTCTTAAACGTTCTCTAAAACGCAAATTTCTTAAGTTTTTCTACACCAGCGACAACGATGGCAAGCAATGATGAAGTTGTTACGGTACTTGAAACCAAAAGAAACCCCAACATATGGTGCCACTACGACTTATGTCCGATGTCGGACAACACCAAAATGGCTTGGCGCAAGTATTATGGTAAGTTTATGAAAGCCGTGGCAAACTCAACTCTCAGAAAACATACGGATAAACATTTTCCGACGAAAAAAGCTAAAAAAGAAGGCCAACCATCTGAATCCGCAAACCAAAGCCAGTGTATTAGTTGTTTTATGTTACATGTTTTTATGCTATGTTTTAATGTTTGATGTTAGGTTTTAATTTTACTGTTATGTTTTAATGCTTATTTCAATAACATAACATTTATGTTAAACATATTTATTATTAAAAATAAACAAATAATAAAACACTAATACAAATTATAAAGTCGAGTCAATAATAAGATTCCAAATTTCTAACTTGAAAAACGATATTCCATTAACTCTTTTATACTCGGCCATAGATTCTTCAACAACATGTTCGTCGTTGTTCGGGTCCTCCAAACTCGTCCATCCAGCGGCGCCAAATAGCATGATATCTTCCAATTGGGTAAGACATACTTATGAACTTTGCTTTGATATCACCAGTTGAAGGTTAGTTCCAAAGCCCATTTCCTCGTTAAACCTCTCTTTAAGGCAATTCCAAAACTCTGGACCGGGTCAGTTCCATCGTGTAAGATCCACTTATATTTCTCTTACCCTAATGTCTACAAAAGCTAGTGTCAAACGCTATTCCTCGTCTTTGCTCCAAGGTGAAGACATTTTAGTATGTGTTTGATTTTCTGGGTTCGCTTATGTGTTTGGTAATTAACCAAAACATCACACTACTATTTATAATGATTATTGAGGGTTAGAAACCGGTTCCAACGGTAAAAAATGAAAGAAAGCGGTCATAAACTGATTCTCAGTGGTCAAATATTGATTCCCTAAATTCAAACGGTAAAAACCGGTACGTACCCGATTTTTTTTCAAGTTGGTTCCAAACAAGGTCGTGTAGGAACCGGTTCCTACCCGCAATTGAAAACTAAAACGAGAACCGAATAAGCCCATCGAGTACATTAGGACCTGGACCGGTTCCTCCTACCACCGGGTAAGAACCAGAACCAGGTAGGGTCCTTAACCATTTTTTTTTTTCATCTCTATATCATAGCATGGTATACAAGTTATTTTTTTAATTAATTCACAAACGTTGTTCAAAATGCAAAGCGACTCAAGTTTATTATTGTTACATTATTGTGAACTTTTTTTTATGAATGTTAAAACTAATTGACCTAAATAAAAAATATATAATATAAAACTTTATACCATTTAGTATTTGTTTTTCTAAGTCAAACCTAAGCACTAAGATAACTAAAAAGATTCAAGCTAGTAAATATGTTGAATCATCATTGTTACATTTGAATCGTCAATTTATACAACTAGTGGGAAACCCGCGCGTTGCTGCGGGACGGTTAAGATAAATATATTTTTTTAAACAATGCACAAGCGTAGTCGTGTTAACCCACCAAGTTGTAGGAAAAGTGTAAAAACACACTGTCTTCCTTCCATTGCCTTTGAATGAAAAATAATGTATATGAAATAACCAAAAAGGTTTTATTAGGCTTACTTGTGTGATATTGAAATTACAAAATAAACCTCAATATATTTGCTTTCAGTGTGTCATTTACAAAACTTTGCTACAATCAACTGTCGATAGATACCTGTGCATCTTGCTTAGCCTTGAGGACAGGGTTATCGACATCTGCTTCTGTGTCATCAATACACTCATCAATCTTCTGCAAAGCAAAACAGATTCTTGTAAAGATAAGGAGTTAATTTTTAATATAAACCTAAAATTTGGTTATTCAGTTTACCTTCATAGATTCCATTCCTTGACGCACATCAGAGTTTCTTTCTAGAACGCTAATGATTTATTACCAACGGTAAAATGATACGAAAATTTCAAAATATATAAATGGAATGCAAACAAAAAATAACTGGCTTAAAATATACCTTCCGCCTCTATTGCCAGGGACGCTGAAAAAGCCAGTAAACTCCCAGCTCCATCTCCTGGCGTACTAAAGTTAAATTACAACAAAGACAAAATCAAGTTAATCAACAAATACAAACGAGTATCCAAAACAATTATCACAACCTATAATTACCAAACGCATCAACGTTCAAAGAAAATACAAGACTATTATTTGAAAACGGATTCAGTTTACTATCAAATATTAATACAAAATAGAGTAATGGAAATGTAAAGGCCATATTACTTGCTAGAAAATTTGTAAATATCATTGTATAGTGAAAAAAAATGTATAAACCTAACCTGAAATTTAAGAAATTGGCCTTCAACAAACCGTAAAACAAGGCTTGATTTATAGGCACCCATGTCTCTGAGCGAAACCTAATATATAAAATATCATTTTTATTATGATTTCAAGGGTTGAAAGAAACTGAAAATAATTAATATTACCATTTTTGCATTAAGATTAGTGTGGTCGATCGTTGCCATATTGATGGATTTGGTGGGTTTTGTTTTGTTAGGTAAGAGATGTGAGAAGTTGGAAAGATGTGTGAACAAATGTGGCGCAAGAATAATAAGCAAAGTAACGGTGGGATAAGTTTATATAGTTATAGTTATAGTACAAGTGCATAATGCAATAAGGGGTATTATGGGGAAGTTTTACATGACATACCTATGTTAAAGCATGAGTCTCTTGATATCCCATCTTAAAATAGGTGTAAAATTACTTTTCTAGTCATGTCTCCTCCTTAATAAGGTAACATAGATTATGAAATAGTCCACAATGAAGCACTTATCAAACTTGAATGGTCTTATAGTTAGAAACTTTTGTTATTAAAGTAGTATTACAACTTAGTTACTATTTCATGGTTTTAAAAATAATCAATTTATTATATTTGATGCCTTTGAATATATAATCAGTTTTCTACACATTCATATGACTCGGACCAATTTGAATCTTTAAAGATATAGTATAACCTAAATCTAAGCAAAAGGAAAAAAAAATGTTGTAAAAGTTCATATTAATATTTGTTTTAAAAGGTGCTCCTAGATTAAAACTGGAAATAGGCCAAAATTCTTCTTGTTTTGTTACTCATGTTACTCGGTTTGTATATTATATAGTTTTTTCTTTAAATGACTAAAGAGCATTAAGATGGTGTTTGGGATTGAGTTTGGAAATAAAGTCAGAAGTGCTTATTAGCTTATGACTTTTTAAAACTGAGTTTTTAAAAAAGTGTTTGGATTAGCTTTTGGGATGAGAAACGTCAAAAAGTCAATAGATTGTTTTTTAAGTGTTTCGCTTAACTTATTGTGAATATTGGTTGTATGGGGGTATATTTGTAATTTTTTTTCCAAAAGTCAAAAGCCAAAAGCCAAGAAATCTAACTTTTCAAAAACCGTTTTTCCACCCTTAAAAGCCAAAAGTCAAAACAGAAAGTGCTTTTAGGTTACACAAACAGCTTATTGACTTATTAGCTTCTTGAAAAAGCCAATAAGTCAATAAGTTGTTTTGAAACTCAATCCCAAACACCCTCTAAGGGCCTCAAGTTACCTTTAGGGTGTCCAATGTTTCATTTGAGACCGTTGGATGCTTGTAGACATCCGCATTTGGTAGCTCATGAACAAGACCTTCTGGCAGCACATCTGCCATTAAAGCGAAATTACATCAACATTCGGTAAAAGAGTAACAAAAGTAAATATTACATGTGGCAATCTCGATTGCTCACAAACTGATCAATTGGGACGTGTTTTATCTCTAAAGTGTCGAATGGGTTACAAACTAAATTGATTAGACTATAAAAAGGTATTCAAATGTATAAAGACCTCCAAAAATGTTTCACACACAAAAGAGAGAGAGAGATGTTGGATTACATTTGTAAAATTATAGTTCTTTAGTCATATTTATCACATTATTGTTTAAAAAAAAAAAATATGTTTTGACCCGTTATCTAACCCGTCTGACCGACCCATTTACCACCTCTAGCAAATACTTGATTATCCAACTGCAGTAAATGTAGTTTCACCCAAAATATTGAAGTTATTATATTTTATTCAAAACATGCTATTAGGTTAATACGATTATGAAACATGCTAAATGGGTCACTTTTTTCACTAAAAAAATCAAGAGATTTTAAACACTTTAAAGTTTAAACAGCTTTTAAACATTGACCTTTTGTGGCCCATTTCTTTTTACCTGGTGTTGTTCGCAATAAACTATAACCCAAATAAACTCGTTTTTTATCATATGGCTGGAATTGTCCCCTCTAAAAACAATTATTGAGTTAAGTGGTCCAGTTTATGTGAAGGTGGCATTTCAAATTGACATTTTATGGTCTTTCCTTTGATTGTGTAGAATGCGATACACAAGATGTTATGTAACAACACCTGTTTCTCTCTCCCACTACTTATCAAATTTTATGCATTACGTACAAGTGTGTCACGCGGTTCTAGGAGTTCTTAACATGTTATTGGTTCGCAAGGCCATATGAATTGAGTTATAGCTAACTAGCTTTTATCCTGAGAGCGTCTCGGGGTTGAAAAATATAACAATTCTAATAATACTAATACTAATAGTAATACTTATTACTCTTGTAATTAAATAAATAAAAAAAATAACCTTGCTATAAGCAAGGTTGTAAAAATACCGATTAATCACCGATTAACCGGTGATTAATCGCTAGTCCCAACTTTACTGATTAATTTTGGGCTAATCAGTCAATTAATCAGTGCACGATTAATCACCGATTAGTCCGACCAAATTGGTTCTAGTCGGACCTAAAAAACTCAAAATTAGGTAAAAAAAATGGATTCGAACGGGTCAAAACTGGAGCAAATCGATCAAATAAAACAAGTTCTTGCCTCAAAATTGGATGATAATCCATGTTTTAGAAGCAAAATCGATGAAATTCCATGAACCCTAGTTGCGTCTGATGGTTCCTTACGATGAAAGAAGGAATGAGGAGGAAAAAACGGTATATGGTGAACGATGGAGGTTATTAGAGTTATTTAAGTTTAGTTATTTTAATATTTAACCCCCTTCTATATTCACTACTTTATATCTGGCCCCTAAACTTCTAAATTATATATATATATATATATATATATATATATATATATATATATATGGTATAAAATTAGCATTATATATGTATAAATTTGGGAAAATATATATAAAAATCCAATCCGATTAATCCCTAGTCGGTACTCTACCGACCGACTAGCGCCTAGCGAGTTCTACAACACTGGCTATAAGGTGACACCATTTGTTGCAATGTTGCGCGATTCTTTCTCCCAACTTCTCTTGATGAAGTATACCTATGCATCTTTAAAAGAGTAAAATTCCAATGAAAGCATGGCGATTGGGCTGAATTTCAACATCGTAGATAAGAACCTGGTTTAAAAGAAAACATTATTAATGAATAACCTGAACACTTTGTGTTTTTTTTCCTGTATGAACAAAACCCCACAAAAAATAGTCTTTTTTTCTCCGTTTTTTATATAGCACTATGGTACTCGTTGGAAAGATAATAAAACGCTCGTTAATTTGGTGTAATTTTTTTCTTTAAAAAATCTCGTATATAAAAGATATTAGCGTTTAAAAATTATGGGAGGAAACATAAGAGAGAAAAATTTAAATTTGTTTGTAAATTATTTTTCCTAAAATAACTCAATTTAAATTTAGTAGATTAGGTTTTATATTATTTTTTTTTTTAAATTACCACATGGCATGACACATGGCACACTAAAGAAAGAGAATGTCTCCTTGAATGCCATGTCATTAAAATGGCTTTCAATTATAATATACTAGCTGATTACCCCGGGAGGGTCCCGGGGTTGAAAAATCTAATTTTACGTGATAACCTATTGCAAATGGCTCAAGTTAACTAACCACAAAATCTCTCAATCATTGCATGTTCATAGTATTCTAATCAGTAATAACTCATATTCCCTAATCTAAAACCTAATCAGTAATCATCTAAAGAATCACTTATGTAAGCTGCAACTATTAAAAAATTCATCACATCTATCTAATTTCTCACATTCGAATGGCTCTTATAATTCCTAACCTAATCAACTAAACAAACACTTAAGTTGGAAGTTGTAATCATTGCATCTCATTATGCCACGTGGCATAATCAATAGATGGTTGAGGCCACCATTGAACGCAACGTCAGCAACTATCAATTCTTTCCGGGAGCGTCCCGGGGTTGAAAAATATAACCATTCTAATAATACTAATACTAATAGTAATAATTATTACTCTTGTAATTAAATAAATAAAAAAATAACCTTGCTATAAGGTGACACCATGTGTTGCAGTGTTGCGCGATTCTTTCTCCTAACTTCTCTTGATGAAGTATACCTAGTAAAATTCCAATGATAACATGGAGATTTGGCTGATTTTCAACATCGTAGATAAGAACCTGGTTTAAAAGAAAAAACATGATTAATGAATAACATGAACACTTTGTGTGTTTTTTTCCTGTATGAACGAAACCCCACAAAAAATAGTCGATTTTTCTTCGTTTTTTATATAGGACTATGGTACTCGTTGGAAAGATAATAAAACACTCGTTAATTTAGTGTAATTTTTTTCTTTAAAAAATCCCGTATATAAAAGATATAAACGTTTAAAAATTATGGGAAGAAACATGAAATAGAAAATTTTAAATTTATTTTTAAATTCTTTTTTTCCTAAAATAACTCAATTTAATTTAGAGTTTTATGTTTATCTTTTTTTTTAATTAAAAAAAGGAAATAGTTCAAAGCGCCTAGGCGCACTCAAGGTGCATAGACCGAGCCCGGAGCCTAGGCGCAATGGGCATAAAAAACGAGAGCTTTTTATAATTAGGCGCATAGTATAAAATACATTTTTTAGGGATTTTAGAGATGTTTTAAGCTTGTTTACTTTAGGATGTTTGGGGGTTGTTTAGGACTTGTTCATAGCTCATTTAGGATGTTTTAGAGGTTTAGGCAACTTTTAGTCTGAATTTGGCCAAAAATTAGCCTGAAACAGCCTTGATAGTGCGCCTCAGCGCCTAAATGCGCGCCTCACAGGGCGCAGCGCACTTGGTGCGCCTTGCCCGCTTTTGACAACTATGGTTTGACCCGAATCCGCTTTTTCCATATGTAACCAGTAGCTTAAATAATTAAATGTCATAAATTGGAAGGCATAAATCATTCAAAACCTTAAGTTACCTTATATAACCTATGATAAGGTTGATGGATCTGTTGTCTTTAATTTGCATCAACAAATTTGTTCTATGAGTCAAAGTGGTAGTACTGTAGCGGAGTATTATCACAAACTTAACACTATGTGGAAACAGTTTGATTCAATTGTTCAGTTACCACCCTGTTCTTGTGATGCTTCAAAAGAATTTAATAGTTTTAATGAGTTAATAAGACTTATGCAATTTTTAATGGGTCTAGATGAAATTTATCAACCTGTTAGAACAAATTTACTGATGCAAGATCCATTACCATCTGTGAAACATGCTTTCTCTATTGTGTCTTAGGAAGAATCACATAGAAAATCTGGTACTAGTAATGTAAAAGAAACCAATGTGTCTTTTCTTGCTAGAACAAATAATAGTAACACTAATAGAAGAGCAGGAAATAGAGGGTCTAATCAAAACTTTTCAACATCTGGAAATAGAGGACCTAATCCCAACCTCAAATGCACTCACTGCAATATGTTAGGACATACTGTAGATAGGTGCTATGAGCTTGTTGGGTATCCTCCTGGAGTTAGAAGGAAAGGGTTTAACCAAAATGTTAGATCTAATATGGCTTCTAATGTGTCTAATGATAAACAACCTGTGTCTAGTTCTTATTCTGGTTTGCCTTTTTCATCTGAACAGATATCAAAGCTTTTGAATCTGATTAGTGAGAAAGGTGGAAATGAGTCTCAATCAAATAATGCAGGAGGTAAGAGTGTTTTTATAAATGGGTTTTCATGTATGTCTAAGATTTCTAATTTAGAAAAGATTTTAAAAAACTTTTCAAATTGTTCTAGTTTTGTTAAAGCTGCTATTTGTCATGGCTGGATCACTGATTCTGGTGCTAACCAGCACATGACAAGCAGTGATAAGGAAATGTTTAATTGTGTTGAAGTTTCTAAGTATGATATACTGGTTAAACATCCAAATGGCACTAGTGCCAAGGTTACTAAAATTGGTGATATTAAACTAGCTGATGGAGTTATCTTGTATGATGTGTTTTTAGTTCCTGATTATTGTGTTAATTTGTTGTCTGTTCATAAGATAGCTAGGGATAACAAGTTAAGTGTATTGTTTGATGAGCAAAGTTGTTTCATTCAGGATTCCAAGTCCAAGAGAATCCTGGTGACTGGTAAACAGACTGATGGTCTGTACTTTGTTGGTAAAGATGTAAGTGTTAATACTAGTTGTTTTAATAGTATTGATGATGCCAACTTATGGCATAATAGGCTTGGTCATCTGTCACACCCTCAAAATCCACTTGCGGAGTTTTACCGCGAGGCGCATGACAAACCAGGATCCAAACCAACGATCACAATAAACAAGTCTAAAATGAACATAATGCAATTTCAAAACAATGTTTAAAATTCCCGTTTACAGCGGAAGCTTATTCAAAACAATATTCAATAGTAAACCAACGTTCAACGTTTGTAAAACCATGCAACCCTAACTAGACGCCGTGTAGACGCGTGCGCCCTAGTCCAGTCGTGCTACCTTAGCGACCTGAGAAAACATGTAAGAGAATACGTCAGCACAAAAATGCTGGTGAGTTTACAGGTTTTGTAATCCAAGTACCAAGTCAACCTGTCCATACTATAACAAATCGAAAACCAGTGTACGCTAGCTAGGCGTATGTTTTGTTACTACCACGATTGGAAAACCATTACTAACTCGTAAACCAAATGTGTGCCCGATGTAGTAAACCTGTTGTTCCTGTTGTTCCTGTTTGAGACAATATGCACCCGCCGACCCTCCAAGTCGACGAGCGGGGTTGGTCACTCCCAATAGCGCTATTCACATTTCCCCGTTGTGCAAACCCGCACATTCATGGTTCCCCCCGGGACTTCCAAAGATCGTGTAGTACACAATAGATATGTTACCAAGTTATTAGATATGTTACGGGGTTCCTAGCATGTTCCTATAGGTCAAATCGGGTCTCGGAATGCTAATTTACACTTACAGCAGCAGTACACGCGATTAGGAAAAGTCAACTAGCATTTAGGTTGGTCAACTGGCATTTAGGAAGGCTAATCGCATGTAATATAGGCATTTAGGGTCATAAGACATGTAAACCTTGACTTTATAGGCGATTAGGGCTATACCACATGTAATTACTAGCAATTAGGGCTATACCACATGTAATTACTAGCAATTAGGGCTATACCACATGTAATTACTAGCAATTAGGTCATAAGACATGTATCTACTAGCAATTAGCTCATAAGACATGTATCTACTAGCAATTAGCCCCCTACTCGCATGAAACATAGGCGATTAGCCTCCTAATCGCCCCTAACATAGGCAATTAGGGTTGCTAATCGCCAGTAACCCAGCTGTTCCGGTTTTTCGCGCGTTTAACGCTCCAAATCAGATCCAGAACGTGTGTAACCATCCAATATCATCCCAACAACTATTCTAAACATGTTTAAACTAAAATCCTTCGTTTTGCCTCGTATTATCAGCCCTGCATGCACCCATGTAGTCCAAACACCATACACATAGCACGAATCATCACCTTAACATGCACAACTATAACCCTAATGAACAATTACTCAGATTTTATTATCATGACATCAATATTATTCTGAAACTAACTTAATAACATGTAAATCACTCATCTTGAATCATAAAAACCCTAGATATTAATCATAAACACACATAACACATGTATGATTGTTAGAATCTGATTAACAACACTTATTAACGATTTTCAGAAAGCTTTTTCGTTTTAGAACAGGTCTGGACCATTAGGGATTGAATAAAAACGTTTATAAAGATTGCATGGATGGAAACCAAACCTTAGATTTGTGAAAGAATGATGAATTAAGCTTGAAACCTTGTGTTTTGATCAAAAATCGCGTTCCAGAGGTTGTGTGTGTGTTGGGGCGGGTTATGGGACGACTAGGGTTTGTATTATGAAGTTTAGGAGGTCAAGCATTGTATTTATAGTCGTTTTTAGTCGTCCAGCCCGTAACTAGCGATTGTGCAGACTTACACGCGATTAGGGATGCTAATCGCATGACATTACATGCAATTGGGCCTAATCGCATGTCATTACATGCGATTAGCCCCCCAATCGCATGTAATGTTCCCCTAAATGCATGCCCTATAGGCGATTAGCCTCCCTAATCGCCTATAGGGGTTGGTTCGATGTATTTTGCGCGTTAAACCCCGTTTTAACATATGTTAACGCATTTTCACATACCGACAAGTCACATAATGATTGTAAACACATAACACTTGCAAATACACATATTCACACTCGTTCACCAATTCCCGGGACTCGAGACTTGTATGTTCCGTATGACCTGACGATCCTACAAATCGTCACCATTTGTACACTTGGTTAAGGACTGACATCTAACGAACCTCTAGACCAACATCCAATGATCTTCTAGACTAAACCGATAGTTCCCGAACCATCACCCGACTTAACTAACCCAGTTAAGTGCAATATACGCGTGACTCGCTAAGGTAGACTTTCATCTAGACAACGTTGTTAACCAGAATTTGCCGGGTGTCACATCATCCCCACGTTAAAAGAATTTTCGTCCTGAAAATTACACAAGTACCAAAAGGAATAACGAAGGAAACAACAAAATATAGAAACCAAAAGAGAGAGAGAGAGAGATTTACCCGAGTTGTCACATCATCCCCACGTTAAAAGGAATCTTGCCCCGAGATTCATTCAGCTGCAGTGGAGACATATCTCGATTCGAACGCTTCCTTAGGAAAGAGATGAGGATACTTAGACTTCATCTGATCCTCCCGTTCCCAAGTGTACTCTGGTCCCCGGTTCGAGTTCCAGCGAACCTTCACAATGCGAATCTTGCTATGACGTAGGCTACGAATCTTGTAATCCAGAATCTCCACAGGTTCTTCCACAATCCGAAGACGATCATCAACTTTGATCTCTTCCAGTGGAACGATGAGAGACTCGTCAGCCAGACACTTCTTTAAGTTGGACACATGGAAGACGTTATGTACGTTACCGAGTTCCGTCGGTAAATCAAGACGATATGCCACCGGTCCAATCCGTTCCAGGATCGTAAATGGACCGACATATCGAGGGTTGAGTTTGCCACGCTTCCCAAAGCGTATGACGCCCTTCCATGGTGAGACTTTTAGAAGTACTTTGTCATCAACTTGGAATTCCAATGGTTTGCGACGTTGATCAGCATAGCTCTTTTGTCGATCCCGTGGCGCTGCTAACCGGTTACGAATCTGTACGATCTTTTCCGAAGTTTCGTACACTAGTTCAGGCCCAGTGAGTTGACTCTCACCCACCTCAGCCCAACAAAGAGGAGAACGGCATTTCCGTCCGTATAGTGCCTCGAACGGAGCCGCCTTGATGCTCGTGTGATAACTGTTGTTGTATGAGAATTCTACTAACGGTAAATGAGCTTCCCAACCTTTGCCAAAATCGATTACACATGCCCGCAGCATGTCTTCTAAAGTTTGAATTGTGCGCTCACTCTGACCGTCAGTCTGTGGATGATAAGCTGTACTCATGTCTAGTTGGGTACCCAAAGCCTTGTGCAAAGACTTCCAGAAGTGAGAAGTAAAATGGGAGTCACGATCCGAGATAATAGAAACTGGCACCCCGTGCTTAGAAACAACTTCCTTCAGATAAAGACGAGCCAAACGATCCATGGTGTCGGTCTCTTTAATAACGAGAAAATGGGCTGATTTCGTCAATCGGTCAACAAACACCCATATCTTATCATTCCCGCTTGGTGATTTAGGAAGTTGCGTGACAAAATCCATTGTAATCCGTTCCCATTTCCATTCCGGAATTTCAGGTTGTTGCAAGAGACCCGACGGTTTCTGGTATTCCACTTTGACCTTAGCACAGGTCAAGCATTTGCTCACGTATGAGGCTATATCCGACCTCATGTTTGGCCACCAGTAAAGCACCTTCAGATCTTGGTACATCTTATCCGAACCAGGATGAATAGAATACCGGGACTTATGAGCCTCATCAAGGACAAGCTCCCGAAGTCCCCCGAATAAAGGAACCCATATGCGTTCCACGAAGTAGTGCAGACCATCAGGCCTTCGCTCGAGGTGCTTGTCGGCACCGTGCATAGTTTCAGCTTTAAGGTTTTCCTCCTTCAAAGCTTCTAACTGGGCAGAACGGAGTTGGTCAGGTAGAGATGAATGAATGGTGAGTTGCAACGCCCGAACGCGACGAGGTTTAGTTGATTCCTTCCTGCTTAAGGCGTCTGCTACAACATTCGCCTTGCCAGGATGGTACTTAATGGCACAGTCATAGTCGTTCAGGAGTTCAATCCAACGACGCTGTCGTATGTTCAAATGTTGTTGGTCGAAAATATGTTGGAGACTCTTGTGATCGGTGTAGATGGTGCATTTGGTACCGTACAAGTAATGTCTCCAAATTTTCAACGCGAATACCACGGCACCCAACTCCAAGTCATGGGTGGTGTAGTTCTTCTCGTGCACCTTGAGTTGACGAGAAGCATACGCAATCACTTTCTCGCGTTGCATCAACACGCAACCGAGACCATGAATAGAAGCATCACAGTAAACAACGAAATCATCAGGGCCTTCAGGTAAGGACAAAATAGGAGCAGAACACAGTTTAGACTTCAGTTCTTCAAACGCTGACTCTTGTGGTTCACCCCAGTCGAATTTTCTATCCTTCTGCGTAAGAGTGGTGAGGGGTTGAGCGATCTTCGAGAACCCCTGAATGAAACGACGATAGTAGCCCGCAAGGCCTAGGAATTGCCGCACCTCAGTTGGCGTCTTTGGTGCTTCCCAGTCCTTAATCGCTTCGATCTTAGCTGGATCGACATGAATTCCCAGTTCATTTACCACATGTCCTAGGAATTGGACTTCGCGTAACCAAAAGTCACACTTTGAGAACTTGGCGTAAAGTTGTTCCCGTCGCAAGAGTTCCAAAACCAAACGCAGGTGTTCCTCGTGTTCAGTCTTGTTCTTGGAGTAAATCAGGATGTCATCAATAAACACAATGACGAACTTGTCAAGGTATGGTTTGCAAACGCGATTCATCAAATCCATGAAAACCGCCGGTGGGTTCGTGAGACCGAAAGGCATGACCAAGAATTCGAAATGGCCATAACGTGTACGAAAGGCAGTCTTTGCAACGTCAGCTTCCCTTACGCGCAACTGGTGATAACCGGACCTCAAGTCAATCTTGGAATAGTAACTAGAACCCTGGAGTTGGTCGAATAGATCATCAATACGTGGAAGAGGATAACGGTTCTTGACGGTCAATTTGTTCAGTTCTCTGTAGTCCACACACAATCGGAAACTTCCATCCTTCTTCTTGACGAATAGAATCGGGGCTCCCCAAGGGGAAGAACTTGGTCTGATGAAACCCTTGTCCAAGAGTTCCTGTAACTGACTAGACAATTCCTGCATCTCAGGAGGTGCAAGACGGTAGGGGGCCCGAGCAATAGGAGCAGCCCCTGGTACAAGATCAATGCCGAACTCAACCTGACGATGGGGAGGAAGACCAGATAAATCATCGGGAAAAACATCAGGAAACTCGCGTACAACAGGAATATCGTCGATCTTCTTCTCATCGCTAGAGGAAACAGATAAGAGTGCCAAAACGGCCGAATCACCCTTTCGAAGACACTTAAGGGCTTTCATGCTAGAGATGATATTTAGCGGAACACCGCCCTTGATACCATACACAGAAAGGAATTCTCCATCAGGGAGAGGAATCCGAATAATCTTGTCGTAACAAACAATCTCCGCGCGATACAAGGACAACCAATCCATGCCTACAACAACGTCAAAACTACCCAAAGGTACCGGCATAAGGTCGATGGGGAACGATAAACCCGACAAGTCTAATTGACACTCCCGAAGGATACTAGTAGCTTCAATCTTTTTACCGTCAGCCAACTCAATAATATACTTAGTCTCTAATGGTACGGGTACTACATCTAGCAGTCGACTAACTTCCATGGATACAAAACTCTTGTCGGCACCAGAATTAAATAAAACACTAACAGAACGATTATTGAGAAGGAACATACCGGTAACTGTGTCAGGATCCTGTCTAGCCTCAGCGGCTCCAATGACGAAGGCGCGTGCATTCCTGCCACCGCCCCCGTTGTTCCCATTACCGTTGTTCCCGCCCTGCTTCAGTTTCGGGCAATCCTTCTTGTAATGACCGGTCTCTCCACAGTTGTAACATCCCTGTCTTCCCGTAGTTCCTTGAGTAGTAGTAGAAGCCGAGTTAGTAGTTGGGGCCTGGGTCGATGGAAGTGTAGCCCGACAATCTTTAGCAAAATGCCCAATTCGCTGGCAGCGATGGCAACGATTACTGTCGCAGTTCCCTTGATGATGACGTCCACACTTGTTACATTTAGGCAGTTTCCCCGCATAACCACCCTGTTTGTTACCAGTAGAAGAAGAACCCCCATTATCAAATCTCTTACTCTGTTGTGCTGGCCCAGATCCTTTCCCTTCATTTTCCCACTTACGCTTGTTATTCTCCGGGGCCTTAACAGTCGAACCCTTAGCAGGCAAAATACCCTCGTTCACCTTCAAGTTGGTCATCCTATGAGCCGATCGGATCACCTCTGAGTATGTAGGATGATTTCCCGCAGCCACTAACCCTGCGATTTCTGGTACTAACCCCGAGACATAGTGTTCAATCCTCCTGTACTCTGGCACATGCAGATCAGGACACAGCACTGCCAACTCATTACGCCTTACCGTATACTTTTCAATCTCGGACCCAGTCATCTTGAGGTTCCACACCTCGTGCTCTAGCTTCTGCACCTCTTCCCTTGGACAGTACTCACGCTTCAGCAGTTGCACGAAATTCTCCCAAGGCATAGCATAAGCCTCCCCAATACCCATGTTCTGGGTGATGTTATTCCACCAGGTCAAAGCAACATCCTGGAATAACGCAGCAGCATACTTAACTCGATCCTCTGGGAGACAGTTGCACATCAGAAACACTGACTCCATCTTCTCCAGCCACCTAAGCAAGCTCACCGCACCCTCAGTGCCAGAGAATTCCTGGGGCTTACAGTCCCGAAACATCTTGTAGGTACACATGGGTGGGGGTGGGTTAACAGGACCACCTGAAATGAAACGCGTGAGGAAACACGACGAATGTAAACAAGGTTCACTAATGAGGCAAGGAAAATGGATAAATCAACTTACCACCACCATTGTGCCCTAACTGGAAGGCAGCTTGTAGCAAGTTGTTCAGGTCCTCCTGTGATAGGTTAACACCTCCACGACCACCAGCACCACCGCGACCACCACCACGTCCACCATTGCGACCACCTCCACGTCCTCCTCGTACTCCAGACATGATTCTGGCAGAAAGAACGAGAAAATTTAGTTTCGCAGATAAAGATAACCACTAATGTTTACAAGATCAAAGCTAGATCCAATCCAGGACTATCCCTTCAAACCCAGAGCTCACTAGGGCTTCCATGCATTTCGGTTTATGATTTTGTGTGCACCCAAAATGATAAACCGCTCTACATGGTCCTCCAAGTGTTCTCCTAGTTCAAAGTTCAAATCACCGGACATAGACTCTTAGCTATACACCGTAATACTACGGTAGTTTATGGCAAGTGTTTCTATTGGAGTATGAAAAGGGAGATGTCCGAGCCTTGGACAAATCTCAAGAGTACACGATTCACCCCAATACACCACACTGCCTAGAAAACAAGTAACTCGACCTAGGATAGAACGGATGATGTAACATAGAAAGACCAAATGATTTAAAGACACCCCGACAGCCCATACGTAATCCATCAAAATGTTTAGTACTATGTGATCGTCTAGTGTGTGCGACTCGGCTATAGACTAGACTCTACATGCAGTCCTAGTTCACTATAACCTGGCTCTGATACCAATCTGTCACACCCTCAAAATCCACTTGCGGAGTTTTACCGCGAGGCGCATGACAAACCAGGATCCAAACCAACGATCACAATAAACAAGTCTAAAATGAACATAATGCAATTTCAAAACAATGTTTAAAATTCCCGTTTACAGCGGAAGCTTATTCAAAACAATATTCAATAGTAAACCAACGTTCAACGTTTGTAAAACCATGCAACCCTAACTAGACGCCGTGTAGACGCGTGCGCCCTAGTCCAGTCGTGCTACCTTAGCGACCTGAGAAAACATGTAAGAGAATACGTCAGCACAAAAATGCTGGTGAGTTTACAGGTTTTGTAATCCAAGTACCAAGTCAACCTGTCCATACTATAACAAATCGAAAACCAGTGTACGCTAGCTAGGCGTATGTTTTGTTACTACCACGATTGGAAAACCATTACTAACTCGTAAACCAAATGTGTGCCCGATGTAGTAAACCTGTTGTTCCTGTTGTTCCTGTTTGAGACAATATGCACCCGCCGACCCTCCAAGTCGACGAGCGGGGTTGGTCACTCCCAATAGCGCTATTCACATTTCCCCGTTGTGCAAACCCGCACATTCATGGTTCCCCCCGGGACTTCCAAAGATCGTGTAGTACACAATAGAAACCCATAGTATGACAGTAGTTACCAAATAATCGTTTTAACACATGTTTTCTCCCCCGAAAATGTGAAACCAGTTTAAAAGAGGGGCCGTAAACTCACCTTAAGTTGCGTTACTTCGTAATACGAATAACTCAGCAGCTATGCTAGTCCCGTAAAGCGGCGACCTAACATATGACAGTTACAAGCACTTAGACTAATAACCCGCAGGTTAGTTAGTCCCTAGATGTCCAGACCATAACCAAGTTCGTTTGAAAACACCGTGACTGTTTAACTGACCCAAAGTACAAGACTCGACATCCCATTGGTGACCCGAGACTCCCCGTGTTATGTTTACGCTCTCAAACATACAATCATGCAATCACACTTAACATACGTTAACACACAACAAGTTATAGCACATAGCTCACGTATCACATAATTACATCCAAACATATGTTACCAAGTTATTAGATATGTTACGGGGTTCCTAGCATGTTCCTATAGGTCAAATCGGGTCTCGGAATGCTAATTTACACTTACAGCAGCAGTACACGCGATTAGGAAAAGTCAACTAGCATTTAGGTTGGTCAACTGGCATTTAGGAAGGCTAATCGCATGTAATATAGGCATTTAGGGTCATAAGACATGTAAACCTTGACTTTATAGGCGATTAGGGCTATACCACATGTAATTACTAGCAATTAGGGCTATACCACATGTAATTACTAGCAATTAGGTCATAAGACATGTATCTACTAGCAATTAGCTCATAAGACATGTATCTACTAGCAATTAGCCCCCTACTCGCATGAAACATAGGCGATTAGCCTCCTAATCGCCCCTAACATAGGCGATTAGGGTTGCTAATCGCCAGTAACCCAGCTGTTCCGGTTTTTCGCGCGTTTAACGCTCCGAATCAGTTCCAGAACGTGTGTAACCATCCAATATCATCCCAACAACTATTCTAAACATGTTTAAACTAAAATCCTTCGTTTTGCCTCGTATTATCAGCCCTGCATGCACCCATGTAGTCCAAACACCATACACATAGCACGAATCATCACCTTAACATGCACAACTATAACCCTAATGAACAATTACTCAGATTTTATTATCATGACATCAATATTATTCTGAAACTAACTTAATAACATGTAAATCACTCATCTTGAATCATAAAAACCCTAGATATTAATCATAAACACACATAACACATGTATGATTGTTAGAATCTGATTAACAACACTTATTAACGATTTTCAGAAAGCTTTTTCGTTTTAGAACAGGTCTGGACCATTAGGGATTGAATAAAAATGTTTATAAAGATTGGATGGATGGAAACCAAACCTTAGATTTGTGAAAGAATGATGAATTAAGCTTGAAACCTTGTGTTTTGATCAAAAATCGCGTTCCAGAGGTTGTGTGTGTGTTGGGGCGGGTTATGGGACGACTAGGGTTTGTATTATGAAGTTTAGGAGGTCAAGCATTGTATTTATAGTCGTTTTTAGTCGTCCAGCCCGTAACTAGCGATTGTGCAGACTTACACGCGATTAGGGATGCTAATCGCATGACATTACATGCAATTGGGCCTAATCGCATGTCATTACATGCGATTAGCCCCCCAATCGCATGTAATGTTCCCCTAAATGCATGCCCTATAGGCGATTAGCCTCCCTAATCGCCTATAGGGGTTGGTTCGATGTATTTTGCGCGTTAAACCCCGTTTTAACATATGTTAACGCATTTTCACATACCGACAAGTCACATAATGATTGTAAACACATAACACTTGCAAATACACATATTCACACTCGTTCACCAATTCCCGGGACTCGAGACTTGTATGTTCCGTATGACCTGACGATCCTACAAATCGTCACCATTTGTACACTTGGTTAAGGACTGACATCTAACGAACCTCTAGACCAACATCCAATGATCTTCTAGACTAAACCGATAGTTCCCGAACCATCACCCGACTTAACTAACCCAGTTAAGTGCAATATACGCGTGACTCGCTAAGGTAGACTTTCATCTAGACAACGTTGTTAACCAGAATTTGCCGGGTGTCACATCATCCCTCTGACCAGGTTTTAGCTATGTTGAGAAAAAGTTTGAATTTAGGATATAGGGACTCACATCAGCCTTGTGACACATGTCATAAGGCAAAACAAGTGAGAGTTCCCTTTCCTATTAGTGATCACATCTCTAAACAGATAGGTGATCTCATTCATCTAGATGTTTGGGGGCCTTACAGGATTACTAGTAGGGAAGGATATAGATTTTTCTTAACTGTGGTTGATGATTTCAGTAGAACTGTATGGTGTTATATGCTAAAGTCTAAAACAGAAGTGTATGAAAACATTGTCATTTTTTATGAGTTAATCAAAACACAATTTAAACAACATGTTAAGGTGTTTAGAAGTGACAATGGTACTGAATTTGTTAATAGACAATTTCAAGATTTTTGTAATAAACATGGAATCATTCATCAAACCACATGTGTTTATACCCCTCAGCAAAATGGTATTGCTGAGAGGAAACACAGACATCTTCTGAACACAGCTAGAGCCTTGTTGTTTCATAGTGGATTACCTCTTAGATTTTGGAGTGATTGTGTATTGACTGCTACTTACCTGATCAACAGGATACCCTCTTCAGTGTTGTCAGGTAAGAGTCCCTATGAAGTCATGTTTGGGTTCCCCCCAAAACTTAGTCACATTAAAACCTTTGGTTGTCTTTGCTTTTATACAATTTTAAGTAATTCTGATAAAATGTCTGTTAGATCTGAGAAGTGTGTTCTTATAGGATACTCAAACTTTAAAAAAGGTTACAAGTTGTGGTGTTTAGAGTCTAAAACTGTTGAGTATTCTAGAGATGTCAGATTTTATGAAGAAATCTTTCCATTTAAACAAAGTATTGATAATAAAATTGAGTTAAATGATAATAGTCTAAACAATATAAACTTTTTTGATCAAATTGAGTTAACTGAAGTAGCTAATGTGACTGAGAGTCCTACCCTTCCCAATGATGAAGGGGGAATCACTAGTACTCATGGAGAGTTAACTAGTTTGCAGCCTGGAAATCCTCCCAGAACTACTGGGGGGTAGACTCAGGACAGCATCCTGGTCAGCAGCCTGGCAGTTCAGGTTGCAGGACTCCAGTTGAGGCAAACCATGATGTTAACCATCCAAATGATGAGACTGTGCCACCTGAGGGAAGCATTAGAAGGTCCAGTAGGGTGTCTAATGTTCCTAGAAGGTTTAATGATTATATAGTTGAGGGAAAGGTTAAGTATGGAGTTGAGAAAGTTGTTAACTATTCTCACTTGTCTAGTGATAATTTTTGTTTTGTTTCTAGTCTTAATAAGAGTGTTGAACCATCCTCTTATTCAGAAGCCTCTAAAGATCCTAAATGGGTAGAGGCTATGAATCAAGAGATGGAAGCTCTTTATAGAAACAAAACTTGGGAGTTAACTGAACTTCCTAAAGGTAGAAAACCTATAGGATGTAAGTGGGTCTATAAGATAAAGTATAAAGCCAATGGTGAGATTGAGAGGTATAAGGCAAGACTTGTTGCCAAAGGGTATAATCAAAGAGAGGGTTTAGACTTTGGTGAGACATTCTCACCGGTAGTCAAAATGGTTACCATTAGATGTATTTTGAGTCTTGCTGTGCAAAATGGTTGGTCTTTATATCAGTTAGATATAAATAATGCTTTTCTGTATGGGACTATTACTGAGGATGTTTACATGATACCTCCTGAAGGGTATAGCTCAAATAATGATAACAAAGTTTGCAAACTTGTTAAATCATTATATGGGTTAAAGCAAGCCCCAAGGAAGTGGAATGAAAAACTCACTACTGTTTTATTACAGTTTGGTTTCATACAGAGTGTTTGTGATCACTCATTGTTTATTAAGTCTGAAAATGATATGTTTATAGTGCTTCTTGTTTATGTGGATGACATTGTCATTACTGGAAATAATATTAGTGAGATTAAAAGGATTAAACAGTTTTTAAGTTCAAATTTTTAAATAAAAGACTTAGGAATTCTTAAGTATTTCTTAGGAATAGAAGTCTTGTATACTGAAACCGGGATATGCCTATCTCAGAGGAAGTATTGTTTGGAACTCTTAAGTGAGTTTGGCTATCTAGGTTGTAAACCTGTAAACACACCAATTGAACAAAATTTTGTTTTGTCAAACAAACATGGTAAAAGTGAACAGGTTTTGGATAATATTAATGGGTATCAAAAACTAATAGGTAAACTTATATACCTATCTATTACCAGACCTGATATAAGTTATTCTGTTCAAGTCTTGAGTCAATTTATGCACAAGCCTACTTATGGTCATCTACAAACTGCATTAAGACTTCTTAGATATCTAAAACTGTCACCTGGGAAAGGTTTACAGTTTAGAAAATCTGAGAAGTTTGAGTTGTCTGCATTTGTAGATTCAGACTGGGCCAAGTGCTTAGTAACTAGAAAATCAGTTACAGGGTATTGTATTTTTCTGGGTGGATCTTTAGTGTCCTGGAAAAGTAAAAAACAGAGCACTGTATCTCGGTCAACTGCTGAAGCAGAATACCGAGCTATGTGCTCTGCCACTTGTGAAATTATGTGGATTTTGAACATACTTAAGGAGCTTAAGATAGATTGCAAACTTCCAGTTTCTTTAAACTGTGACAGTAAGGCAGCTATCTCTATAGCTGCTAATCCAGTCTTTCACGAGAGGACTAAACATTTTGAGATTGATTTGCATTTTATTAGAGAAAAAATCTCAAATGGCATTATTCAGACCGTTAAAGTAGATTCAGATCAACAAATTGCTGATCTTTTGACTAAAGGCCTAAATGGGTCAAAACATGATTCTCTTTGTGAGAAACTTGGTCTTGTGGATATTTTCAAGAAGGTTTGAATGAAGGGGGGATGTTAAAAGTATACGTTTATTATTCATTCAAACCTCTTTGGGCTCAGTTGTATGTTTGGGCTACTAAGTGTATTGGGCCTAATCTATTTTTTATGTAAAGGAGCCTATTGTATATGGGCTCAGTCTAACCCATGTATCAAGTTGTTGCACAAATATTATTTCAGGGTTAATTGTGATCGTTAGATTGGATGAATCCTGATCGTTGGTTTGGTAGCTGGTGGACGCTTCTCGAGGCTACTATATAAAGCTCACATTATTATTGTTTTTATTATTCATTCATTTTCTGTTTTCTCTTTCGTGTAGCTCTCTCTCTCTGGTCTGTATTAGGGTTTGTACCCTCGTCTTGTTTCTGGTTGTATGTATTTCATTAATATGATCTGCTGATCTAACTAATCAGCAGATCCTGTGGAGACTTTGTATTCTTCTTAAGGTTTCAGTGATTTGCTGAAATCTAGGGTTTGGGGGGTACTTCTTTGGGTTGGTTGATAAGAGTTTTGGTCACCTGTTTTGTCGCTATTTCTTGTGTCTCTGGTTTGTGGTTGTATTTTGTGGTTTGATTATTTAGATCTTTAGATTTTAACAATAGCCCATGACACAATGATGCATGTCCTATTGTGCTCCGAACCTAGAGATCTGCAAAAGCATGCTATCGTGTGTCAACATAAAGTTTGTGAGTTCACAAAGTAAAGTAAATGGGTAAGTAAATGCGTAGGTTTCCAAAACCACGTAACCACTAATTCACCACATGCCAGGGGTAGCTACCCCACTCATGATAACTAAACACAGATGATACCGAACTGCTAAACAACGAGCTCTCACAACAGTGAGCAAATTGCCTTGCGTCATTGCCTATCAACAATGATAATACATGTTAAGTTATAGTTCACACTCGTGCTCCCAACACGATGTGAGGTTTGTGAAACCTAATAGCGTTATCAACTAGTAACCCGCTTGCCTAGCTACCCGGCAACTCATTCGGTATAAGAAGGACTTCAATGATAGTGTATGGTTTAGTTCAAGGACAAAGATATGAATTAGTAAAACCCGATTCACTCCGTGAACCAAAGCACCCCAAAACCCGGGATGTTAAAGTAGTCTCAAACCGGACTAGAAAAGTTTAGAAAGTTGTCTCAAACCCGAGACGCATGCTTTTGAGAAAAAAGTAGTGAACCTCACCTTAGGTTGCAAAGCTAAAATCCAATCCAACAGTAATAAGGACGTCCTACCGACTCCCTATTATATGTGCCACTATGTGAGTACTTGTGTATACACAATACACCATATAACTCGTTTGTCCATGACGTTAATTTATGCAAAAACGTTTAAGTGACACCTATCATAACTACATGCACAAGTAGACCCTACGAACCCGTTGGTGAATGTTATGTTAATTATCAACCATACGCATCATTTACATCTCATATAAGTGTACATGCAAGATCAGGTCACAATCAAGTCATAAGAGTCTCCAATAAGCACATATACACACATATCACAATCTGCGTTTTCAGGACAGATTATGCACTACATAAACGATTTTATTAAAAATACCTGCACAACTAATTAGACTCCCAAACTTTTACTGAATATTCCTAGGAGTCCAGTAGGAATGCCATTATTTTTGTTTCGCATTGTTGAAAAATTATGAAAAATCAAATACTACGACTAGGTTCTGAAAACTTTCACATCAGGTCAGTTTATGATAAAAATTCTCAAAAATTGTGTATTCATCCAAACGGGATGAATCCACTTGGAAAAGCTAAATTATTCCCATATCAACCTACTGACCAAATTTCACGACCTAAATCTTTATAGAACTCGAGTTACAGCTGATTAAAATTGACCTAAGTTTTTGATCCAAAAATCAGTTTAGACCTTTATTCGAATAAAATTCCAAAAATGTATCAAACGACAACCAATCCACATGATTTTACCCATTCCAGAAACCTAAGACCATGTATGACATGCACATAACAAGAATCGATCAAAAAAAATATTCTAAGGTCAAGTTACAGAGCCTACAAGTCAACATTCACCTTTTGTCCAGATTTTAAACATGCAACATTCTCAACTATATCAAATTCTAGGTGTGTATTATCGATCAAGAACCTCAAATAATCATCATACATGACCTAACATACATTAACATGACCAAAACATGCAAGATTCATCATGAACCCAATCATCTATAAACCCTAAATGCTCAACAATCAACAATATACACTAACATGCATTCATAATCATATAACCATCATGAAACCTTATGTTTAACATGTTAATCTTTTGAAAACTCACGTTTAAATCTTTATAACTTTGTTTCAGATCTGGACAAACTATATTATGGTGTTTAAAACATAATCAAGAAGGTTAAAACACAAAGGTTTAAGATAATATACCCAAAGTATTTCATAATCACGAACCGAACACCTTCCAAGCCTCCCAAATGATGTTCTTGAGCCTTAGCAGGTGTTAGAGGGTTATATTTTCGTATGGGGGCTGTTATGGATGATTAGGGTTCTGATTATGAGAAGCATGGGGCTTAAGGTTGCGGGTTATATTTTCGTATGCGGGTTGTTATGGACGATTAGGGTTGTGATTATGAGAAGCATGGGGCTTAAGGTTGCTTAAATAGGCGATTTAAGTCGGTTTCCTGGGCTGCACCCGCCGAACGCTCGTTCGGTCTATCTGAACAGCCGTTTGGAATGACATTTTTCGTTTCGGACGGTCCAGTTCAGCGTATTGCACGTTTTCTTTGATGTTTTCGTTATTTTGGACCATACCAAGCGTAACCCCATGTTTTTAGACCCCAACCATCCTAACTGTTCATCGGTTACAAGTTTAATAACACGTTGGGTTTAAATCGCATAATCACATAACAGTTTACTATAGATTCACAAAAACACGTAATTGCAATTAATATCAAACAATTAATTCACAATTATCTATTTTCGCAATTCACCAACGTTCAGGGTTCGATACTTGTATACGTAGTTTGTTAAATCCCCGAATTACCTCTATTATGCAGTTACTAGTCTATAACTGTGTAACGTGTGACTCACCTAACTAACCCTAGTTAAGTAACATGCCGTGAATGTAAATAAAGTTAACTAGAGTTTAGTTAAAGTAGGAACCTGAAAATGCGGGGTGTCACACATCTCAAGCTTCTTTGGGATCAAAGTGCATACTAAATATGGGGCCTTTTTCGTTAAAATTATTGTTTTTCATTCTATGATTCCTATACGATTTTTATGTGTATACCGCAAACCTCAATGTTAATCCGAAAGCCCAAAATTACTTATATATAGTTGATTTTCAGAATTTGAAGGCCCCAAGAAAGTAGGGACGTAAAGGTCTAGCTTTATTTTAGTCCCCTTTAAGCCGGCAACGAAGTGAAGTAAAAATCAGAGCGCTAGAGGCCAGTTTAAGAACGGATGATTCCATATTGATTTTCAGTGGGTTTGGTAACTAAGGGCCTTTTGATGGGCTGTTAAGAAAATATGGAGTCTCCCAATGACTTAAGTTGAAAAACATGCTAAAAGAATTGACTGTCAGTGGGACTTGAAATCTTGAATCCATCCTCCCACGGACACAGCAAAATCCTTATTACTGAACTAAGGCAATATTATCTAGCTTCATATATTTATTTCAGTTAATAAAAAATTCATTAAGGCAAACATACAACAAGTTGCGTCCAACTCTTTTTGGATAGCAAAACTAACTCTTTATAAATATTAGGGGTGCGTTTGGTTCGCATGAATTAAATGGAATTCAATGGAATTGGAATTTGAATTCCAACTCTTGAGGTGTTTGGTTCATTGAATTTGTTGGAATTGAAATTTCAATTCCAATCTTGTGTGTTTAGTTGACAAACGAATTCGAATTGGAATTTGGTATGAATTCCTTCAAATTCCTTTAACTAAGGGAATTCAAAATCCTTCCAATATTAGAAGGAATTCAACTTAATTTATTGGAATCTTCGAACGGTTAATTTCATTTTGACCCGAACCGATTCGAACCGCACCAGTTTCGACCGGAACTGTTTCGTACCGTACCAGTTTCGACCGGTACCATTTTGGACCCAACCGTTTCGGACCGTACCAGTTTCGACCGGTACCGTTTCCGACCGAACCGTTTTGGATCGTACCAGTTTCGACCGGTACCGTTTTGACCGGTATCGTTTTGGACCGAACCGTTTTTACCGGTACCAGTTTCGACTGGTACCATTTCAGACCGAACTGTTTCGGACCGCACCAGTTTTGATCGGTACCGTTTTCGGTCCGTACCAATTTCGACCGGTACCGTTTTGGTACCTTCGACCGGTACCGTTTCGGACCGTACCAGTTTCGACCGGTACCAGTTTCGACCGGTACCGTTTCGGACCGTACTAGTTTTGACCGGTACCAGTTTTCGACCGTACCAGTTTTGACCGGTACCATTTCGGACCGTACCAGTTTCGACCGGTACCGTTTTGGACCGAACCGTTTCAGACCGTACCAGTTTCGATCGGTACGGGTCGAGTGCACGTCGAAACGGTACAGGTCGAAACAATAGAGGTATAAACAGTTCGGGTCGAAACGATACTGGTTGAAACGGTACGGGTCACAACGATGCGGGTCGTGGGGGCAAGAGTGATAAATTTCAATTTATTAACCAACCAAACACAATAATAAAGGGTTTGAGATTCCAATTCCTTTTGGAATGTTTAAATCCCAAATCCAATTCTTTCTAATTTCAATTCCTACACAAATTCCAATTCCAATTCCAAACCATTCCACGAACCAAACGCACCATAGATTCATTGATCTTTGAGTCATAACATTACTATGCATGACCTGTTGGACTTGGCAAAGTAACTTCACAGCTTTTGGCGCAAGAAAAACAAATACATCAAAAGCAAATGGTATAAACAAGTATTGGCTGTCAAGACACTTTCTTGTGTTTGATCACTTTGTCCGAAGCAGCTTTTAAAGAAGTCTGACCTATCATATAAACGCTACTCCCATAAGCGGTAAAGCAAAGGAGAAACCCCTATAAGATCCACACACAAGTGTTTCCCACATATCCATCCGAAGGCCAAAATTAGGGGCCCTCTTTGTTTGGTCTCCCTAGCCCTATGGGTCAGCCCCGTTCCAAATATGTGTAGAAATTAATTATATATATTGCAAAGCAAATAATCTTACATGTCATAATATTATGCAATCTCAGATGCCACATAGGATGTGATGTGGTAACTCTAGACCAATTAAAAAAAAGAATAAATATTTAACCTAATATATTAAATACCTTATCTACTAAATGTAAATATTAAACCTTTATTATTTTCTCTATCATGTTTCCTCCCATAACTTTTAAACATTGATATCTTTTATATACGAGATTTTTTAAAGAAAAAAATTACACCAAATTAACGAGCGTTTTATTATCTTTCCAATGAGTACCATAGTGCTATATAAAAAACGGAGAAAAAAAACGACTATTTTTTGTAACCCGACAGGTATTGTGTCAGGTTTAGGATTAGTTTAAAAAAATTGTGGGTTTGGGTCGGGCCTGGGATTAGGTGATACCCGACCCAATTACCCTTATTTTATATTAGAATATGATAACTTATGGCAAAAATTTGTTAAAAATAAATAATAATAATAATAATAATAATATTCATTAATCATATATTGGTAAGTCATTAATTATGTTGTCATATTAAATATTTTATTATGTCATATTAGATATTTCAACCCGGGACGCTCCCGGGATAAAAACTAGTCTATTAATATATATAAAAGAATTGATAGTTGATGACGTGGCGTGCAATGGTGGCCTCAATCTCTTCATAAAACTGCCACGTGGCATAATAATCGAAAGAGTTTGGTGTTTTTGAATTTTTTTTCATTTTTTTATTAAAAAAAAAAAGAAAAAGCGGAGCAAACCCTGTTATCTCACGCTCTCTGATCTCCCACATTATCACAATCTAAACCCTAACCATAATCGTCACCTCCATTGTCACCTCTCTCCCAATCCTCACCTTCTCTCCCCTTCAACTAGTGGCGGATGTAGCATTAAAGGAGGGGTAACACCCGCTACCCCTCAACTTTCTCGGCGTAGTGCGAAATTTTATTTAGTTTTTATGTTTTTTATATTACGTTACCCCTGGAATTATATTAACATTACTCCTCAATTTTTTAAAAACCTAAAACACTCTCAAAGTTTATCATTAGTCCATCATAAAAAAAAGATAGAAGCATATATGTCCATAACCCATTGAACATTCCATTTGTATTTATAACATAGAAGCTCAAAGGCTTAAGCCCAATTAGTTGGTTAAGGGTAGAGGTGCACATATCGAGGGTTTTTTAATATCCAGTTCCGGGTAGAACACGTATGGCAAAATTGGGTATTGAGAGAAACCAGGTAGGGTTTAGGTACAAGTATTGAGAAGAAAAATCATACCATATGTACCCAAGTAGGGTATGATCGGGTTTGGGTATAACCGGGTAAGGGTCCGGGAATTAATATCCGGTTTTAAAAAGTAAGTTTTTTTATTGTTTTGTTTAAAAATTATATTTGGTTTGTAATTTGGAAAAATAATTAATACAAATTACAATAACATAAATTCATCAAACTACAAACTATATGCTTTATAATATGCATTTTATAAAAAAATCTTAAATCTAAAAGTTGTAAAGTAAAATAAAATATACTTTAAAAATTCGGGTATTAAAAAAAGTCGGTATCGGGTACAGGGTATGACCGGGTTCAGGCATAATTTATAACCAGTCTCTAGTATTTTCGGGTATAAATCGAGTATGGGTATGGAGCCCAAATGTATACATTATGGTGCAAAAAACAATAATAAGATGACGTCACAGAAATAGATTATCGATTGTTTCGTTTTCATTGTATGAAAGTGCATGCACGGTAAAAAAAAATAAACGTTACCCCTAAAAATTTGGTCTAGATCCGCCACTGCCTTCAACTAATACCCAGATCCATAATCGTCATAGCTAGATCAACACCGGAGTTCGTTGGAAACCCAAGCAACTAATCTCTGCTCTTTCCTTTAGATGTTTTCCGATTATACATCTACCGGTCTTCAAATCTGTGTACAATAACTTCAAGCATCGATTTCAAATCTCTAAAGGTACAGGTTTTTATATAATTGTAGAGCCAACACTAATAGTGATTTAATCTAACTATGTATCGATGTAATCTGTCCATAAACAATTGAACAATGGATTAGGTTCATACTTTTTAACTAATAAGTTATAGATATGAACATGAAAGCATGAAAAGAGTTTTATACTTTTATGACAAAGTTAGATGACTCCATGGTTCATTCTTTTTGGTAAAATAGTATTTCGTATATGACATTGTAACTATGCACTTGGTCTCGATAAGTAATTTATCAAAATTAGGTCATGGTTGATTGGAAATTTTCATCACACTCAAGATCTATATATTAGTAGAAGGCTTCAATTGGTAAAAGTTTTTATTTTGTTATTTGTACTTGTTAGGTGCTTGGTTTTAAAAAGCCCACCTAAACATCTTGGAGCCTTTCTTTATACACACACACCTTGAAGCTATAACCTACATATATATATAAAAAATGGCTTTCTCTCCCAAGATTCTGCAAAGGGTATCACGATCTCTTACTTCCATAAACAATTACCGATTGTTATCATCATCTTCTTCTTCAGATTATACTCTTCTTTTTCAACATAAAACGTCTGCTTGTCCTTCTTTTCTTGATAACTATAACCGCAACCACGTTTGCAGTAGAGATTTCTGCTCTGGGTCACCTAGTTTTGACCAACTTAATTCTCAAGGGCCTGCTCCCATTGATTACAGGTTTGTTCTCTCATCATTTGCTCTTTGTGGGTAACCCTCTATTTAGTTTGTAGTGTATACAAATTCTGTTATGCACTGAATCTAAGTTTTGTATGAATTTATGGTACTGATATGTTAGGAATTTAGGATGTACATCAGTTTGACATTTAAGGTTCTTGGTTTGTTAAAACTTAAAAGAATTCTATATATGTATGTATGTATGTATAGCCCTCTTTTATTTTTGTTCTAATTCACTATGTAGTGTACTTCTTGTTGATTAAAATCTAGAATTGGGATCAAATTTTGAACCCGAAATGCCCTTTAGCATCAAAAGCCGAAAAGCACGGGGCTTTCTCTTAGAGCGGGTGGAACATACTAATATTTAGCACCAAGAAACTAGTGAGTTGTGAGCTGTTTATTTGAATTTGGTTGTTTGAGCTTCTGGTTAACAAAGAAGGTCATTTGTTGTGTTGTCCCTTGTGTATGTGTTATTTTATGCAAAGTGATATATAAAGAAGTTGGCATACATAACAAGCTTCATTTTTGAGAAGTAAGCTTTATGTTATTAGAGATATCGAAAACTTAGAAGTACCAGATTGCAAGCTGTATGGTATATTTCTAGAATATAGTCACCTATCTTTTTGTATATGCTTGCCCATGTGATGATGTGTCTCATCTTTTGTTTTGAAAAGTGCGTTGATTTGTATCCTCATATAAGTAGATTAACTCTGCATTTCTTTGATCATGATTCATGACAGTCATTGTAATAGTTTTTAGCTATCCGTTCTTTTGTAATGAGAAGAAATTGAAATTGCTAATAGTTAAGATGCACACAGTGCTTTGCTACAGGAGGATGAATTTCATAAACTGGCCGATGCAACCATTCATGATTTGTTGGAGAAGATAGAGGTAATCATCTTTGTGTAAAGTGCTTAAACTTTTCAAGTTTAGTTGCTTATGAAATCTCTTAATTTTTAGCTTTCTGATTTAATGGTTAGACTCTTCATAAGCCAGATATAGAGAAGCATTAGTATAAACCGCCTTCCTTTATCTAACTGAATTGAATCGTTTTCATATACTTGTTTCCCTCATTCATCCATTTTGAATATATTATTGTTCATGAGTTATTTTGCTTCTTGGTTACTAGTTTTGCAGTTTTAATTATAACTCCACGCCAGTTTGAGTAACTTTTCTTACCCATTTCACCTCATGCCCATAACAATGCTAAGGGTATGTTTGCAAACATTTACTGTTTTGAATATAGAAATTCTGGATTGATTTGGTTTGTTTGTGATGGTTTGCGATTGAAATAAATGGAGGGAAAAGAGGAGGGAAGTTATGAAAGGAAGTTATAAAACTTAATCTTTCAACACACTAATAAAACACAATGTTTGACCCATATATACATATGAACCGGTGCTATAACCGGACGCGACCCTTGACCTTAACCAACATAACCCTTTGCTAAATGTGACAACCATTCACATAAGGGTAACTAGACTTAGGATAATAAACATAATAAATCCTAACATAAGTTCAAATAAAACATAACATATGTTTATAAATAAATGAATCAAGATTAACATCTAACAATCTCCCCCCTAATCTTGATTCTTGCACTTGGCTTTAGTCTTCACTTGATGAGGATCTTGAGCGTTTCTTCGGGGGCAATGCCGAGTCTTCCCATTCGGCTCTCTTGTTCTCATAGTCCTCCATTGCTTCTTCATTGATCTCCACTACCAACTCTCTTCCTTTGTACTTGAGATGATACCACTCTAGCATCTCCAAATAACGAACATAAGTTTGCCTCAAATTCATTGTGATACCTTCCTTTGACACTAGGCTTGGCAAACCTCTTCCATATCCCATTGACATGGCCACTACCGTCCAATTTGCATCTCTTGTTACCTTCTCATAACCACCAAATACTTGCACCGTCTTGTAAAGATCCAACAAACATATTGGATAACCCGTCTCATCTCTTGGTGGGATTGGAGCCTTATTCTTCATTTGTAAGAATTCCTTCATAAACCAATTAACGGTTCTTTCAAACTCCAATTCAAACTTTCTCTTGTATCTCTCAACCGTGCTAGTGATGTGAATCAAGTCCATAAACACAACACAATCTTGCAATTCGGATCCTTCGGTTGGATACATCACCGGACCTCTTTCCATAACACCTTCATATTGATCTTTATTAATGGAAAAGTCGTCAAAATGCTTAAAAATGGACGCTCTTTCTTTGTCTTCATTCGTTAATCCCTCCAACTTGTCGCTTTCAAACCTAACCCGCTTGCCTTTGTCTTTGAACCCCACGCCATTTCTGTTTTGGGTTCGGCCGCTTGCTTCCCCTATGCCACGGCCACTTTCAATCTCATCTTTATTATCTTTTCCAAATGCGGGACACTTAAATGTGAAATGGTCATCCGATTCACATATGCGACATAGTATTATCCTTCTAAACTCTTGGATAATAGGCTTCTTGATGTAACAAACATCGCCTTCAAATTCTACTTCATATCCCTCTTGTGTCAATTTTTCAACACTTAATATATTCTTTCTAAGTGTGGGTATGTAGAACACATCTTGAATCTTGTGTTCTTTTCCACAACTTGCAACCGCAACACTACCCTTGCCACGAAAATATTCTTTCCTATAGCCTTTTGGGCAACCATCTATACCATATGAATTGTTTAGAACAATAAACAATCTCTTGGTGCCACACCCATGTTCTTGGCGTGTCAAACTAACAAACCACAAATCATCCCAACCCTTTTCATCACTACCCTTAACCATAAACTCGGTTTTACCAATTTTCTTAGGACAATTACGCCTATAATGAAAGGGTTCTTTGCACTTACTACAACACATTGTAGAGGGATAATCGGCCACTTTCTTTTCTGTTCCGATTTGCCGATCGAATTCCGATTGTGCATCTCTTTTCTTCTTTGCTTCGGTATCCCTCACGGATACACTACTTGATCCGATGTTAAACGAAGATAATTGCATATTGAGCGAGTCTCCTATGCTTTCTTGGTTCGCCTTCTTGGCCTTCCATCTATGATTCTCAAAATCATACACTAGACTAGGGATTAGCGGTCCACATCCATAACCGCCTTCTTTCCCCATCTTCTTGACTGCTTCGTTTCTCTCTACATCGAATATACCACAGGTCTTGATCGTTGGCTCTGATGCCATGTTTTGAATATAGAAATTCTGGATTGATTTGGTTTGTTTGTGATGGTTTGCGATTGAAATAAATGGAGGGAAAAGAGGAGGGAAGTTATGAAAGGAAGTTATAAAACTTAATCTTTCAACACACTAATAAAACACAATGTTTGACCCATATATACATATGAACCGGTGCTATAACCGGACGCGACCCTTGACCTTAACCAACATAACCCTTTGCTAAATGTGACAACCATTCACATAAGGGTAACTAGACTTAGGATAATAAACATAATAAATCCTAACATAAGTTCAAATAAAACATAACATATGTTTATAAATAAATGAATCAAGATTAACATCTAACATTTACTAGAGCTGTGAGCTAAAACTTTAAGTTGTATAGAATTGTCTAGCAAATGTGGCTGTATCTGTAAAGTGTAAATGAAATAAAGCATGTTTAAAAAAAAAACAATTGCGGTGCGTGCCTCGAGGTGTGTCTCAAGGCGATTTGGTAAAAAAACGAGTTTGAGGCGGCGCCTCAGGGTGTCATTTTGTACGTGCGCCTTATAGGCCTTAGGCACTAACAAAATTGTGTCAATTTCAAGCATTTCCATGTTTTTTAAAGTGCGTTTTTTGATGATGAATTCGTTAGTATTTCATTTTTTTTATAAGATATATAATATTTATATTTATTTTTTAATTACACCTCGGTTTGCAGTATTTCTCGTGAGGCAAAGGGAAAACGCCTCGAGGCACGAGTCTGTACTTTTAAACCTTGCATAAAAGGGGACACATTTAAATTTTTGTTAGAGATGCACGTAGTGTGAAAGGGTATTTTTCTTATTAAAAGTTCACAACTTTAAATGCCATTTCAAGTAACTTCATCCGGTAATTCCTTGCTCCATTTACCGTACATAGGGACTTTTGATACCCCCCCCCCCCCCCCCCCATATCTTCATCTTGAACATTCAGTCTCATTTATAAGCTCTTGGTAGCTACTAAAAACCTCTGTCAGTGTCATGAAAAACTAAGGGCATAAACAAGTCAAGCCGAGCTCGAGCACGTATAAATTTAAGTTCGGCTCATGTATTATTTATTAATTATGTAATTACTTCATTAATATAAAATATTAAAATGTCTCTATCTATACACGCACACATGCGTGTATGTAGGGGTGTCAATCGTGTCGGGTTGGTGGGTTGGCGGGTTTACAGGTTCGCAGGTTGATGGGTTGAAATGTGCAACCCGAACCCAACCCATATTACTATTCGTGTCAAATATTTCAACCCTAACCCGACCCACATAAAATCCGGGTCAACCCGAAAACGACCCGTTTAACCCATATTTTTAAATTAGTCATACATGTTCATGAGTTAAAAGCGGGTTGTTGGGTTGTAAGCGGGTTATCAATAAAATGTTTAATGGTGAGTATATAAGTGTGACAAATAAATAATATAGTGTGCCAAAAATAACACAATTATAACTAACCATGTAAATAGAAGAAAAACAAAAATATAATAGATTTTTTTTTTCTAAATACTTAAACGGGTTAACGGGTCAACCCATTTTATATATGTGGCAACCCGTACCTGACCCGTTTTTAATACGGGTCGACCCGAACCCGACCCGTTTTTTTAAACGGGTCGTGCTACTTGACCCAAATCTGTTTTTTTTCGTGTCGGGTTCGGGTCGGTTTTCGGGTCGTGTCAATAATTGCCGCCCCTACGTGTATGTATGTGTGTGTATTATAATATTTATATAAATAAGAGGCTGGTTTAGCTTTGTGTGCTTTGTCAAACTCAGTGGCTTAGCTCGTTTATTAAATGAGCTTCAATCTTTGCCCTAGCTCATTTATGTATGGCTTAATTCAGGCTTTTATCAAAATTTATCTTGCTGGAAAACAATAAAAACGCATAAAAAATAATTAATAATAAAAATAATAGAAAAAATTATCTTTGATTCGGTCCTTGACCTGTAAGTTGAAACTTTTGCAAAAAAACCCACCAACTGAATCCAAACTCTATAACACGAAGAACCAAAATATGAAGAAGATTTGCATGTTTGGCATCTTGACATGTGTGCTTGTGCTGTTCTTGCAACATCAAGGTGTCGATGCCACAAGACAAACGCAACACGGTCATGGCTCGAGGCTGCTGAAAGAGACGTTTTACCCGAGATATGGAGAGACTATCCCAAGTTCGTTACCATACGGGAACACCTCTACGACCTTCAATGTTTTAGCTTTTGGTGTTTGTAAACGGGAGGTATTAACTATGATTGTACCAAATGGCTTAGTCTTCTTAATCAAACCCATATCATTCTCAGGATCCAATTGCGAATCAAAAATTGTTTTTCAGTTTGATGGCAAGATCATAGCTCTAAACAGATCTAGAAGTCTGGACTCCTTCGATGGCTCGAGTTTACAAAGCTCAACGGGATAACGATCTTTGGAACTGGTGTTATTGACAGGCAAGGCGCAGGATGGTGGAGCAAGTCCTCCGGCACTAAACCAACAGCGGTCAGGTTTTACGGGAGCTCTGATGTAACAGTAATAGGCATAACGATACAAAACAGTCAACAAACACACCTCAAGTTCGACAACTATAAATCGGTATAGGTGTTAGATGTCACTATTTCGTCACCAGGTGACAGTCCAAACACAGATGAAATTCACTTGCAAAACTCTCACGATGTAACCATCCATAGCACCAGACTTGCTTGTGGAGATGATCCTGTTTCTATACAAACAGGATGTTCGGGTGTAAACATACATAATGTGGATTGTGGACGGGGTAATGGAATAAGAATCGAGAGCCTTGATAAACATAACACGAAAGCATGTATTTCTAACATTAAAGTTCGTGATACAAATTACAAAGGTCCATGACACAGATAACGTAGTAAGAATAAAGACACGGCAGGGTGGTTACGGCTCGGTGCAAGGCGCGACATTTTCCAACATTGAAGTTTCAAAAGTCAATATATATATATTTTTTTTTGAACGGCTTCAAAAGTCAATAATTAAGGGTTCATGAGGAAGAACATAGTGCACTTTGATGGCAAAACAGTAACAAAAAGAAAAATTTTTCACTAAGAGTGTAAGGCTCGATTGGAATAAAAATTATCGCATGATATGACCGAAATCTCAAAGTGGGACTTTATTTTAAACGGAAAATATGAAGGAAGAAAAAAGGAAACATGTAGGAAACAAACAATTAAAGCGAACTATTGTCGGACAAGGTGGCGATGGTAGTGGCGACACGCCGCCCTAGCTAGGGTTTTTATCAAGGGGTGACGGCTAGGGTTTGTATTTTCTGGTGGTGCATTGGAAACGGCATAGAGACTAGTGTCACGGAGTAAATCTTTTGACTCACGCGTGGCACTTAGACTCGTTCTAAGTTCAGCCTTGGTATCGATATTAGTTGTGTTTGGCAGTGGAAGTTTTGGTTTTGTAGCACTTGGTTCACAAGTGTACAAGATAAGGATTACAATGCTTGTTTACAAGTGAGCTAGGTTAGTTCAAATGATGGCCCATGAAGCCTATTTATAGTAGTAAGTGGTTATCTAGATAGTTCTTAATCTAGATCATTTTAGAGATATTTTATACATACTTGATTCTAGAGTTTTCTTGTATAATATCCAACATTTGGATGATGATTCAAGGTCCTTCTAGGCCCTTCTTTGCTAGTAAGTTTAGACCAGAATTTCTGGTATATTCTAGAGCCTTTCGTACTAAGGTATGTTGGCTTAATGTTTTAGTACTTCGTTGTATGATCCGGGTAATTCCAGGATTTCCAACAGCCTTTGACGCCTCGTAAATGGTTTGGAAATTTTCGGAATCTCGGTGTAAAGGCTTGTAATTTAGGCGGGGCGTGACACTAGGTTGGCTCTGATACCATGTAAGATGATAGAATTGGTTGATTGTATTTCATTCAATAGAGTTACAATATATAGAGATAAATTGACCCTGTGAGCTTGAAACTAAAACCTTAAATAGTGTCTGAAAACTTTGTATTCACGGTGTTAGCTGCCTCCTTAGTATATACTATTGGATTTGCACAAGAGTTGATAACAATAATCATCTTAGATGTAGGAAGATTGTTAATCCATGCTTGCAACACCATTATGTACTGGAATCTTTATTTCAACCCTATTTTCTTCTTGTCTGACAGGAATATGGTGATTCTGTGGACATTGATGGTTTCGATATAGATTATGGGGTTAGTTTCGATTCCCATATAACTTTGCTTGTTTTCTTTAAGTCGATTATTTATATAACAATTTTGTTTTGATTTTGACAGAACCAAGTTTTAACCGTAAAATTTGGTAACTTGGGAACTTATGTGTTAAACAAACAGACACCAAACAGACAGATTTGGATGTCTTCACCTGTGAGGTACAAACCTTCTTGATTTCATGTTGGTTTATGTTTGATATTCATGTAGTTTTAATGTAATTATGTGCAGTGGTCCTTCAAGGTTTGACTGGGATCGAACCGCTGAAGCTTGGATATACAGGCGGACAAAGGCTAAACTTCTTGATACATTGGAAAATGAGATTAAACAACTGTGTGGTGACCCCATAAAACTTTCTTAAATCTTCCAAATGTTCTAAAAGGTCACATTAACCCAATCTTACTGAACCATTCTAGTGTTGATTTGTACTCTATGCAATAAAAGTTGTATACTGTTAATCTGTTATGGATTTGTTGGATAAAATTTTAAAAAGAAGTTTATGTGATTTTTTTAAAAATCTTGATACAACTCAAAGTTGATTAAGAACATAGTAAAAATGTTCATAAGCTCAATATTATTGGTTCATTGGTTTGAACCTTTCTAGCTGGTTTGATTTGACAAAGAAATGAATCAAAGTCTAAATATAGTAAGAAAATAAAGTGAACTGTACTCTTCATCTTTTAAAGCCATAACAAAATATGTGAATGGGTTGTCTTTGTTATTAGTTATATTAAGGATGGTGGTAATGGTACACCTTCAAAATTAATTATACACCCCTCTATACTTCGTGTATAGGGTTATAGGCGTGTGCACAAACTATAACGCGTCATTAATGCCCATCAGTTGCGAGTCTTATCAGACCTATACGTGACTGATAGGGGCCAGAAACATTCTCATTGTCAGTATATGGATTATTCAATAGGTAACCTACGTATTAACAAGAAAACAATGTTATTAAAAAAAACGGTTCTCAAAACTTTGAACAATATAATAGAGTAGAATTAGAACAAAATTATCAAAATAATTTAGTAGCATTGTGAGGGAACGTAAGAAGAATGATGGAGGAAGTAATGTCACTTATTTGAGGTGTGTTTTATATCTAGATGATTGATTTATTTTAAAAAGTCTATAGGTCATTTATTTATTACTCGTGTTTAATAATACTGTAAGAAAAAGGTAGGTAATTAGGGTTGACAATGGATTATTCACTTGAATAGCTCCTACTTTGTTATTATAACACTCCCCACAGAGAGAATTCATATATTGGTTTTCATACTCATCCCTATACTATGTCTATAGCCACGAAAAGTTGACTACTTATTTAATTTTATTTGCCTTTTAAAAAACTCTTAAATTTCATTATTGTCTATATCCATATCGTACTAGCAGCGTGCCCGTATAATGTGACGGAGACTACAACCATTTTTACGGGTAGACATAATTTGGTTCGGTTCAGTTTGGTAAATTAGATTAGATTATTAGTTTTCAGTTCGGTTAGGTTAGTTTTATTAATAATCAACCAAAGTTTAGCTAAAAATTTTACTTTGAAGTACATGAAATAGGGGTATAAAAGCTAAAAATATATGAATATATAAGGTTTAGTTTTGGTTTGGTTAATTTCTATTAAGTATGGATAAAAAACGACAACCAATTTTAAGTTAATTCAGCTTTTGCTTAACTCAGATTTCTATTGACTTCGCTTCGGTTTCGTTTGTTTTTTGTTTGTTTTGCTTAACGATATTGTTGCTCACCCCTAGATATTGTTAATCACGCAATACATCACCTTTTTAAAATTAAAAATATTAGGAATAATATACTCAAATTAAAGAGGATAAATGTTCTTTTTTATGATGTATTTTTTTTTTTTAAATTATTAACGTATGAAAAGGTTATGTTTGTTTAGAAATCGCAGGTAGTTGCCTTAAAATAAGGGGGGACATTGTAACTATTATTTAAATAAGCAAAAATTAAGTAAACTTATTGGAATTAAAGTGTAATTAAGATGAGAGTATTAGACCAAGGAGTGTGGGATTGGGGAGCCTAGGTGGCACCCTCCCCCGATGGTGACCCCCCCCCCCCCCCAATTTTGGTGTAACCGAGGATGATTCTCCGTCCATTTTCAGATTTTCTTACCATTTTTTGACCGTTGTATTCAAATAAAAAAAACGTAAAAGGGGAAACCACACCCCGTAGTTTTAAAGTATAAAAGTGTTTGAAAGACTAATTTACTCTTATTTTAGAACACTACATATGCATTAAAATATTTTTTTTAACTTTTAGAATACCACATTAACATGAGATCTTGAATGCAGGATTTTTCAGGTAACTCCTGATGTCTTCTTTATTCATTTTGTGTGTGTAGGGGGGGAGGGGGTTGAACAAGACGAGATAAGTTGGTCCATATTTATAACTTAATAAAATGAATGAGTAAAAAAAGCACTATATTACGGGTGCTCTTAAAGAGTACATTGCTTTTGCATGCATTTTTTACTATTCAAACTATTAAATACTGTCACACCTTCAAATTACCACTTGCGGGGTTTTACCGCGAGACGCATGACAAACTAGGATCCAAGTCAACGATCACAATAAACAACTCTATATGAAAAGCGTAAATCCATAAACAACGATTTTATAAGCGGAAGCAGTTAAGAAGTATTTAAACAGCTATGCTATGATCCAAAGTTATTCAAAACACTTTTTATTACAAAACGTGCAACTATGCCTAGACGCCAATGCAAACCCGTGCGCCTAGTTCCATTCATTGCTACCTTAGCGACCTGAGAAAAACATGCCAAAAAGATGTCAACATATAATGCTGGTGAGTTCACAGGTTTGTTCAATATGTTACCAAAATGTTACCATGTCCATACTATATCAATGTTACTAAGTACGCTAGCTAGGCGTATGTTTTATTACTACTACGATTGGAAACCATTACTAGACACGTTTAGCAATGTTTAGCATGTTTAAGCAGCCCGTATGTTCAGCATGATACCAATGTTCCTGTTCGAGACAATATGCACCCGCCCGGCCCTCCAAGCCGACGAGTGGGGCAGGTCACGCCCAATAGATCTATCCACATTTCCCCCGTTGTGCATCTCCGCACATTCATGGTTTCCCCCGGGACATCCAAAGATCGTATAGCAATATAAGTTAAAACCATAGTATGACATATGTTACCAAAATAGTTTAGCGCATGTTTTCTCCCCCAAAAGTTAAAGCAGTAAAAGTGGGGCCGTGAACTCACCTTAAATAGCGTTCTTCGGTTACAAATAAAGATGTTAAGCCCTTGATAATCCCTCTACCGGAGATCTATCAAAATGTTCACATAAGTGTTCCGACTAATAACCATAAGGTTATCTAGTCCCCGATTGTCCAGATCATAACCAAGTATGTTTTAAAACGTGTTTGAATGTTTAACCGACACACTAGACCGACCCGACATCCCGTTGGTGACCCATTACCCTAACTAATCATGTACACATAGATTACACACAAGGTTCAAGCATAAAACACTTAGTTTGTATCAAAAATCTCATTTCTGCATCAGAACGGTCGAACCAGTCAGTTTTCAGTCTCCTTCGCCCGTTTTACATCTCCTTCGCCCGTTTTACATCTCGTTCGACCGTTTGATGTCTCCTTCGCCCGCTAAACCACATTCGCCCAACAAAAACCCAGGTTCGACCCTGGATTTCCTCCTTCGCACCTTCGATCGGTCGAACGAGGCCAGGTTCGCCCCTGTTGTATAAATTTTCCTAAAAACGCTTCAAACACATTCAAAACGACTCGAAACATCATCAAACACAGCAGTCAAACATTGATAACTTATTCCTACAAAACCCCACCGATTTCCCCCGATAATACGTCCGTTTCAGCCCTTTCCCAAAATGGTAATGATTATGGAAACATCACTTTCATGCATGAATAATTTACCCAATTTGGAAACTTTTGAAATCGATTCATATTCAACTTGAAATGCTCAGTTTGTCGAGTGTTCGATCTTTTCTTATCAATTCTATTGATCATAAATATCATGCATCAAGTCTAGATTCGTTAAAACCCCCAAATACCCATAATATCATCATATCCAATCCTAACCCTAAACAACAATAATCTAGCATCAATAGCAATCCTATATCATGTTTCTATCATAGATATAGCAGCAAATCATTGCACCACACATAACATCACATAATACACAATTTTCATATGTTATTCACCATGAAACCTATGTTAATGATAATGTTTTGATTTAGAAAGATGTTTAAAAGGTTTTTAATCATAAAAACACCCTTAGAGCAGATCCGGACAATTAGGGTTAGATGAAAACGAATTAAAATGCTTTTACAAAGGTTTAGGATTAAGAACACACCTTGGATTCTTGTTTAGATGTTGTAGATAGGTTAGATTATGAAAAAGAAGAGCAAAAACTCCTTCCTTAGTGTTTTAGATCGTTTGAGAGCGTTTTGGGACGGTTAGGGTTTGTGAAATGATGAAAAATGACAAAGGTTGGTATTTATACTATCCATCCTTCGCCCCATTTCAATGGTCGAAGGTGGTCTCCTTCGACCCTTCCACAGGGTCGAATGAGCCTTGTCCTGGTCGAAAGGAATTCTTTCAATTTCACTCCCCAGGTTCGCCCATTTATAAAGGGTCGAACCAGACAAAGGTTCTCCTTCGACCACTCGAAGTGGTCGAACCAGAATCCATTTTCAACCAATTTTCCAGTTTGTCGTGTTTAACGCATTCTAACACATATTAACACATAAGCATGCAACCTTAGTCTATGTTTAACATATTTAAGCATGAATAATCATTTATACATCATTTAAACACATCTATGTATATAATCCACCACACGATCCATAATCTACACATATACTTAATTAGTTCATGTAATGTCACCAACAACGGAACCCGGTACTAGTGTATTACCAAAACGACTCCCCAATGATCCTCCAGATCATTGTACCCTGGACAATCCTAACTTGACCCGACTCAACTAACCCAGTTAAGTCTGTTTATAAACGTTTCTCGCTAAGGTAGACTTAGATGTTACTAATATGTTTAAGCCAAACATGCCGGGTGTCACATCATCCCCACGTTGAAAGAATTTTTGTCCCGAAAATTGCGCAAAGCCCCACAAAGAAAGAAACGAAAACAACAGAACGAAAGAAAATTACCGGATGTCACATCATCCCCACGTCGAAAGGAATCTCGACCCGAGATTCATTCCGCTTCAGCCGTAACATGCCTCGATTCAAACGCGCGTTTCGGAAAAAGATGAGGATACTTAGCTTTCATCTGATCCTCCCGTTCCCATGTGAACTCCGGTCCACGGTTCGAGTTCCAACGGACTTTAACGATGCGGATTTTACTCCGACGAAGGCTATGAATCTTGTAGTCGAGAATCTCGACAGGTTCTTCCACAATGCGAAGACGATCATCAACCTTGATCTCCTCTAGTGGTACAATGAGAGATTCATCAGCCAAACACTTCTTCAAGTTGGACACATGGAAGACGTTGTGCACACTACCGAGCTCCACCGGTAAGTCAAGTCTGTATGCCACCGGTCCAATCCGATCCAGGATTGCGAATGGTCCGACATATCGAGGGTTAAGCTTGCCACGCTTTCCGAAGCGTATGACGCCCTTCCATGGTGAAACTTTCAGAAGTACTTTGTCCCCAACCTGGAACTCTAAAGGTTTTCGAAGGCGATCGGCATAGCTCTTCTGATGATCCCGTGCAGCAGCCAAACGTTGACAAATCTGTACGATTTTCTCCGAAGTTTCGTACACAAGTTCCGGACCAGTGAGCTGGCTCTCGCCTACCTCGGCCCAACAAAGTGGTGATCGACATTTCCGTCCGTAAAGAGCCTCGAACGGAGCTGCCTTGATACTAGAGTGATAGCTGTTGTTGTAGGAGAACTCCACTAACGGCAGGTGGATCTCCCAACTTTTGCCAAAATCGATAACACATGCCCAGAGCATGTCTTCCAAGGTTTGAATCGTCCGCTCGCTCTGTCCATCAGTTTGCGGATGATAAGTTGTACTCATATCCAACTGAGTACCCAAAGCCTTGTGCAGAGCCTTCCAGAAACGCGAAGCGAAACGAGAATCACGATCAGAGATAATAGAAACAGGCACCCCGTGCCGAGCAACCACATCCTTAAGGTAAAGTCGAGCCAACCGCTCGAGTCCATCGGTTTCCTTAATAGGTATAAAACGCGCCGATTTTGTCAGCCGGTCAACAATCACCCAGATCATATCATAACCACTAGGTGATCTTGGCAGCTTGGTGACAAAATCCATCGTGATTCGCTCCCACTTCCATTCCGGAACCTCTGGTTGTTGCAGGAGACCAGACGGCCTCTGATACTCCACCTTGACTTTAGCACAAGTCAAACATTTCTGACATAAGAAGCTATATCAGCTTTCATGTTCGGCCACCAATAAAGTATCTTCAAATCCTGATACATCTTATCGGAGCCAGGGTGAATAGAATACCGGGATTTGTGAGCTTCATCCAAAACAAGCTCGCGCAATCCCCCAAACAATGGGACCCAAACACGTCCCGCAAAATAGTGTAAACCATCGGTCCTGAGTTCAAGATGCTTGTCAGCACTATGCATAGTTTCAGCCTTAAGGTTTTCCTCCTTCAAAGCTTCCAACTGTACAGAACGGATTCGGTCAGGCAATGACGAATGAATGGTGAGCTGTAAGGCTCGAACGCGACGAGGATTCGCAGACTCCTTCCTGCTCAAGGCGTCCGCCACAACGTTCGCCTTGCCAGGATGATATTTGATGGCACAGTCATAATCGTTCAGGAGTTCTACCCAGCGACGCTGCCGCATGTTCAACACCTTCTGGTCGAAAATATGCTGAAGACTCTTGTGATCGGTATATACTTCACACTTGGTACCGTACAAGTAATGTCTCCAGATTTTCAACGCAAAGACTACTGCACCCAGTTCCAAGTCATGAGTAGTATAGTTCTTCTCATGAACTTTGAGTTGACGAGAAGCATAAGCGATAACCTTCCCGCGTTGCATCAACACGCAACCGAGACCACAAATAGAAGCATCACAGTACACAACGAAATCATCCGTACCCTCTGGTAAGGATAAGATATGAGCAGAACAAAGTTTAAGCTTCAGCATCTGAAATGCTGATTCTTGTGGTTCATCCCAGTCGAACTTTCGGTCCTTCTGGGTAAGAGCAGTGAGGGGTTGAGCGATTTTCGAAAATCCCTCAATGAAACGACGATAATAACCCGCAAGACCTAGGAATTGCCGTACCTCAGATGGCGTCTTTGGTGCTTCCCAGTCCTTAATAGCTTCGATCTTAGCCGGATCGACATGAATTCCCAGTTCATTCACCACATGTCCTAGGAATTGAACTTCTCGTAACCAAAAATCACAGTTTGAGAACTTAGCATACAACTGCTCCTGTCTCAAAAGTTCCAAGACCAACCGTAGATGTTCCTCATGATCCGCCTTGTTCTTGGAGTAAATCAGAATGTCGTCAATGAACACGATGACAAACTTATCAAGGTAAGGTTTACAAACGCGGTTCATCAAATCCATGAACACCGCCGGTGCGTTAGTGAGACCGAAAGGCATGACCAAGAACTCAAAATGCCCATAACGAGTGCGAAAAGCAGTCTTCTGAATATCAGCTTCCCTGACGCGCAACTGGTGATAACCGGACCGCAAATCAATCTTCGAATAGTAGCTGGAGCCCTGAAGCTGGTCAAAGAGATCATCAATGCGAGGAAGAGGATAACGATTCTTGATGGTCACTTTGTTCAGCTCACGATAATCAATACACATGCGAAGACTTCCGTCCTTCTTCTTCACAAACGAAATAGGAGCTCCCCACGGGGAAGAACTCGGTCGGATGAAACCCTTTTCCAAGAGTTCCTGTAACTGGCTGGACAACTCTTGCATCTCGGGAGGTGCAAGACGATACAGAGCTCGGGCAATAGGAGCAGCGCCCGGAGTAAGATCGATACCAAACTCAACCTGACGATGGGGAGGAAGACCAGGTAAATCATCAGGAAACACATCCGAAAAGTCACGAACCACCGGAATATCCTCGATCTTCTTCTCATCGTCAGTAGAAACGTTAACAAGCGCCAGAATGGCCGAACAGCCCTTCCGAAGATACTTACGGGCTTTCATGCTAGAAATGATACTCAGCGGAGCACCGCTTTTCTCGCCACGAACCGAAAGAATCTCTCCACCAGGGAGAGGGATCCGAATAACCTTGTCAAAACAAACGATCTCCGCGAGATACAACGATAACCAATCCATGCCAACCACGACAACAAAACTACCCAGGGGTACCGGCATAAGGTCAATGGGGAAGGACAAACCCGACAGTTCCAAGCGACATTCCCTAAGGGTGTGTGTCGCTTCGATTTTCTTACCATCAGCCAATTCTATTAAGTACTTAGCCTCTAAAGGTGTGGGTACTATATCTAGCAATCGACTAACATCCAAAGATACGAAACTCTTATCGGCACCAGAATCAAATAAGACAGAAACATAGCGATCATTAAGAAGGAACGTACCGGTAACTGTGTCTGGATCCTGCCTAGCCTCCGCAGATCCAATGACGAAAGCACGTGCAGTCCTGCCTCCGCCGCCATTGTTCCCGTTACCGTTCCTGCCCCTCCAATTATCGCCCTGCTTCAGTTTAGGACATTCACGCTTGAAGTGTCCCGCATCACCACAGTTATAACACCCCTACCTCCCCTGAGTTCCCTGAGCAGCAGGAGCAGGAGTAGCTGCAGGAGTCTGAGTTGGGGTCAGTGCCACCTTGCAATCCTTAGCATGGTGCCCCAACTGATGGCACCGATGACAACGAGCTCTATCACAACCCCCAGAATGGTGAAAACCACACTTGTTGCACTTGGGATGCTTCCCAACATACCCACCCGTCTTCTACCCAGAAGAAGACCCAGATGCGTCAAACTTCTTCGCCGGCTGAGCTGGCACCACACTCTTCCCCACACTATCCCACTTCCTCTTGTTCCCCTCAGCAACCTTCACAGCAGCACCCTTGGGTGGCAAAACGCCTTCTGCCACCTTCAGGTTAGTCATCCGATGAGCTGATCGGACAACTTCAGCAATAGTGGGAAGATTCCCAGCAGCCACCAACCCAGCAATCTCCGGCACCAGTCCAGACACATAGTGCTCGATCCTCCTGTACTCGGGTGTGTGCAAATCAGGGCACAACACCGCCAACTCATTCCTCCTCACAGTGTATTCTTCAATCTCAGACCCAACCATCTTATAGCTCCAGACCTCATGCTCTAACTTCTGTATCTCCTCTCTCGGACAGTACTCACCTCTCAAAAGCTGCACAAACTCCGCCCATGGCATAGCAATAGCCTGCCCCAATCCCATGTTCTGAGTAGTAGCATTCCACCACGACAGTGCAGGCCCCTCAAATGTCGCGGTAGCATACTTCACCCGGTCCCAGCAGGACAGTTACACATAACAAACACAGATTCCAGCTTCTCCAGCCATCGGAGCAGTCCCACCGCTCCCTCAGTTCCAGCGAAGTTATGGGGCTGACAGTCCCGAAACTTCTTATAAGAGCACTGAGGTGGGGGTGGATTGGCACCAACACCACCCATGGCATTAATCCCAGCCTGGAAATTAGCCATAGCCATGTTCACTTGCTGCGGTAGCAAGTTGTTCAGTTCAGCCTGGGTCATGTTGATGTTCCCACGACCACCGCCTCCAGCACGACCACCGCCGCCGGCATGGCCACCGCCGCCACCATGACGTCCACCACCGCGAGCACCAGACATGATCTAACAAATCAAGAAATCAAGAGATTCAGATTCACTTCCATTGTCAACCACTAGAATCTTACAAGAGTTAACCTAGGGACGAATCCAGGACTATACATCCAAACTCGAAGTCCATCGGGACTTTCATGCATTCCAGTTTATTACTTCGTGTGCACCCGAAATGATAAACTGCTCTACATGGTCCTCCGGATGTACCCCTAATCCAGACCCCAGTCACTGAATATCATCGCCTAGTAACGTGTAACGATAGGTGCAAGTGTAAGAAGGCATGTGTGTGCTAGAACCAACAAATCAACCCCTCCTTCTTCAATCCAGAAGAAGAAGACAAGAGTAGGTAAGAACCCAAATAAAAGCGGATGATGTAACGGAGAAGCATGATGATGATGTAAGGACACCCCGACAACGTTAGTACGTATCCCACTAATAGACTCAAGTATGTGACCGTCTAGTGTGTGCGACTCGGCTATAGACCAGACTCTACATGCAGTCCTAGTTCACTATAACCATTGGCTCTGATACCAATCTGTCACACCCTCAAATTACCACTTGCGGGTTTTACCGCGAGACGCATGACAAACCAGGATCCAAGTCAACGATCACAATAAACAACTCTATATGAAAAGCGTAAATCCATAAACAACGATTTTATAAGCGGAAGCAGTTAAGAAGTATTTAAACAGCTATGCTATGATCCAAAGTTATTCAAAACACTTTTTATTACAAAACGTGCAACTATGCCTAGACGCCAATGCAGACCCGTGCGCCTAGTTCCATTCATTGCTACCTTAGCGACCTGAGAAAAACATGCAAAAAAGATGTCAACATATAATGCTGGTGAGTTCACAGGTTTGTTCAATATGTTACCAAAATGTTGCCATGTCCATACTATATCAATGTTACCAAGTACGCTAGCTAGGCGTATGTTTTATTACTACTACGATTGGAAACCATTACTAGACACGTTTAGCAATGTTTAGCATGTTTAAGCAGCCCGTATGTTCAGCATGATACCAATGTTCCTATTCGAGACAATATGCACCCGCCCGGCCCTCCAAGCCGACGAGTGGGGCAGGTCACGCCCAATAGATCTATCCACATTTCCCCCGTTGTGCATCCCCGCACATTCATGGTTTCCCCGGGACTTCCAAAGATCGTATAGCAATATAAGTTAAAACCATAGTATGACATATGTTACCAAAATAGTTTAGCGCATGTTTTCTCCCCCAAAAGTTAAAGCAGTAAAAGTGGGGCCGTGAACTCACCTTAAATAGCGTTCTTCAGTTACAAGTAAAGATGTTTAGCCCTTGATAATCCCTCTACCGGAGATCTATCAAAATGTTCACATAAGTGTTCCAACTAATAACCATAAGGTTATCTAGTCCCCGATTGTCCAGATCGTAACCAAGTATGTTTTAAAACGTGTTTGAATGTTTAACCGACACACTAGACCGACCCGACATCCCGTTGGTGACCCATTACCCTAACTAATCAAGTACACATAGATTACACACAAGGTTCAAGCATAAAACACTTAGTTTGTATCAAAAATCTCATTTCTGCATCAGAACGGTCGAACCAGTCAGTTTTCAGTCTCCTTCGCCCGTTTTACATCTCCTTCGCCCGTTTTACATCTCGTTCGACCGTTTGATGTCTCCTTCGCCCGCTAAACCACATTCGCCCAACAAAAACCCAGGTTCGACCCTGGATTTCCTCCTTCGCACCTTCGATCGGTTGAAGGAGGCCAGGTTCGCCCCTGTTGTATAAATTTTCCTAAAAACGCTTCAAACACATTCAAAACGACTCGAAACATCATCAAACACAGCAGTCAAACATTGATAACTTATTCCTACAAAACCCCACCGATTTCTCCCGATAATACGTCCGTTTCAGCCCTTTCCCAAAATGGTAAAGATTATGGAAACATCACTTTCATGCATGAATAATTTACCCAATTTGGAAACTTTTGAAATTGATTCATATTCAACTTGAAATGCTCAGTTTGTCGAGTGTTCGATCTTTTCTTATCAATTCTATTGATCATAAATATCATGCATCAAGTCTAGATTCGTTAAAACCCCCAAATACCCATAATATCATCATATCCAATCCTAACCCTAAACAACAATAATCTAGCATCAATAGCAATCCTATATCATGTTTCTATCATAGATATAGCAGCAAATCATTACACCACACATAACATCACATAATACACAATTTACATATGTTATTCACCATGAAACCTATGTTAATGATAATGTTTTGATTTAGAAAGATGTTTAAAAGGTTTTTAATCATAAAAACACCCTTAGAGCAGATCCGGACAATTAGGGTTAGATGAAAACGAATTAAAATGCTTTTACAAAGGTTTAGGATTAAGAACACGCCTTGGATTCTTGTTTAGATGTTGTAGATAGGTTAGATTATGAAAAATAAGAGCAAAAACTCCTTCCGTAGTGTTTTAGATCGTTTGAGAGCGTTTTGGGACGGTTAGGGTTTGTGAAATGATGAAAAATGACAAAGGTTGGTATTTATACTATCCCTCCTTCGCCCCATTTCAATGGTCGAAGGTGGTCTCCTTCGACCCTTCCACAGGGTCGAATGAGCCTTGTCCTGGTCGAAAGGAATTCTTTCAATTTCACTCCCCAGGTTCGCCCATTTATAAAGGGTCGAACCAGACAAAGGTTCTCCTTCGACCACTCGAAGTGGTCGAACCAGAATCCATTTTCAACCAATTTTCCAGTTTGTCGTGTTTAACGCATTCTAACACATATTAACACATAAGCATGCAACCTTAGTCTATGTTTAACATATTTAAGCATGAATAATCATTTATACATCATTTAAACACATCTATGTACATAATCCACCACACGATCCATAATCTACACATATACTTAATTAGTTCATGTAATATCACCAACAACGGAACCCGGTACTAGTGTATTACCATAACGACTCCCCAATGATCCTCCAGATCATTGTACCCTGGACAATCCTAACTTAACCCGACTCAACTAACCCAGTTAAGTCTGTTTATAAACGTTTCTCGCTAGGATAGACTTAGATGTTACTAATATGTTTAAGCCAAACATGCCGGGTGTCACAAATACTATTTATTGTCCATGCTTAGTATTAGTAATAATAATAGGCTTGTAATTTTTTGTTTTTTTTTGAACGGCAAAGGCTTGTAATTTAATAGATTAAATTTGTTTGAGGGTTGATAAAATAATTCTGCTCTATTATTGCTATTATATTTAAATATTTTGATAAAAAACAAACATATGGATGAAATACACAATTGTGAAGCAAAAAGGAAGCATGAGTTTTGTCCACGATGCATCGCTTTGATTCCTTTGAATATAAGTTGTCGTTATCATTTAAAAAAATAAAGGTCGTTATCACATAACCTCAAATATCAACCATAGAATCTTTAATAAATCATTTTGTATTTTTCAAGTTGTTGAGCCTATGACCACACATATCTCCAACCATCTTTCTCCACTCGATCTTTGTTTTGTTTTTCTTTTCATTTTTTTCTATTTCTTCTTCTTAAACCAAAACCAGTGTATTAGTTGTTTTTATGTTACATGTTTTTATGCTATGTTTTAATGTTTGATGTTAGGTTTTAATTTTACTATTATGTTTTAATGCTTATTTCAATAACATAACATTTATGTTAAACATATTTATTATTAAAAATAAACAAATAATAAAACACTAATACAAATTACAAAGTCGAGTCAATAATAAGATTCCAAATTTCTAACTTGAAAAACGATATTCCATTAACTCTTTTATACTCGGCCATAGATTCTTCAACAACATGTTCGTCGTTGTTCGGGTCCTCCAAACTCGTCCATCCGGCGGCGCCAAATAGCATGATATCTTCCAATTGGGTAAGACATACTTATGAACTTTGCTTTGATATCACCAGTTGAAGGTTAGTTCCAAAGCCCATTTCCTCGTTAAACCTCTCTTTAAGGCAATTCCAAAACTCAGGACCGGGTCAGTTCCATCGTGTAAGATCCACTTATATTTCTCTTACCCTAATGTCTACAAAAGCTAGTGCCAAACACTATTCCTCGTCTTTGCTCCAAGGTGAAGACATTTTAGTATGTGTTTGATTTTCTGGGTTCGCTTATGTGTTTGGTAATTAACCAAAACATCACACTACTATTTATAATGATTATTGAGGGTTAGAAACCGGTTCCAACGGTAAAAAAATTGAAAGAAAGCGGTCATAAACTGATTCTCAGTGGTCAAATATTGATTCCCTAAATTCAAACGGTAAAAACCGGTGCGTACCCGATTTTTTTTCAAGTTGGTTCCAAACAAGGTCGTGTAGGAACCGGTTTCTACCCGCAATTGAAAACTAAAACGAGAACTGAATAAGCCCATCGGGTAAGAACCGGAACCGGGTAGGATCCTTAACCATTTTATTTTATTTTTTTGCATCTCTATATCATAGCATGGTATACAAGTTATTTTTTTAATTAATTCACAAACGTTGTTCAAAATGCAAAGCGACTCAAGTTTTATTATTGTTACATTATTGTGAAGTTTTTTTTATGAATGTTAAAACTAATTGACCTAAATAAAAAATATATAATATAAAACTTTATACCATTTAGTAATTGTTTTTCTAAGTCAAACCTAAGCACTAAGATAACTAAAAAGATTCAAGATAGTAAATATGTTGAATCATCATTGTTACATTTGGATCATCAATTTATACAATTATGAAATAGTCCACAATGAAGCACTTATCAAACTTGAATGGTCTTATAGTTAGAAACTTTTATTATTAAAGTAGTATTACAACTTAGTTACTATTTCATGGTTTTAAAAATAATCAATTTATTATATTTGATGCCTTTGAATATATAATCAGTTTTCTACACATTCATATGACTCAGACCAATTTGAATCTTTAAAGATATAGTATAACCTAAATCTAAGCAAAAGGAAAAAAAAAATGTTGTAAAGTTCATATTAATATTTGTTTTAAAAGGTGCTCCTAGATTAAAACTGGAAATAGCCCAAAATTCTTCTTGTTTTGTTACTCATGTTACTCGGTTTGTATATTATATAGTTTTTTCTTTAAATGACTAAAGAACATTAAGATGGTGTTTGGGATTGAGTTTGGAAATGAAGTCAGGAGTGCTTATTAGCTTATGACTTTTTGAAAATGAGTTTTAAAAAAAATGTTTGGATTAGCTTTTGGGATGAGAAACGTCAAAAAGTCAATAGATTGTTTTTTAAGTGTTTCGCTTAACTTATTGTGAATATTGGTTGTATGGGAGTATATTTGTAATTTTTTTTTCCAAAAGTCAAAAGCCAAAAGCCTAAGATTTCTAACTTTTCAAAACCAGTTTTTCCACCCTTAAAAGCAAAAGTCAAAACAGAAAGGGCTTTTGGGTTACACAAACAGTTTATTGACTTATTGACTTTTTGAAAAAGCCAATAAGTCAATAAGTTGTTTTGAAACTCAATCCCAAACACCCTCTAAGGGCCTCAAGTTGCCTTTTGAGAACCTCAAGGTCATCTAGGGTGTCCACTATTTCATTTGAGACCGTTGGATGCTTGTAGACATCCGCATTTGGTAGCTCATGAACAAGACCTTCTGGCAGCGCATCTGCCATTAAAGCGAAATTACATCAACATTCGGTAAAAGAGTAACAAAAGTAAATATTACATGTGGCAATCACGATTACTCACAAACTGATCAATTGGGACGTGTTTTATCTCTAAAGTGTCGAATGGGTTACAAACTAAAATGATTAGACTATAAAAAAAGGCATTCAAATGCATAAAGACCTCCAAAAATGTTTCACATACAAAAGAGAGAGATGTTGGATTACATTTGTAAAATTATAGTTCTTTAGTCATATTTATCACATTATTGTTTAAAAAATTATGTTTTTTGACTCGTTATCTAACCCGTGTGACCCACCCATTTTCCACCTCTAGCAAATACTTGATTATCCAACCGCAGTAAATGATAGTTTCACCCAAAATTATTCAAAACATGGTATCTATCTATATATATAAAAGAAAACGTATATGCAGACGTGGCGTGCAATGGACGCCTCAACCTCCCCTTGAGAGTGCCACGTGGCATCATAATTGAAAGATTTTAGTGTTTTTGAACTATTTCCTTTTTAAATTAAAAAAAAAAAAGATAAACATAAAACCCTAAATTAAATTGATTTATTTTAGGAAAAAAAGAATTTAAAAATAAATTTAAAATTTTCTCTCTCATGTTTCCTCCCATAATTTTTAAACGTTTATATCTTTTATATACGGGATTTTTTAAAGAAAAAATTACACCAAATTAACGAGCGTTTTATTATCTTTCCAACGAGTACCATAGTCCTATATAACAAACGGAGAAAAATCGACTATTTTTTGTGGGGTTTCGTTCATACAGGAAAAAAACACACAAAGTGTTCATGTTATTCATTAATCATGTTTTTTCTTTTAAACCAGGTTCTTATCTACGATGTTGAAAATCAGCCCAATCGCCATGTTATCATTGGAATTTTACTAGGTATACTTCATCAAGAGAAGTTAGAAGAAAGAATCACGCAACACTGCAACACATGGTGTCACCTTATAGCAAAGTTATTTTTTTTATTTATTTAATTACAAAAGTAATAATTATTACTATTAGGATTAGTATTATTAGAATGGTTATATTTTTCAACCCCGGGACGCTCCTGGAAAGAATTGATAGTTGCTGACGTGGCGTTCAATAGTGGCCTCAACCATCTCTTGATTATGTCACGTGGCATAATGAGATGCAATGATTACAACTTTCAACTTAAGTGTTTGTTTAGTTGATTAGGTTAGGAATTATAAGAGCCATTTGCAATAGGTTATCACGTAAAATTAGATTTTCAACCCTAGGACCCTCCCGGGGTAATCAGCTAGTCAGGTAATATGATTATGAAACATGCTAAATGGGTCACTTTTTTCACTAAAAAAATCAAGAGATTTTAAACACTTTAAAGTTTAAACAGCTTTTAAACATTGACCTTTTGTGGCCCATTTCTTTTTACCTGGTGTTGTTCGCAATAAACTATAACCCAAATAAGCTCGTTTTTTTATCATATGGCTGGAATTGTCCCCTCTAAAAACAATTATTGAGTTAAGTGGTCCAGTTTATGTGAAGGTGGCATTTCAAATTGACATTTTATGGTCTTTCCTTTGATTGTGTAGAATGCGATACACAAGATGTTATGTAACAACGCCTGTTTCTCTCCCCCCACTACTTATTGAATTTTATGCATTACGTACAAGTGTGTCACACGGTTCTAGAAGTTCTTAACATGTTATTGGTTCGCAAGACCATATGAATTGAGTTATAGCTTGCTAGCTTTTATCCTGGGAGCATTCCGCGGTTGAAAAATATAACAATTCTAATAATACTAATAGTAATAATTATTACTCTTGTAATTAAAAAAATAAAAAAATAACTTTGCTATAAGGTGACACCATGTGTTGCAGTGTTGCGCGATTCTTTCTCCCAACTTCTCTTGATGAAGTATACCTATGCATCTTTAAAAGAGTAAAATTCCAATGAAAGCATGGCGATTGGGCTGAATTTCAACATCGTAGAAAGAACCTCCTTTAAAAGAAAAAACATTATTAATGAATAACCTGAACACTTTGTGTTTTTTTTCTTGTATGAACGAAACCCCACAAAAAATAGTCTTTTTTTCTCCGTTTTTTATATAGCACTATGGTACTCGTTGGAAAGATAATAAAACGCTCGTTAATTTGGTGTAATTTTTTTCTTTAAAAAAAATCGTATATAAAAGATATTAACGTTTAAAAATTATGGGAAGAAACATAAGAGAGAAAAATTTAAATTTGTTTTTAAATTTTTTTTTTCCTAAAATAACTCAACTTAAATTTAGGGGGTGTTTGGGATTGATTATTCAAAACAGATTATGCGTTTTGGAAAAGCAGAGGTGGATTTGCTTATAGATTATTGCGTTTTGGTAGCCTAAAAAACTAATTATCTGCGTTTTCAAAACGCAATCCAAACACTAAAAACCGATTATCTGGGTTTTCAAAACGCAATAATCTAAAAATCAGATTCAAAACGCAATCCCAAACACCCTCTTAGTAGATTAGGTTTTATATTATTATTTTTTTTTTTAAAATTGCCACATGGCATGACACATGACACACTCAAAGAAGAGAATGGCTCCTTGAATATCATGTCATTAAAATGGCTTTCAATTATAATATATATAAATATAAATATAGATATAGATAAATAGAATGAGCTAACCTGAACTTTGGCCATTTATGGCATCAACCTCGCAATCAACAACAGTGAAAAGCAATAAATAAGATAACATGCTTGTCAAGAACTTTTTTTTTTGAATGATCAACGAAAATTATTTATTTCACCAAGCTAGCGGGAAACTAGCTATACACCTTAGATACATATTACGCCATTGTATGATAATTCAATTATATCACCACCCGATGCTAGATATATTAAAATTACACCAAATGTTTCAAACTAGAGATTCTTGCTTGTCAAGAACTTGATTATATGACTGTACATCCAAATTTACTAACATAACCTTTTATAAATACTAGTAGGAAGCCCGCGCGATGCCGCGGGAGCGATAATATAAAGTATGATACTCCATATTAGTTTATCAAGTCCATATCTAATATTTTCATATACCAAATCGTCAATGCGACAAGCTTTTCTACGTAAAAATGTGTTCTTAAGCATTAAAAAAAGTCTTCGACTTTAAAGTCTAACTTTCAAGAACTTAAGCAAGATCACATCACTTCTTCCATCTTTAGATCCAGATGACTTCAGTCATATATTATACAAAGTTTAACATGGGTATAGTATTATAGCAAACTTCACAAGTTCAATTTTAATTCAATGAATTGGCGTTAAGCAAAGAAAACATAAGTTCCCATTATCACAATTATGATGAAACCAAAAGGTCTTGTTATCAATCAACATATCATACTCATTATCCATGAAAATTTAAGTGCGTGTACTATGCAATGTGTTTTCAATCTATATTTCACATAGATGTATATAGATAACATAATGCTTGTGTTTGTAATGTTGGTAACATTGAATTAAATATGCCTATCTATACATGAAGTATATCATTTACAAACCATCCAATTGAAAAACAAACAAAAATCTAGTTGCTTTACAGTTTTGCGTAAATATGGCACAAATTAATAAATCTCAAAGAAGGAGAAAAGTAAACAAAAAAATATGAGACTTCAATCAAAAAATGAGATTTTATGTTTTACAATTTACAAATTACACTTTGGCAAACTTTTGACCCATCCGACCCATTTGAACAACATTCTTCCTGTCTAATTTTATTTTATTTTACCTAGTTGGCCCATTAGAGAGTAAAATAACCAAATTCATAGATCAAGAAATTACCTTTCGGTTTGCCCTAGAAGAAATTCAAGATGCTTATCAAGAGCTTTTTTTCTTCTTTTGATCAAGCTCTAACTGATGTTTGTACAACACCTAAAATGACATGATATTTTATAGAAAATAAATATGTATCAAAATTATAATGTAAAACAAACCCCTCATATACTAAATTACATATATGACTTACCAGCTTCTCAATTTTTGTCCAAAATTTCTTCACATCCTTGGAGATATTTAGTGCAACTTTTTTCATCTGGAGCTCTTCTTCCTAACCATTGAAGATAATGAACTTCAATATCAAGAAGATGACATATACACTTCATTAGAGGCACTCAAAGGTCTCACGTTCCAATAAACACAATTAAAACAATTCTTAAAGACAATTCAATGGATATCTATTGGTATGGTCATGAGGGCAAGATTGGAATAGAATCTTAAGATGCGAGTAAGATAATGATGGTAAAATTACAAACATATCCTCCTAAGTGTCTTAATTGTCACAACTATGCCCATAATACCCTTAAATTTCTTGCTGAAGTATGTTGTACATATTGCTTCTTAAGTTGTACGGAAATGGAAATGACTATGTTAGCCATCACTCCTCCTTAATAAGATAACTAGTGGGAACACCCGCGCGTTGCAGCGGGGCCTAAACACTACATGAAATGGAAAAGAAATCAAAAGTACAAACATAATATTTACACTACAAACATAAGATGGCATGTCTGGTTATTTATATGGCCCAATCAAAATATAAGTAATTCAAAATTTCAAATTGAATCCTTGGTTTTAAAAAGCGTGAAGCACATATAAGCGACGGGGTCCAAAACCGAGGCACCAAGCACCAAGCGCATAAGCGGCGGACTTTTCGTACCCGAGACGCAATATATATACATATATACCGAAAACAAGGGACAACAATTTGCATCATAAAGACGCCTCAGGTCCAAGAGGCGCAAGCCTTAAGCCTAAAAAAGCCCATAAAAACACCAAAAGCGCGCCTTTTGGTGTTTCTTTAAATTCCTCGTCATTTGGAGGCCTTGTGCTAAGGCACGCTTTTTTAAACCAATAAATTGACCCATTAATACGGTGCCAAACTGACCTCATATTTAAAAAAAAAAATCCAACAAGCATAAATGGAGATGCTAAGTTATCGTATTGATGTAATAAAAATAGGGATGTGATCGACTTTATATACTCTCTTTTAACACTATAGGTAATTTGAATATTACCAAAAATTGGCATCATGCTCACTTGTCATAAACAAAAATGACTACAACACAAGCAGCTAAGGAGTCCTTACTGGATAGAAATTCCTTGACATCACATTCTTGAACTTCATGCAATTTAAGAGTCTTTAAATTCCTGAAATATAAATGATTATCACACAAGTGTCACATGATTGGAATTCACATCAACATATACTCCCATTCTTGCCCTCCAAAATGTGTAACTGTCTCAAGTATTCAGCTGTTGAGGGTAAAAACTCAAAGCTGACAGAAATATAATATAGAACTATAGCCGTATATGCATAAAAATAAAAGTGCTTCACTCACTTGAGGTTGATCAAGAGTATAATCGGTATTGAATGTATAGCTTTTGAATGTTTGTCAAATTATACTTGTCTTGGAAAGGCCTGAAAACAATTGAAAGCAAGATTAATAAGGTCTAAGGATAAATAGTTTAACCCAGGTAGACCCTACATGAATATTGGTCGTTCACCCCATTGACCTCGAGTGAACTTGCATTGAACGAGTATGCCTTTTCAAACCCAGGGACAGATTTGGCCATTTCCATGGCTACAAACCACTCAGCGAACAACGTATCATCCCAGTTGAAGAGAGTGACTCTAGCCGTCCACGCGCCTCGGTAATCCGTAAGCAAGTGCCAGTTAAGACTGACCCCAAAGTTGTCCCCACATGGCAATGGGTTCGGAACAGATCGGCGTTGGATGCTAGCCCAAACCAGTGGTTCCTTCTGGTGTAACCTCAATGATGTATGCAGCCGCTTCTTTCAGACCTAACCCTTTGTATTCCACTCTAGCCACCGTCTCACGGATTATGGCTTCACCTCTGCCAGTTGCAGAAATGGAGCAAGAATTATTGGCATATGTCCCTGCACCAACGATTGGTGTGTCCCCAATCCTTCCCACCATTTTGTCACCAGACCACCGGTCGAGGTTGCAGCCGCTAGGTTCCCTCGATTGTCTACAGCCACACATCCAACCCTTCCAAGTTTGCTATCCCCATCTGGCACTTCAGGTTTTATAGGTTGTGTATAATCTTGCTACAAGTTAAATAATAGTTATTTTATTTATAAGTATCACATTAGGCAATATAAGTCCACCATGATACAGAGAAAAAAAAACATTTTAGGCTAGAACAAGCCAAAACAACAAGGGTCAGGTTGACCCATAAAACTTTATGTTCGAATTTGTTAAAAAAATTCAATAGATGCTCATGTACTATTAAGAAAATTATATCATTATAATAACAAAATTGTTTAATAATAATATTCTGCAGGTTGTATACATTCAAATTACACTTCCGACGACTTTCAACTCATTTCTTTCAAAACCATCCATTTTATTTATTTGTCTTGACCTTTAGAAGACGAAATATAAATAAAATCATAAAACGGGTCGAAATTTCCACCACTAATCAGAAGTAAAAGTTTTTATATTTATTAATCGTATTTTATTTAAATTTAAACCAACTGAGCAGAATGAGCATACCTGAACTCGGTTTGCTTCCTTTGCTTGCTTTAGCCTCTCAATGTTTTTAGGAGCGATGAAGTGACTCTTATCTACAGTTTCAAGTCCCTAAACAATGTAATTGTAAAAGCATTCAGAACGGGAAAAAAAATATATTGCAAAAAATAATGATTATAAACACAAAGATACATGATGTATTGAACATGAATATGTAACTTGCCTATTCTCTTGCAAAGGCCTCAGCTCCATCAAATGCAAGATAAATATGGGGAGTTTTTTTCCGTGACCTTTCTCGGCAAAGAGATGGGATTGGCGACCGTGGTGACACCGGAAACTGCACCACACCTTTTTGAATTTCCATCCATGATGCAAGCTTCCATTTCAACAGTTCCATTGGTGGTCAGGACAGACCCTTTACCAGCATTGAAATGTAGACAATTTTCTCGCTCGCGCACCTAAGTTCGTACGATGGTTTACATGCAATCATGAGTATTAATACAACTTATTGCATAAAATGAACAAAGGCCATCTACTGAAATAGACTATGCTAAAACTCATCACATTCAAACCGTATATATGCTAAGAGTCATAAAATGAAACGCAAAAGAAAGTGCACTATTACATTATACAAGCCTTTACTCAGGCTGTCAGAGACAGTGGTATCATCAACAATTGAATCTGGATTTGTTATAAATATTAAACTCACGACATTTGACATATATATAATTTTCAAAAACTAATTTTTATAAAATTTACCATGTCCAAGTACTCACAACGCGCCTAGCGACTTCTGCAACCATGACTATAATAGATAATAAACCTAATGATGATTAGTAACCAACCACTAAATAGTACCTTCATGTGTAAATTGAAATTGAAGTGAATATTAGTAATTATAATGATGATATAAAAAGTGCAATTATAATTTTTTTTTTTTATACTCAACATCAAGATGCACGTTGTTTTTTTTTTTTATACTCAACATCAAGATGCACATTTTTTTGTTTTTTATACTCAACATCAAGATGCACAGTACATTAAAATCATAAGTGTCATGCAGCACACAGATACTAACTAATTAAAACAAGATAAAGAGCCAGCAAACAGATTATTGTTTATCGCATGATACTAAATATTAGTTTATGAAGAATGTACAAAGCTGTGAATCGGTCTAGTGGGCTTAAAACCAATATGAGTAAGCAAAGATGTCATACTTTAAGATACTTTCTAGCAATGAAAAATACATTTCGATTTTCGATCATTCATCTTATGTCTAAACACTCTTGGATCCTCATCGTTACTAACAACCCATTTAGGCCTCTTCTTTAATCTATATGAATCTTCCTTTATTCCTTTACCTTGTAGTAAATCATTCACCTATGATTTTAATGCAAGGCCACTTCAAATTATCAAATATGACTGGTACATATATAAGTTCATTCTGGGATGTATAAAACACTTCCTATTGATCTCTTGTTCACATACGTAACCAACTTCCATTCATTTCTCAATAAGGTTCAAATATTGATATCTAAAAGAGATTATAGGTCCATTGCTTGTTTCTCTTAAACGAAGGTGATCCTAGCAGTGTCTACTTAACCACTAAAGGCCCTTTATATGCTGTTAAGATCTGGTTATCATCATTCTCAAATCTGTACTTAGTTTTAAGTCCCTTATCCTAATTCTTTACATGTTGGCACATTTGAATTTCAACTTGCAAGGATTCACCTTTAATTGTTTCTAATTAAACTTTTTAAGGATTTAAACAACATGCTTTGGTTCAAACAACTGGTCCATGATGTTTTCAACAAGTACTAATAATTATTTATGAATTCAACATATGTTTATGTAGGCAGTAACATGTAACCTAGTTTACCTACCTTATGTAAGATAATAATCATAAAATAAAGCTTCCCCTTAATCCAAGGAAGAACATAAGTGGACATAAGATTAGTTGAATTATAAGATTATGGAAGCACCTTTTGATATGTCGAACCACCACCATCAGCCAGCTATAGGAGAGATTCCCCATGGCCATCCAATGGCATCACCACCTGCCTACAATCGAAAAAGATAAAGATAAAAAAAACCAATTCGATTTACAATCTTTATAAAATACCCAGTAATCAAAAACCCCTATTATTACCCTATTTAATCATCAATTTCTAACATATATCACGTTCGTTTCAGTACCATTCAATATCATCATCAACAATCTCTTACCTGAATAAATCAAACCGATCACGACCGAAGCTAAGGCAAGATTCCTTCAAAACAGTCATATCTTTATAAACAAAAACATCACTTCCACTTTCAGTTCCAGCTTGTTGACGAATTTACCCTTTTGACTTCAAACGGTGAACGAAAGTCACCCATTCAGGCCATGGATGTTGTTGTTGACTATGACGGTAGTTGTTTCATCCGTTATAACAGATGCGGATGATGATGAGTAACGACGGCGTAATCGTAGGGTTGGAGAAGATAAGGGTTTAGTGGGGAATTGGATTGTACGGAATGGGTGGAGGTTTGTGGTGGTGATGGTGTATTTCAGTTTTGAAACTGAAGGAGAGACGATTCAATTTCAGAGAAATTGATTATCGCATTCAATGGCATTGAATCAGGACTCATGAATGGCGTTGGTAGAAGGTATGCGATTTGTGGGTTGTCTGTAGCAGAAGAGGGGTAGGGAAGGAAATGAAGGGTAGTGTTGTAAATTTGTTTTCACATTGTAAAGAAGGAGGTGAGTAAAATGTGTAAACTATCTTTCTAAGTGTCTTAATTGTCACTAACATCCCTATAATACCCTTAAATGTGTTGCTTAAATATGTTGTACATGTTGCTTCTTGAGTTGTATCGAAATGAAAATTACTTTATTGGTCATCACTCCTCCTTTATAATGTATTATAGATATAGATATAGATGATGTAGAGGGCAATTCTAACCCATTTACTAAATTGGTCAATTAGGTCTATGTAATATCCCTAATGCAAAACTTGTTATAATGTCACATTTTACCCAACAAAAAAAAACATTTAATCAAATATCAACCATACCCAATTTCAAATTTATCACATTTATACCCTTCCTTTAAACTTGGATTAGGATATGAGAGACGGGCATAATTGTCGCATTACAAAATGTATTTAATGAAATGGCCAAATATCATATTTTACCTATTTTGAATAGGTAAATGTTTTAGTTGGATAAATCTGTCAATACATATAATAAATCAAAGTCATTTTAATGGCATGTCACTCAAAGAGTCATTCTTTTTTTTGAATGCGCCATGTTTCATCCCATGTGGCATTGAGATATTTTAGAAAAACAATAATCTATCTATATCTATATCTATATCTATATATATATATATATAAGAAAACGTATATGCTGACGTGGCGTGCAATGGAGACCTCAACCTCCCCTTGAGAGTGCCACGTGGCATCACACTTGAAAATTTTTAGTGTTTTTGAACTATTTCCTTTTTTTAATTAAAAAAAAAAAGATAAACATAAAACCCTAAATTAAATTGAGTTATTTTAAGAAAAAAAAAATTAAAAATAAATTTAAAATTTTCCCTCTCATGTTTCCTCCCTTAATTTTTAAACGTTTATATCTTTTATATACGGGATTTTTTAAAGAAAAAAATTACACCAAATTAACGAGCGTTTTATTATCTTTCCAACGAGTACCATAGTCCTATATAAAAAACGGAGAAAAATCGACTATTTTTTGTGGGGTTTCGTTCATACAGGAAAAAAACACACAAAGTGTTCATGTTATTCATTAATTATGTTTTTTCTTTTAAGCCAGGTTCTTATCTACGATGTTGAAAATCAGCCCAATCGCCATGTTATCATTGGAATTTTACTAGGTATAATTCATCAAGAGTAGTTAGGAGAAAGAATCGCGCAACACTGGAACACATGGTGTCACCTTATAGCAAGGTTATTTTTTATTTATTTAATTACAAGAGTAATAATTATTACTAGAAGTATTAGTATTATTAAAATGGTTATATTTTTCAACCCCGGGACGCTCCCGGAAAGAATTGATAGTTGCTGACGTGGCGTTCAATGGTGGCCTCAACCATCTCTTGATTATGCCACGTGGCATAATGAGATGCAATGATTACAACTTCCAATTTAAGTGTTTGTTTAGTTGATTAGGTTAGGAATTATAAGAGCCATTAGAATGTGAGAAATTAGAGAGATGTGATGAGTTTTTTAATAGTTGCAGCTTACATAAGTGATTCTTTAGATGATTACTGATTAGGTTTTAGATTAGGGAATATGAGATATTACTGATTAGAATACTATAAACATGCAATGATTGAGAGATTTTGTGGTTAGTTAACTTGAGCCATTTGCAATAGGTTATCACGTAAAATTAGATTTTTCAACCCTGGAACCCTTCCGGGGTAATCAGCTAGTATATATATAAAAAAAACGTATATGCTGACGTGGCGTGCAATGGAGGCCTCAACCTTCCCTTGAGAGTGTCACGTGGCATCATAATGGAGAGTTTTTGGTGTTTTTGAATTATTTCATTTTTTAATTAAATTGAGTTATTTTATAAAAAAAGAATTTAAAAATAAATTTAAAATTTTCTCTCTCATATTTCCTCTCATAATTTTTAAACGTTTATATCTTTTATATACGGGATTTTTTAAAGAAAAAAATTACACCAAATTAATGAGCGTTTTATTATCTTTCCAACGAGTACCATAGTGCTATATAAAAAACGGAGAAAAAATTGACTATTTTTGTGGGGTTTCGTTCATACAGGAAAAAAACACACAAAGTGTTCATGTTATCACGTAAAATTAGATTTTGTGGGGAATATGAGTTATTACTGATTAGAATACTATGAACATGCAATGATTGAGAGATTTTGTGGTTAGTTAACTTGAGCCATTTGCAATAGGTTATCACGTAAAATTAGATTTTTCAACCCCGGGACCCTCCCGGGGTAATCAGCTAGTTTAAAAACAAAATTGGATTTTTCACCCTCATGTTTCCTCCCATAATTTTTAAACGTTAATATCTTTAATATACGAGATTTTTTAAAGAAAAAAATTACACCAAATTAACGAGCATTTTATTATCTTTCCAACGAGTACCATAGTGCTATATCAAAAACGAAAAAAAAAATTTGTGGGGTTTTGTTCATACAGGAAAAAAAACACAAAGTGTTCAGATAAATCATTAATCATGTATAGACAAGTCACTAATTATGTTTAAATCAGTAAATATGAATTTTTTTTTTCAACCAGAGCCGAATAGGTTAATAGAGTTATACGTTGTTTTAAGTTAGGTATCAATATTGGTATGTTAGAGTTGTACATTTGTTTAGTCTTTAGGATAGGTGTTAATATTAGAGTTACATTAAAGTTCTATATTCTTTTAGGGTTTTTTTTAATTAAAATATATTTAGATTCCATTGATAAAAAAGGGGTAAATTACATAAGGATGGTAGGTAGGCGGACAACAAGCTGCGCCGCCACCCCTTTTTGAATAGAAAATCCCAATCTGCTAAAAACAAAACCCCGCCCTTAGGGGGTGGAAAAGTTGTTGTGCACTACTCGTTGAACCCGCGCCAAAAACCGCACCGCCTCCAGCGCCAAGGAACCGAACGTGTCGAAGGCCAAGGGAACGAAAACATGCTGATTATCCTCACATGCTTTAGCATGCTTTTCCACTTTCTTGGATTCGGCTCTCATGACCGCTTGCCCGGCCACAAACCCACTATCCCGAAGCCCAACAAGGGGGGACACCCCGGTAAGATCAACACACGCATGTTTCCCACCTTCCCAACCAAAAACTAAGACGTCTGCTGGGCGCAAGGTGGACCTCCCCTCCGCGAGGTCTGTGAAAAAATTAACTGACGCCTCTTTTCTTGCGGAGATCCCCGCTTTTCTAAGGATGTCTGCCAAAGCATCCCGGACAAAATCGTGCCGATATTTAAACCCTGGCAATTCCTTACAATGTAACGCATGTTCCCCATACTTATCAAGGCATGCTTTGCGGCAGACCGGACAATTTTCATCATCGGGGAAAATGGGTATCATCAGCCGATATTTAAGGATTGCCCTGTACTCTACCACGGACATCCGCTGCCCCAAGCCGTCGATAGGTAACACAGTAAGGAAGTCCTGGGCGTGAGGCTTTTGCAGGCATTCCAAGACGGCCTTCTGACGGACGGACAGACGGAAATCCTCCTCCAAACTTTGTGCGATTCGGTTATAAAGAGCATTCGCCAGAGTTTTCTGTGGCTTTTTGGGGGCGGTGTCCTTATTAAAGAAACCGCCAATATCAAAGTCAGGAAGGGATCGTTGTAAAAGGTCAATAGCGCCAGAATAATCCGTGTCAACGTGAGCAACACCACTGTTACGTAATATGTGGTCTTGCAGCCCCCAGGACTGGGATCTGGAGGCCACAAAAGCATAGGCGGCCACGTCCCGTGCTGTGGAGAGGCCTAACCCACCAAGTCGAAGCGGTAAAGTCGCAACCCGCCACTGGAGGTCCCCAAAAAAAGCCCCCCTGCAGACAACAATGTCTTCTATGGCCTCCCGAAGGCCTTTGTCGAAATAGGAAACAACATTTTCCATAAAGGGAGGCTGACAAGTACGCAAACCGAAGAGCAACTTGGCCACACCCATACATGATCTAAGCAATAGAAGCTCGCTTTGGGGATCCCGCAATCTAGGGAGGAGCCCCATGAGGTCAACAGCCCGCGCTGCCATTTTAGCAGATAGATCACTTATGAAACCGGCGTCACAGCTGACTGCCCCACCAAGCAGTTTGACCCCCCGCTCTGGTCTGCCAATGTTACTAGGAAACAGACCTGGACGGATCTTCCGCCCATCACACGACGGCCAGAAAACCTCAGTTTTTCTAATATTGAGCTGGAGCCCTAGAGATGGCCCCTCCAGGCTAATAATGTCAAGTGCTTTAGCTACCTGAATAGAATCCCCGATAATCGTCCCGTCATCTAAGTACCAAGCATGGAAGGGAAGGTCGCAGTTATCCTGTACCTTTAGCACGAGGGGGTGTAAAGCTAGAGCAAAGAGCAAGGGCCCCAAAGGGTCCCCTTGCTGAACCCCAGCGTAGGCCCCAATACGCTCATTCCCCACATACAACCTAGCTGGCTGAGCATATAGGAACTGAACCCACGGGAAAATGGAAGGGCAGTGACAATGAACTTCCCGTAACAGAGCAGTGCGATCAATAGCGTTGAAAGCGTTAGAAAAATCAACTGTAAGCATAGCAAGCGAGCCATTATCATGGAACGAATCGAGAAACTTGTTAGCACTATGAAGCACAGCCTCCGCCCCATTTGGAATTCCAACCCCAAACTGAAAGTCCCCTAAATATTTAACTTCTTTTAGGTTAGATGTTAGCATTGGTGTTGTACATTGTTAATTTGTTTTAGGTTAGATATTAATATTAGAGTTATACATCAGTCTATTTCATATGTAAAATTGATGTATCATATTAAATTTCTCAACCCGAAACGCTCCCGAAATATAATCTAGTATTAGCATATAAGAAAGCAGATCATATAAGTTAAAAGTTACCCAAAAGTGTATTTTTAAAGTAAAAATCCTCAAAATCATTTTTCTCGATTTATTAATAAAATAATGATTGTATTTTGAATAATGATTGTAATATAGTTTGAATTATATTTAACATCTTGAGTGTTTGGGTCAGCCGAACTTCACCTGCACAAAACTAACATTGTTTGACCAAAGTTGTCAAAGCGCCTAGGCGCATTCAAGGCGCATAGGCCGAGCCCGGAGCCTAGGCGCAAGGCGCATAAAAAACGAAAGTTTTTTTTATAATTAGGCGCATAGTATAAAATACATTTGTTAAGGATTTTAGAGATGTTTTAGGTTTGTTTAGGGCTACTTTAGGATATTTTAGAGTTGTTTAGGACTTGTTCATAGCTCATCCCGACAGCTACAACTAATTCATAAGCTGAATGTTGTCAATTACTTTCAACTTTATCAATCAAATTTCTTAGCTTGGAGGTCATCTTCGAATTATATCCGAGTAATTGTATTTGTATCAACAGAATAATGATATTAGTCATTTGGAAAAGTAGTTGTATCAAGTAGCAATTATCAAACAATACAAATTGGATTGTTATCATCATATGTCTACACAATCGAATATAGCTATATTTTATCTATCAAATGCACCACTTATGAGTCAATTCATCCTCACTAAGGTAATTGAGAAGTAGAAGTAACTCGACCCGTCTGGCTCAAATTAATGCATGTAAGACAATGAGCACATTTTGTGATACAAGTAGATATCAAAAGTGGGTTTTCACGGCTGACCCAAAAAATCTTTCTGGTTTACTCGGGAGCTGCAACGGACCGTCAACAGAAAAACACAGCAGCTGCTATCTCTACTGATCTGCTGTCAGCAGCTGAGGTTAATCAACTACTGAAGATCGAGCTGCTGAAGCTGATCTGACCGGCTTCGGATCTGCCAGCTCTCTGCTGGTGATGCGCAATCCAGAACTAAATCGGAACTCTTCTCAATCTCACAAAATGAACTTACACGAAAAACTGATTATTGAAGACACAATGTATAACGTGGTTTGGTCTAAACTAGCCTACATCCAAAAGGCTGAAACTAGATATTATTTCTGAGGTGGTGATTACAATTACATTTAGATATGTATTTATACTGAAACATTAAGAAAACTATCCTAAGTTAACTCAAAAAAGGTTTCTCAAAAATAGTAATTAAGGTCAGCTGAGGACCCCCCCCCCCCCCCCCCCCCCACACACACACACACATTGGCGTTTCCCTATAGAAAAGGTATTGGATTAAGATATAAGTAACTAAAATGAAGAGAAAACATGCTCCTTTATCGTTATTTTCAGAAAGAAGCCCAATTTCTAATGCATTTGTGTTTAGAACTTCAAATTTAGAAACCCACTCACCCAATACGCATGCGGCGTGCCTATATAAACTATGAATACAAATACCATGGTAAAGTGGATATACGAGTATACAACCACTTCAACATATTTAAAATGGCAGTGATCAATATACAGCATCATTTTTATACTTCTTTTGAAAATATTACCTCGAGAACAACGTCTGGATTTATTTCTGATAAAGTCTGGACAGCAGCATCAGTCTTGGTCATACCAACCTGAGATATATATATAAAAACAATGTCAACATGCGTAATAACTTGTGCCTCCTAAACTTAATAACAGAATACCATCAAGTGAGAACCCGTATAAAGTTACTAAACTAATCATTTCAGTAGTTCTGTTCTGGGTTTTAAAAAGTGCGCCTAGGCGTGAGGCGCAGCCTAGGGCGCTTCAGGGCTTTGCACCTACCCATTTTCCCAAAGGCACAGAAAAAGCGCATTTTTTGACATTTTTTCAGTCGCTTTTGGCCCTGAGGCGCGCGCCTCTCGTACACCAAGTATTTTTATGCATACAAATGTTGTACCTTGGTGTTTTTGGCTTGTGGTAAAATCATACAAAAACCTTATTTATAGCTATTTTTTTTGGTAAATGAAGCTAAAAACCTATGGGATATATAAAAAATTATATAACTAGTGCGTGCTTTGGGTACAAAAATCCCACGCTTTTTGCGCAATGCGCTTAGACCTCGTCACCTTTGGGCGCCTAGCGCTTTTTAAAACCAAGGTTCAGTTTGTCTCAAGCCGGTCTAAATAACAATTAAAAGTGACAGACTGACAGTAATTTAATCACACCTGTTCAGGACGGAAAAATAGCGTGTTCATGTTGGCTAACTCGACTGTATCATAACCATACAACAAAAGACGGCCTGTACCACATCTTGTAAGCATTTCAGCAGCAACACTCCCCACCCCACCAATACCCTGTGAAAAAGTGATCATTTCATCTAGTTTGCTCAAATATAGCAACAAGTGCGATGTTAAAGTAATAATTGGACAGATGGGTTCAGTACAGACAACTATAGCAACTGAAAAATCCCGTTTTCTTTCATAATTGTCCACAATACCCATCCTTTGCAGCGCCATAAGCCTACTATAAGGGTTGCTGTCTACAACCTCTGCACTCATATCCTGAAATTAAACCAACAGTATTACTAAGTTAATACCGGCAACAAATGATCACTTTATTATAAATCAATTGCATCCGGCATAAATATAAACCAAAAACCTTGGCTTTTGATCGACGAGTCGGTTCACCTATAGCCAGAGTGGTGAGATTCTCCACACGCAACCGAATCTGCCAGCACAGAAGTTATGTGATAGCGGTAACGACCCGGTAAAATAACACAAAATGAAATCATTAGTCGTTGGAAATGGAGACGGGTCAGAAGCAATCGGGAGAGAGTCTAAAGTTGGGTCAGATGACCATTGCATGCTGCATGCATAAGACTTGAATGGTGTTCTTGGAGTCTAAGGCTGTATCTATATCCTAATTCAAGTTTAGTTTGCCCTAATAGTTTCTTTCGGCGGTGTTTCTGTATCACAAGAGACCGTATTTATTTACCGAACTATAAACCCTGATTACTAATTTAATTGAAAGATACAGTATGCATGTACACGCATTACACTTGAGAGAGACAACCAAACAATAAAGTTCCATTTCAGTTGTGTTTATTCAGATCAATAAGAGAATTAGGGTTTTGTAAGCATCGATAGTAATTAATTGATTTGCAACATTATGGAAACAAAAACACAACGGATTGAAGAAAAGAATGAGTAGAGATGAAGAGAAAGGTACTTGATCGACGGAAGCCTCATGAGAACGACCCGACAGTGAAGTGTTGAGGTTTTGGAGATCAGATAATATCCATTTTTCAGCTCCACCTCCATTGTCTTCAGACTTCAACTCTCGTCTGTCTGTCTCTGTTAGCTTTTTTTTTCTTTTCTTTTCTTTTTTTTTTTTTTTTTGTGACAATGGTCAAAGGTGATGCTGTCGGGATCGTGGGTGACACGTGTTAGCCACGTTAACAGAGGGTTTCGCTTTTTTCCATGTCTGAAACTATGGGGTGGTTTCACCTTCTTCCTTCCGGTGGTGAAGCTTGGTTTTCGAATCGGAGGGGGTTGGACTTAATTTTTTTCGCTCGGTAGTGGCCGAAAGATCAAATCGGCGGGGGCCGGACTCAATTTACCTACGAAAATCGCAAATTTCTACTGCTGCGCCAAAAAACAGGGGGGTCGGGGCACCCCTGGCCCTTCAAAATCTCCGCCCCTGCCTTCTTCCAAGACACAAATAGCTTCCGAATCTCAAACACAAACCCCCTACAAAATAAATGGCTTCCATGCCATAAATGGTTTCACCCAGACACAAACCCAACCAATGGATGCTCGTCGCGTCACCACCCCAATTGCCTCCATACCCGTCGAGAACTCCAACGCCCCTCTCGACTCTACCAGACCACAAATGGCTTCCACGTCACAAATGGTTGCGAGAAATCAGAATTAAGAGTTTTGCTTTGAGAAAATTGTTCATTTCTGCTCGTTCTATTGGTTTAACTATGATACACCTTATGTTTATATAATGTTGTATAAATTTTCCAATCTCTAGTATTACCCTTTAGTTATATTGTATGACGTATGCACATTGTATAAGTGGATTAAGCGACTGTTGTGGTTTTAACATTATAGTGTCACGTGGTATACCCTGCAAAGGCCTCGTTAGAGGCATTGTTTTGAAACCCGGACCAGACCGGTTGGACCGGGAACCAGGGGTCGAACCGGTCCGGGTCAGGGTATTAAACCGACGGTACATCGAACCAGGGGTTCGACCGGTGGACCGGCAGTCGGACCGATTGAACCGGGTACTAAAGGGGTTGAACCGGATTTTTCGTATTTTTTTAAATTTTACCCTATTAATTTTACAACACCATCCGGTTCTTATATCCGGTCGACCAGTGAACCGGTAAGGAGACCGGTTTCTATTAGTTTTACACACCATCTGGTTCTTATATCTGGCTGGACCGGTCAGACCAGTGAACCGGTAAGGAGACCGGTTCCTATTAATTTTACAACACTATCCGGTTCTTATATTCGGTTGGACCGGTCAGACCAGTGAACCGGTAAGTAGGCCGGTTTAATATCTGGTCCGATTCTGAAAATATTGGTTAGAGTTGACGGCTGAGGAATTGGAGAATGAAAATAAATGATGTAGCATATTATGGGTATGTTTGGCAAAACTAGCTGGTGGCTGGAAGCTGGTAGCTGGAAGCTTTTTAAATATATTTTAGTGTTTGGTAGAGTAACTGGAGCTTTTAATAAAATGAATAAAATGACTAAAATGTGCATAATTAAAAGCTTGTAAGGAAGGTTTTTATTTTTTTTTTAAAATAGAATGGGTATTTATGTCATTTACTAATGAAAAGCTTGTAGCTAGTAGAGCTTTTTCTTAAAAGCTTGTAGTAGTAGCTTTTCACTATAGAGCTTTTTCTCCTAACCTAAAAGCTTCCAGCTCTTCAACCAAACAAGGCTTTTTATTGAGTAAGAGTTTTTTCTTAAAAGCTTGAAGCTTGAAGCTCCTAAAAGCTCCTTGTCAAACATACTGTAACACCCCGTTATTAAGCACCTGAAATTATATATATAATCTATGATTAATTAATATAATTATCTAATATTATAACTAAGCTAATCCGGCCCAATGGAATCGGCCCAATATATCGAGCCTACCCGATAATAGAAGACCAAAACATATTAGCCTATAACAATTGGACTCTAGTTGTAAAAGCCCAATACCCTTTCGGCCCATTTAACATCTCGGGCCACCAAGTCTACCCGGCCTAAACCCACACTTGTTTACATCTCCACCTCATAAATACACTTCACTTGATCACTTATTATACAGCCCCTTTCTCTGCTTTCTTTTCAAGCAAATAATCTCCATGCACGTTCATCCACCTCCTCAACTTCTCCACATGTGCAACCTTATCATTATCTCATCATTACCATGGGATAACATTCATGCATTCACGAAAGAAAATACATATTCAAGCTTATCATCATCTAAATGATGACATTCATGCACCATAGACATTGTATCTATTACACGTAAGATGCACACCTATCCTCCTCTATGATACATTGAACTTGCCTTGTTTATCATAACATGCAAGCTCTCTCCCTCTGCTTGTTCCATACGCAAACACAACACACTGAACATTCTTTACACACCAATCATTATCCATTTCCTTCTTTTTATCACCATTTATAAATATTACACACACACTGCATGTACTACATACATTCATGATTCATGCACTACTTCACTTCAAGTACTACATTAATTAGAAAAGAAGAAGATAAATGAGAATACTTAAAGAGAGAGTGAGGGATACGAGAGGTTGAAGATAACCGGAGATAACCAATTTCCGGTCGTCTTCTCCGGGACAGTTCTCCTCCTCCGGCGACCAAACCAGCACAACCGACCACCCCGTTCCACTAACCACTACCGGTCATCATCCTCGTCAACCGACCATCTCCAACGTCTCTCTGACTACCAACCATCACCCCGAACATCCCTCCGATAAATAACCACGACACGACTGTAACCGTCACCTTTTGTGAATAAAACCGGTCGTCCACCACAAGTCTTGATCATACCCGACAAACCATAACAGTTACCAAGCCTCATCGATAACCCAACACCATCATCGCTACAATGATGATATACCACATCCGATCATCGTTCATCATGGCACAACTTCTGTTTACAACTATAAGACCAGTTTTGGTCATCAATCCCGTCACCATACGATGTTGTATTCGAGCCCGTTCGCTCCGTCGAAGTCAGCAGAGAGGTTAGAGACATAGTTATCTATTATTATGTTATTATATTATTATTATTTTATTATTATAAACGTGAAACGTGTGGGACGATAATGTAACCCGACAATATTAAACGTATATCAAGTTATCAAATATATATATATATATATATATATATATATAAGAATATATAATATTAGAATATAATATTAAAGGATTGTCCCCCGGCGTTATCACGTGCACAAGCCTTGCACGCGCTAATGTTAATAAATATAATAGGTACCATACATCTTGGAATATACCGTTAAGAAATAGACTACAAAATCCGGGAGAATATTATTAAAGGTGAGTACATGACCCCTTCCCTTTAAAAGCTTTTGGGCTGATTACATGCTTGTATAGTCGGTATCAAAGTATTTTGTATGGTTTATATTATAAAAGTGTTATCAAGTTGATAGAACTCGGTCGAATAGAAACTACGTAGAGTGGATCCATTCGGTATCATAGAGTATAGCCTGAACCAATTAGAGGTTACGGGACCATATATAATCGATCTATACTCACGAGAATATATTTATCTAAACCAAGTAGAGGTTTAGAACCACAATAAGCATTTGTATGGTGCTCCATCGATAATATATTCCACCTTAGAATGACCGAACCATATAGAAAGAATTGTATGTTCGTTAAACTCGAGTTATTATTATATTATGTCTAGAATCTCGGCATGTCTCACTAGTATGAAAATACTAACGTACTTTAAGCATGTGGTCAGGTATTTATACAAGATTATTAAAGAGCAAGTTGACGAATAGAAGATCTGGATAAGAAGAGGATGCTATGGCTACATTTTATGTATTTCATTAATATTGAAATTCAGTTTAATGTGATCATTACAATTAAACCTGTTTATGCTAATCCGCTGCGCCACTTGGGTCGTTACAGGTGGTATCAGAGCAGCAGGTTTAATTAATAGAAATCCTCTTCTGATCCAAGATCAACCAAAAATATTTTAGGAAGAAATCTATGTCCATAGAAATTATAAGAAACTAAAGAAAAATTATCAAGGAAATTACTAGAATAATATTGTGAGGTAAATTGACAATTTTTGTGCGCAGAAAATTGTGAATTTACAGGCACGATTGATTTCTAGAAAATTCTTTGGTAATACCAAAATATAAGAAATACAAGAAATATAAATTATCTATAAACAAGAACTTTATGGAATATAGATAAGTTATTATAGAAGTATTCTTTCTATCTCTCATATTAAATAAAAGAATATAAGAGCAACGTGTTAAGAATAAGAATCCACATACAAAATCCATATCATATCACATGAAAAATTACAAATCCGTTATATCTACTCGAAATATAGGGAAATCAAAGGTAATAACCTTCCTTAAAGAAATTTATGTTTAAAAGTGTTCAAAATCAGACGTAATTAGAAGAATATATATACGATTATTAAAGAAAATTGTACAAATATTGTACTCCCACTTGAGCATTCCTGTGATCAAGCTTTATTCCTCCGACAAAATTCGTTTTATTTGACACCCTGATGAAAACCAAGTAAAACATAAATATATTCTATAAGGATATACCATTTCGTATAACTTATCATTTGAAACCATCAGTACATATATTTTTACAAAATATCCGGAAATATATATATAATTCCTTTAAAATTTCATTTCTTGAATCTAGGAAACTATTTTCAACCTAGAAATCTTATAAGAAGTCGATAAAAGAATATTAAAATCCAACTCATATTATTATGAAATAGAATCAGTGTCATCCCAATCTGAACGAATCAACAGAAGTAATATTAAAGCTTATATTAAATCAAGCCACAGGTCACTAGAAATTCTAGAATACTTTGGATATTCAAAGTCTCTGTTGGAAATATTTCCGATCACTTTCCTTTTCCAGATTAAAGTTTAACATTCTCTCGTTGAACATTCAAGTTCGAAGTCACATCTAAAAACATCTTCGATATAAAAACCTATCACCTTGACTTCATTCTCAGAAAAACTTTCGCCATCTAGTTTGGTTCATCAAAATTTGAAACCTGATTTTAAATAAATCTATAGACGATATTATATATCAACGCTTCGGTTATCAGCACTATTATCAATCATTACTCTAGAATCCTAGAAACTACTCTCACCCAATCAATTCACTACTCAACCTTAGTGTATTATGTTCTTAGCTTCGTATGAATAAAGCACATGTAAAAGTATCCCCTATCCAGGTAAGATTTGGTAGTCTACTGAGATCTTTTAGTTATTTATTCCAACTTATGATACCGTAAACCATTCTTTCAAAATAAACATTTTAAAACTCCGACCCGAATATTAGGTCTCACAGATAATCTAATGACATGCTAAGTTTTAAAAATTTATAAGTTCCCCCGTGACAAATTAAGTTTTCAAATATGAAGTTAGTTATTTATTCTAAGAATGTAAAGATAAATATGTATATTTTAGTATATATCCATGTATTTCGCATCATTCAAATGAAATCAAGTTCAAAGACTTACTAATTTGAGAAAGATGTGAAACTATAATACACCAATAGTATTTCCACTACTATTCCATTGTTTAGAGCCTCGAAGAAAAGAATAGAATATTTGATATAAAAAGAGTTAGAGCACTAAACCCGATAGGTAAAAATTGTGACAACCATGGTTGCAATTAGAAGAATTCCAAAAACTTCTCTGTCAATATAACTAGTAGAACCCCCGACAATTATGAAGTCCTTCATGATATTGGTTTAACGTTTGAAAAAGTGGTATTTAACCCAAGGAGTACTTCTTTAGAAAAGTGCAAACCATTATCATTCTCTATTTCAAACTAATTTGTTTAAGAAATTTGGAAAAATTTCCTGAATAATTATTATGCTCGTTAACCTCAACCTTTGAGTCACGAGACCTAACACTTGTGACAATATGATAAGAGAACTTTGATTATACTAAAGGTGTGATATATCGTAACGATAAACCATCATCTGTAAATCGAGATTCTGTGAATTAGGCACATCCATGGCAGCCTAGATCTTGAAATAAGAATCTTGTTCGTAACCATATTCATCCGTATACAGAACTGATTAAAATCTAGCAATCAAATCAGTATGTAGAATCAAAAATGGCTGCATGTCCTCTATGCAACCCCTGTGGCAAAAAGAGATCCGGACCCTTATAAGAGGTATATCCGGACATTTCCCACAGGATTTCGTGTAGGGACATAGGATACTGTAAAGGAACAGGTACCCTATCCAATGTCGGAGAGAATTCTTGTACTTCCTAACAGATGTTGCCAATACTTTAATAATAGTATCTAGAGATCCTTCAGTTTGATCAACATAATATATTTTATTCGATGCAGGATTAATCTATTCTGACGAATATATTACTAGATTATCAAGTATCTTACAAATAGATTGACTCATTTCGGTCATATTCTGGTCATTTTACATCAATAAAGAACTCTATTATAATCTTTCGCATACATAGAAAATATTCTATACGATGAGGATCATTTTTCAATATATATGAGCGCCTCTTAGCAGATCTCCTAAAATAAATTATTATATCAACTTCATGAATGGTTATTCTTGATCTTCCGATTCAATCACCAGTTGACCATTTTCATTCCAATGGAAAATTTTGTTATGATCAATTCCATATATAAGGAATACGTATTAAATCCATATATGAATGAGATTGGCGAATTATTCACGGCATGAATAGTTCTCTTGACATCATATAAGTCTCGACGTATTATCTCGATCATCTTCGTTTTGTATGATGAAAGAATCCTGCTTCATAAAAACTCTTGAGAATTATTTACGCGTTAAATATATTCCACTCAAGTATAAATGATTCCTTGTAAAGATCCACTTTATACGGTTATTCATTTGAACTTTCTGCGAAGCCTCGCCTCAACCTGAATATTTATTACAGCACCAAAATAACTATAAGCTCGCTGCTCCTGAAAATATTCGTTTATACTTATCAAACTCGAATAAGCCGATAGGTTATAGAAAACAAATCTCATGATCCAAGATTATAACATTTATACGATTTCATATGTCTACGACAACCTGATAAGTGACTATCCAGTGGTTTATTTCCAGAATACATATTAAAAGAAATTTATAAAAATTTGAAAGAAAATCTAAGATATCTTATATTATTGTTAACAAACCAAGGATAAATAAATTATCGATCGTTAGGATTATAATAGATACGTATCAAGAATATTAACTTGGGGTATACCGAGCCATCGTTATATAATAAAAGAATGGTTAAGATACCATCACTAGAAAATCCACAATGAGAATTAGTATAGACGATTGGTCAAGAATGAATTATCCTAAGATTCATAATTCAAGAATATATTAATCTGGTGAATACATAATTATAAATATCATGGTTTAAGAGAAATAATAGGGTATGGGGATATCATACCACCACAAGAAAGTTTATAATAAGAATTGATGCGGCCAAGGGATTGGCCAAAGATAAATGATATTACGAGAAACCATTAAGAATAGAAAGCCATCTAAAGCTTTATAAGCTTGAATTATATAACGCTAAGAGGGGACTCTAGAATTAAGCATTTAAGATTTTAACCTTATCCTTATAGACTTTAGAATTTATTATCAGAAAAATAAATGGGGGACAAGTTCTATAGGTTGGGGAGAACCTAACACTAAGTATTATAAAGATTATTAAAAATAATAGCTCAAAGATATTTACTAAACATCATAAGATAAATCGAATCGAATCTCGAGGACGAGATTCCAATAGGTTGGGGAGAATGTAACACCCCGTTATTAAGCACCTGAAATTATATATATAATCTATGATTAATTAATATAATTATCTAATATTATAACTAAGCTAATCCGGCCCAATGGAATCGGCCCAATATATCGAGCCTACCCGATAATAGAAGACCAAAACATATTAGCCTATAACAATTGGACTCTAGTTGTAAAAGCCCAATACCCTTTCGGCCCATTTAACATCTCGGGCCACCAAGTCTACCCGGCCTAAACCCACACTTGTTTACATCTCCACCTCATAAATACACTTCACTTGATCACTTATTATACAGCCCCTTTCTCTGCTTTCTTTTCAAGCAAATAATCTCCATGCACGTTCATCCACCTCCTCAACTTCTCCACATGTGCAACCTTATCATTATCTCATCATTACCATGGGATAACATTCATGCATTCACGAAAGAAAATACATATTCAAGCTTATCATCATCTAAATGATGACATTCATGCACCATAGACATTGTATCTATTACACGTAAGATGCACACCTATCCTCCTCTATGATACATTGAACTTGCCTTGTTTATCATAACATGCAAGCTCTCTCCCTCTGCTTGTTCCATACGCAAACACAACACACTGAACATTCTTTACACACCAATCATTATCCATTTCCTTCTTTTTATCACCATTTATAAATATTACACACACACTGCATGTACTACATACATTCATGATTCATGCACTACTTCACTTCAAGTACTACATTAATTAGAAAAGAAGAAGATAAATGAGAATACTTAAAGAGAGAGTGAGGGATACGAGAGGTTGAAGATAACCGGAGATAACCAATTTCCGGTCGTCTTCTCCGGGACAGTTCTCCTCCTCCGGCGACCAAACCAGCACAACCGACCACCCCGTTCCACTAACCACTACCGGTCATCATCCTCGTCAACCGACCATCTCCAACGTCTCTCTGACTACCAACCATCACCCCGAACATCCCTCCGATAAATAACCACGACACGACTGTAACCGTCACCTTTTGTGAATAAAACCGGTCGTCCACCACAAGTCTTGATCATACCCGACAAACCATAACAGTTACCAAGCCTCATCGATAACCCAACACCATCATCGCTACAATGATGATATACCACATCCGATCATCGTTCATCATGGCACAACTTCTGTTTACAACTATAAGACCAGTTTTGGTCATCAATCCCGTCACCATACGATGTTGTATTCGAGCCCGTTCGCTCCGTCGAAGTCAGCAGAGAGGTTAGAGACATAGTTATCTATTATTATGTTATTATATTATTATTATTTTATTATTATAAACGTGAAACGTGTGGGACGATAATGTAACCCGACAATATTAAACGTATATCAAGTTATCAAATATATATATATATATATATATATATATATATATAAGAATATATAATATTAGAATATAATATTAAAGGATTGTCCCCCGGCGTTATCACGTGCACAAGCCTTGCACGCGCTAATGTTAATAAATATAATAGGTACCATACATCTTGGAATATACCGTTAAGAAATAGACTACAAAATCCGGGAGAATATTATTAAAGGTGAGTACATGACCCCTTCCCTTTAAAAGCTTTTGGGCTGATTACATGCTTGTATAGTCGGTATCAAAGTATTTTGTATGGTTTATATTATAAAAGTGTTATCAAGTTGATAGAACTCGGTCGAATAGAAACTACGTAGAGTGGATCCATTCGGTATCATAGAGTATAGCCTGAACCAATTAGAGGTTACGGGACCATATATAATCGATCTATACTCACGAGAATATATTTATCTAAACCAAGTAGAGGTTTAGAACCACAATAAGCATTTGTATGGTGCTCCATCGATAATATATTCCACCTTAGAATGACCGAACCATATAGAAAGAATTGTATGTTCGTTAAACTCGAGTTATTATTATATTATGTCTAGAATCTCGGCATGTCTCACTAGTATGAAAATACTAACGTACTTTAAGCATGTGGTCAGGTATTTATACAAGATTATTAAAGAGCAAGTTGACGAATAGAAGATCTGGATAAGAAGAGGATGCTATGGCTACATTTTATGTATTTCATTAATATTGAAATTCAGTTTAATGTGATCATTACAATTAAACCTGTTTATGCTAATCCGCTGCGCCACTTGGGTCGTTACACATACCCTATATATAACCTATGTAACAATGATGTATTAGCAAGTTTCTTCAAACATTAAATATAATAGATGTTGTTTGGTTGCTAACACGAAGAAAATGAGAGAAATTACATACATAAATCCGATCTTAATCCTCTTCTTCTTAGCACATATGACATATGGACTTTTGTGAGTCTCTATTTAATATTTGGTTTTGAAAAACCTGACAAGCTTTAATCTATGTTTAACTCGGTAGACGGTTAGCGTTAATATATGTTTTGATCATGATAACATCAATGTGAGTTTAGTGCTCACTAACAGTTAAGATTTGTCACAAAATCCAAGTCCAACACTCTTCATGCATCCATCGTTGTCGGTTATTAACCCATCAGTCTTTGTGCAAGTAAGTTGGTGTTGAGGGAGCTCATGTTTATCGCCGCCATGGATATAAAAGTTGTGGCTATATACAAATGTGTGTCCACGTTGTAAACAACTAGTTTTATACCCGCCGCGCGTTGCTGCGGCGGGGGCGAACGGATTACTGTGTCGTATATAGCCTCCTCGCGTTGCAGCGGCGAAATATAACGGGTCAAAACGTACTGTAACCGTCGTCTCATCGCCGCGGCCGGGAACCCCAACTTGGGTTTCACTCTCCGTCTCTGGAGTCGGTTGAGAAGTAAATGACAATCATAATCACCTCCCTAATTGTAGGCACTATACTGCAGTAGCTGTACATTCAAACAACACCAACAGTTAGAAACTAACCCAATTGCAAGACACAGAGTATGGGTAACAGCTAGTACAATAGTTTAATCATCTGCAAACCAACGAACAGTTGATGTACAGGAGGATTTAAGAAGAAGATTTAGCATATGACAATTAAAACATTTTGCCTAATGCCACTTTTGATTTCAAGCCTTGAACTTTTATTGCATTATATTATCACATCAATATTTAAAGCTCAATACATTACACGGATGAGAGATTTGATTTAGTGGTTATTTGGCTTAAAAGTACTTAGTTCTATCACAACGTAATTACCTGAATGTTGTTGCGGCCACACGATATATGTTTCTACTTACAAAGTGACGACAACAGCTGCTGTGTGATGTGAATCTTTTCAGGGAAAAAGTTGGTGTGCGAAGCAATATAATTGAACTGCAGTAGCGCCAGCACATTCGACCTTCACAGCGTGTACGCTAACATGATAGCCAGCAGCCAATTTATAGGAAATAACCCCTATTTATAGCCGTAAATTATAGTATCAAAAGGCTCAGGCGCGCAACGGAAAGTCAATGAGTTGCACATGAGTAGTGCCATCACGACTGACTTCCAAATCCTAAGCGCAACCATCATAGCCAATGACCAATGCAAAAAGATTTGCTCATGTGGCGATTACTGGTATCCTAACAGTATATATAGTTGAATCTTATGTATAGCAGGTGTCTACTTCATATAAGAACTCACGGTACTGTATTAAAAAACCATAGACATCAAACAACCCCACATAAAAGAACAATTATATCATGATAATCACATTTTACAGAAAACTTCTCTCAACAGCAATATAAATATCAATATCTACATTTCAAGGACTGATACTAAAGCTTCAAAACCACATAAACTAACCTTCAGGGGCGAAGCTTGGTTCACCAATCCGGGGGGCCGGACTCAATTTTTTCAGTCGGTAGTGGCAAATCGGCGGGGCCCGGACTCAACCCGAACTAAATTTACCTACGAAAATCGCAAATTTCCCCTACTGCGCCAAAAAACAGGGGGGGCCAGGGCCACCCCTGGCCCTAAGAAAGCTTCGTCCTTGCTAACCTTGTCACTTTTCAAATATGATTAGCAGCCCTTTCGGCTTTCCTACGTTCATAACCAGGATCATCAGTCGGCAATTCATGAGACAAACCTTAGTAACACGAAAAGCATAAAATAACTTACCCTTTGCACGATGTATTCCATAATTAACATTCGCGACATATTCAAGTCGTGACGATCATAAGTAGACAGTTCATATTCAAGTCGTGTCAATGCGCCAAAAGGTCGAAGTGCCAACGCTGCACCTGCATGATTAAAGTAGAACATTAAGAAAGACAACAAAGGGTCAGACAAAGTGGAACACATTAGCCAGTTGCGATTCAATTACGCCATCATGGCTAACGCTTAAATGGAAAGTCATCATCGCCCGACACTTTACAGTCAAATAAAACGCCCTATCCAAAGCATCTCATTAAGCCGTGAATAAAAGTCATGAAACTTTACAATCGTTTGGCATTACGAAGCATGAAATATAATCGGTTGTAACGGACAACATAAGCGTAGGACAATGCGCAACACATTAGCTAGTGTCAATGCAATGATGTCGTCACGACAAACAGTTAAATGCACACTCATCGTATAAAACGAACCATCCAAAGCATCTTATTAATCGCTGAACAGAATCCATGAAACGATAGAGCCAAGCCCCGGCTAGGGAAACATCAACACAAATCGTTAGAGACTTATGAAAATTCAGCAGATACAGCGAACGCGTTGGAGCTCAGATAGCGCGTAACACGTCGACCGGTTGCGATGCATTGACGCCATCACGTTTGACGGTACAGCAAATGTGCAGTCATCGTCGCATACACATGAATCAACAACGGAATCAGCAGGCGACAAAGCTTAAGATTTGCAAATTTGTTGAGCAAACAATGTAAGTAACTACTACAATAAGACCCACCAAATAGCATGCACACACCAATCTTTTATTTTGTTTCTCCTTACTTTTTTTCCTGTTGTCGTTGGTTAAAAAATGCAGGGCACAACCACATAGTATATATGCACCCACCCAAATTCGTCAACTCCAGCAAATCAATAGTAGAGAATGGCAACGGTGTAGTAATATGAAAGCATCTGCCCACCTACTTAAAAAGCATATATCCAAACCATTGAAAACATTTCCATCGTGTTGTTCACAACGTATTAAATACCCAATTTAATTAGCTATCTTAAGAAAACATAAAAACAGACTTTTTAGCTCACCGAAAGAGGCACCCCAAGAACAGCAAAAAGAGTAAAAGCACCGGCCGGCGGTTGACAGCCGTCACCCGTCATACCCCACCGTCATTCCTCCGCCAACTTTGTCACCAACACCGTAAGCGCAAAACAAACCGCTAACAACAAATGAACCCCATCCCATAACCTCTTCACCCCAACACACACACGTGTCAGCTGGTCCATCCCTAATGACGTCACCCCTGCCACCACCGAACATGCATCTTAATCGAAGCAGAGAGACGGAGGCAAGAATCTTGAACCGGTAACCGGATTAACCATACCACCGTAGCTATACATAGAGTGAAAGCAACCGGCAGACGCACAAAGCATCCGAGATTCGAACCGGAAAAGGTGGCGGGGCGTAAAGCATCACGAAAGCGCCAACAACCCTCATCCAAATCCGACGACAACCGGGTGGTGATTAACAGCGATGCTTCTGAAACGACCCGGAAGAAGCTCGAGGAGAGAAGAGAGACAGAGAGGAGGTTGTTGAAGGTAGAGAGATAAAAGCAAATGGGGAAAACGAAGCGAGCATTACAGACTTGTACACACGCATTGACTGACTTGTATTGAGGGAAACAGTGAACATCCCTCACAACAAAAGTTGCAATCATGTTAGACTAACAGAGTAACAGGTTCGCATGTTGAAATTAACACAACTCATATATCTATTTGTTATAAGGTAATTAGGATTCATACACCCCCTATTTAGGATTCGTACACCCTGGCCCACATCACATACCAATAGGAGACTGCCACATACCCCAGAATGTGATGTCACATCCCCAGAATGTGACGTCATAGGGTGTATGAATCCCATAACCCTATAAGGTAATTAGGGTTATGACCCATGCAAATCATATAATTTTATTGCAAAGTTATATCAATTAAAGGTCATCATACTTGATTTTTAGGTAAACCAGACAAGTTCATTAAACATATTAATCACTTATTAGATAATTAAATTAAAAGATGACTTGTGCATTGATATGATCAGAATTAACAGAAAAGAAGAATAGGCCAAATCAATCGCTGAATATTATTCATCACTGTTAACGTTCTTATACAAACTGATATAACCGCTAATAACAGACTTTCCCGCCCAAACGAGCTAACCAGATTAACAACCCAACTATTACATCATTTACACTATTGACCCTTTATTATTGATTATTACAAACAGACCCTTGAATTAACTATGACAAATGACTATTAAGTCCCTGAACTATTTTTATCATATCAATACTCCCATCCTCAACATTTTTTACCTCAAAAATGGAATTCTGGAAAACGAATTTGAAGGTCTTCAGCATTCTCCCATGTTGCTTCTGTCACTGGTAAGCTATGCCACTGAACCAAAACTTCCACAGAGGCTCGATTACCCCTCTTCACCATTTTTCTTTCTAAAACCTGTAAAGGTTTGAACATAAATCTGGGCCCTTTGGGAAGAGGAACTGACTGAGTGATGTTTCCATAAGCCTTCTTAAGGAGGGAAACATGGAAAACAGGGTGGACTTGAGCATCTTTAGGTAAATCTAATCTATAAGCCACTGGTCCAAGCTTCTCTATGATCAGAAAAGGTCTATAAAACTTGGGACCCAATTTGTTGAAGTGAGCTGCTCTTAGAGTAGTCTGACCATAAGGATGGAGTTTAACATAAACACTTTCACCAACCTGAAACTCTCTTTCACTTCTTCTCAAATCTGCAACTTGTTTCATTCTGTTATGAGCTCTCAACAATGAGTGTCTTAACAATTGTATAGTATGCTCCCTATCACTCATCATCTCATCCACAGCAGCTACTCTAATGTCCTTGGGAATGTAAGGAACAAACAGAGGAGGAGGATAACCATACAAAGCCTGAAAAGGTGTGATACCCAAAGAGTTGTGAAAATTTGTGTTGTACCAAAATTCTGCCAATGGCAGCCATTTGACCCATAAAGCAGGCTTATCCATGACCATACATCTTAAATAGGTTTCCAAACACCTATTAACCACTTCAGTCTGCCCATCTGTTTGTGGATGGTAGGCAGTTGATAAAGCTAAATGGATTCCTTGTAAAGCAGTGAATTCCTTCCAAAATTGACTAACAAAGATGGGATCTCTGTCAGACACAATTGACTCTGGCCATCCATGAAGTCTGAACACCTGATCAAGAAAGACTTGGGCTACTTGAGCAGCTGAAAAAGGATGAGATAAGGCTAGAAAATGGCTGTACTTTGTCAGTCTGTCCACAACAACCAAGATTACTTCTTTCCCTTGAGACTTAGGTAAGCCCCCTATAAAATCCATGGATATATCAGAAAAAACATGTTGTGGAACTGATAGAGGTTGAAGTAAGCCAGGAGATGCCACTGTCTCATATTTGGCTTTTTGACAAGTGGTACAACTTCTGATGTAATTTCTCACTTGCTTATACATTCCCTTCCAAGTAAAATAAGATCTGATTCCCTGAATAGTGGCATGTGTTCCTGAATGACCACTAATAGCCCTTGATGACAAAGGGTAATAATGTCATTTTGCAATTCTGTATTCTTCCCAACTGCAATCTTACCTTTCTTGTATAAAGCATCATGCTTCCATTCAAATTTTGGATTCACTTGGCCACTCTGCAGGTCTGTAATAATCTGTTTCAACTTTTCATCTGCATACCAAGAGGCCTGCACCTTCTGCCACAAGGACTCATCAAAAGTATGAAGAACAATATTCATTAAAGCAGGATTTTGAACCCTGGATAAAGCATCAGCAACACTGTTATCTTTCCCTTGTTTATAAACTATCTCAAAATCATACCCCAACAGTTTTGAAAGCCATGCTTGCTGTAAAGGGGTGGTGATTTTCTGCTCCAACAAATGCTTAAGACTTTTCTGATCTATTCTAATTACAAAATGGCCCATGGACAAGTAGTGATGCCAATACTTGACAGCAAACATAATTGCTAACAATTCCCTTTCATAGACAGAAAGAGATTGCTGTCTTGCAGACAAAGCCTTGCTTATATAAGCAATAGGATGGCCAGACTGCATCAACACTGCCCCTATTCCTTTACCAGAAGCATCAGTTTCAATTACAAATGGTTTTGAAAAATCTGGTAAAGCAAGGACTGGTGGTTGCATCATCAGAGTTTTTAACTGATTAAAGGCTGCTGTTGCTTCTTCAGTCCAATGAAATGCATCTTTTTTGAGAAGATTAGTGAGAGGTCTAGTTATTACACCATAAGATTGAACAAATCTTCTATAGTAGCCAGTTAATCCCAAAAACCCTCTGAGCTGCTTGATGTTAGCAGGTATTGGCCACTGTTTTATTGCATCTATTTTCTTGGGATCAGTAGACACACCATCATGAGAAATGATGTGGCCCAAATACTCTACAGACAACCCCCAAATGTACACTTTGACCTCTTAGCAAACAACTTCTGGTCTCTTAATGCCTCTAACACTTGTTGCAGATGCTTCAAATGGAGTTCCCATGATGAACTATACACTAAAATGTCATCAAAGAAAACCAGAACAAACTTCCTCATAAATTGCTTAAACACATTGTTCATCAAAGACTGAAATGTAGCTTGAGCATTGGTCAAGCCAAAAGGCATGACTACAAACTCAAAAAGGCCTTCATGGGTTCTAAAAGCTGTTTTATGAATGTCTAAATCATTCATTCTTATTTGATGGTACCCTGCCCTCAGATCCAACTTTGAAAAAATTCTTGCTTGTCCCAACTCATCAAATAACTCTTCAACTAATGGTATAGGGTAACTGTTCTTGATTGTGGCATCATTAAGTCTTCTATAGTCAATGCAGAACCTCCATGTACCATCTTTCTTTTTCACTAAAACTACAGGGGCTGCAAAAGGACTTGAACTACCCCTGATTACTCCAGTTTCCAACAACTCTTTTGTTAAAGTTTCTATTACATCTTTCTGAGTGGCCTGGTACCTATAAGGTTTCAAATTGACCACCTGTGACTCATCTTTCAACAGGATTCTATGGTCAAAAGCTCTCTTGGGTGGTAAGGAAGTAGGAGTCTGAAAAACATCCTCATACTCCTTTAACAACTCTTCTAGATCTTCATTTGTTTCTGGTTCTAAGACTTTTGTTTCATGTTGAAATTCAACAACAGGTTGTTGTAATTGAATGCTAAACAAGTGAGCTTCAACTACCTTATGTTCCTGAGTTAACAAGTTGTCCATTGTGTTAAGGGAACACAAAGACATCTCATTATTACTGACACCCTTAAGTTTACATGGAGTGTTTCCTATTGTAAACTGCATTGTTAAATCCACAAAATTCCATATTATCTCACCCAAGGTCAAAAGCCACTGAATTCCCAATACCATATCATAATTGTCCAGTGGAATTACTAATACATCTGTGGTGAACCACAGATTCTGCATATTCCATTGGAAATTTGGACAGTAGCTAGCACACTCAATCATTGACCCATTGGCTACTCCCACAGTCATTTTTTCAATAGCTTTCAGAAGACAATTCAACTTTAAAGCCAATTTCTTATTCAAGAAATTATGTGTAGATCCAGAGTCTACCAAGATTCTCAACTGAATATTCCCAATAGTGCCAATCACTATCATAGTAGAAAAAGACTTCATACCTGTTAATGCATGAATAGAGATGTGAGGGTCAGGCCATTCTTGTGGTTCATTTAACTCTACCACTTCAACTCTCTCAATATCTTCATCAGAAGCCACAATTTCCAAAACAAACAGTTGTTTGTTAGGGCACTTATGTCCTGGTGTGAACTTTTCAGGACACCAAAAACACTCCCCTTTGGATCTTTTTGCCTCTATTTCTTTGCTAGAAAGTTGTTTAGTGTTGGGTAGCCTTTTTGTAACAGGTGGTTCATGTAACAGTGGAAGATGAGTAGTATTGGTAGGAGGTCTAACAGATTGTGTACTGGTTTTAGGTGTATATGAAGATGATGTTGAATGAAATTTAGAAGTGACAGTGTGGTTAGACAGGGTTTTGTTTGTATCATTCTGAATGTTGGCAAGATAATAAGCTTCTTTCATGTTCTTTGGTTTAAACATTCTAACTGGCCCTCCAATTTCTGGTTTGATTGCTTGTAAAAATATGCTTACAGCATAAGGTTCTGGTATTGACACTTTCAACAAACAAGCATCAAACTCATCACAAAAATCTTCTAATGGTCCTTTCTGTACCATAGAAGTCAACTTACCCATTGCATCCTCAAATAATACAGTAGAAAATCTGTTGAGTATGGCTTCAGAATATTCAGACCAAGTAATTTCAGTAATTGGAACTCCCTTAGTTTTCAAGAATTGTTGATGCCACTTAACTGCTCTTCCTTCAAGATGGATTGTTGCATATCTGACCCTAAAGTTGTTAGGAGTCTCATCCACGCTAAAGAAGTGTTCACGTCAATACAACCAGTCGTCCACCTCATCTCCGTTAAACTTAGGAAAATCAATTTTCCCAATTCGATGAAGACGATCAGATCTTGGAAGTGGACCATTCATAGTAGATTGACCATTTGTCGACACATTATTGGTTGACTCACCGTTCAATTTGTTAAGTAAAGCCTGTACACTAGCATTAAGACTAGCGAAAGTTGTTTCAGACTTTTGCATAAATGCATCAATCTTGAGTAAAGATACTGAATGATCTTCAACTGTTTTTTCTATTGAAGACTTCTCTGTTTCAGATCTGCTTCTAGTAGTCATGATTGACGGAATCAAAGAATAATGGAACAATCAACAAAACAAAGAAAGATTTGAGAATTGAATATGAACAAAAAATACGTAAAGATTGGAAAAATCTCGAAAAGATCGATCCAAGAATTGGATTGACCACTAATTGGACAATTCAATCAGAAGAACTGATCAATGATTAATCAATTCACGATTCAAACGAAAAGAATGGAATTAATAAGAAGAATTTGAAATGTATGCTGAAACAGAGTGTTCTTGCTGAAGCGGTGATGAAGATGATGATTACAGACAATAATTGTGGAAAATAATGGTGGTGAGCGAATAGTGGTGATCGGAGTGCCGAGGAACGCAGCTCTGATACCAAATGATATGATCAGAATTAACAGAAAAGAAGAATAGGCCAAATCAATCGCTGAATATTATTCATCACTGTTAACGTTCTTATACAAACTGATATAACCGCTAATAACAGACATTCCCGCCCAAACGAGCTAACCAGATTAACAACCCAACTATTACATCATTTACACTATTGACCCTTTATTATTGATTATTACAAACAGACCCTTGAATTAACTATGACAAATGACTATTAAGTCCCTGAACTATTTTTATCATATCATGCATTCAACATACTAGACTAATCATTTCAAAACCCCGATTAAGTTTTTAATCAATTCTATATCGTCTTTCGAATCATCTTATGAATTGCCGTAGTGGTTCAAATTGTGGAGATGAGTTGACTAGATTAGTGGGTATATCAATTGTGTGGTGGGTTTTAAAATTCCCCATCATTTTCACCCTTGCTTTGAATTAAAAAAAGCAATTATTTTTTAGGTAGAGAATATGAGATGCACCAAATTCTTAATGTTATTAATAAAAGCAATTAATTATATTTTAGTAAAAGTCCAAGTTATAGTTAAAGTGTTTTATTACTATTAATTATAGGTTAAATTATGTCTTTTTTTTCATTAGTTATATATCATGTATGAATTATGAATAAAATGTGGTTGATCATTCTCTTATATTGTATCAGAGTATTATCTCCAACTAAAAAGCTCTTGATCCTATCAACATGGGAACCGTCGCCCATCACCCTTAAATTTCTTTTCAGGCTACTGCGATCCCCACCATGTCTACCTAAAGCTCCGTTTCTTCAACTATTTCGTGATCACCACCACTCTAAAATTCCTTAAAACATTTCCTACGATTTTTATCACCTTTCCAACATCTCTAAAACTCACATGATTACCAACATCTTCAAAACTCCGATCTCATCCCCTCAACAGGCTATATCTATCTCACACTATTACACTTTGTTCAGTGGCGGAGGGAGGGGAGGGACCAAGGGGTGTTCAGCCTCCCCCAATGGCCCAAATTTAATTAAGTTTTTATGGTTCACATTTAATAAAATTGTATCAAGCCTCCCTTAAGGTCCACTTCACTCTCCACTATATCCTTCTTTTTTTTTCTTTTTTTTGTGTTAAGCCCCCATTAAGGCCCACTCCACTCTCCACCAGTAATAATAGTTTATTATGTTGTTCGATTTTTTTTAATGAGTACTAGTTTAAATAATCTAAGCCCCCCTTATCTTGAAATCCTGGCTTCGCCTCTGACTTTGTTACTCCTTCAAAGTTCAAGCGTAACTTATTCTCCTTCTGCATGGTTTTGCAAAACCTAAAATCATTTTTGTGCCACAACCTTTATGTTCCGGACAAATTGTACCTCTAATCTTCTATCACCTATTCCATTATACCCTCTGATCATTCTTCTCTATTTCTCTTTTATGGCTTTTAACCATATCTATTTCATCCATATAAAAGATGCATCAAATTCTCTTTTATTCATGTTTTTTACCTTCAATATTAAAAAAAATGTATTTTCTCTTGATTCATCTGGTTAATTAACTTTATCTTTCTTTACATCTTCAACTTCATCAACTTTTTCTCTTGCTCAAATAATAACATGAGAGAATTACACAAATTGTCCTTTAATTAATACTGAAATTGCATCATCTGTCCTTTATGGAAATTTTTCACTCTTTATATCCTTTATTTTATCAATTTGTTACACACTTTGTCCTTTAGCCTAACTTAGTTAAAAAACTTGGTTAACTTTATTTTCTAAGTTTACACTTTTAGCCCCTATAGTTTTGATCGAACCCTAACCCTTGATTGACCTCGAATTCGACCACGACAATTAACGAAATCATAGGGCTATTATAGATTATCAAATTCCGATCAAAACCATGTATAATAATCGTACTGACCTGATCGTTTTTTAGGCTAAATCGAACGATTAAAATTACGACTGGTTGATCTTGTTCTTCAAATTGCGAACAATTTGGTGAGTGTTTATGGTATATTTTTGGACATAAACGGTCAACTAAGGCATAAGATGTTCGCAATTTGAAAAACAAGATCAACCAGTCGCAATTTTAATCGTTTGATTTAGCCTAAAAAACGATCAGGTCAGTACGATTATTATACATGCTTTTGATCGGAATTTGATGTTCTATAATAGCCCTATGATTTCGTTATTTGTCGTGGTCGAATTCGAGGTCAATCAAGGGTTATGGTTCGATTAAAACTATAGGGGCTAAAAGTGTAAACTTAGAAAATAAAGTTGACCAAGTTTTTTAACTAAGTTAGGCTGAAGGACAAAAAGTGTAACAAATTGATAAATTAAAGGACATAAGGAGTGAAAATTTTTCATAAAGGATAGAGGATGCAATTTCGGTAATAACTAAATGACAATTTGTGTAATTATCTCTAATAACATTATATACTTCTATACAAGATTGGACTTATTCCAAGGTCGTCCATCTTGCGGGGGCACATTAGAGATGCACAAAATTCTCAATGTTATTAATTGTATACTAGGTTAGAGTCCCGTGGGGACCCACGGTTCATCCGAAAGTAAAATAAAAAAAGTAGGAAAATAAGAATTGTATTATGCAATTTGTTTCGGTTACTAAATGTTTGATAATGCAACATGTATGAATTTTGATGTTAAATGCAAAATGTCATCTAACAGTTTAATGTAACGAAATGATGGATATATCGAGTAAGTAAAGTTTAATTTGACAACTGCAAACTACATAGCATACTATCACAATATCACACATTACATCACTTGGGTAATATCTATATTCTAATCATAATTAAGCTTAAGCATAGAACACTTATCATTTAGTTGGGGCTTAACGAACTTCAACCAATGGTCCATTTTCATTACTTCAATAAAAATCTTCCAACTCTTGCTCATTGATAGCTGATTTTTCACCTTCGAAGTTGTTATCATTGTCATCACGATCCTCGGAGTGCAGCTCATTTTCAATAATTTATGAAAACCTCCACTATTGTATTCCATATTTGTGTTCTACATAAAATATAGTTGTTGTAAAGATATGGTTACGGTGATAAGTAAATCAAGAAACAATCCTTAACCCACTTACTTGAATGGGTAGCTTAAATTTTCATGTTATCTCTCCAATGGTTCAAACCGATTACATAGCTAAAAAACAACTAATAAGAAAATGGGTCCAACGTCACATGCTGTAATATAAATTTCCTATATTTTATTAAAAAATAGACACCAAAAGGATCAACCCAGACCCATTTCAACATGTAGCCAAAAGGACCCATTGTACACACACTTTAGGCAACTTTTCACATGTTACAAAAAGCCGCCAAAAACGTCATTATTTAAACTGTGTATATATAGTACTTAACAATTAAAAATCTTAATAAATAACATCAAAATCATAATCAATCATTCAAATCAATGACATTAAAATAATCCGTGTCTGAAAATTGACTTACCCATTATATACAAATTATTATTAACATCTTAAAATTAGCACACTTAAAATTAGCACACTTATTGAAATCAAGATGATGATTATCGTTTAGTTACAATTGATTAAAGGAAAGTCGTAATATCAAAATGAAAGTCGGTCAACAATGTTAAAATGAAATTCGTAATATTAGTAACATCAATGAATAAGATTAAAAATCTTAATAAATAACATCAAAATCGTAATCCATCATTCAAATAAATGACATTAAAATCATCCGCGTCTCAAATTGCCTTACCCATTATATACAATTTATTATTGACATCTTTAGTAATCATTATTACTTGTACAGAAAGTAACATTTTGAAAATTTATATTATCATTTAATTTCGTTGTTAAATTTGGTATGACGATTAAATGATTTTATTATTTGTTAAGGTTTATATAGTATTGTTGTGTCTCAACAATTCTGCAAAATTGGAAATACTGTGCCTCGATTAACGTGATCGAGTAGGAATATTTATTTATATATTTGAATTATAAAAATGGAAGGATTGGTAATTGACGTGAATTGGTGAACAACGCTTAAAATTAGCACAATCAAACTCAAAGACATAAAGTCAAAGAATTGACCTCCATCAAATTAACAAAAACGTAAAAAGTTTTTACTCAGATTTAGTCAACAATATTAAAATTAAGGTCGTAATATTAGTAATAGCAATGAAAATTATCATACATTATATATTTTAGAAAACTGTTAAATAGATTTAAATTATATTTATTATTAAAAGAATAATAAAAGTGTAGGAAAATAAATGTACACTCCCATCTTCGGATTATATTTAAATTATAAACTGTTAAATAGATTTAACATTGTTAAATAGATTTAAATAAATGTTTAAAGGAAAGTTGTATATGTTTAAAAGAATATCGTTTCAAGACAATTGATTAAAGAAAGTCTTTGAATTATAAAAAAAAGGGAAGGATTGGTAATTGACGTGAATTGGTCAACAACGCTTAAAAAGCACAATCAAATTCAAAAACATGTAGTCAAAGAATTGACCTCCATCAATTTAACAAAACGTAAAAAGTTTTTACTCAGATTCGGTCAACAATATTAACATTAAGGTCGTAATATTAGTAATAGCATTAAAAATTATTTTGAATACATTATATATATTTTAGGAAACTGTTAATTATATTTAAATTATATTTATTATTAAAAGAATAATAAAAGTGTAGGAAAATAAATGTACATTGTTATCTTCGGATTATATTTAAATTATAAACTCTTAAATAGATTTAACATTGTTAAATAGATTTAAATAAATGTTTGAAAGAAAGTCGTATGTGTTTAAAAAAAATATTGTTTCATCACAATTGATTAAAGGAAAGTTGTATTATCAAAATTAAAGTCGGTCAACAATATTAAAATGAATTTCGTAATATTAGTAATATCAATAATTAAGATTAAAAATGCTAATAAATAACAACCGAATCATAATCAATCATTCAAATCAATGACATTAAAATTATCATAAATAACATTAAAACTCTTCATAAATAACAACAAAATCATAATTTAAATTTCAAAATCAATGACATCTTGTGGTGCAACCTTAGTAACAAACATTTTGTGCTCGATTGAACACCATTTGAAGCCACAATATTCGCCAATGGAAGTATCTTTTGATTGAAGTAAATCAGGTCATCCAATCACAGTAAACCTTTACAAAAGAATTATGTATAGAAAATTTAGAACGTGTAACTAATTATAAAATAAGAATATTGTAAACATAAATGTTGAATATGCAAATAACAAACCTAGCGACTTGTGAAACAATTTCTGCACGTAATATTAGCATTCGTATTAGTTAGTATTAGTAATTATTAGTAATTAGTAATACATTCGTAAAAACAGTAATAGAAAATTTTAATTCGGTCAATAAGATATAAATGGGATTAAAATTAAAAATCGTAATATCAGTTTTAGTATTAGTAATATATTCGTAATTTAATTCAGTCAATTCGGTCAATAATAAATAAATGAGCTTAAAAATCGTAATATATAACATTAAATTCGATCAATTATTAGTAATGTCATTAAAACTCATAATAAATAACAGTAAAAATGAATAAATCTTATTAATTGCAATCAAGACTAACCATAATTCATAAACATAGTAATATAAATAAATGAGATTATAAATCTTAATAAATAAACTCAAAATCGTAATCATTAATTCAAATAAATTACATTACAAACATAAAAAATCGTAATTTTAATTTGAAAATCAATGACTTCTTGTGGTGGAACCTTTGTAACAAACAGCCTATGCTGGATTGAACACCATTTAAAGACACAATATTCGCCAATGGAAATATCTTCTAATTGAAGCAAACTAAAATCATAATATTAGTAATTAGTAATATATTCGTAAAAATAGTAATAGAAAATTTTAATTCGGTCAATAAGATATAAATGGGATTAAAATTAAAAATCGTAATATTAGTTTTAGTATTAGTAATATATTCATAATTTAATTCGGTCAATAATAAATAAATCAGATTAAAATTATAAAACATAATATTAGTATTAGTATTAGTAATATATTCGTAAATTAATTCGGTCAATAATACATAAATGAGCTTAAAAATCGTAATATATATCATTAAATTCGGTCAACTACTATTAATGTCATTAAAACTCATAATAAATGTCATTAAAAAAATAAATAAATCCTATTGATTGCAGGCAAGACCAATAATAATTTGAATGAATAGTAATATAAATAATATTAAACATAATTTCATAAAGATAGATTAAACATAATTTCGTAGTAATATTAATATAAATAAATGAGATTAAAAAATCATAATAAATAATATTCAACTCGGTCAATTATTATTAATGTCAATAAATAACATTAATTCTACCATACTAAAAATACATTAAAAATAATTAAATCTTATTAAACATAAATTCAAAAAAAGTAATATTAATAAATCAGATTAATAATTGTAATAAATAACATTAAATTCTGTCAATTATTATTAATGTCAATAAATGATAGTAAACATCTTAATAAATAACAGTAAAAATGAATTAATCTTATTAATTGCAATCAAGACTAATCATAATGCATAAATATAGTAATATAAATAAATGAGATTATAAATCTTAATAAATAAACTCAAAATCGTAATCAATAATTCAAATAAATTACATTACAAACATAAAAAATCATAATTTTAATTTGAAAATCAATTACTTCTTGTGGTGGAACCTTTGTAACAATATCCGCCAATGAAAATATCTTCTAATTGAAGCAAACTAAAATCGTAATATTAGTATTAGTATTAGTTAGTAATTAGTAATATATTCGTAAAAATAGTAATAAAAAATTTTAATTCGGTCAATAAGATATAAATGAGATTAAAATTAAAAATCGTAATATTGGTTTTAGTATTAGTAATATATTCATAATTTAATTCGGTCAATAATAAATAAATCAGATTAAAATTAAAAAACGTAATATTAGTATTAGTATTAGTAATATATTCGTAAATTAATTCGGTCAATAATAAATAAATCAGATTAAAATTAAAAATCGTAATATTAGTATTAGTATTAGTAATAAACAAATGAGCTTAAAAATCGTAATATATAACACTAAATTCGGTCAATTATTATTAATGTCATTAAAACTCATACTGAATAACATTAAAAATGAATAAACTCTATTAATTGCAGGTAATACCAATAATAATTCGTAATATTAGTTTTAGTATTAGTAGTATATTCGTAATTTAATTCAGTCAATAATAAATAAATGACCTTAAAAATCGTAACATATAACACTAAATTTGGTCAATTATTATTAATGTCATTAAAACTCATAGTAAATAACATTAAAAAAATAAAATAAATCCATTTAATTGCAGGCAAGACCAATAATATTTCATAAAGATGGTTTAAACATAATTTCGTAGTAATATTAATATAAATAAATGTGATTAAAAAATCATAATAAATAACATTTCAATTCGGTCAATTATTATTAATGTCAATTAGTATTAGTAATATATTCGGTCAACAATACTATTTTTACGAATAGTAAAACTGAAATCATAATATTAAAAATAAATGAGAGTTATTTCGTTCATAAATAAATGTTAAATTGATTAATAATCAATCATTCATAATAAAAAATAAATGAGGCTTATTATGGTAAACTGAAATTCATATTAATATTAATATAAATTCGGTCAATTATTTAAAGATAGTAATAAATAACATTAAATTCAGTCAATTATTATTAATGTAAATAAATAACAATATTTCAGATTCAAATTTCAGATTAAATGACATTAAATTTGGTCAATTATTATTAATGTAAATAAATAACAATAATTTAGAATTAATGATATTAAATTCGGTCTAATATTACAATAATATTAAACGTAATTTCGAAAAACAGTAATATAAATAAATGTGATTAACTTTAACGTTCCTGTTGTGTATGTTTTTAGACAACAGAAATTTGTTCATTGCCTTCAGCATATTCTGAATTGACACGTTAAAAAACAACATTAAAAAATAAAGAATCATTTTTGAAAATTAAATAGGCATATGTACATGAAAATAACAAATATACCAAAACTGTTGCCGAAGGGTCATGCAATACCTTGAAGAATTGAGAACCATTATGATAACACATAATAGCGTTTGTGTCTTCGGATCAAATCCTGTTTTTCAAATGTTAAAACATAGCATTACAAAATCCGATCGAATAGTAAATCCGATTCAATTTATGTCTAAAAAAACCGTGATGACAATAATAAAATTAACATAAATCTGATTGAGCGCAATCCTTATTATCCCTTTTATCACAAATCCGATTGACTATGTGTTTATCACAAATACGTTCATCACAAATCCATTTCATTAGAACATGTGATAAACACAAGAATGATTTCAAATGGTAATTAGATTATGAAATCTTAAAAAGAATAAAAAAAATAACAATAGGAATTGATAGTATCTTTGTTATCACTTTATAATAAATCCGATTGAATATGTGTTTATCACAAATCCGTTTATCACAAATCCATTCATCACAAATCCGTTTCATTAGAACATGTGTTTAAGAAGAATGATTTCCACGTAAAAGAATAAGAAATTTCATTTGGTTTGATTTGTTCTTAATAATGTTAACAATAAAAAAAGTCAAAATAATAATAGGAATCAATATTAGAAGAGTAGTTTGGATGTTTACCTTTAATCAGTTGTGGATAATCAACAAATGATGCAAGGTGAAGAAGAAAGATTGAAAGATTTGTTAGGAATTAGGAAGAATATGAGAGTTTTGATATGGAGAATGAAAAAAAAAGGTTTTTATAGTCATAATTTAGAGCTCTATATTAGTTGTTGGATACCTCAAACCCTCTCTAAGGCCTTGATTCAACCCAAGTGACCTCAATTATTATATAGATAGATTTTGAATATGTATTTTAGTCAAAGTCTAAGTCATATTCATGGTCATAGTCAAAGTGTTTTATTACTATTAATTATAGGTTAGATTATGTATTTTCTTTATTGTATACTAGTGGGAATGCCTGCGCGTTGCAGCGGGGGTCCCAACTCATACTGATATAGATTCAATTATGATGTCCATTACGAATCATAACCTAGCACTCCAGATTTCTATATTTTATTCCATTCAACGAGAAATAGCCATAAACATGCAATGAAAGTCTAGAATTTCCACATGAAAAGCCAATTTTATTAAACCAAAAGAAATTTTCATTAAAAACTCGTAGTTTTTTATTGGGGCTTGTTGTGTGTGTGACATTTGTGAGTTATTCTTTATGGTGACATGAAGTGGGAAATAAAAGCATGCATGATTATAAAGTGGAGAAATAGGGACTTATAATTTGGTTCAACCAGCAAGCTGCTTTGTAATAGTGCTTTTATGTTTACTAAAATCAAGATATAAGTCTAGAATTAGGATATTAATGAATGCTTAGCAAATTGTATGCATAACAATGAACACGCCACATAACAGCAGTTTTTTTTGAACAGCAGCAAAAATATATATAAATATAGAACAAAACCAGCAAGTAGCTGGACAAAACACCTAAAAACAGCACAGACAGAAGCCCCAAAGCAAACCAAAGAATCCGAAAACACAATTACAGCATATCACTAATATCAAAATCTAACCACTTTTCCCACGACATGGATGAAAGCTTCGACCTATGAAACAACCAAATAAAGCTGTCCTCCTTGATGAACTACATAGTCTTGCGGACGGGAATGAATTTTCTTTCAAAAACCTTTGATGTTCCTCGCATTCCAAATCCTCCATACAGTGGCCAAAGTAATTGTGTGACCGATCTTCTTCCACGGTTTGCTTCCTGGGCTGTCCGCCAGATGCCTAATCACTTCAGTGAGTAAAGTAGCGATCACGGGCATCGGCACTTTAATCCACCTGAACACATTCCACTATATGCTTTGTGCGAAAAGACAAGAGACAAAACAATGGTTTTCCTCCTCTGTACCAATCACACATCTGTTGCATAACACATTTGGTAAATTAACACCCCTACCCAAAAGATCCAGCTTCGTGGCGATTCTACCCATGATGGCCTTCCATAAAAGGAAGTTGAATTTTAGGGGAGCTTGATGATTCCACTCGAACTGGTAGCTGCTAACCTGATCTGAGCCAGCCTTTAAAACTTCCAGCCGCAGCTGTTTAACAACAAAGTCTGACCCATCTTCATTTTCCCAATACTGCCTATATCGGACCCTCCATTGAAAGCAGCCTGTTGAAGCATCCTCATAAGTGACTGAAAGCTTCTTATTTCCCTAACTGAACCAGGGTCTTTAGACCAATCCCAGCCCCAGTGCCGAGACCGATGCATCACCTTCGTCTGAGCCGACACTAAGGCGTATTTGTCTTTAGCAAGGCGAAACAAATCAGGCAATAACTCCCTTAGAGTCTTGCTAGCCACAAACCTATCTTTCCAAAAACCGTGTTTTAGCACTATCCCCCACATCAACCTTGTGTTTGTCATTAATATTAATCCCAAACTTCGCAAGGAGAACATCAACATTACCAATGTCCTTCCACATACCAGGAATCGAACTCTTCACAGGAATCATTTTGCAGCAAGTGTGATTGTCGTGAACTGCTTTGACAACTCTCGCCCATAGTTGGTTTGGATCGGTCTTATACCTCCACCACCACTACGCGACCATCACAATATTGAAGTCTCTAGTTTGCAGCAAGTAAATGCTTATCCTCAAGTGTTTCCTAGGTTTATGATTATCCAAATTTAGAATTAGGAGATGTAACATTGAAGTTATAGTTGAAATTCAACATTTATGCCAAATGGGCTAGGCTCCGGTCAAAACAGATCGTTTTGGGTGGCAAAAATATTGCTTGTCCACAAAATAAAAAATTATTTTTTTCATAAATACTTCATCTCAAATAGGATAACCTTCATAATAGAATGTGAAATATTAAGTCAAACTTTGTTGATGTAAGATTTGTATACCTTCAGTGTGGTATGAGGTAAAAGTAGCCACTCTTTGAGTAGAGCATATCTCAGAAAAATAATACTGAAAAGCTACAAATCATGGATGATTGAGAAGCAATAAATGAAAGTTGAGAGTTTATTTGGTCAGTAGTGGTATGAGGTAAATGTAGCCACTCTTTGTTAACTACTTAACTACAAAAGACAATATAGATTCAGCATTGAAAACCACACAATGTAGATTGTAAAAGCTTCTAAAGATTGTACCAATGCAAAGTCGACCAATTATACGTGTGCCACCAATGGAAGTCTCAACCACAGGAATAGTATCAGCTATCTCGGACTCAAATGTGCTGCAAAAAAAATACTTTCAACAGCTCGTAAAATGTTCTCCAACCACATAAAAATATATCAGAAAACATGAATCAAAAGAATAAAGCTGTAGAAATTTTCAGAACCACCAATTGTTACCAAACAGTAAGCATTAGTTAGCTTTGAGAACACCCCAATTTTGCATGAATTCTAAACTGAAGTCCTGTGAAATAGAAAACCAATTAAAGAATAAATAAAGATTTCATTAACGATTAACGAACAAAAAATGTCGTTTAGTAAGCGTTTATGAACAGTTTGTGAACACGTCTATTTCCTTAACAAACACACATGTTAAATTTGTTTGCAGCCCTAAGTCCCTATAGCCAAAGCAAAACCATACCGCAATAAGAATAGAAGCAGTTTTAATAAGCAATCCCACCCCTTAAGATACATATAATCTGAATGACATATAAAAAGACACACAATAAACATAAAGGATAATCGTCACAACGAAGGTACAAATGAACTTACTTGTGGCCATCAAAAAAGGAATCTATCAAACAATCAAACGTATGTATTACTCACATAATAATATCTGTTTATGTAGCAAAAACTAAAACAGAATACAACTATGAATTGAAGTAACGTGTTTAATAAGCGCATACCATAGTGGTGGCCGGCGGTTGTGGAGGGGTGGTGGCGAACAGGTATCGCCTACTGGGTTTACCCAAGATTACAAATGCCAACTAATACCAAACGTCGACGCATCTAGGAAGAAGGAAATTGGTATCGCCTATTGGGTTTACCCGAAAATACAACGATTTTTGCAATCTCAGGTATCGCCTACTGGGTTTACTGATAAACATAAACAGGAGACAATTTCTTTACCTGAGATTGCAAAAATCGTTGACGCATCTAGGAAGAAGGAAATTGGAACGAAGCAGCAATGCGTTTAGGGTTTAATGATGAAGCGTTTCTTCTTTCTTTGTGGAGACACAACATTATAGCACATGAGTACATAACACTGAAGAGGCAGCATTGAATTCCATGATTGAAACCGAAGAGACTGGCCTGGTTGAATTTGGGGGCAGGAATGGTAGAAGGAGGGTAGGATTGTAAAAGTGTTTTTATATTGTAAAGGATGAGATGGGTAAAATGTCTATATTATCCTCCTAAGTGTCTTAATTGTCACTATTCTCCCTATAATACCCTTAAATTTCATGCTTAAATATGTTGTACATGTTGCTTTTTAAGTTGTACGGGAATGAAAATGACTATGTTGGTCATCACTCCTCCTTAATAAGATAAATATAGATATATCTTGTATGAATTATGAATAAAATGTGGTTGATCATTCTCTTCTAGAAAATAGGGTTCACTTTTACTCTCGTTATTCGTATGAAATATAAAGTACAGTACCGTTTAAAAAACTAAATAAATAAAATACAATACAAACTAAATGTAACGAATTTTGATTCAAGCAACTTTAAACGCATCATCTTCTACTAATCGCCTCTGCAAGAGTAAAGTATTCGTTGATGGTTTTTTGTTGAGGATCGTGTTTGACACGAGGCCCTTAAAACAGATTTCACGCCTCCTCTCAGACGGTCTGTCTCTAGGGTACAACAACCGGAACAGTGATGTACTGCCGGAGATGGCATTCAAGCCAGAGATAACACCGGGTGTTTTTGTGTTTATGAAACGTAAGGAAAAAGAAAGTTGTAAATAATTTAGATAGTGCTCCTCTCTAAATTTCGTTGGAACTGAATTGAACAATCTTTTGTGTGTGTAATTTACAACTACCTAGAATGAACCACCATGTTCATTCTTATACTCACAATATTAAAAAAGGCTCATTAAACTCTATTAAACAAGCCATAAACAAGAGAATTAATCTTGTAATAAAATAGAGTTTAATTTCTTCATTAATGAATTAATCGAAATTGAATTTTACTTATGTATTTGGTAGTTATGTCGGACATACTCTTGATGTTTGTTAGTGGCCAACTTGTCGTGTAGAAAAGGACATCAACTTTTAGAAGGTAACTTTGCTTAAATTGTACAAAAGTTTACTTTTTTGTATATTTTTTCATTATAGTTTTTATTTGATTAACTGTTTTGTAATTGCTAATGAGGTGGTGGTCCATTGGCAAAGGCAAAGCCTTTAAAACACCTAGGTTGTGAGAGGTCTTGGGTTCAAGTCCCAAACACTACAAGGATTAAAGAGAAATTAACCTTTCAAAAAAAAAAAACTGTTTTGTAATTGCGTAATCGTATAGACAATGCGGATCTAGGGACCAAAGTTTGTCGAAAATGGGTCCAACTAAAGAAGAAGAAAGGAAGCTAAAAGAGTATGAAGATGACACCCCTGTAGGCCTGTAAACGAACCGAACGTTCATGAACTGTTCGGTGGGAAGTTCGTTTATGTTCGTTTATTTAGTTAAATGAACGAACACGAACACAATTTTTTGTTCGTTTAATTAAACGAACGAACATGAACACACGTTTTGTTCGTTCATTTATGTTCATGAACGTTCGTTTATGTTCGTTCATTTATGTTCGTTTATTTCTGTTTGTTTAATTAAACGTTACTTTATTTTTATTATTTATTTCCTTTGGTTAAGTATCCTTAATTCATATTATATTATATACAATATATTTGATATGTTCTAAAATTTAATTCTAACCCTAACATTCTAAACATATCAGCCGCTCTCCACACTTCACAGCCTCACCTCCATTCTTCTCCACACTCCGCAACCCTACTAATTTAGATTTTGTTTTAGTCGCATTGTGATGTATTAGATTTGGTTGAAATGTGATGAACCATTATTAAACTTGTTTTTGTTTGTGTTCATTAATGTTCGTTTATGTTCATGAACTGTTCGTTTAGGTTTTAAATGAACGAACATAAATGAACACGAACATGGCAAATTTCTTAATGAACGAACACGAACACAAAAATGTGTTCGATTATGTGTTCGTGTTCGTGTTCGTTCGGTTCGTTTACAGGCCTACACCCCTGTCAAGCTTGATCCGGTTGAGAAGTGTCTAAAGTCGGTTTTTGATGTACCATTTTCGTTTAAAAGAGTCGAGGCAATGCTTTACATATATAACTTTGAGTCCGATGTCGAGTACCCTAAACACTCTTTTTAAACTCTTGAGGTATAATTTATACATTACCAAAACAATTTCATATTAATTAAGTTTTTCAATCCACATTTTATCAAGTCATATTCATTTACATATTTCCCCCTGCTAAGATCATTTATTACATATTTACCCAACTTAAAAAGTCAATTACATATTTCTCCCTCCTAACGTATACACAAGTAGCAAGTCAATTACATATTTCCCTCTCTCAGGAGGAAATATGTAATTGATTTTTAAGGTTGGGTAAATATGTAATTAAGAGGCTTAGCAGTGGGAAAATATGTAAAAAATTCTTTTTAAAAAAGTAAAGAATAACATAGTGTATTTTTAACAGGTCTCTTATACAGGTTACCCATTGTCAGCAAGCTAGTAATAATAATAATAATAATAGTAATAATAATAATAATAAAATAATAATAATAATAATAATAATAATAATAATAATAATAATAATAATAATAATAATAATAATAATAATAATAATAAAATACACATTCATTCTGTTGAAAAGAATAACATACCCCGTTGAGGCCGGCCAAAAAAAGGAAAGGAATCCCGGACACAAACGCACACAGTGTGTGAGAAGACGAATGGATTCCTGAATCGCTTCGTTACCACCACTCACTCACGAAACCCATTCATTCATCTTCCTTCCCTCACACACACACACCGATGGCGGCCACTGTTGAACCCAAAGACCGAGTCCTAGCCACAGCTCAACAAATCGTCAAAAGCCTCAACATCAACTCACAAGCCACCGAAGACATGATCAACATCCTCTCACGCTTCGACAATCGTCTCTCTAACATCACCGATTTGTTAGACGACGATGCCAAATTCACCGCCCAGTTTCAACAAGCCGAGGATATTATTCTCCGTCATGACTCTCATGACTCACCCGATGATGACGCCTCCGATTACCTATCCGCCGTTGATCTCATCATAAACCTAACGGAAGATCTAACCGTTGAATCTGAACGAAATGTTAACATCATCGATAGAGCAGAAAACGCTCTTCAGTTAGCTATGTCTAAACTCGAAGACGATTTCCGTCATGTTTTGATTCATAACACGGTTCCTTTAGACGCCGATCGTTTGTACGGATCGGTTCGTTCCGTTTCGCGCCCTAGTTCGTCAAACGGTTTATCAAACACGTTGTCAAACGAGAGAGATATTGACGATGAACACGAAGGAAGCAGTAGTTTACATCATGAAAGAGGTGCGAGTTTAGGAGGTGATTTATGCATAGATTTAATCCGTGTTGAGGCCGTAGACGAGCTCAAAGACATCGCTGATCGGATGATTAGGTCAGGTTATGAAAAGGAGTGTTGTCAGGTTTATACTGCTGTTCGTCGAGATGTGTTGGATGAGTGTTTGATGATTCTAGGTGTTGAACGGTTAAGCATAGAGGAAGTGCAGAGGATGGATTGGAAGGTTCTAGATGAAAAGCTGAAGAAATGGATTTTAGCTTTGAAGGTTGTGGTTAGGGTTTTGTTGTTTGGGGAGAAACGGTTATGCGAATGGATCTTTAACGAGTCGGAGCTGGTTCAGGAGATTTGTTTCGTGGAGACGACTAAAGGATGTTTGATGCAGCTGTTGAATTTTGGTGAGGCGGTTGCGATTAGCCAGCGGTCTTCTGAGAAGTTGTTTCGGATTCTTGATATGTATGAGGTTGTTGGTCATGTTTCGCATGATTTAGAAGCGTTGTTTGTTTGTGAATCTGGAGAGTTGGTTTGCAGCGAGGCGAAGGGGGTTTTGAATGGGTTGGGGATGGCGGTTGTAGGGACGTTTAGCGAGTTTGAGAATGCTGTGAAGAGTGAGAGTTCGAGAGGTATACATAATGGTGATATTCACCCGATAACGCGGTATGTTATGAATTATTTGAAGTTATTGGTGGATTATAGTGAGACAATGAATAGTCTGTTACCGAAAAATGATTATCATGATCTGAGTTCTTCCGAGGTGGAGAACAGTGATGTTGTTGAAATGTCTCCTATAGCAACGCGCGTGCAGGCGCTGATCGCGTCTTTGCAGTCAAATGTTGATGAGAAATCAAAGTCGTATGAGGATAGTGCCTTGCGGTATGTATTCTTGATGAATAACGTTCTGTACATAGTTCAAAAAGTGAAAGAATCAGAGCTTAGAAATCTGTTGGGCGATCAGTGGATTCGTAAACATCGTGGGAAGATCCGACAATGGCACACGAGCTATCTCCGAGCAGCGTGGGGTAAAGCGTTGCTGTGTTTGAAAGATGAAGGGATTGGTGGGAGCTCATCTGGTGCCTCGAAGATGATCCTTAAAGAAAGGTTTAAGAACTTTAATGCTTGTTTTGAAGATATTTACAGGATACAAACACTTTGGAAGGTTTCAGATGCACAACTTAAGGAAGAACTTAGAATATCTATATCTGAGAAAGTTCTTCCAGCATACCGTGCTTTTCTGGGGCGGTTTGGAAGCCGGTTAGAGAGCGCAAGGCATGGTGGGAAGTACATCAAGTATTATCCTGATGATTTGGAGAATTATTTGTCGGATTTATTCGAAGGGAAACCTGTTGTTATGAACCTCACAAAAAGAAAAAGTACATAGGATGCAATACAGGAGTTTGGACAGGTATGCGTTCTGCTTATAACTACGCAGACATCCTAAAACCGAGCATCTTGACTTGCCTGTATCTATATAATGTAATGCTTCGTGTCGAGTTTTTTTTCAGGTTCAAGACTTGTCAACCTTTCTGCTGATCAAGAAAAGACTAGAGCTTTGTTGACAACATGGGCATACTAAGATGAAGGCTGTTATAATGTTATCTATGATACTGAAGTTAATAGCGTTAAAAGGATATTATCTGTTTAAACTGCTGTCATTTTCTTCAAAAAAGTACTAACTTGACATTAGGGACAGTTTTTTTGCTGCTTATTATCTTTCCTTGTGGTTGTTGGACATGCTTGTGAAAATATGTATCTAATATCTGTAAGTTGTGGCATGCACATGAACTAGACAAAGTTTAGACTTTCCAACCTTTGATGAGGTGATGAAATGGTACGCGCTCAGGTCCAATTAGTTTAGGTTTCTACATGTAACCCCTTGAATAGTTGAATGTCACCCGCAAGTGCAAGTTGCATTTAATCGGTCCCATTGCTTAGCAGGGTATTGGCGGGGCCTAGAATTTATTAGTACGGGTTCTAGATTACGGGTACGTGTTTTCATTGTAAAATCTTACTTATTTGGCCTAAAGGTGTGGACCATAAGAAGTTGTTAGCTCTTGGCGCCAAACCTGTGTCAATCAGGTCCAAAACCCTTGTTTGGCAAAACTGATTTATTCAGATATATGTATACAAGCCAAGTTCAAAACAGTCTTTTAGGAAAAGCGAAAAACAAAATAAATAAAAGCCGAAAAAAGGTATACTTTGGTTACACACGGCTGTTGGCAGGTAATGGCAACACGCCATCAAAGAAGTCACCGAAGTACCCATGAGGCTCGTGTACAATCCTTGATATTATATCTCGAAGCGTTATCACTCCTTCAAGGTTACCTTCTTCATCCACCACGTATATTCTATGGATCTCTTTGGAATCAAGTTTTGTGATCGCGTCTTTAAGCGTGTCTTCTTTTCTACAAGTAATCATGCCACTTACCAAAGGTGAAGCCTTCTGGTTATCCTCTAGATATCTTTTGACAGACGTCACGAAGTTCTTGGCTGTGATTGATCTGCATTTCCACTCCCATGATTATATAGGAGAATTTTGGGTGTCTTAATGTCTTATTAATGTGTACAACCTTATAAGCATTTAGATTATCATCATATTAATTTTTTTAATCGTGTTTTAACGGATTAAAAATCTATAATTTTTCTTTGAAGTGGTAAAAAGAGAGTGCGGGTCAACCCACTCTAAAACTTACCTGTTACAACCTAAACATGTTGTGACCTGATTATCCAAGCCACCCATTCTGAACTTATGCAGCAGAAACATACCTGTAATCTTTATAAATTTCCGGGGCAATCAGTAAGAACTGAACGTCTCTAATGCTTATATTAGCAACCGGCTTATTTCCACCACTAACCACCGGTAACCCACCAACTCCCTCTTGCCTCATGAGTTTAAATGCTTGCAGCACTGGTTCATCCTCATCTACCTGCAAAACTTGTATTAATTTAGTGATTATCGAATTTTTATAGATATTTAGTTTGTTAAGTATGATTACAAAATTTACATCAATTCAATGATGATCTAAGTTTCTAGAAAAAAAGACTTCGGAGGTTTTGCGCACCAATAAACACACGTTAGGCAACTTCCACCCCATTTGACCTTTCCTTTTTAACCAATATTTTTGTTTTTACCCATTTGACCCACTTGAGGAAGTAAATGTAGTGTCGTGTCTATATATGTTCAAGTACCTTAATAACTTGATTGGCACTCATTAAGGGAAGACCAAGGTCACATAATTTCTTGGAACCCAAGCTTTTAAACCATTGGAGATCAGCACATTCTTCCAACATGTGGATCACAGCAGATTGTGTAATGATGTTGTCAATCTTTTGGTCCCCAGGATCAACTACTGGTACACTCTTCATTCTGTACTTCGAGAGTAGTAAAAGCATGGTCAGAAATGAGTTTGATGTCTGCAATGCAAGAAATGGAGCCCACCGAAATGATCCTGATATATCCTTGACCTGCGTTTAAGTAAAGTATTTAAGCGAAACGGATGGAGCAATTGGAAGAAAGAGTTGTTAAATAGTTAAATAGTTCGACGTAAAACCTTTGTGTTTTTATAGAAATCAGAGGATGTTAATAGCTCAAAAAAGTTTCCAGCAGTTTTGGGAGATCCAGGCTGTGAGCTTCTGTATCTTGGAGAAGACGTCCAATTGGCTGCGGCTGCTGCAACACCCGCGGGTCCCGTAGAGTCCTCTAACGCGCTTGAAAAAGAATCGGATGCATCTAACGCGCCATTCTTTTCTGACTGTACATGTAGTGTGAGAACATCAGAAACATATTAATTTAGTAACTAATTAAGAAGCCGCATTTATAAGCTCTTTAAAACTCAAGAAAACAAGTGTGTTTTAACACCTGATGCAGAATCCACACAACAATGCCTGCAAACTCAACCATCCCAAGATATCTGTCAATCCAACTCGCATCCTCTGGTGCATCCACATTCACAACAGGAGCACTAAGAATTTTATGCTGCGATAGCAACCGGACAGCTTCACCCAGGCTTGCATCTGATCGTATCTCGATCACTGAACAAAAACAAAAACAAAAACAATTGCAGGTGTTTAATCCAATCAATTAAAAAGACGATAACTACTAAAGTAATAAGGTACTATCCATCTGTTTTAACTATGATATAAAAACACAACCTGTTATCTCAATTTTATGTCAATCAGAAATGATCAGAAGCACACAACTACACTTAACTGATTAAAGTATATGCATAGCTATGATACAGATCACGTAGGTCCGGCAAAACAAGTCTAATCATGTTAAACATGCCATGAAAACGACTTGTTTAACTACTTTATATGTACTGACTATAACATAGTTATACGTTTTACCACTTTGTGTACAAAAAAGGAGAAATAACTGATGCGGCCTAGCCTCTGAATTTTAATTACTTAAAAACATATATAATTACATAGCGTACTTTTACTGAACATGACTAATCATTTAATACACGGCGGAAACGGTCGATCATATATTCGTGGATTGCTTATGGGCTCGAGCGACTTGGTGGTGCATCGGCGAATGGTTAAAGGTTAGCTTTCCGGAATCCTGCGGTTCACTAGACTTATTGATTAATCACGCTAGGAATGTTGAAGGAAACAAGAAGAAGAAGCAAGTGGTATATGCGATTGTACTTTTGACAATTTGGAAGCTATGGTTGAGCCGTAATGAGTGTATCTTCAAAGACGTACATGTGACTACAACGAGAATTATGGAGGAGATCAAGACGGAAGCTTTTTGGTGGATGATTAAAAGAGGAAAATGGTCGGACCTGGATCTGGAACGATGGAACCAGTTTTCTGTTTTTGATAATGGGTAAAACATTATGGGTTGGGTATTTTGAGTTTGTATTGTTTAGTGTGTAATGGTTCGTATTTGGGCCGGCCCAATTAGCCACTGGCTAATTGGGAACAATGATGTATGTACTCGATGGTGTAATCGTCTATTTGGTGAAAGAAATAAAGTTGCGTTTGGTTGTTCAAAAAAAAATTTAATACACGGACTATTGCTATAATACATAAGTCATAACTGATATCAACTCGAAGATCTAAAGTCGAAGGACTAAATGAGTAAAATAATAATTAAACTTGTTTAATTATTATTTGAATTATCTATTAGTATTAATATTAAGTTTGAGTTACATTTCCTATTGTTTTGATAATTATCGTTTAGTATTAAAGTTATAGTAGGATTAGAAAGACTAGTCTATATAAACTCTTGTTTGCTATGTTTATTTTAAATCTATCAATCAATAAAAGTTTTAGTCTCTTCCGAGTTTAACAAATCCGTAGTCAACTTGACAGTATCCGGAACGATCGATCATTACGACAATACACGTTGATCAACATATAGAATATAATCCTTATCTAATATTACTAACGATCAGATCATATAACTAAACTCATGACTGATTAATTCTCTTATTATGAAACTAATGAAGTAATAATAATAATATCTGCAATTAATATGAGTCGGATCAGTCAAATCAAATGAAATATACCTTGTGAAGACGAAGCATGAGGAAACTCAGAAACAGGAATACTCTCGAAGCAAGCGTTAAGCTTCTCAGTAGGTGTAAGCTGAGGCTCTTGTATGTCCCATAGCTCCTCTACCTCCATCCCTAACCTCGCTTCTGGACTCTTCGGACTTGTTTCTTCGTTCACCATTATCTCTCTCTCTAGAACTAACTGTTTCTCTCTCTAGAATTCTGTTACACCTGTAAATGATGATCGATGAAGTGATGATCAGAGATAGAGATAGTCGTAAAGTAGTAGACAGTTTGTTTTGTATTATTATTGGTGAAGACAAATGGGGTGTGTTAGTGTACGGCGGGTGTTGGGTACAGTTATTTGATATCAACCGTTGATTTTGTTTTTATTAGTGGAGGGTGACACGTGGAGGGTGAGGATGTGAGTCAAAATTGATGATGAGTTATTGCTTATCCGTTTGATCATGATTCCAGCATTATTATTATTATCTATATTAATGAAACGACACTTTAATAGTGTCTTAAGCTAACATACGCAGCCAACCTAATTTACTGTTTTGCCCCTTTAAAGTACAGAAATAACACACACACAAAAAACAAACCTCTTGAGGCCCAAATTTTGTATGTTACACCAACTTTATTACTAACTTATATATTTTAATTTTTTTCAATTTAACCAATAAACTTTTAGCTTTTAAGATTTCAAACTTTGACCACCAAACTTTTAGCTTTTAGCCGCGAGTAGTTTTTTGAAGCCCACGCGAAAATAACAGTCACTTAATATAATCTTTTATGTCCACGAAACCCTCCACGCAACAGGAGCTCCCACAGCGATGCGCGATCTTTAACGTTTACCAAACCCTCAACGCAACAGGAGCTCCCGCTGCGAAGCGCGGGCAATAGAATCCTAGTTGATCTTATTATATAAAACAAATATTTTTTAAAGCAGGCAGAACTTTAATTTGCTGATTGCGAAAAAATTAACTTAAATAGCACGCAGGCGGGCAATAAGTTGCGCTATTATTTATTTTCAAATGGTGAATCCTAATTTACAGAAAACAAAACCTTGCCCCTTAAAACGAGACATTACTATGAATAAGCCGTTGGACCTGATCAAAATTAGGATGATTCCATTCCATTAATCAACCAAACATACAACCTTTTATAACCTCGTAATTATCAATTTCATTCTGCCGTCCATTCAAGCATACCAAACACTACCTTAATGTATAACCAAATAAACTTTGTATGCAACCTTATCTAGCTACATTCTTATCTACATTCTTCATCAAGTAGACCATTCAAATTTCTTCATTTGTTTTGTTTTGTTCGTTTTACATATCTAACATTTTCCAACCCTAATTTTGACTCATATGTGCATGAGCGTCGTCGATGCACCATTTTTAAAAGCAATACCAAAAAGGTTATGACATCAAAAGAGACGAAAACTATTGCCCAATTTTCCAGCTCTATCTTTGTGGCGGGACCGATTATTTTTCCTTTCTTATGCTAGTTTTGTGTGTTTTCTTTTCTTGTTTATGAGCGGGCATATGTTGCAAGGGTTGACAAACATGTCGGGTTTGGTATTGAGGATGATTACTTTCTTCATGAAGGTGGTCCTTTTATCAAAAGCTTTATCCAAATTGTCTTGAATGAAATGTAACATGTGAAACATAACATTCCCACCTTTTTGGATTTATAAAAGCATTTATTTTATGTTTATATTAAAGTGGCTCATTTCGTTGTCGTGACTTTACATATATTGAATCGGTGACCAAAGGCTATTATGAATTATGATCAAAGTTATTAGATCATTGGGGTTGGTGGTCTAATGGTAAGGCAAAACCTTTTAATATACTTAAAATGTGAGGTCTTGAGTTCAAGTCTCATAAGTAAGGAGAAAAGTTATTAGAACCCGATATTAAACATAAAACTTGCTTTCCAAAAAACTTCAAGAACTCACATAATCATAGATCTCTCACATAACTTCAAGAACTCAATACTCTATGAAATATTAGGGAATACAACTCAAAAGTTTCAAGAACAATAAAGAAGACTTTTTAGATATTAGAACAAAAATTGTAAAGATTCACTTCTGTGCAATCCTTGTGAACAAGTTGTTTCTCACTTTCATATATTCAAAAGTTGACAAAAGCAACCCTTAATCTTGTAGACTTTATTTCTCAGCAACATAAGAATAAACATTAGACATATAAGCCCTCCAAGTTTATGATAGCTTCCTAAAAGTCCTTGCACTTTAACATTAGCTTCCAAACCTAACCTATCCTATATGATATATCTAACATATGTGAGCAACTACATTTCAAATCTACTCAATATCAAGATTGGGATATTTATTAAACACACATTTTTAACAATTACCTCGCCCTAAACTACAACAATATTTCTTTCAGCCTTGCATAGAAGTCTAGAAGATAATATGATAAGGCGTCATCTCGCACTAAATGACATCAATATTTATTGTAATCTTGCGTAGGAGATAATATGGTTAGCCCACGACTTCACACTAAATGGCAAATTTCTTTTAATCATGTGTAGGAGATACCGAGATAGTATGGTAATCGAGAAGAGCAAAACGCAACAACGTTATTACCATGCTCACTTGGTCACTACTATACAACTACCCTTTGTTGTTGTTGCTGCTCAACATCCTACCGTCATCGCAAACTTCTTTATCGCCATTGTTGTACAAAGCATAAACGAGTTGGGATCGATTGGGTAACAAGTTGAAATGAGTCAACAATTCATTAAAACGACGTATCAATTTGCTTTGGGTCATAACAAATTACAATAGAAAACGAGCTCATGTTAATACTGGTCACTTTAGGAACAAAAAAAAAAAAACAATATGGAATCACATTCGTTTTCTATAGGTTGACGATGGATGCAACAGTAGCTATGACATTGGTGGCATAGACCCTACAACATTTCGAACCATCTTATATGTCACTTAACAACCTACAGTTTTAACTACTTTTTAGTTTTGACAACATCTATCATGCTACGCTCGCTAAAAACCATTTTGCTTCTAAGCTTTATGACACATCACATTATTATTATTATTATTATTATTATTATTATTATTATTATTATTATTATTATTATTATTATTATTATTATTATTATTATTATTATTATTATTAAATAACTAAACAAAATAAAGCTTTAAATCTTGTGTCATAGTGCAAGATAAAACAAACTTATATATACATTTCTTGTTTATTCATTTTCTCAAGAAACAAATCGTCTCATTCAGTTTCTCTCTCTCTCTCTCTAGAGAACGAAGAAGACGAAGACAACAACAACAATAACCAAGAAACACACAAAGCAATGGTCTCTACACGTAGCAATGGATCTACACCCACCAACACCAAGCGATCATCATCTCCTGAACACAATCCCCCTTCATCCAAACGCCTTAAGGTCCCAAACACTTCAATTCAATTCCCACTTCTTTTCCTCAATTTCATCTTTATTTATTCACTTTTGCTTTAATATTATCTTCTTAGGTTGATAATGGAGACCCATCAGACAAACCAACCCTTCAACACCCCTCACAACCCCCTGTTGTGGCCAATTGTAATCAAGATGTTGCTGCCAGTTGTAATTTGAAAGATGGTTGTGTCGGGAAGCCCGAAGACGCCCCGGATGCTTCCGTTGGTACCCCAGTTGCTCAAGGTCAGTTCTTGTGTTCTTATGTTGTTGAATACTTGAATTAATGTGTTTCTTGGATTATTATGGGGTTAAAGATTTGATACTGAGTCTTTTTGTTGGTATCTTTGATGGGTCAGTGCCAAAATTGTTAATTTGTTGTTGTATTGCATGTTCGGTTGGTACCCGGTTGCTCAAGGCGAGTTCTTTTGTTCATATGTTGTTTAATACTTTTTAATGAATGTGTTTCTTGGATTATTATGGGGTTAAAGATTTGATACCGAGTCTTTTTGTTGGTATCTTTGATGGGTCAGTGCCAAAATTGTTAATTTGTTGTTGTATTGCATGTTCGGTTGGTACCCGGTTGCTCAAGGCGAGTTCTTTTGTTCATATGTTGTTGAATACTTGAATGAATGTGTTTCTTGGATCATTATGGGGTTAAAGATTTGGAACTGTCTTTTTGTTGGTATCTTTGATGGGTCAGTGTCAAAATTGTTAATTTGTTGTCGTATTGCGTGTTCGGTTCATCCCCGGTTGCTCAAGGTTGTTAATTTGTTGGTATATTTGATGGGTCAGTGCCAAATTATGGAAGTACTTCATGGAAGCAGCAGCTTTATGAAGAATCCGAACTTGTTGCTCCTTGGTGCAGGCTTCTTACTCAGACTTCACTGGTTAGAACTTAGAACTCACCGATCGAAATGCGTGTTGTATGAAACGTGTTAAGATGCATAAGTTTATATATGTACACATTGTTTGTTTCTTGCAGAATCAAAGCTTGATTGTAATTACAAGAAACTTTTTAGTTGGTTCAAACAGGAATTCGAATATTGTGATTAAGGAAATAAGTGCGGTTCTTTGCTGTATCAGGCTCAATGAGGTATTGGGTAATATTTTATGCCACCTGTTTAGTGATTCGTGTCACATTAAGCACAAACAGTTCACATGAATTTTAGGATTTTTTTGGAGATGAACTCCATATTTTGTACCTGCAGTATGAATACTTATTATCAAAGTTTAAAAGAACGGAAACGAGCCTCGAGGCGAGGCGAACCGAGGCGTAAAAAATAAAATACTTGACCTAGAAAAGTCTAAAACATCAAAAACACACATCAAAAATAAAATAATTGACCCCAAAAGTCTAAAACACCAAAAAAAACACAACAAAAATACCGTAAACCACCCGAGGCGCACATTTTCTTAGTGCCTCAGCCCTTAGAGGCGTATGTACAATTTGAACCCCATGAGGCGCATCTCAGACTCGTTTTCTTAGAGTTTTGCCTCGAGGCGCACCTCAAGGCGTACGCCTCACCCGTTTTTAAAACCATGCTTATTATTTGTCGACATGATCAGTGCGAAGGCCGTTCTGTAGCTGTGCTTGAAATCAAAGGAAGCAAGGGATCTGTTCATGTTAATGGGAAGGTTATAAAAAAGGGTGCCAGTTGTATTTTACAACCAGGAGATGAAGTCGTTTTCAGTTCCTTCGGAAATCATGCTTATGTATCCTTCTTTTAGCAAAAAATATTTCGTTGAATGCGTTAATTGTTGCTTTATTTTCAAGATTTTTCCTTAATTGTTTTTTCATAGATTTTCGAGCAACTGTCAAATTATCGCTTCTTAAAATACCGTGCTAAAAGACGTGTAAGGGACCCGTCAGCAGTTGCAGGTGCATCTATTTTGGCATCTTTATCAAATCTGAGACCCGATATATCTCGTTTGAAGAAGCCTGCTGCTCAAGCTGCACCTAAGACTAATATTGAAACCCCTACTGTAAGATCTGCAATGCTGAAGAAAGAGATTCTCGCTGCTATTGTTGACGGGCACAAAGTTGGAGTTTCTTTTGACGAGTTCCCGTATTATTTAAGGTTTTGTATCTTCACCACTTTGTTATGTTATAGAAAATATTTCCCGTAATATTGACAATCCGCCGTCTTTATGCAGCGAGAACACAAAAAATGTGCTTATAGCAGCTTCTTATATACACTTGAAGCATAGAGACCAAGTTAAATACGCTTCTGAACTTCCTACAGTGAATCCCAGAATCTTGCTTTCTGGTCCTGCAAGTATGTTTTCAATCCATTTGGTCGATTTAAAATTTGGATCTTTGTTCATCGTACAAGTTTTCATCATTCTAGACGCCTTTCAGATTCTGAAATTTACCAGGAGATGCTAGCAAAGGCGCTTGCTTATTACTACGGGGCTAAGTTGCTTATATTCGATAGCAATTTGTTTCTTGGCGTAAGATATAATCTACCTGCATTACTACAATTAGTCTGTTATGGTTTGAAATTTGAAGAATAACGATTCCTTTGATTGAATTGTTTACAGGGTTTGTCATCGAAAGCTGACCTATTGAAAGAAGGAAGTAACCCTAGTGAATCAAATGTCGTGGGAAGTGAAAATAATCCTTCTTCATTTCCCCTCGACGCTGACTATGTTTCCCCTGCTGTAGGACCCTCCAAAGGCTCCACATTTAAATTGGGTATGCTACTATCAACAAAATTAATTTGCTTGGTTTTTGTTTATTTCAGTTATAACAAGATGAAGTACAATTATGTAGGTGATAGAGTAACGTTTATAGGTGGAGGGCGAGGCCTACACACTTCACCAAGTTTAAGGTACAATTTGGTTTCCGCTTTCTGCAAGTCTTTTGTTTGTCTGTGTGCAAGTACAGTTGTAACTTTTTTTTATATTTTTTTTATTTATTTATTTTTTTATAGGTAGAGGTGACAATCTTGACTCATCTTCTTTGGGATATATAATATCTTAAAGAGGGAACGGGTTGAAATTGTTTTCTTAATGCTACAATCTGCTAAATCGTTATATTCAAAGATTTAGACAATAATTGTAATAATACCTTTTGTGATCATACACGACACAAAATTACATGTTTCAACACGTTACGTCTTTTATTTGATTGGCTTTCTCATTTATTTTATGGCTGCTTTGTTTTCTTGAGGTTAGAGGTCCAACTTCAGGGGCTCGTGGGATGGTTCTTTTACCGTTTGAAGACAACCCTCTCTCAAAAATTGGTGTAAAGTTTGATAAACTAGTTTCTGATGGGGTTGATTTGGGTGATCTCTGTGAAGGTGGTTATGGATACTTCTGTTCTGGTAATTTTAATAATATTTTATAAGCGTGAATTGACTTTTTTTTTTTTTACATCTCTTCCTTCATCTGATGTGGTGTTTTTAATGCTCTTTATGTCTACCAGCTAACGAACTCCGTTTGGATTCAACGGGTGTACACGATCTTGATAAATTACTCATCAGCACCTTGTTTGAGGCAGGCTTTCCTATTTTTAGTTAGTTTTTTTTCTTTGCAGTTTCAAAAAGTAATTTTATTTCTTTATTCTTTGCAGGTTGTATCCAGTGAGAGTAGGAATATTCCTTTCATTTTATTCATGAAAGATGCAGAGAAATCCATAGTTGGGAACTCAGAATCATATTCAACGTTTAGAGATTGGCTGGAAAAGCTCCCAGACAATGTTGTTGTATTAGGTTCACAAACTCACACCGACAATCACAAAGAAAAGGTAATATTCCTCACAACCAAGTCATTACATGACTTTAAAAGATGTGACTGTCGCTTGGGGCCGTAGGAGAGGGGGGGGGGGGGGGGGGGTTATCGCTTGGTTTTTAGGTTTTCTCTATTTGAAGGTGTATTGAAGTAACTTTTATTTATTGTGTTTAATTTGCTTTTATTGCAGTCACATCCTGGCGGTCTACTTTTCACAAAATTTGGTAGCCACCAAACTGCTTTGCTCGACTTTAGTCTTCCGGTAATCTGTCTTAATAAGTTTCACATAGTATGTGGGCACCCCTTTGCATAACATAGGGTTAAAGAGAATTGTATATTTTTCAGGATATCGGAAAATTACATGAAAAAGGTAAAGAGGTTCCCAAATCAACTAAGCTTTTAACAAAACTTTTTCCAAATAAAGTGGCCATTCACATACCTCAGGTTTGTTCCCTAATTCTTTATTGGTTTTTTTTTGGTCTCGTGACCTTTTTTTTTCTTTCCGTTGAATTGTGAGAGCTTATGCAGGATGAGAGTCTCCTTGCTAGTTGGAAACAACAATTGGATCAGGATGCCGAAACTTTAAAAATGAAGGGAAATCTTAATCATCTTCGTAATGTAAGCAATGTTACATGTTATAGTCTTTTAACCAATAGTTTAGTTATCTTTTTTCTTAGCCATGGTGCATCGTATCTCTGAAATATGATAACTATGCAGGTCCTAAACCGTACTGGATTAGAATGTGATGGGCTGGAGATGTTGTGCATCAAGGATCAATTGCTTACAAATGAAAGTATGTTAAATATTTTTCTGAATCTTTCAAATAGGTTATCTTGACAGAAATTAATGTTTAACTAAAATTTAATTGAAGGTTCTGAGAAGGTTGTAGGATGGGCTTTAAGCCATCATCTAATGCAACACGCTGAAGCCGATCCAGATGCTAGACTTGTTCTTTCAACTGAGAGGTATCTGAAATAATTGAGACTTATGTAATAATATGTACTTAATCATCGACTCATCGTTAACATTACCACTTGGCAGTATACAGTACGGTGTTGAAATTCTCCATGCAATTCTAAATGAATCCAAGAGCCTAAAGAAGTCTCTCAAGGTGATTTTAGTGATTTGCTTTTTGTTGCGTATTGAAATGCGTTGCATACAACAATGTTTTTCATAAAATCATGCTAACGTTTGCTGCGACTGTACAGGATGTTGTTACTGAAAATGATTTTGAGAAAAGACTTCTGGCCGATGTTATACCCCCGAGTGACATTGGAGTTACATTTGATGATATCGGAGCACTAGAAAAAGTCAAGGATACATTAAAGGAATTGGTTATGCTCCCTCTGCAAAGGCCTGAACTTTTCTGTAAAGGCCAATTAACCAAGGTAGTTTCGATCCATTTATATGCGAAGGGGTTAATTTTGGTCAGATGGGTTAAGCTAAAACTTGCACTTCAAAGTCATCCGAAGTGTATTCAAATATAGATAAAACGTTCTAAATCGCTTTTTTAGAAACAATGCAGATTAATATGTTAATGATAAAGTTTTGTTATTCACAACCCGCTGAGGTCTGATAGTTGCTTTGAAATTACATTTACAGCCATGCAAGGGTATTCTTCTGTTTGGGCCTCCTGGAACCGGAAAGACTATGTTGGCTAAGGCTGTGGCTACTGAAGCTGGTGCTAACTTCATAAACATATCAATGTCAAGCATTACATCAAAGGTCAATTTTTACAACTGTCTGCTGATAAGTTAAATACTTAAATTACTTCATTAACAAACCTCTTACTCATATATATTTCCATTTTCTTTTAATCAGTGGTTTGGTGAGGGTGAGAAGTACGTCAAGGCTGTATTTACATTGGCTAGCAAAATTTCTCCCAGTGTTGTTTTTGTGGACGAAGTACGGTTATGAAAATTTTCATTTATTATTATTATTATTATTATTATTATTATTATTATTATTATTATTACTACTACTACTACTACAGTTGTATTTTTAATAAACTAATCAATAAAGCATATACTTTAATTCATATAACAAGGTGGATAGCATGTTGGGGCGGAGGGAGAATCCCGGGGAACATGAAGCCATGCGTAAGATGAAAAATGAGTTTATGGTAAATTGGGATGGGTTGCGCACAAAAGATACAGAAAGAGTCCTTGTTCTTGCAGCCACGAACAGACCTTTTGATCTTGATGAGGCAGTCATTAGAAGGCTTCCACGCAGGTAAAATATGTTCCAATTCTTCATGGTTGGGTTAGTAACACGTGGAAACGGGTTTGGGTGAAAATTACCTTTTTTGAATGCTAATGATTTTTTTTTTAATGTTTTTCTCGTTTTCAGATTGATGGTGAATTTACCAGATGCTCCTAATAGAGCAAAGATCTTAAAGGTCATACTAGCAAAAGAGGATTTGTCTCCAGATATGGATTTAGATGCAGTGGCAAACATGACCGAGGGATATTCAGGAAGCGATCTTAAGGTTCGTATTCTACCTTGTTGTGTTTATATTCTTGAATGTTGATAATGCTGGAAGCAACCTTATTTTCCTTGATATCTTTAATTGCAGAATCTGTGTGTAACTGCAGCTCATTGCCCAATTAGAGAGATCATACAAAACGAAAAAAAGGTATCTTTAATTGCAGAATCTAGATTGTTAAATCTTAAGCATTATTGATTGTTTTATGATGAAAATGTGAATGATTTTGTTGTGAAGAAAGTTTTTAATTTATAATTCTTTTTTGTGATTTGATGGCAGGAGCGTGCTGCTGCTATAGCAGAAGGCAAACCTGCTCCACCTTCAAGTGAAAGTCCTGATATTCGGCCTTTAAAGTTGGATGACTTTAAATTTGCTCATGAACAGGTAAACAACACACCCCTTTCGCCCTTGAAGTTTGAAACATCCGACTCGCACATATTTTAAGAAAAATGTATATAAATCTGTCATATGTCGGGGTGGCAGAATGTACCGGGCAGGGGTAACGCCGTTAACGGGTCAAAACGGTGATTTTTGGCAATCTGGTGTGGGTTAAGGTCAGGTCTGGGTTGGTTGACATGCAAATGCTTTTAGTTTTATCCATTTTATAAGTTTGATCAGTCTTATAATTAGCTTGTGTTATTTTTTTACAAATCTATATTAGTACACAACGATAACCTAAACTTTTTGGCGCGTTTTATCTATTTGTATACATGTCAGCTTGTCCCATTTGGCGAGTTTTCTTTTCGGTTCATTTTTCGTAGCTCAATCCCATTAGAGGTAAAAAAATCTTTTAGCTCAATCCCATAGAGAAAAAACACAAGCTGTTACCAAATCGACTAGTTTTTCAATCTGTCGGCGATAGGCTTAAAAACAAAAATAAATTGTTAATAAAGTTTATTATGCGTTAAGAAAATATACTATGGACGACTTTCATCCATGTAGTGTTCTGTAGCCTTTTATTTTTATTCGTTTCATCAAACAGAACCTGAATCCGTCTATTCTTACAGGTTTGTGCCAGCGTGTCCTCGGAATCCGTAAACATGAACGAGCTGGTGCAATGGAACGAACTATACGGAGAGGGAGGTTCTAGAAAAACGAAAGCGCTGAGCTACTTCATGTAACAGCTTCGAAACAAAGAGGAGAACAATAACTAATGAAAACCGAAATGATGGAAAAAAAATGCCATCATGTATTGTACAATGAAGTATAGGCACTTTCTATTTTTGATCAACTAAAATTTACTTTTTCTACCATTTGTATCTTCTTAAAGTAGTAATTTTACTGTGAGGTGGCATAAATGCAGATGTTGTTTAGGGCTGCATTGTTTTTTGTTTTGTTTACCCCTCCATCTAATTTTTGAGGACAACCTTTTTTGTTAGTTATGTTTGACAAAAATTAGGATACAGTTGTAAAGTATGATAATCTTGGGCATAACTTCTAACACATTAGCTTCCTTTTCTTTTTCCATATTTATGTTATTGTGTCATCACTTCTGGTCTTTAATTTATTTTTTCTGTAACTATGATGATCTACAATTGGGTAAAATGCAGCTTGTGCTAGGTAAGTAGCCTTCGAAGCGTTTTTAATGCGCAAAATTTTAGATCTATGTTGTCAAAAGCGTGTATTCTATTAAATCAATGTTCTCATTTTAAACTCGTGATTGTTGATCTAGATTGAGATAAGTGGTGTGTGTTCTCGTTTTGAACTCATTGATGTATTCTCTTACGATGTGTTCTTGAGTCTTGTTTAGTTGTGTATTTTTTTAAACTAAAGGGTACGTTAGTCATTTAAAAAAATTAAATGTGAAATCTAACGGCTCATCACAATTGCAAAATATTAACATCAGGGACCACCTAAGGCTGTACGTTGTGGCTTGCGGTGAGCACCGTCATGAGCCACCGACGTGACTTTGAAGTAACCTGGTCACATCAGGCTGTTTTGCGGCTGGAGGTGAGCACCAGCGTTTGATCAAACAGAACCTGAATCCATCGATTCTTACAGGTTTGTGCCAGCGTATCCTTGGAATCCGTAAACATGAACGAGCTGGTGCAATGGAACGAACTATACGGAGAGGGAGGTTCTAGAAAAACAAAAGCGCTGAGCTACTTCATGTAACGGCTTCCAAACAGAGAGGAGAACAATAACTAACGAAAACCGAAATGATGGAAAAAAATGCCATCATGTATTGTACAATGAAGTATAGGCACTTTCTATTTTTGATCAACTAAAATTTACTTTTTCTGCCATTTGTATCTTCTGAAAGTAGTTTTACTGTGAGGTGGCATAAATGCAGATGTTGTTTAGGGCTGCATTGTTTTTTTGTTTTGTTTACCCCTCCATCTAATTTTTGAGGACAACCTTTTTTGTTAGTTATGTTTAACAGAAATTAGGTTACAGTTGTAAAGTATACCAATAACTTCTAACACATTAGCTCTTTATTTTTTTATGTAACTATGATGATCTACAATTGGGTAAAATGCAGCTTGCGCTAGGCAAGTAGCCTTCGAAGCGTTTTTATTGCGCAAAATTTTAGATCTATGTTGTCGAAAGCGTGTATTCTCTTAAATTGGTGTTCTCATTTTAAATTTGCGATTGTTGATCTAGATTGAGATAAGTGGTGTGTGTTCTCGTTTTGAACTCACTGATGTATTCTCTTACGCTGTGTTCTTGAGTCTTGTTTAGTTGTGTATTTTTTTAAACTAAAGGGTACGTTAGTCATTTAAAAAAATTAAATGTGAAATCTAACGGCTCATCACAAGTGCAAAATATTAACATCAGGGACCACCTAAGGCTGTACGTTGTGGCTTGCGGTGAGCACCGTCATGAGCCACCGACGTGACTTTGAAGTAACCTGGTCACATCAGGCTGTTTTGCGGCTGGAGGTGAGCACCAGCGTTTGATCAAACAGAACCTGAATCCATCGATTCTTACAGGTTTGTGCCAGCGTATCCTCGGAATCCGTAAACATGAACGAGCTGGTGCAATGGAACGAACTATACGGAGAGGGAGGTTCTAGAAAAACAAAAGCGCTGAGCTACTTCATGTAACGGCTTCCAAACAGAGAGGAGAACAATAACTAACGAAAACCGAAATGATGGAAAAAAATGCCATCATGTATTGTACAATGAAGTATAGGCACTTTCTATTTTTGATCAACTAAAATTTACTTTTTCTGCCATTTGTATCTTCTGAAAGTAGTTTTACTGTGAGGTGGCATAAATGCAGATGTTGTTTAGGGCTGCATTGTTTTTTTGTTTTGTTTACCCCTCCATCTAATTTTTGAGGACAACCTTTTTTGTTAGTTATGTTTAACAGAAATTAGGTTACAGTTGTAAAGTATACCAATAACTTCTAACACATTAGCTCTTTATTTTTTTATGTAACTATGATGATCTACAATTGGGTAAAATGCAGCTTGCGCTAGGCAAGTAGCCTTCGAAGCGTTTTTATTGCGCAAAATTTTAGATCTATGTTGTCGAAAGCGTGTATTCTCTTAAATTGGTGTTCTCATTTTAAATTTGCGATTGTTGATCTAGATTGAGATAAGTGGTGTGTGTTCTCGTTTTGAACTCACTGATGTATTCTCTTACGCTGTGTTCTTGAGTCTTGTTTAGTTGTGTATTTTTTTAAACTAAAGGGTACGTTAGTCATTTAAAAAAATTAAATGTGAAATCTAACGGCTCATCACAAGTGCAAAATATTAACATCAGGGACCACCTAAGGCTGTACGTTGTGGCTTGCGGTGAGCACCGTCATGAGCCACCGACGTGACTTTGAAGTAACCTGGTCACATCAGGCTGTTTTGCGGCTGGAGGTGAGCACCAGCGTTTGATCAAACAGAACCTGAATCCATCGATTCTTACAGGTTTGTGCCAGTGTATCCTCGGAATCCGTAAACATGAACGAGCTGGTGCAATGGAACGAACTATACGGAGAGGGAGGTTCTAGAAAAACAAAAGCGCTGAGCTACTTCATGTAACGGCTTCCAAACAGAGAGGAGAACAATAACTAACGAAAACCGAAATGATGGAAAAAAATGCCATCATGTATTGTACAATGAAGTATAGGCACTTTCTATTTTTGATCAACTAAAATTTACTTTTTCTGCCATTTGTATCTTCTGAAAGTAGTTTTACTGTGAGGTGGCATAAATGCAGATGTTGTTTAGGGCTGCATTGTTTTTTTTGTTTTGTTTACCCCTCCATCTAATTTTTGAGGACAACCTTTTTTGTTAGTTATGTTTAACAGAAATTAGGTTACAGTTGTAAAGTATACCAATAACTTCTAACACATTAGCTCTTTATTTTTTTATGTAACTATGATGATCTACAATTGGGTAAAATGCAGCTTGCGCTAGGCAAGTAGCCTTCGAAGCGTTTTTATTGCGCAAAATTTTAGATATATGTTGTCGAAAGCGTGTATTCTCTTAAATTGGTGTTCTCATTTTAAATTTGCGATTGTTGATCTAGATTGAGATAAGTGGTGTGTGTTCTCGTTTTGAACTCACTGATGTATTCTCTTACGCTGTGTTCTTGAGTCTTGTTTAGTTGTGTATTTTTTTAAACTAAAGGGTACGTTAGTCATTTAAAAAAATTAAATGTGAAATCTAACGGCTCATCACAAGTGCAAAATATTAACATCAGGGACCACCTAAGGCTGTACGTTGTGGCTTGCGGTGAGCACCGTCATGAGCCACCGACGTGACTTTGAAGTAACCTGGTCACATCAGGCTGTTTTGCGGCTGGAGGTGAGCACCAGCGCGACCACAACCTGCTTGCGTTAGCTCGCTCACGTCGTGTTAGCGTGGGGCTATTGTAGCTGAGGGTGAGCGTTAGAGTGTTATGGCTGCTCGCGCCTGGTCCCTCGCGTGTCATAACACACAATAGACTTAATTATATGTATCTATTAAAAATAAGACACATCTACAGTGTCCAGTAGATAATTACTTTTATGCTCAGTGTCCAATTGATAATTACTTTTATGCCCACTTATAAATTGACAAATACGCTGCCATGACCAACATTAATTGTTGACCGACCATATATATATTTTTTTTTAACGACCAACTAAACAACGTCGGGTACTTCGTACACGGCCCCCAGTGGCAAAGACAGGGGCACAACCCGGCCCACCCCGGATGCACGAAGCCCGTAGCCCGCCCGACAGTCCGCTTCCAGGGAAAACCCGACCCACATACCCGCCCGAAGGCACGACAGTAGTGAACCGATAAAACCTGGCGGGATCAGGAATCGAACCCCTGACCACAAGTGGCCCTGAGTCTTCCCTCATTTCCCATATCCCCCCAAATGCAACTAGTGGGATTCGAACCCAAGTCCCCCAAAGGAGAACTTGAGCCCGTTACCAGCCGAGCTGCATTGGAAGGATGGTCATATTTTCCAATACGCTATATTCATATATGATATAATAATAAACACTTGAAATGATAGTGTAGGTATTGGACAAGATTTTGTTGTCATATTTGGTGAATAACTAATGGGTCGAATACTTTGGGCTTTAAGTAAAGAATAAGTAGCCCAACGGTTGTATTGTTTAAAGCTGGTCTGCAAGGTAATGGGCCATGGGCATTTTTTTTATGCTCACATGAGAATAAATGTCACTTAATGTTATCTTTAATGTCCACGAAACCCTTAACGCGATAGGAGTTCCCGCAGCGAGGCGCAATCTTTAACGTCTACCAAACCCTCAATGCAAAAGGAATCTCCACTATAATATTGTATATTATAATACTATATTGATGTTGTTATTTAGTACATCTTGCATTGAATATGTATTTTTATTCGGATTATTTAATTAGCCCACCAATGAATAAAAAAAATAGTCAACATCTTATGGCTGCTTTTTGTAGCCACATATTTGTGGGCTCCAAATAAAGACAACAAGAGGCAACCCAATTGTTGTAATCTTAAGGTTGATCTTAAACTTAATGGGCCGCGAGTATTTTTTTGAAGCCCACGCGAGAATAACAATCACCTTAATGTTATATCTACTGTTCACCAAACCCGCAATAAAACAAAAGCTCCCGCAGCCATGGGCGAAGGTTAAGAAGGGCCAGGGTGGCCCTGGCCCCCTTGTTTTCTGGCGCAGTGATAGAAATTTGCGATTTTCATAGGTAAATTGTGTCCGGGTTGAATCCGGCCCCCACCGATTTGCCACTACCGATCGAAAAAAATTGAGTCCGGCCCCCACCGTTTTGCAAACCAAGCTTCGTCACTACCCGCAGCGAAACGCGGGTAACTAAAACAATAGTTAGAACAAAGGTAAAGCTTTTAAATCGAGCATGCAATATTGGTAAATGGATTGACCAACCAAACAATTAATTATAATATAAGGTTTTAGGACAAATAAGTTTCAATATCGGTCACCTCTTATAAACCCTAGTGGTCACCTTACCTTCTGTGAAGAAGACGATAGACACAGATAACGCAGCCGCCATTAACGCTCTCATGGCTCAGTTACAGTTACATCTCTCCATATCTTCAACAAAGCCCCTTATTCATCATCCTCAAAACCCAGGTAATGTATCATGTATCTATCTGCATGCATATATGATTAATAATCTTTGTTTTTGTTTCAATTAACAGTAACATTGTGTGATTGTGTAGTTGGTTTTAGGTTAGAATCTAAATTAGGAGCTAAATCAAGTGAATTTAGTGGAGCTGCATTTGTTCATTCTAGCCCTAGGAAGCTTTCTCAGACCTGTAAAGCTCAAGGTATATTTTTATTTTTTTTATATTAATTGTTTCTTATTCTTATTGCAAGTTTACAATTGCATATGATATGGGTTTGATGTGTTCTGTTTTATTGTGTGTTTATGTTTATTGATACTGACCCTACGGTTCATACCGAAGCGGAGTGTCGGTTTTGTACTTGGAATAGTTTTATTATTTATTTTTCATTTTGGGAATATGCAGTTATGTGTATGTATTATATTATGTTGATGAACTATCTTTTGATCATTTTGATGTTTTTTTAATACAATTTAGCAGTTTTGAAAAGAAAATTTTGGTTTAAATCGTCAAACCACGAAAGCCGAACACGTCAACCGGTTGACAATTTGACATTCAATCCAATCATTTTGGGTTGTCGATCCTGTAGTTATCTATTCATCTATTCGGCTCAGGCCTTTCGTGAAATCTTGTTGAATTATACCATGGACACCCATAATAGATTCTACTTGATTTTAACAAATCCCTACTTGTTTTTTCACCCTACCAAATGTATTTTTATGTTAGGAGATTGTTTGTTAAGTCTTTGATGAAATTTGGACTGGTCAGAGGAAGCGTAAATCTGATATTTTTTTTTTTGGCAACTAATATAAGGAATGTGGTTGATGGACAGCAATTCAAGCAGTATTGGGCAGTGATAAGGAAACGCATGCATCAAGTGCTACTAATGGAAGCGCTCTGCGTGGCAAATTGAACAAAGTTGTCCTGGCATATAGTGGTGGTTTGGATACTTCAGTAATTGTTCCTTGGCTAAGGTACGTATAATGCTTGTTGAACAAAGTACTGATCTTTCAATTAGGTGTCATCTTATACATGTTCATATGGTTCATGGGAATCCTACTTCAATATTTGAATCCAGGCAAAGTTTTAATTTCTAGTTCAGGTGGTTTTGGGTGTTAAATTCAGCATGTTGGTGGTTTTTTAATACGTTGAAATTATCCTCAGAAATTACATTTTTCTATTCAAATTATTTATGTTTTTTTTTTGCTTCAAGTGATGAATATAATGCTATTTTTCATTTAATTACTATTTTATACGTTTTCTTTACTTCTGTTGCTCGTATCTATATTGCATCTGATGTGCTGCTTTTACCTTGAATGTTGCAGGGAGAACTATGGTTGCGAGGTTGTCTGCTTTACTGCTGATGTTGGTCAAGTAAGTTCCCGAGTGTCTTTCAAATGGCATGCAAACCATTGTTCTGCGCATGAATGACTAAAAATTTACTTCACACTGAATAACCACTCACATATAAATATACTCAAGCACATATGCATACCTTCATTCACATTCGGTTTCCCAGTCTTGATGCTTCCTTTCTTTGATCCAAGGGCCCTATGACGTAAGTAACTAAGTCAACAATATTTACATGTTAACCCCTAAATAATTTTGCATTTTTACCAAAAGTTTTTGAGCTTGATAAGCCTTTTGGAATAAGCTTCTTCAAAATAGCTTATTCAACAAAATAAGCTGGTGACCAAGCTTTTTGTGTCTTGATCACATTATACAGGCAGATGAACACTTCAAATAAGCTTAGGTCCTTTTAGTTGAAATAAAGGCATTGGTTGAATTCTTTACTGTCGTTAATTAGATTGCATATACAAAAGCACGACCATCGTCATAATATTCAGTAGAGTGTGCGAGTGGTTGGTCAATGGTCACTTGGTCCATGACTCCATGTTATTCAACCAATTATCTGTTTTTCGTGTTTTAGGGTATCTCAGAACTGGAAGGTCTAGAAGCAAAGGCTAAGGCGAGTGGAGCCTGCCAATTGGTGGTGAAAGACTTGACAGAAGAATTTGTGAAGGATTATGTATACCCTTGTTTGAGAGCTGGAGCTGTATATGAAAGAAAGTACTTGTTGGGTACTTCAATGGCCCGGCCCGTCATTGCAAAGGTGAAGCCCGAATACATATTAGAATAATCGGTACACACACTTAAAAAAGTTATAGCTAGATCAATCCCTTCATTCTGTTTAAGTTGATTAGGTAATAAGCAATGTGAATTCTTGCTGATTATTAGTTATTACTCATTTTTTAAATAGTTTTTTCCCCTCGTTTTGGGTCTTGTTTTATATCCAACTGGTCAAATGAGCCAAGCTAAAAATTTAGCTAAAATGACAACAGGTCATACTTGTCAATAGCAAATATAGGGCGTTATTTCACATTTAGCGATACACTAGAAGAAAATTTTAGAGATATTTTATATGTATATTTTACCAAAAAAATAAAAAAAATACAAAAATCTCGCTATTTCCCGCTATTTGTCGCTATCAACCATATAGCGACATACGAGCGTTACGCTACGCTATTCGCTATAGCGGGTGCTACGGTATCTATTAACAACTATGCAACAGGTCTAATGGGTTTCTGACCCAGGTTTGGGTTATTGTTGTCATCATTTTGCTTTTGTAAGCATAATTTAGCACCTGAGCTATTTAAATTAATGTCGGTCTAATGGGCGAGACCTGTTTCAACCCATTACCCGACCCACCAATCGTATCATTTATAATACTAACCATGCACATGCTAACAGGCAATGGTCGATGTGGCAAAAGAAGTTGGCGCTGATGCTGTTGCTCATGGATGCACAGGAAAGGGAAATGACCAGGCATGCTTCATCGTTTTGCTTTTCGCTATACTTTTCAACTAGAGCAATATAATATAATGTAACTAGTTTTCCAATTCTTGTGTTTTATTTTCCAAATACAGGTGCGATTTGAGCTCACATTTTTTTCTCTTAATCCTGATCTCCAAGTTGTGGCTCCTTGGAGGGAATGGGATATAACAGGGAGGGAGGATGCTATTGAATATGCTAAAAAACATAATGTTCCCGTTCCAGTGACAAAAAGATCTATCTATAGCAGAGACAGGAATCTATGGCATCTCAGTCATGAGGTATGTTTTGAAAAGACAAGTAGTTATTTGAAGAATGGGTCAAGTGGATTCAAAGTTGCCCTAAGTCTGTTATGCAAAAATATTGTTTTTGTAATCATAAATAACACATTAGATATCTGTAAAAAAATTAACTTGAGAATTGTACAAAATGTGTTTGTGGGCTAGCGCTAGCCCAACCCGGCTCGGTCTATGTTGCCTGTACTAAAGAAATGACATGTTATAGCGTGACCCTGTTTTGGCTTGTTACCCAACCTACAGAGGTGTTTGTTTATTTATTTATTTATACTATTTGGTGTTTGGCTTGAAGGGAGATATATTGGAAGACCCTGCAAATGAGCCCAAGAAGGATATGTACATGATGTCTGTTGACCCAGAAGATGCGCCCAACAAACCCGAGTAAGTCCTATTTGCCATTTTACCCTATTGACCTCTTGTTAGTAAAGGTTTTATGGACGTTTCAGTTCGGGTTATATTTTATCTCTTACTTGCTAAGCAGGAAAATTTTAAAAAAGTTTACTAGGAAAAGAGTCGAACAGTCTGCACGATGTGCATTTATGATGCATAACATCTTCTAAATCATTTTAAAAAAATATTAGAATACCGAATCGTATCGTTTTTACAAAAGCCTGTTTTTTTATGGTCGGTCCGGTCCAACCTGTTTCTGTCCATTGCCTTTACCTGTATGTGCAAAATATAAAACATAACACATTGTTGGATTGCATTCTCATTTTTATTAATAAAAATTATTTAGGTACATTGAAATCGGTATCGTTTCTGGGATCCCGGTTTCCATTAACGGGAAAGAACTCTCTCCTGCATCACTTTTAACTGAGCTTAACGAGATCGGAGGCCGTCACGGTATTGGCCGAATCGACATGGTGGAAAACCGTCTAGTGGGAATGAAAAGCCGTGGGGTCTATGAGACCCCTGGTGGGACCATCTTAGCTGCCGCATGCCGTGAGCTGGAGTCACTAACACTCGATCGAGAAGCCATCCAGTTCAAAGACATCATGGCTCTCAAGTACGCGGATTTAGTCTACGCAGGTCGATGGTTTGACCCACTTCGTGAGTCCATGGATGCATTCATGGAGAACATCACTAAAACCACCACCGGTTCAGTGATGCTCAAGTTGTACAAGGGTTCGGTGATTGTGGCTAGCCGAAAGAGCCCATATAGTCTATACAGGGAGGATATCTCGTCGTTTGAAAGCGGGAAGATATATGATCAGGCTGATGCTGCTGGGTTCATTAAGTTGTATGGATTGCCTATGAGGGTTAGAGCAATGCTTGAAAAGAAGGGAAATAATCAATAAGTGAAATATTATTGATTAGGGTTATTGTTCTTGTTTGTTTGTTATTAGAATTGAATAAATGTGGATTTATGCTTTTAGGTTGTGTTGGTGGTATAAAATTGTTAATTTGGAACAAGTAATTTTGCATTCAACTTTGTTATAAATTTAATTGAATTGATTAAAAGTAAATGAAAAATAATGCTAGTGGTATAATTATCAGTGGGGAATTCACGTTGTGGCGGAGTCGACAATATTATAGTGGGGAATTTGAATAAGTGATTCCCTTTAGGACCCATTTGGGTAAATACTACGTTATCTCATTTCTATAATACATCTTCATGATTCACTTTGAATGTGGAGGGAAAAAACAAGGAAAGGTTTCATGGTAACATAGACGTAGAGGTAAGGGTATGATAGACATAATTGTGTTTTCACTTCCCTTGAATGTGGAGAGGATGCCTGCTTGGGTTAGTGACTCGATTGGCTAAAATTGAAAACGTTAGGGAATTTAGGGGGCAAATTCAAAGGAGGGACTCAGTCTACAATCCACCAATAACCATAACTCAAGAAATTATTAAGTTTAGAGTAAAGTAAAATTTGAGTCTTTGTGGTTATACCTAATCTGTTTTGTTTCTGAAATTGGGAACCCTGAGTCCCTGTGATTTTCGACATTGGTCAATTGAGTCACGGTCTCTAACATCATTACTTTATCTCGTCAAATTAACATACTATCAACGTTACCTTAAAGGCAAAATAATCTTTTCACTAAAAAGACTTTCCTTGTAAGCATTACCCCTTCACCCCACTATGACACATAGCTAAACATTTACACCATAAGCTAAAACAAGACAAACTTAACTCCTAAACAAAACCAATCAAACATTAAAAAACTGAAGAGATAGATGGTGGGTGGGGTTTAGGTGGTTTCATAATAATAATAACAATAAAAGTGAAAAGACCAATATACCCCTTAGTTCTAACGGTGTCTTAATGCTTGTTAGAGGCATGGACTCAATTAACCAATGTCGTAAATCACAGATACTCAAGATTTTCAATTTCAGAAATAGGAACTCACCAGACAAATTAGGTAAATAAGCACAAGAACTAGGGGGGAGGGGGGGGGGGGTGCTTGTAGGTTAAATTTTTTCTTTCACTGATTTTAACTAATCATGCTTTGCCACATCACTTCACTGATTTACTTCACTGAAACACTTTTTTGGAGGCAACACTCCACTGATTCTTTTATTTATTTTCATTTAAAACCCAAACTTTTTTTTTACATTTATACACGGTTTTAACATTTAATTCTTACTATGACAACCGTCCCACCAAACGGTCAGCGAAATTAAATCGTAAATCTCGGAAACCGTCGATTGAATTGAATTAATCTCACCTAAACGGTCAGTGAAATTTATTTTAACAGTGCCGTCAATTGTATATAAATTGATCAAACCTTGGGGTTAAAAGCCACACTTTAACACGGGCCGAAGGGTCGGCCTTCCCCCCGGAGGGGTTTTGGGCTCACGTGTTTAGCGACTTTATCAAACACGTTAGCACCAACACCACCAAGACCCTCCGAGACCTCCAGTTCAAGTGGGCCGATCTCAATATCAAGTGTGAGAGGTGGACCACCCTATACGAGCAAACAGTGAGGGACGATTCAGAGTTGGCTATCGAATTCACTCACTATGAGTATGAGGTTCAATACGGCAACGATTTCGACCATGTCAAGGCATGGTGATTGTTGCGCCAACTTTAAGTTTTTTTTCTTTGTTTTAATGTATTTTGTTATTTTTCATATTATTATGTTTAATATTTATGTTTTAATTTTATGTTTCAATGAAATGTTTTTATTTATATTTTTTTTATTTACTTTTAGATTTTAAAACAAAGAAAATAATTAAAAAAATTTATAAAATAAACGGTAAAAATAAAACAACACTAAAAACACACGGTTAAAAAAAATTGCATTTATAAAACTCAAAATTAAAATAAACAACTGGTACCAGTACAATAGATATAACCAGCAAAACGGTCCACGGGACCACTACCAGCGTGGGTGACGGCGGTGTTACCGTGCTGATAATGGGTACCCGTGGACAATTTGGGTAGCACCCCGTCCCCTAAGAGAGCTAGAATAAAATAAAAATTAAGTTGTAAAAATTGAAGAGAGGAGCATAAAATAAAAATTAAGTCATAACACACAAACACAAGGACTGTTTCTGTAACTCACACCATTCTTCAAGGTTCTCCATAATAATGAAAGTTTTTACCAAGACCAGTTGCAGTTACGAACCCTAAACCCCAAATTGAAGAAGGGTTAACAAACAAACAAAAACCAATTGCAGCTACCAACGATTGTTCTTCAATGGCGTTGTATCTTCTCTACGAGTCTACGTCTGGATACGGTCTGTTCTTAGCTACGAGTCTGCTCTTAATCAATGCAATGCTGTTTCCGAAGGTATATATACACTCGTCATTTTTAATTTGCTTTTTTTTTTTTATGTATTTTTATGTATATTTTGCTTGTTAGAATTAGTGATTTCTTTTGCATGTTTGTTGGCTTGGAATTAAGGATTGAAATGCATCAGTTTGCTCCTTTATTATTTGCCTATAACCTATAATAATAATTATAATAAACTGTTAACTAGGGCTCGGATTGATGTTTTTTTTTTTTTTTTTGTAATTGTGAAAATTATGTATGAGAAGAAAACAAAATTATGGTGTTTATTTATAGAAAATTATTATTACTTTAGGTATTGTATATATTGTGTATTTTATTTATAGGATATATATTATCTATTGTTTACTTATCTGGCTTTATTGATCCAATATATTATATACAATAATAACTATAATAATATATAATAACTAATTTCTAGAAAATATCAACTAATTACGGAAAATATTGAAATTATTATTGCCTAATATACATACATATTTCTTATATATATCACCCATCCTTTCTCTCTTGTCATATCACCTTATGCAAAATCTGTCATAACACCACCACCACCACTAGATATGACCACTTCACTAAATTCTATATCTCCAAGCTTCACCAGAAATTCTTCCAACCTAGCAGATATTGCTGCTAGAGTTGTTGAAGAATTTCGCAGTTACAGTGACGCTGATGACATTTATATTGAATACGGCCCTGTAGAAGACAATTCATATTCCAGCAGTACGGAAACTCTGAAACAAAGTGAAGACGAAAGTGAATCAGACTCAGAAGAAGAGTTCGAGTTCCCTATTTTACATACAAATCACAATTCTGCAATTCGTTTTCCAATATTCGGCATTCCCTGGAATAAGCCTGTAAGGCATTCCCTGGGGGAGCTTTTTAAGCTTGAAACAGAAACTCCATCGTGTTCGTCACCAAAAGCTAACGAACTCGACGGGGTTTCTCCAGGAACGCCTGCAAGGCATTCTCTAGGGGAGCTTTTTAAGCTTGAAACAGAATGCACTAGTAATAGGGGTGCTTCTGTAGATGATGATGATGAAGGTGAACGGGTAAACGTTAATAGAACGGTTAGAGAAAGAAAAGGCAGTTGGATTCGATCGTATCTTCCGTCAGTTTTAAGTTGTTTCATTGGATGATTGTATTTTAGGTTACAAAGAGTCATCTTCGTTTGTGTTCTTTATTAACCTTAGAGAAGTAGTGCTAGATATGGATTTGTTTAGTGGTTTGTTATTAGATTTTTTTAATCATACGATGTAAAATTTCATTAATAATTCAAGTTTCGTGAATCTCTTTTGGTGCAAGTATTTTTAGTAGGTATTTACTGAAATTTTAATAATACGATGGAAATATGTGTATGTTAATTTTCATAAATAATGTCTTTAATTTAAGTATTTAACATGTCAGTTTAAAATGTTGAAGATTTATTTTATTAAAACTATCAACGAAATCTTTTGGACTTGAGTCAAATTCGTTTTGGTTTCGTTTCTTTTGGATACTCTCTTCCCAAACCGATCCCAGATCATGCTCTATAATATGCATAACCTGTTTGTACCAACCCTGCAGATCCCATGGACCCAATATTGGAAACATGTCCACTAACTGTGGTTTTGCAACTATCATAACAAGTCTTCTTATAGCATCCATGACTCCTCTACCTATACCCTTTTCAATATAGATCCCATGGACCCAATATTTGTATAATACTATGTTTTCTATGAGAAGATCCAATTAAATAATGATAGTAGTGTTATGTTATATTATCACTAATACAAGACTACAACTGCATATGAATCAGGTTCTTTCAGTTGCAGGGGCATCATTAAAACATGCTCATTCTGATAAGGAAGTGGCAAATTTCTTCATAACCCAAATGTGTATAAACATGCAAATCGCAAGCATGCATGGGATGGTTTTAGCACTAACAGAGTATGAAAAGGTGTTTCTTTATCACTTTTATAACGAATGCAACATCGTAGACTTTAACTCGCGGTGTGGTGGAAAGAAAGAGAGGCAGGCAGCAATGACGAAGCAATCAGGTGCTTTTTTATCACTTATATAATGAACACAACATCGCAAACTTTAACTTGCGGTCCGGTAGAAAGAAAGAGAGGTAGGCAGGCAGCAACGACGAAGCAATCGGCTCATCCCCGCTAGCCACTGCTCCCAGCCATCACAACCGCTACCAGTTGTCCTCCGGTTACTGCAGTTGTATCGCTGCAGTTGCGCCACTACACCAGGTTAGTTTTTTTCTCCTTTCCAACTTAAAGTGTTTTTTTAGTCCAAATGAGATGTCATTATGTTTTTTTTTAAACCCATAGCATGTTCGTTTATATGTAGTTGCCTGCAAAACTATGCAGGAATGCGTAGATTTAAATAAACTGTGCAACAATTTGTAGATGTGTAAAACTGCCAATAAAATTTAGTTAACCAATAAATTTTTTAAACACCTGCACCACCTCCAACTAACATTCATTCGGGTTTTTTTTTTTTTTTTTTTTTAATTTTTAGATGACTTGATACCAATCGGTATCACATGAAGCTGTGATTAATGTGTAGACATGACTCAGGATTGGGGTGACGTTTAAACCTTGACGTGGCAAATTTGAAGGATGATGACAAGTGCTTTCCTGCAACCTCAATTGCAGCCATGGCGAACTGACCCAATTACACGCTGATACTAACCACTGGAGATATGCGCACTTTTAAATTTTGCTATGTGTAGGCAACACAACAATTTAATGACGATGATAGAGGTTTTGAATAACGTTAATACATGTTGATTTGGAATAATGCATCCTGTTTAATGACCATGATAGAGACATCTCCTCTCGTATTGGTATTGAAATCCTGACAAGTCGCTCTTTTCGCTGTTTTAAATTCCATTGTTTCAGGCACATTATAAATTCACTGTTTGTGTTTCTATATTTTGATTTGATTTGTTGTATTAGTTACGCTATTTGAATCCTTTTGTTCTGTTTCTTTTTTAAATTTTTTTATTTAGGGCTTAATAGTTGCTCAGCAATATATGTATGTGAATTTAGTCTAAAGATTGTTTGCAATTCTCATTCTAACGATCATCTTATTAATTAGTTCAAGCTATGATGTTTGATCAGCAAAGTTCAATTCATTCAACTAAGTTATGTAAAGTGAGGCCGAGAACTGAGGAGGAGCAAAACAGGGCTGAGAAAAAAGATGGTGCGGGAAAAACAAGTATTTTGAGCAAGGCAGTACGAATGAGGTTGCCAATAGCAAATCTGATGATGGGTTCGCGCAGGTGAAAAAAGGGCCGTCTGAGAAGCTGCAACAACTTGCTAAAATTCAGCAGCCTATTATGGCTGCAAAAAGTGTGAAAAAAGTCCCTACGCTGGGTGGAAATGGAAGCCAGAAGGGTGAATCTAGTGGGGCTGGTAAATCAGGTTTGGCTTTTAATTTCGCTCGTGCTATACAAGGTGCAAATAACCAGAAAGTGAGTAATGTTAATGCTCCTCAGAAAGCTGCAGTGAAACAACCTTCTCCTGTGTGTAATAACCGATTCTCAGTGTTAGACCTAGAAGCGTCGGCTAAATTGAATACTCTGGTTGGAAACCCGATTGATTTATATCCGGACGATAGTGGAATTGGGGAAGTTTGTACCATGAACAATAGTGGATCCGGGTCGGTTGATCCTGAGGTGGAAACTATGTTGAACAATATTATTGAACACTCTGGCTCATAATATTCAGACAAAGATTATGATATTACTGTTGAGCAACGTCGCACAATCCGTAGAGCAATTGTCAAAAACAAGTGTGTTAAGCATGAGGTTACCGTTAATTGGTCACAAGGCGAGCGGGAGTATTTTTGGGACCAACGTGACGCGCTTGGGCTTGACGGGGACTTACTCAGAGAAAATGTGGGTGAAGATCTTAGTGGTACGGCTCAATTCTTAACCCGTCAAATGAATTTGGGTAAGTATTTTCACCCGGTTGTTGCTCGTCCCCCAGCCCGTAAATGATCATGTCTGATTTCAGGTTATGTGGTTCGGTTGATGGGTTTGGTGCACTGTTGTTTTTTATATGTTTTGGTCCTTTTATCTGTAAACGGGTGCTTCTTTTCGGGTGTTACTCGATCCTCCTTTTCGGTAAATATTCTGTTGTTGGGTTAGTCATTAATCTGGTTGGGCAGTGGGTGTTTTGGACTGGATCTGGGTATGATTTTGTTGGGTGGCCCGAGTTTTTGCTTTTGGAGCTGTTTTTTTCTAAGGCCCAAGACTCCTCTATTTGCTGCTCTCAAAGATTGATCCGGCCCAGATTCAGCTCAGTTGTCTGATGCAGTGAAGGCCCAGCTTTGGGTGCTTTGGTCTTTGATGTTTTGCTTCTTTGTTTAGTTTTGTGTCGCTCTTGTGTTAGTATTTTTGTATTGGTTCGTATCGGTTTGTTTTGGTAGAATATGTATATCGCCTACTAGGTTGACTAGTGATGTAGTAGGATATGTATATTTTCTCTTATAGAGGTTCCCGAAGTCTATTTCGATGGTGTCCTCTTTTAGGAGTTCTCGGGGGGTATGTCTCCTTAAAATCTGTACAATCACCTTTTTGGGAATATAGTTTGTCGGGCAATGCCCTTTACCCAAAAAAAAAAAAAGTTCAATTCATTCATCACCCAATTTATATACAACCAAGGACTAGTAAGGTATTACAGCACCAGAGAACAAACCAACTGTCTAAACATACATTAAACTAAGTTATCAGAACATTCATTAAATGATGCTCAGCTCTCCCAACTCCAATTAACCTGCTTAGACCGGTGTTGAAGGTTGTCATTTGAATTTCTGCAAAGAGGCTTTGTGCACATAACCTTTTTCCTGCAAAGATGAGGAGTCCATTTTGCGCTTTCCATATTGCCCAACATGTCCCACTTGTCTTGATCGCCTGTTGGTTGAACGGTTGCTAATAATGCAGTTAATTGTTCAAACTCTTGTGTTTCAACTTGAGTTGTTAGTTCTTATCGGATTTCACTATTTTCCTCTTTATTGCTTTTATAGGAAAAAAGACTTATTGGAGATTGTGTTTAAACTTTAAAGCTATGGTGGAGCAATTAACAAGATTGTCATTGTTGTGAAGTTAATAAAGGTTTGGCATCATATACGTCATGCAATTAAATGTTATAAAAAGATTATGAAAATTTTAATTATTGAAGTTGTATTTATTTTAAATAAACATATGAGCTAATGATAATGCTTACCATTTAAACATGTAGAGAAGTGCCTAAAGATGCCGAAGAATCAGAGCCCAAATTCCCAAGACAATTCAGAACCTAAAGTGGCTAGGTGCAGAACACGCGCTGATTATGTGTACGGTTGCAGCCGGGATTGGGCTTCTCCATAAACAAAAGGAAAGTGGTACACGCTATAATTCTTCAAACATTGTGGAGCATTTGGAAGAACAGAAACGGTTTTATATTTAACAAGAGGAGGTAATCTCTCTTCAATATGGTAAACGAAATAAAAGAGGCGACGTTTGAATGGATGCGGCATCACTAAATTCATTGTTTTTAACCCATTTAGTTTCCCTTATAAACAAAAACTAAAATAACAGTCAAAATTTGAATGGAAGATGCACACATGAAAAGCACAAACAGTACCAATCCATTTTCATATATATTGATACCAATAAATTGATTGTTCTAGGAAGTGAGATACTGATGGTGCGTGAAATATATATATTTTTATAAAGATATTTGTTCACACAATTTCTAGTTTTAAAATAGTTTTTACCCTAAATTAAACTTCACACACGAAAGGCAAGTGTACCTATCGAAAAGTAATATAATTTAAATGGTAAGAACCGGATATCAATCCGTGGACGCGGTTTCTCAATACTAAACTTTTGTTACTGTAGAGCCTTTTCGAGAGTTTGGTTGATTTTTCTAAGTTAAAACTACTGAATATTAAATGACACTAAAAATAAACGGATTTGAAAACAATACTAATTAAAAGTCATCTAAACTAAGATTCCACTAATGACATGTAATGTCTCTAAAGTAAGAAATGATGGTAAGACCAAAACTCTCTAATAATTAAGTTCCAATCAAGGTCTCTTAATTATATAATTCTTTGGAAAATTAAAATGACAAAAACACTTTAATCACCTAGAATTATTCTTTGAAGCTCGTTTTGTAATGTTTAAGTTAATCTTTAAATACGAGTTATTCATTTGTCAAAATTCCTAACTCGACAACTTAAGGAAAATTAACTTGAACAACAATTTAATCACCTAAAGTTGTTTTTATGTAGATAAATATTTATATTGTTCAAGTGACAAATCTAAGGTTTAAAACTTGTAAGACAATAATTTTGGCCTAAACTACCAACTTACAATTTTTATCAACCTTAGAATCTAACACAACACCATTGTGATTTTTCCAAATATAAGTGCAAGATTTCACACATGTTCAAGTTCTTCATCTCAAGTTAATTAACAATTACCATTCCTAGTTTCATGTTATGAACCTAATTATTACTAACAAGATTCAATAATGAACATCTACACATGGGTTTTCCAACATTCATGAGCAAACATTCACCAAACTAACATGGATTATGAACTATAAACATGTACAAAATTCTAAGAACAATACTAAAAATTCATCATCAAGATTAACATAAACTAAATACCATCATGTCTTACAATTATCACATTACATAATCAAAAGCTTCATCATAGTTTAGGTAACTAAAGGTGTTTAGCCCATAAGGCTTACAACAACTACAAACATACTTGTTAAACTACCAAAATTCATGGTTAAGATTAAGAAATTTCAAACCATAAGCAAGCAAGAAAGTAGGATGTTGATGAAAGATGATCTTCTTGATGTTGGAAGCCTTCTTGAATACTTGATAATGGATGGAACCCACCAATTTATGTAGTAATTTTCGTGAGGAAAATGGGCTCCAGGGGCTCCTTTTATGTGGAAGAGAGCTGTTGCTTTTATAGGAGAATTGATGAACAAGACCTTGTTTGTTTTTTGACAAGACCTTGCTTGTTGGGAACATGGTCTTGCTTATTTGGAGGCAGGACCTTGGTTGATGTTGACTCGATCCGCGATTCCCATTGGTTCGTAGATGTCGATGAACTATTCATGAAACCAATCTCGAGGCCTGCTTGCTTTTTAGTAAGAGCCTTGCTTAAGAGGGAACAAGGCCTTGCTTGTAGAGGAGCATGGTCTTGCTTGTTTTTGCTGCCAAAGCTTTCATTTGCTTCAGTTCTTTCAATTTCCAGCTTCAAATCTAAAATTTCACAAATAACATTTTTAAGCATTGATTATCATGAAATTTCCAACAATCATGCATAAAAAAAGGAATTAAATCATGCAATAAAGATGCATAATTTTATGCTCATCAGATACCATTTACAGCTAAACATTGTAGTCAACCCCATTAGGGGTGTTCAAAATTCGATTCGGATTCGAAACATTCAAAATTCGAAATAGTTCGATTATTAAGAATTCGAATTCGATTCAATTCGAATTCGATTCCAGTAAATCGAATACGAATCGAATACAAATTTATGATTTTAAATTTGATTCGATTCGAATAAAAACTGCACATGTATATTTTTTAAATATATATACACATTGGAAAAAAAGAACTTATAAATTTTGGTCAAACTCTAACAAACTATACTCTCTACTATCTTTACTATTCCCGTATTTGACATATTGTTGTTTATCAAGAATGTAGATTTGTATTTTATATGTTAAAAATAATGAGTTTGTATTATTTTTAAAACTAAAAGTGAAACAATTTATTATTTATGGTGAACTTGAACTAAATCGAATTTATTCGAATTCGATTCGAATTCGAGTTTCTTATTCGAATTGAATACGAATAGAATAAATTGAACTTTAAGCGAATACGAATCGAATACGAATTCAGGTAGAAATATTAAAAATTTGAAAAATTCGAAAATTCGTTATTCGATTCGTTGAACACCCCTAAACCCCATGTCATCTCTTAATAAAGTGTTTATTATTAATAATAATAAGCATGCCTTTATCTTGTAGAAGTCTTATGTACTTCTGCTATCACGACTCTTTCTGTGCATGTGATGGTTTTTAGACTACAGTTTTCATTATGTTGGTGTGTTCTTCATAAAATTTCCTATTGTCGATCAAACAAAATAGCGAGTCACTTTGGGGACAAGTATTTATTTATGTTTCTTCTTGATTGAATGATGGCTGTCTTTTGGATATTTAAATGCAAAAATCATAACCTCCTTTGTTCAAGAGTAATCATTTGTTTACATTCTTGTGCAGAAATAGTGGTTTATTCACCACAAACATTAGGTATGATGGTTTGAAAAATGTTGGTTTACAATTCTTTTATTTTTTGAAGGCGTTAATCATAACGAAACTGGTTAATTTGAAGTTAGAGATATAACTGTTTGGGGATAATGTAAAAGTTATAATAGGGGCCAGAAATCGACTAAACATTTTTGCTCCTCCTGGTTAAAAAAACAACTTTGTTTACAACATTTTAAGTTGTATGCGATGGATACATTTGTTGGTAGCCTGGTGATTATAATAAGAATAAGAAAGACGTGATCGATTAATAAAGTTTGAAAGAGCTAAACCATACGGTGTGCACAACTGTTTGTAGTTAATCAAAGTAACTAGTGGTTTTCGAACCCGCGCGTGGGAACGCAGAACGATGTCTAAAATGCAAAACTGATTTCTAACATAATTTATTTTGTCCATTCTCACGTTCTATTCTTGTCGAATCTGTATTGCGCTTTGTTGCTGACATCGGATTTGTTCGAATTGTAAATGACATTGTATTCTCATCTATACATACATATGCAACATAGCATCAAGATATGATTTTATAAAGCTTTTGGAGCAGCATCATTTCTGATCATTATTCATTATACTTATATTAATAACTATAACCCAAGTATCGGTGGGACTAATTTACCTAAGAGGGTTAAGCTAAACAATTTAACCAAAAAAGAATTATAATTAGAATTTGTCCTTTCATTAAAATGACTTTGGTCAATTTTGAGCTCGAAGGTCATTCGTTCTACACTTACACTGTGTTCCCGAGTTTCATTAAAGGATGAAAGAGAAAGGACCTCCCTACTCTTCCCTTCTCTCCAATTCCTTCCAAATTGGAAAGATTGGAAATCACACTAAAATCCTTTTTATTATCCCTCTCATTCCATCCCTTTCCCTCCTACAAAAAACTCTGGAACACATTTTTTTCCCACTTCCTTCCCAATATTTTCTCTTCCATCCTTTAATGAAACTCTGGAACAGAGTGTTAATTGATAAAGTTTTACTTCCCAACTTAGAATTAAAAATGAAAAAACATAAAATGAATTATGAAAATGCGAAAAATAGTGCCTTTGTCAAATACACACACATAATATATACACATATATCGAATAAATATTTTTGATCCTATGTTTATTCCTTAGAAAATTACCCTTACGAGTTTCAACTTCTTGTGATTCTTATTTGTTTAATAGGATATGTTGGATTCCAACGAAAACAACCGAGGCGTTGGGTTTGTTTCCTTTGATGTTTTATGTATATGGTTTTTGTTATGTATTCGTATGAACAAATAACGATCCATAGTTTATCTTTTATTGTAGATTTATGTTATTATAGTGTTACGAATATACTTTATATATTTCTATCAACTTTATAGATCATTCTTACTTTAATATACATTTTTTAAAATAGGTTTACATTATAAATTATATATAAAAACTGAATTTTAATGTTATCTTTTTTTTTTTTTGAACGACCAACAAATTAATCTCGAGCACTCTCGAAGGACTCGAACTCCCCACCTCTGATAAGGAAAGCAATGAGGGTGCCACTCCACCCTCCACCGTAAGGGTTATGACTTGGTAGTGTATCGGTAATAGTATAATACAATATGGATGTATTTCATATAGTTTGCCGGGCAATGCCCTTTACCCAAAAAAAAAAAAGTTCAATTCATTCATCACCCAATTTCTATACAACCAAGGACTAGTAAGGTATTACAGCACCAGAGAACAAACCCAACTGTCTAAACATACATTAAACTAAGTTATCGGAACACATTCATTAAATGACGCCCTCCATCCATAGTGGTGGAGTGGCTTAGGTTTCACCTATGTGATCAAAGGTTCGATCCCCACTTCCATCATTTATGGTTTGGTATCCGGGTGAAGATCGAATACGGTGGTGCCGATTCGAATCTGACGGGCGGCGAGGTTTTACCAAGTTCTATAACACTGTCGTGCCTTCGGGCGGGTGGGGCTTGGGTTTCCGCGCATCGGGAGAAGGCGGGGGCTGCTGGAGGTCGATTAGTCGATTCTTGGGCACTGCGCCCCGCAAGGGTGGTTGCCACACAGTTGTTCGCCGATCAAAAAAATGACGCCCAGCTCTCCCAACTCCAATTAACCTGCTTAGCCTGGTGTTAAAGGTTGTCATTTGAATTTCTGCAAAGAGGCTTTGTGCACATATCCTTTTCATGCAAAGATGAGGAGTCCATTTCGCGCTTTCCATATTGCCCAACATGTCCCACTTGTCTTGATCGCCTGTTGGTTGAACGGTTGCTAATAATGCAGTTAATTGTTCAAACTCTTGTGTTTCAACTTGAGTTGTTAGTTCTTATCGGATTTCACTATTTTCCTCTTTATTGCTTTTATAGGAAAAAAGACTTATTGGAGATTGTGTTTAAACTTTAAAGCTATGGTGGAGCAATTAACAAGATTGTCATTGTTGTGAAGTTAATAAAGGTTTGGCATCATATACGTCATGCAATTAAATGTTATAAAAAGATTATGAAAATTTTAATTATTGAAGTTGTATTTATTTTAAATAAACATATGAGCTAATGATAATGCTTACCATTTAAACATGTAGAGAAGTGCCTAAAGATGCCGAAGAATCAGAGCCCAAATTCCCAAGACAATTCAGAACCCAAAGTGGCTAGGTGCAGAACACGCGCTGATTATGTGTACAGTTGCAGCCGGGATTGGGCTTCTCCATAAACAAAAGGAAAGTGGTACACGCTGACGCTATAATTCTTCAAACATTGTGGAGCATTTGAAAGAACAGAAACGGTTTTATATTTAACAAGAGAAGGTAATCTCTCTTCAATATGGTAAACGAAATAAAAGAGGCGACGTTTGAATGGATGCGGCATCACTAAATTCATTGTTTTTAACCCATTTAGTTTCCCTTATAAACAAAAACTAAAATAACAGTCAAAATTTGAATGGAAGATGCACACATGAAAAGCACAAACAGTACCAATCCATTTTCATATATATTGATACCAATAAATTGATTGTTCTAGGAAGTGAGATACCATTTACAGCTAAACATTGTAGTCAACCCCATTAGGGGTGTTCAAAATTCGATTCGGATTCGAAAAATTCGAAATTCGAAATAGTTCGATTATTAAGAATTCGAATTCGATTCAATTCGAATTCGATTCCAGTAAATCGAATACGAATCGAATACAAATTTATGATTTTAAATTTGATTCGATTCGAATAAAAACTGCACATGTATATTTTTTAAATATATATACACATTGAAAAAAAAGAACTTATAAATTTTGGTCAAACTCTAACAAACTATACTCTCTACTATCTTTACTATTCCCGTATTTGACATATTGTTGTTTATCAAGAATGTAGATTTGTATTTTATATGTTAAAAATAATGAGTTTGTATTATTTTTAAAACTGTAACACCTCGAAACCCGAATAATTATTTATTAGCATGTTTATTTTATACAATTGCAAGGAATACTTAGCTAGAATGATTAACCTAGTTAAAGAATCGAATGATTAGCTTCTTATGAAGGTTTGAAGAATGAATGATAGAAACCATGTAATAGGAGAAATAAAGGGTGGTTGATGATTTTATGTTGTTAAAAGATCTCTAACTAACATGTAGAAATGTATGTTAGATGAAATTCATATTGAAATATAGTTTAATGGTGTGATTTTGTAGAACTATGCATTAAGAGATTTTACTCTATATTTGATTGGTAAGATGTCTATCACGTGTTGAATAAGTTGCTTAATTGTGAATTAGAAGTACTAAATGTGGAGCATATTAATTTACTAGTAAGAGGTAATGTTGGAATTATGTTATATTTGACACATTTCTAATATCAACAAAGTGTATGGACTTGTTTACAATCTTTTATAAGTTAAAGGGTTAGGTTGTTTAATTGGAAAACTTGTAGTATAAAAAGGGAGGATGTATTTCTTTGATTCATTCAGGTTCCACAACCAATTTTTAGAAAGAGAGTGTGTGAGAGAGAAAGAGAGCACCATCTAAGTTCAAAATCCCGTTTTTAGGTTTTCAGCCTGTAATAAAGTGTGATTTCCCGGAGATTGCACCGTTGGATCGTTCTCAAATTTTTACAGAAGCTTAAACACATAGAGACGATCATATCCAACGGTGGGTTTTTGGATTAGAGGCCTGGAAGAGGGGTTTTTACTGACCAGAACACATCAGCTCGAAAATGGGTAATCTAGCCACTGTTTTGCTGTTTCAGCAACAGTGGTGGCTGTTTCAGGCAGTAGAAACTAGTAGGTTTCGTAGATCTCAGCGAGACGGTTCCATGGACTCCTAAATCATCTCAATCGGAGTTCGTTTGGTATGGTTTCGACCTCTACTCGCATTTGTAAGTAATTCACAAACTTAACTTCCATTTATGTATTTGAATTCTTATGTGTATGAAGAATGGTAAAAATGAAAGGATAGATAAGTGGGTATAATCTTGATGTTAACTCATTGGTGGATTTAATTGTTTTGTGTTAACATAATATCATGAAATTGTTAAGTATGTCAATAATGGGAGAATCACCCAAACGGGTCAATTGGGTGAATGGATTAAATGCGTTGGATTAACCCAAAACTTATGTATATGGTTTAAAAGTAAGATATCATGGATTTATGGTGAAAATGAGCCATATGTTTTCATTAGACACAAATGGGTGATTTCGGGTCAAATGGGTGGGGTTAACCCAAATTACTAGTATGAATGGTAAAATGATTATGAACACATATAATGGGATGGGTGAATAATACTTAGGTATTAAAGGTGGCAAATGACCCGTTATATGTTCTAACGGTTTGCAAGTTGACTTGTTAAAGTAGGAATAGGAATGGCATGGATTGGAAGATAACGGGTCAAACGGATGGAATGGACGACAACACTCATACGGGCAAAGGTAAGTGGCTCATGAACTAATTTCTCGGTTAGTACATTTTATTCGTGTGTAAGTATAGAATGAAAAACATGAATGGATAGGTAATTTATAGTTGATGAGATTATAGGATGTTGATTAGTGAGCATGAATGGTGCTATATGCAACAATGTAGGCATATGGGACAATCGGATCTAAGTTGAAAGAAACAAGAGGCTTCAGAATGCCCAGTTTTGTAACGAATGTAATGGAACGGTAACATATCCGTTTAGGGTGTATCATACATGGTTGGAAAGCTATTTGAACGTACTGTACTTCATATTTAAACATCGAAAGATAGTTTGGAGTTTAAGTGGGTCAAAACAGCATGTTAAGTTAAAAATTCAGCCTTGATAGCAAGCTGAAATGTGTTGGCTTCGAATCTGTCCTGATCTTGCAAAAGTCATATAAAATCATAGAAAATTCCAATGTAGACGAGCCTTATATGCTCGGAAAGCTCTACGAGTGTACTACATTTTATGTTCAGACATAAAGATCTGATTTGGACATCTAGTGGGTCAAATAAGCTAGTGAACTCAGCTGCGCAGAAAAATGCTGCACATTAATAATCTCATATTAATCAAGAAAAGGTGTAGGATCGTGCACACCCGCATTAATCATGGGGTATTGATTGTAGGGGATAAGTATCATACTATGTGGTATGTTTTAAGTATCTAACAACCAGTTCATGCAAGTGAATAATTAATGGGTCAAAAAGATCATGAATAGGAAGGAACTTATTAGATTGAACTAATTGCTAAATGGGTTTGCATGAATGTATGGTGTAGAGAGAACACTAATGTTTTGCATTGGTAAATTCCTTATTAAGTATTCTAATATGGCATGTTAACTTGTAAGTAAGCTAGCTACAAAGCTTGGGGTCACAAGTCAACACGAAAGTGGTTCTATCGTAGTATTGTTGAAGATGCAGGTATGTAAGGATGAATGCATGGAAATTGGAAGATAGGGTCCGGAGATCGGATCCGAAATTGCAAAAAGGCATAGGACATGATCATTGAGTATTGTTGATGTTATTTCCATATTGTGAATATTTGCATGAAGTCACTTAATGAACTAACAAAATGGTTATGTGATGGTTGCAGGTTGTCTAGTCTATCTCACAAAGCAAGAAATGGTTGGAGGTCGAGTGAGGACACGGATTGTACGGGGTCGCGGTCACGTAAACTAATAAAGATGAGTTGTATATGATGTAATAAGAAACAACAAAAGATTAAACACCTATAATATCTTGTAGAAATGGATTCCAAATATACGAGAATGTTTTTTATAAAGCAAGAAATTTTCTAGTTCGTATTTCCGCTGCGTATTTCATGTTAGAAAGGTTTAGGGTGTTTCAAAAACTAAAAGTGAAACAATTTATTATTTATGGTGAACTTGAACTAAATCGAATTTATTCGAATTCGATTCGAATTTGAGTTTCTTATTCGAATTGAATACGAATAGAATAAATTGAACTTTAAGCGAATACGAATCGAATACGAATTCAGGTAGAAATATTAAAAATTTGAAAAATTCAAAAATTCGTTATTCGATTCGTTGAACACCCTAAACCCCATGTCATCTCTTAATAAAGTGTTTATTATTAATAATAATAAGCATGCCTTTATCTTGTAGAAGTCTTATGTACTTATGCTATCACGACTCTTTTTGTGCATGTGATGGTTTTTAGACTACAGTTTTCATTATGTTGGCGTGTTCTTCATAAAATTTCCTATTGTTGATCAAACCAAATAGCGAGTCACTTTGGGGACAAGTATTTATTTATTTATGTTTCTTCTTGATTGAATGATGGCAGTCTTTTAAATATTTAAATGAAAAAAGCATTATCCTTTGTTCAAGAGTAATCATTTGTTTACATTCTTGTGCAGAAATAGTGGTTTATTCAACACAAACATTAGGTATGATGGTTTGAAAAATGTTGGTTTACTATTCTTTTTTTTTAAAGGCGTTAATTATAACGAAACTGGTCAATTTGAAGTTAGAGATATAACTGTTTGGGGATAATGTAAAAGTTATAATAGGGCCAGAAATCGACTAAACAGTTTTGCTCCTCCTGGTTAAAAAATCAACTTTGTTTACAATATATTAAGTTGTATGCGATGGATACATTTGTTGGTAGCCTGGTGATTATAATAAGAATAAGAAAGACGTGATCGATTAATAAAGTTTGAAAGAGCTAAACCATACAGTGTGCATAACCGTTTGTAGTTAATCAAAGTAATTAGTGGTTTTCGAACCCGCACGTGGGAACGCAGAATGATGTCTAAAATGCAAAACTGATTTCTAACATATGTTATTTTGTCTATTCTCACGTTCTATTCTTGTCGAATCTGTATTGCGCTTTGTTGCTGCCAACGGATTTGTTCGAATTGTAAATGACATCGTATTCTCATCTATACATACATATGCAACATAACATCAGGATATTAAAGATATTCTAATTAGTAAAGGTAATATGCAATGGTTTGTTGTACATCATGTTTTAATGGTTGTACAGGTGGTATTTACAAACCCATAGGCTGGTTGTGTGTTCAAGTAATATTACACGTGTATCCTAGCACAGACATCTCTCTTCTTCTGCTCAACACGTACCCACCCCACTATCCCTCTGCTTTTCCTACTGTTCGCCGAAGAAACAAACCAACCACCTCAACAACCTCTAAAGCAGATGGTACAACAAGGCATTGGTTGACGGTGACTTAGATGACCGTGTTCTGTGGTGGTTATAGACCGGTGAGCCTAACTTTTCGATTTTTGCTTTAGTTTTTGTTTTTTTTTAGTTTGATTTGTTTTTTTTTCTGTGATGGTGGCCGTTGTGTATGTTAACGGTCGTGGGTTATGGCTGTTGTTGATGTGATGAATGTAAAATGGTGTCTTTGAGAAGTGGTGGTTGTTGATGGTGATGGTGGAAGTTAGTAGTGGTTGGGAGCATTTGATTTACAAAGATAGGTGGCCGAAATAAGGTTTGGTTGAGAAGGAATACGACATAAGAGGATTTTGACGTTATATTCTTACGATTTGGGTTTTTGTGAAACAAAAGAGAAGGATTGGAGAACGGGGTTTCGACTTTTAGGTTAGATTCATCATGAATTAGGGTTTTATTATTAGGTTCTAAAATTTGTTTTACTGGATTGCAGATGCAGCGCTTGCAATAAAGTGAGGGTTTTTGAAGCTTCAAAAGTCCGGTGAAAGCGGTCGGGTCACCAACTCTCCGTTTCCAGTGAACATTGTGGAGGAGGATAACCGTGTGGATCATTTTATAAACCGGTTTTATAAGACTCAGAAGAAGGTCTGTGGTCGTGAAAATATTATCCTGGTCTTGATTGTCAGATGAATGCCAAACTCTAATGTATTTGGGGTTTTAGGGCGGTGATAACTTTGAAAAGATCTTGATTGTCAGCTTTCAATTTTTTTTCAACTTGGGATATTAGACGTTACTCTAATTCAGGCACAAGAGTTTGGAATTGGAAATTTTCAAAACCAATAAATTTGTGAGGTTTATGCCTTTTAATAGACTAATATATTTGCAAATTAGTCTATGGTTTATGATAAGTTTAGCAGCTACACTTTGTTTTATGGAGATTTCATATTGATTCTCAGGTAGGTCGATAGTGTACCCTTAGTTTAACAAGGCGCGCTTGAGGTGTGAGGCAACAGAGGGGAAAAGAAAAACGCTTATTATTGGCAGAGGCGTTGGATTACAAGAGGCCCCTGAAGCGACGCTACAGGGGTGAAGGTGAGCAGCGCTAGGTCAACATTTTTGGGTCTGGTTGTCACCCATAACCAACCCGATACGGCGATACCTACCATTTTTTGTCACGCTCCGTCGTGAGTCGTGACGCACAGCTTGAATACCATTATTATGTTATTTACCATTGAATTTGAAGGTTTACACTCAAGCATATGCTCTCACTGATTTGAGTTGGATGTTAAAAGGAAGATTTGATAGGCTGCTGGAGAATTTTTAGGGATAACTGGTCAACATATAAATACAGTTGGGTTTAGTGGGCTATGGCTCAAAATGGTTTTTTTTTTTAAGACATACACTTGGCTTGACCCATTATGCCTTTTATCTGTAGTAAATAAGGTTATATGCACTTGGACGAGGTTTGGCCTAATTCTTTTTATGCTAAAATTCACTAACCCGTTAATCGCAGGTTGTTGTGTCCGGTTTCCTACTTGATGCAGACATCATTGGTGGTTCTGTCTAAAAACAGATGACACCCATGGTTGAAGATTAGGGAAAAAAACGGAAGTGGTTCGAAGATGGTGGTGTTGGATTCGTAGCGATGAAGACGAGCGAAGTCGATGATAATTTTCATCAACGCCTCCTTAACAATATAACATCTCTCGCCCACAACTGTCGCGCTTCACGCCATTCACGTTCACATTTCTTCTCTCTAATTCTGGGTATGACACGTATTTTCTTTAGTTACATTTGTGTTTATTGCTTTAAAATTGAAAATTTCAATCACAATTGTAGAGAAAATTGAAGATTAGATGCAAACTTCATGAGTTGGTTACAATTGTAGGCTTTGAAATTAACTGTTCACTTTGGCTAGATTTTATCACCTACACAATGCAACCATCACTTGATGTTTTGGTATGACACTACTGCTAAACATGCTGATTGAAGTTACATGAAAACTAAATACAAACCTGATTATGAGACGCGCAACGCGCGTCCATCGATCACATAACAATTAATCAGGAAATCGGATTGATTCGTGATTGTTTGATCAGTAGTTGCGGATAATGAGTTGATGTAGTTTGTGTCTGATTATATTGATATGATTTACAGTTATGCTTAGGTGAAGTTGAATTAGTGATGTGAACATGCGAGATCTTGACCTATAGAGCTTGATTGGCTATGGTTTTGTGGTTGCGTGGTTTTAGAAATCGTTTGGTCAAGTTTTGTTGGCTTCAATGAAAGCTCTTCATTGTCTGGGATGTTAGAGATCTTTTTTGAGTGCATTGATTTAACTAAATTCATGAAAGTTTACGGAATACCCTAGGCTCTCAAGTTGTGTTTTGTGTATGTGTTTATTCAGCCACTTCCTATATAACAACATGCGAGAGTTGCAGAGAAGTTGCATAAGATTGTTGTTTTTTTTGTTTCATATATATATTTTTTAGCATGATTTAATTTGGAATCTGCATGGATGCGATGTGATGTTTTATTGTTTATATCTATGTGGGGCTTCTTTGGAAAATGCTTTGTTTTTGTTTTCTGTTTTTAGCCAATTGTGCTTAGACTATATGGTGTGCCCCCATTCCCCCAACTGCCACATCAGCGCCATGTCATTTCCCCCATTTTCTCCCCCAAACTTTGGAAATGGTTTCCCCCAACTCCCCCATTCCCCCTTCCTTTTTTTATTCTTTTTCCTTTTTTTTTAATTATATATTTTATATTTCATAATTATTTTTTTATAAAAAATGTATAAAAAACATATAATTTATATTTTTTTAAAACGGCAATATTTAAAAAAAAATAAAAAATAAAACCGAAAAAAAAAACTAAAGATAAATTTCATTAAATTAAAAAAAATTACAACCTACAATGCATGGAAATTTAAAAAATAACAAGAAAATTACATAAAAAAACCATCTAAAGCATATCTTTTCCAAGCCACTTGTTCGCGATCATGTTTCTCTTCGCCGCCCACCCCGCTCTTTCTTGCTCGGGAAGATCGTCGATATTTTTGTCCATCATCGCAAACTCCACCTTTTCTTGCTCGTACGCGAGCCGTGCCTTCTCCAACGCAAGCTTCTCCCGCTCTAGATCAAGTGCTTCTTCCTTCTCCTTCTTTCTTTCATTCCACCTTTCATTTTGCTCCGACTTAAACTCGTTAAAGTTTGAAATCAACGAATCTATTCTGTCAACCACACTTAATTTCGAAGCGGAGGCCTTTCCTTTTGAGCTCGATGCGGCTTTTTTCGCGCGGTCCCTTCCAATTGGCCGCTCCAATTCGGGCGCGGGAGCATCATCTTCAAACTCGAGGTCATCGTTTATATTTATAGTACAACGAGCATCGGACCCCCCCGCACTATAACTTCCCGAGGTGCTCGTCTTTGTTCGTTTTGCTTGTGCCACTTCGTTTGGCACCACCCTCCATTTATCACATGCTCTCAAAATCTCATACGGCCTCATGTACGCCCACCCCCCACTAGCCTTTTTTTTGCAAAACATTCCAAGCGCATTCTTCAACACGTTCTCGTCGCTTTCACCGGTCTTTCTATTGTTCCAACATCTTTGATAAACGCCCGCAAATTCTCCACATTTTGCGTTCATCTCCCTAATCTTAGTACTAACGGCATGACCGGTTCGATAAGGCGTGCGTTGCATTAACTTGAAGAATTGTTCGCAAACCGAGTTCCAAAAGCTATCTTTGGTTCGATTCGTACCTACACGTGATAAATAATAAAAAAAAAAATTAAAATCATCCATAAAACCCACGGCCAAAAAAAAAATAAATAAACTTACTTCGTATCGGGTCGGTAGAAACGTTCACCCACGCTCGTGCTAAGGCCTCTAGCTCGTCTTGAGTCCATGGAACGCTATCCGCCTTAGTAGTGGCACGTTTCTTCCCCTTTGTGTCTTTTTTAGATGTTGGTTGAGTTTCGGGGATAACGTCGTCATCGACGCCTAACGATATAAAGTCGTGTTCGGGTTGAGTTTCGGGTCTAGCGGGGACGGTTGGCATTTGGTTCGGGGGTGGCATTTGCATATGAAAGTGTTGTTGGTGATGCATTTGCATTTGCCATGGATTTTGTGGTTGACTAAAACCGCCAAATCCGAATGTGTTTGGGTCGAGCGGTGTAGCGGGGAAGGGAAAGTTTGGAGCTTGTGTCGAAGGAGTAGCGGGGTTGTTCGGGTAAAAGGGTTGTGGGGTTGAACGCCTTGGATCCATTGGTGGTTTGGTTATAAAATTTGAAAGAGTGATTTTTTATAAAATGTGGTGTTTTGGTTTATAAAAGTTGAGTAGTTGTGTGAATTTAGGTAAAAAATGAGGTAAAGTTTATATATATATATAGTAAATGTTTGATTTTTTTTTTTTTTTTTTTTTACAACGGCTAACAATTAATCAGTGGGCCCCCCTTTTATCAACGTTCAAATTTTTCAGCCAATGGTGGAGCTCGGTTCAAACGGGTAAAATCCCCCGTTTTCCCCGAAAATATTACGGGGGGGGGGGGGGGGGGGGGGGGCGGTGTTCCCGATCGGGGTCTATGCCACCTCACCTCCCCGACCTACCTCCCTGCTTGCACACCGTTTAGTCTTATATTCCTTAAGACATTCGTGTCAGGTTAAATTGTATATTGTCATGCAACACATATGTTAATTCCTTAAAACATTCGTGTCAGGTTAAATTGTATTGCAGATAATTTGGCACGATGTCAGAAGGTCAGGAAACCGATAAGAATATTGAGCTATGGAAGATTAAGAAGCTGATCAAAGCATTGGAAGCTGCAAGAGGCAATTTGGTTAGGTTTTATACATCATTGTTAGTAATAGCATATACGTATATTTAGCAATTGTATTGTAATTATGTATTGCATTTATTTGTATTTATCCCTACCATAATTATAGGGAACATGATGTATTATATATAGAGATAATATCAATGAGAAGAGGCAAGGGATTGACTCTATCATGGTATCAAGAGTCTAGGTTACATCATCCTAGGCCGCCATCATCTCCCACCAATCGCCGGCCCACTGCCGCCGATCACAACTCCCCTCCACCCTCTAGATTCTTCTCTGTCCGGTTGCTGCCACCACCTTCCTACCCTCTGCCGTCTTGTCTTACCTTCTGCCTTCCCCATGTCTACTGAGTCAAACGCCTCCTCCACCATCATCCCTCCCACATCGTCTGACCCTAAACTCCACCCCGCCACCACAGTCACAAACATTAAAAACTTCGTACCCATAACCCTTGAAATCGAGTCCTCCCAATATTCCACATGGGCCACCCTATTCATGCTTCATTGCAAAGCACACATGGTCGAAGACCATCTCCTACCGCCCCCCACCTTGTCTTCTGCTGAATCCTCTACCTCCCGTGATGATTGGGATCGTATGGACGCCATTGTCCTCCAATGGATGTACACTACGATCTCCAATGATCTTCTCCATACCATAATCAATAATATCTCCACCGCCCACGAAGCCTGGACCGCCATAAAAGACCTATTTCACGACAATAAAAGTGCCCGAGCCATTCATCTTATGCACAAATTCTCCAACACCCGGCTAGACGGTTTCTCAAACATGTCTGCCTACTGTCAGGCTCTCAAGGTTTTAGCCGACCAACTCGCGAATGTCGCCGCCCCGGTTGACAATGATCGGCTAGTCCTACAACTCCTTGCGGGACTAAACGACCAATACGAGAGCATATCTACCATTATCAAAAACCAAGATCCCCTTCCATCCTTTTATAATGCACGCTCTAAATTATGCCAAGCCGAAACCGACAAAGCAGAGCGTGCGTTGACCGCCTCTAAAACTGCCTCGACCGCCCTTGCCGCCACAACCAACCGTTCCCAGCCCGCTGACCCAGCCCGTCCCTCTGACCGGTCAACCTATGGCCGTGGCCGTGGTCGTCCTGGCCGCCGTGGCCGTGGTCGCGGTTCACCCGGTCGCTCACCTTTTCCACCGTACTACCCATACTACCCACCCTTCTGGCCCACCTCTCCGTATCCCTTCTTCCAGCCTACTACCCGCCCCAACTCATCGGCCCAATCACCCTCCTTCCAAGCCCAAAACCAAAACTACTCCCCTTGGCCCATCGCTCCCTGCCCATACCCTACGAGCCAACCTAACCGGCCCAATACCCAATCGGCAGCAGCCCAACAGCAGGGGATTCTAGGCCCAAGCCCTCAACACAACAACTATGCTGCATATAGTCCCACTGATATTGAGCAGACGCTTTACACCATGTCTCTGCAGCAGCCTGATCCTACACAGTACATGGACACCGGTGCATCCTCCACCATGACCCATGATCAAGGTGATTTCCATTCTTTTTCTAACTCTAGCATTTCTCAAAATATTATCGTTGGTAATGGCAATACTATTCCAGTTTTAGGTCAAGGCACTAAATACCTACCTAGACCTTTCCCACCCTTTGTCCTTAAAAATGTACTTTACTCGCCCAAATTAGTTAAAAACCTTATTTCTGTACGCCGCTTTACTAGGGATAACTGAGTGTCTGTTGAATTTGACCCGTTTGGTTTTCTTGTGAAGGACCTCAAGACGCGAACGCCGCTCCTGCGGTGCAACAGCAGCGGTGATCTCTACCCTCTGGTGCTCGGGTCCTCCAACACTCTTCCCACTGCCCTTGCTGCTGTCACTTCTGACCTATGGCACCTCCGTCTGGGACATCCTGGTCGTCAAGTTTTGCAATCTTTAAAAAATGTTTCTTCTGTTTCTTTTGATACTTTGCATAATAAATTTTGTGACTCCTGTGTTTTTGGAAAAAGTACTAGACTACCTTTCTTTAATTCAAACTCTTCTGTTTTACAACCATTTGACATGATTCATAGTGATGTTTGGACTTCTCCTATTGTTAGTTCATCAGGTCATAAATATTATGTTTTATTTTTGGATGACTATTCTAATTTTCTATGGACCGTGCCACTCACCCATAAATCTAATGTGTTTCAAGCCTTTACCAATTTTGCCACCACTATCAAAACCCAATTTGAACGAACCATCAAAACTTTTCAGTGTGACAATGGTCGTGAATATGTTAACAACTCTTTTCAAAATTTTTTCACGACCAATGGCATACAATACCGCCTTTCCTGCCCTTACACATCATCCCAAAATGGCAAGGCCGAAAGGAAAATTCGCACTATCAACAACATTATCCGAACTATCATGGCCCATGCCTCTTTACCTACTCATCTTTGGCATTTTGCCCTTGAAACCGCAACTTACTTACTTAACATCCTCCCAAATAAAGTCACCAAACATAAAACCCCCACCGAACTACTCTACCTCCTAACACCCACCTATGATCATCTTCGTGTCTTTGGTTGTCTTTGTTATCCTCTTAACCCCACCACTACAATACATAAGCTTGAAAACCGCTCTCAACCATGCGTCTTTCTAGGCTATCCCCCCCACCCATAGGGGGTATCGCTGCCTTGACTTGAGCACCAAACAGGTCTATATTTCACGACACGTCGCCTTTGATGAAACCACCTTTCCCTTTAGGCAAACCATTGGCCCTCAACCTACTTACCAGTTTTTAGATGACCCCTTCCCATTTCACCTTGCACCCCACCTCCAATCCACTAGCCTGCCCACAAACAGCCTTCACTCAAACCCAAACCCCCCATTGTCTGGCCCACACCCGCCGCATCACACTAGTCCGGCCCAACCACCCTCCCAAACACCTACGGCCCACCTTAACTCTCCCTCACAGCCCACTTCTACTCCATCCCCAAACCAGCCCATTCACCCGCCCCACCCTCCTAACCCGAACCCGGTACCACCACCACCACCAACACAAACCCGCACCATCCAAACACGATCCAAGAGCGGCATTTTTAAACCTAAACAACCCTTTAACTTAAACACCTCTACCACCCCGCCTATCGTCCCACTTCCTAAAACCCCCACCGATGCCTTATCTATACCGGAATGGTACTCTGCCATGGCCACTGAGTATAATGCTTTAGTTAGAAACGGTACATGGGAATTAGTGCCTAGACAACCTGATATGAATGTTATACGTAGTATGTGGTTGTTTAAACATAAATACAGGTCAGATGGATCATTGGAGCGATACAAGGCCAGATTAGTTTGTGACGGTCGTACTCAACAGGTTGGCATTGATTGTGGAGACACATTTAGCCCGGTCGTTAAGCCGGCAACTATCAGGACAGTTCTCTCCATCGCTTTATCTAAGCATTGGCCCATCCACCAGCTGGATGTCACCAACGCTTTTCTTCATGGGAATCTCCATGAAACGGTGTACATGTATCAACCTATGGGTTTTCGTAACAAACAATTTCCAGATTACGTGTGCTCTCTCAAGAAATCATTGTATGGCTTAAAACAGGCACCCAGGGCATGGTATCAACGTTTCACAGATTTTGTATTATCTATTGGGTTTCATCATAGCAGGAGCGATGCATCTTTATTTACACTTCATCAGGGCACTGATACAACATATCTTCTTCTATATGTTGACGACATTCTTCTCGTCACCTCTTCAGACAGACTTCGTCTCTCTCTCATGGCAAAGCTGGCAACTGAATTTGCCATGAAGGACCTCGGTCCCCTCAGCTTCTTTCTGGGCATCTCTGTGTCTCGCACACGTGACACCATGTTTTTATCTCAACATACCTATGCTAACGATATAATTGCTCGAGCCGGCATGCAGTCTTGCAACCCTGTTGCTACGCCTGTTGACACCAACAGTAAACTCAGTTCCACGCACAGTGACACTTTTCACGACCCAACTCTTTTTCGCAGCCTTGCAGGTGCTCTACAGTACCTCGCGTTCACCAGGCCCGACATCTCGTATGCTGTCCAACAGGTTTGTATGCACATGCATTCTCCAAGAATTGACCACTGGAACGCTTTAAAAAGAATAATCCGGTACATTAAAGGGACGGTTAATTTTGGTCTTACACTTCATGCCTCGACTACGCACGGACTCGTCTCTTACACGGACGCTGACTGGGCGGGTTGCCCTGACACTCGACGCTCAACCAGTGGCTATTGCATTTATTTTGGCGACAACTTAATCTCATGGTCGTCCAAGCGTCAGTCAACAGTCTCCAGATCCAGCGCCGAGGCCGAATATCGCGGGGTTGCAAATGTGGTTGCCGAAATTTGTTGGATCCGGAATTTACTTCTAGAGCTTCATCTCCCATTATCTCGCGCCACCTTGGTGTATTGCGATAATGTGAGTGCCATATATTTATCCGGAAATCCAGTACAACATCAACGGACAAAACATATAGAGTTGGATATTCACTTCGTTCGTGAACAAGTGCAGCGAGGCCAGGTCCGTGTCCTACACGTTCCTTCACGTTTTCAGGTTGCAGATATCTTCACAAAAGGCTTGCCTCGTGTTTTATTTGAAGATTTCAGGGACAGTCTCAGCATCCGGTCTCCTCCCGCTTCGACTGCGGGGGTATAATAGCATAGACGTATATTTAGCAATTGTATTGTAATTATGTATTGCATTTATTTGTATTTATCCCTACCATAATTATAGGGAACATGATGTATTATATATAGAGATAATATCAATGAGAAGAGGCAAGGGATTGACTCTATCAGTTAGTATGAATTTACTTACATCTTGGTTCGTTATTGTTGTCGATTTACATTAGATATTAATTTATGCACTATAATTTGTATAAAGTTAGAAGTTGCTTTATACCTATTTCAACTTCTATTTCGGACTATGTATGTAAACGATTTTGCTTCCATGTATGTACTTCAGATTCGAATTTACTCTGCACGTTTTTTTCGCACAAGCCGCACTGACACTGTTGGATGTAATCTTTTATATCAACATACGTATTCATATTACCTGTCGCCAGATCGTCTCCCGCCGCAACGTGCGGGGAACTCCATCTAGTTATTTTATAAAGCTTTTTGGAGCAGCATCATTTCTGATCATTATTCATTACACTTATATTAATAACTATGACCCAAGTATCGGTGGGACTAATTTACCTAAGAGGGTTAAGCTAAACAATTTAACCAAAGAATTATAATTAGAATTTGTCCTTTCATTAAAATGACTTTGGTCAATTTTGAGCTCGAAGGTTATTCGTTCTACACTTAATTGATAAAGTTTTACTTTCCAACTTAGAATTAAAAATGAAAAAACATAAAATGAATTATGAAAATGGGAAAAATAGTGCCTTTGTCAAATACACACACATAATATATACACATATATCGCATAAATATTTTTGATCCTATATTTATTCCTTAGAAAATTACCCTTACGAGTTTCAACTTCTTGTGATTCTTATTTGTTTAATAGGATATGTTGGATTCCAACGAAAACAACCGAGGCGTTGGGTTTGTTTCCTTTGATGTTTTATGTATATGGTTTTTATTATGTATTCGTATGAACAAATAATGATGGATAGTTTATCTTTTATTGTAGATTTATGTTATTATAGTGTTACGAATATACTTTATATATTTCTATCAACTTTATAGATCATTCTTACTTTAATATACATTTTTTAAAATAGGTTTACATTAAAAATTATATATAAAAACTGAATTTTAATGTTATCTCTTTTTTTTTAACGACCAACAAATTAATCCCGAGCACTCTCGAAGGACTCGAACTCCCCACCTCTGATAAGGAAAGCAATGAGGGTGGCACCCCACCCTCCACCGTAGTGTATCGGTAATAGTATTAATACAATATGGATGTATTTTATTTTGTAAAAAGTCGTGTCACTACGGGGTAATCTACTGGTTGAAGATAAAATAAAAATAGGACTTAGGAGTATGCACCAGGACTGTTTCTATAAGTCACACATTTCTTCAAGGTTATAATAATAGTAAAAGCTTACCATGCCCCTGAAAACCCTAAACCCCAATTTGAAGAGGGGTTAACAAACAAACAAAAACCAATTGCAGCTACCAACGATTTGTTCTTGAATGGCGTTGTATCTTCTCTACGAGTCTGCATCTGGAACACGGAGGCTGTTCTTAGCACACGATATCGATGAAATCGGACAAACCACGGAGGCTGTTCGTAACTCTGTAACCGATCTCAATCAATCGCTTCGGTAAAGTTGTTAAACTTGCTGCCTTTAATTCCTTTCAGTCAGCTCTTAATCAATGCAATGCTGTTTCCGAAGGTATATATACACTCGTCATTTTTTAATTTGCTTTTTTTTTTAATGTATTTTTTGCTTGTTAGAATTAGTGATTTCTTTTGCATGTTTGTTGGCTTGGAATTAAGGATTGAAATGCATCAGTTTGCTCCTTTATTATTTGCCTATAACCTATAATAATAATTATAATAAACTGTTAACTAGGGCTCGGATTGATGTTTTTTTTTGTAATTGTGAAAATTATGTATGAGAAGAAAACAAAATTATGGTGTTTATTTATAGAAAATTATTATTACTTTAGGTATTGTATATTGTGTATTTTATTTATAGTATATATATTATCTATTGTTTACTTATATGGCTTTATGGATCCAATATATTATATACAATAATAACTATAATAATATATAATAACTAATTCTACAATATCAACTAATTACGGAAAATATTGAAATTATTATTGCCTAATATACATACATATTTCTTATATATATCACCCATCCTTTCTCTCTTGTCATATCACCTTATGCAAAATCTGTCATAACACCACCACCACAACCACCACCACCACCACCAATAGATATGACCAATTCCCTAAATTCTATATCTCCAAGCTTCACCAGAAATTCTTCCAACCTAGCAGATATTGCTGCCAGAGTTGTTGAAGAATTTCGCAGTTACAGTGACGCTGATGACATTTATATTGAATACGGCCCTGTAGAAGACAATTCATATTCCAGCAGTACGGAAACTCTGAAACAAAGTGAAGACGAAAGTGAATCAGACTCAGAAGAAGAAGAGTTCGAGTTCCCTATTTTACATACAAATAACAATTCAGCAATTCGTTTTCCAATATTCGGCATTCCCTGGAATAAGCCTGAAAGGCATTCCCTGGGGGAGCTTTTTAAGCTTGAAACAGAATGCACTAGTAATAGGGATGCTTCTGTAGATGATGATGAAGGTGAACGGGTAAACGTTAATATAACGGTTAGAGAAAGAAAAGGCAGTTGGATTCGATCGTATCTTCCGTCAGTTTTAAGTTGTTTCATTGGATGATTGTATTTTAGGTTACAAAGAATCATCTTTGTTTGTGTTCTTTATTAATCTTAAAGAAGTAGTGCTAGATATGGATTTGTTTAGTGGTTTGTTATTAGATTTTTTTTAATCATACGATGTAAAATTTCATTAATAATTCAAGTTTCGTGAATCTCTTTTGGTGCAAGTATTTTTAGTAGGTATTTACTGAAATTTTAATAATAAGATGGAAATATGTGTATGTTAATTTGCATAAATAATGTCTTTAATTTAAGTATTTAACATGTCAGTTTAAAATGTTGAAGATTTATATTATTAAAACTATCAACGAAATCTTTTGGACTTGAATCAAAATCGTTTCGGTTTCGTTTCTTTTGGATACTCTCTTCCCAAACAGATCCCAGATCATGCTCTGTAATATGCATAACCTGTTTGTACCAACCCTGCAGATCCCATGGACCCAATATTGGAAACATGTCCACTGACTGTGGTTTTGCAACTATCATAACAAGTCTTCTTATAGCATCCAATCCATGACTCCTCTACCTATACCCTTTTCAATATAGATCCCATGGACCCAATATTTTTATAATACTATGTTTTCTATGAGAAGATCCAATTAAATAATGATAGTAGTGTTATGTTATATTATCACTAATACAAGACTACAACTGCATATGAATCAGGTTCTTTCAGTTGCAGGGGCATCATTAAAACATGCTCATTCTGATAAGGAAGTGGCAAATTTCTTCATAAGCCAAATGTGTATAAACATGCAAATCGCAAGCATGCATGGGATGGTTTTAGCACTAACAGAGTATGAAGCTTTATGTGAGTAGCTTCAAGGTGTTTCTTTATCACTTACATAACGAATGCAACATCGTAGACTTTAACTCGTGGTCTGGTGGAAAGAAAGAGAGGCAGGCAGCAATGACGAAGCAATCAGGTGCTTTTTATCACTTATATAATGAACACAACATCGCAAACTTTAACTTGCGGTCCGGTAGAAAGAAAGAGAGGCAGTCAGCAACGACGAAGCAATCGGCTCATCCCCGCTAGCCACTGCTCCCAGCCATCACAACCGCTACCAGTTGTCCTCCGGTTACTGCAGTTGTATCGCTGCAGTTGCGCCACTACACCAGGTTAGTTTTTTTCTCCTTTCCAACTTAAAAGTGGTTTTTTAGTCCAAATGAGATGTCATTATGTTTTTTTTAAACCCATAGCATGTTCGTTTATATGTAGTTGCTTGCAAAACTATGCAGGAATGCGTAGATTTAAATAAACTGTGCAACAATTTGTAGATGTATAAAACTGCCAACAATATTTAGTTAATCAATTTTTTAAACACCTGCACCACCTCCAACTAACATTCATTCGTTTTTTTTTGTTTTTTTTTTTTTTTTTTTGTAGATGACTTGATACCAATCGGTATCACATGAAGCTGTGATTAATGTGTAGACATGACTCAGGATTGGGGTGACGTTTAAACCTTGACGTGGCAAATTTGAAGGATGACAAGTGCTTTCCTGCAACCTCAATTGCAGCCATGGCGAACTGACCCAATTACACGCTGATACTAACCACTGGAGATATGCGCACTTTTAAATTTTGCTATGTGTAGGCAACACAACAATTTAATGACCATGATAGAGGTTTTGAATAACGTTAATACATGTTGATTTGGAATAATGCATCCTGTTTAATGACCATGATATGATAGAGACATCTCCTCTCGTATTGGTATTGAAATCCTGACAAGTCGCTCTTTTTGCTGTTTTAAATTCCATTGTTTCAGGTACATTATAAATTCACTGTTTGTGTTTCTATATTTTGATTTGATTTGTTGTATTAGTCGCTATTTGAATCCTTTTGTTCTGTTTTTTTTTTTAAATTTTTTTATTTAGGGCTTAATAGTTGCTCAGCAATATATGTATGTGAATTTAGTCTAAAGATTGTTTGCAATTCTCATTCTAATGATCATCTTATTAATTAGTTCAAGCTATGATGTTTGCCAATAGCAGGTTGGTCGTAAAAACAAACAGGCCCAGCAGGTGAAAAAAGGGCCGTCTGAGAAGCTGCAACAACTTGCTAAAATTCAGCAGCCTATTATGGCTGCAAAAAGTGTGAAAAAAGTCCCTACGCTGGGTGGAAATGGAAGCCAGAAGGGTGAATCTAGTGGGGCTGGTAAATCAGGTTTGGCTTTTAATTTCGCTCGTGCTATACAAGATGCAAATAACCAGAAAGTGAGTAATGTTAAAGCTCCTCAGAAAGCTGCAGTGAAACAACCTTCTCCTGTGTGTAATAACCGATTCTCAGTGTTAGACCTAGAAGCGTCGGCTAAATTGAATACTCTGGTTGGAAACCCGATTGATTTATATCTGGACGATAGTGGAATTGGGGAAGTTTATACCATGAACAATAGTGGATCCGGGTCGGTTGATCCTGAGGTGGAAACTATGTTGAACAATATTATTGAACACTCTGGCTCGGAATATTCAGACAAAGATTACGATATTACTGTTGAGCAACGTCGCACAATCCGTAGAGCAATTGTCAAAAACAAGTGTGTTAAGCATGAGGTTACCGTTAATTGGTCACAAGGCGAGCGGGAGTATTTTTGGGACCAATGTGACGCGCTTGGGCTTGACGGGGACTTACTCAGAGAAAATGTGGGTGAAGATCTTAGTGGTACGGCTCAATTCTTAACCCGTCAAATGAATTTGGGTAAGTATTTTGACCCGGTTGTTGCTCATCCCCCAGCTCGTAAATGATCATGTCTGATTTCAGGTTATGTGGTTCGGTTGATGGGTTTGATGCACTGTTGTTTTTTATATGTTTTGGTCCTTAGTATTTCTGTATTGGTTCCTATCGGTTTGTTTTGGTAGAATATATATATCGCCTACTAGGTTGACTAGTGATGTAGTAGGATATGTATATTTTCTCTTATAGAGGTTCCCGAAGTCTATTTCGATGGTGTCCTCTTTTAGGAGTTCTCGGGGGGTATGTCCCCTTAAAACCTGAACAATCACCTTTTTGGGAATATAGTTTGTCGGGCAATGCCCTTTACCAAAAAAAAAGTTCAATTCATTCATCACCCAATTTATATACAACCAAGGACTAGTAAGGTATTACAGCACCAGAGAACAAACCCAACAGTCTAAACATACATTAAACTAAGTTATCGGAACACATTCATTAAATGACGCCCAACTCTCTCAAGTCCAATTAACCTGCTTAGACTGGTGTTAAAGGTTGTCATTTGAATTTCTGCAAAGACGCTATCCTTTTTCATGCAAAGATGAGGAGTCCATTTCGCGCTTTCCATATTGCCCAACATGTCCCACTTGTCTTGATCGCCTGTTGGTTGAACGGTTGCTAATAATGCAGTTAATTGTTCAAACTCCTGTGTTTCAACTTGAGTTGTTAGTTCTTATCTGATTTCACTATTTTCCTCTTTATTGCTTTTATAGGAAAAAAGACTCATTGGAGATTGTGTTTAAACTTTAAAGCTATGGTGGGGCAATTAACAAGATTGTCACTGTTGTGAAGTTAATAAAGGTTTTGCATCATATACGTCATGTAATTAAATGTTATAAAAAGATTATGAAAATTTTAATTATTGAAGTTGTATTTATTTTAAATAAACATATTTATTTTAAGAAGGTGATACACGCGGTCGTGCTGTTGGGCTGCTGGAAATTATGGCTGAAACGGAACGACAAAATCTTCAACAGCAGGAGCACTTCGACTCAGGCCCTATTGGAAGAAGTCAAGCTAGAGTCTTATTGGTGGATGGTTAATCGGGCGAAGGAATCGGATCTAACTAAAGAAGCTTGGTGGGAATTTTCTATCTTTGATAATGGTTAAAGTGTTTTTAGTGGTATAGATGGATGTAAGGTTTAAAATTGTTTTTTAATGTAATTGTATGGAATAGAGATGGCCCAGGTAGCCGCTGGCTAAATGTGCCTGGGCGATAAGGATGTAAGGGATCGATTATGGTGAAATAAAGTTTCGTTTAGCCGTTCAAAAAAAAGCTAATGATAATGCTTACCATTTGAACATGTAGAGAAGTGCCTAAAGATGCCGTAGAATCAGAGCCCGAATTCCCAAGACAATTCATAACCGAAAGTGGCTAGGTGCAAAACACGCGTTGATTATGTGTACGGTTGTAGCCGGGATTGGGCTTCTCCATAAACAAAAGGAAAGTGGTACACGCTATAATTCTTCAAACATTGTGGAGCATTTGGAAGAACAGAAACGGTTTTATATTTAACAAGAGGAGGTAATTTGTCTTCAATATGGTAAACGAAATAAAAGAGGCGACGTCTGAATGGATGCGGCAGAGATCAAGGTTTGGTGTTATCGCATGCTTTTTTTTTTTTTTTTTGCTTTAGTCTGTTGGTGTAATGTAGTCTGTGGGACTTGCCCCTTAGCAACTTGCTAAGACTAGGCGTTTTCTTTTGGTGAATATATTGAAGGCTTCGTTTTGCTGTCAAAAAAAAAAAAAAAAAAAAAGAGCATATCTTGCTGGACATTTTAAATTAGAGTTAGACCTTTGTATTTATGTTTCTTCGTGATTGAATGCTGGCTGTCTTTTAGATATTTAAATGAAAAAAGCATTATCCTTTGTTCAAGAGTAATCATTTGTTTACATTCTTGTGCAGAAATAGTGGTTTATTCAACACAAACATTAGGTATGATGGTTTGAAAAATGTTGGTTTACAATTCTTTTTTTCTTTTCTTTTGAAGCCGTTAATCATAACGAAACTGGTCAACTTGAAGTTAGAAATATAACTGTTTGGGGATAATGTAAAAGTTATATTAGGGGCCAGAAATCGACTAAACAGTTTTGCTCCTCCTGGTTAGAAAACGGCTTTATAAGCTACGCACTTAAACTGTTATATGTGTTTTTCTATCTTTACACTTTATAAGCTACGCACTTAAACTGTTATAAGCATAACAACTTTTTGCCATGAACTTGCTGGAAGATAACAAATTTGGTTACAAAGTGTTTGGCGCTAACTATCCCGATGCTACATTATCCTTTCGTGTTTACATTTTGTTTTGAGTTTTGTTTCGTTTACATCAGTGTTTTGCATATACATTTGAAGGTTATATGATGAGACATCTCCTCTCGTATTGGTAGTGAAATCCTGACAAGTCACACTTTTCGTTGTTTTAAATTCCATTGTTTCAGGTACATGATATATCTTATAAATTCACTGTTTGTGTTTCTATATTTTGATTTGATTTGTTGTATTAGTTACGCTATTTGAATCCTTTTGTTATGTTTTTATCTTGTAATGGGTAATGTCAATGTTTTATTGTAGATTTATGTTATTATAGTTAGGGTTGACAAATCGTGTATACTCGACCTGTTAAAACATGAACCTGTTAAGACATGAACACGAAACATGTATACCCGAACACGACACGATAACTTATCATGTACTTTTTTCTAAACCTGAACACGAACCTGTTTATACCTGGTTTACACGATTAAACACGATAAGACACGATAATACCAGTTTTTACCAAGTTAACACAATAATACCTATTTATACTAGGTTAATACGATAATACATGAACATGTTTTCGAAATCCGACACGTTAAATGAGTATCATCAAACATTAAAAAGATAGAATTCATCTATAAAAACATATAACTCCAATACTCCATCCCCACACGGGCACAACCTATATTAAAAAAAAATAATAAATAAAAAAAATCCTTAACATGTCTTAACGGGTACTAAATAGGTAAATAAGTATTTACCCTGTTTAGGACATAAAACCTGTTAAGGATGAACCTGTACCTGTTAAAATTGTGTAGATTCGTGTCGGGTATTCGTGTTCGTGTCTGAAATTGTCAGTCCTAATTATAGTGTTACGAAGATACTTTATATATTTCCATCAACCTAGTTAGTTTTTTCGGTTAAGTTATATCACGTGTGAAGGACACCTGAGGGCATAAAGGACATTTCATTAACAATAATATCATTGCATTCATCCGTACCATTCAAAAGAGCAAAAAATTATTCACCAAAACACTAATTCCTCCAACACAACAGTTGTTCAATTCTTTAAAATGAAAGCAACAAGAAGAATCCAGTTATTCGTATATAATCATAAAACCCATATGATGTTTCATCACACAAAACAAAACAAAACAAAACGAAACCCTAGATTCACCAAATTGGGGATAATTAATAATCACTTCTTCTTGTAACGAGCAGAAACCCATCAACCTTCCAGCACACACTGAAAACCCTAAACCCCATTTTGAAGAGGGGTAAACAAACAAACAAACAAACACCAGTTGCAGCTACCAACGATTGTTCTGGAACACGGAGGCTGTTCGTAACCGATCTCAATCAATCGCTTCGCTAAAGTTGTTAAACTTGCTGCCTTTAATCCCTTTCACTCTGCTCTCGATGCTCTTAATCAGTACAATGCTGTTTCCAAAGGTATATATACACACGTCATTTTTATTTTCCTTTTTTTATGTATTTTTTTTTGGTTTTCTGCTTGTTAGGATTAGTGATTTCTTTTGCATGTTAGTTGCTTTGGAATTAAGGATTGTGTTTTTTTTATTATTATTTGCCTATAACCTATAATAATAATTGTAATCGTGGAAATTATGTATGAGAAGATAACAAAATTATGGTGTTTATTTATAGAAAATTATTACTTTAGGTATTGTATGTTGTGTATTTTATTTATAGGATATATATTATCTATTGTTTACTTATCTGGCTTTATGGATCCAATATATTATATACAATAATAACTATAATAATATATAATAACTAATTCTACAATATCAACTAATTACGGAAAATATTGAAATTCTTATTGCCTAATATACATACATATTTGTTATATATATCACCCACCCTTTCTCTCTTGTCATATCACTTTATGCAAAATCTGTTATAACACCACAACCGCCACCACCAATAGATATGACCACTTCCCTAAACTCTATATCTCCAAGCTTCACCAGAAATTCTTCCAACCTAGCAGATATTGCTGCTAGAGTTGTTGAAGAATTTCGCAGTTACAATGACGCTGATGACATTTATATTGAATACGGCCCTCTAGAAGACAATTCATATTCCAGCAGTACGGAAACTCTGAAACAAAGTGAAGACGAAAGTGAATCAGACTCAGAAGAAGAAGAGTTCGAGTTCCCTATTTTACATACAAATCACAATTCTGCAATTCGTTTTCCAATATTCGGCATTCCCTGGAATAAGCCTGTAAGGCATTCTCTGGGGGAGCTTTTTAAGCTTGAAACAGAATGCACCAGTAATAGGGATGCTTCTGTAGATGATGATGAAGCTGAACGGGTAAACGTTAATAGAACAGTTAGAGAAAGAAAAGGCAGTTGGATTCGATCGTATCTTCCGTCAGTTTTAAGTTGTTTCATTGGATGATTGTATTTTAGGTTACAAAGAGTCATCTTCGTTTGTGTTCTTTATTAACCTTAGAGAAGTAGTGCTAGATATGGATTTGTTTAGTGGTTTGTTATTAGATTTTTTTTAATCATACGATGTAAAATTTCATTAATAATTCAAGTTTCGTGAATCTCTTTTGGTGCAAGTATTTTTAGTAGGTATTTACTGAAATTTTAATAATACGATGGAAATATGTGTAGGTTAATTTGCATAAATAATGTCTTTAATTTAAGTATTTAACATGTCAGTTTAAAATGTTGAAGATTTATATTATTAAAACTATCAACGAAATCTTTTGGATTTGAATCAAAATCGTTTCGGTTTCGTTTCTTTTGGATACTCTCTTCTCAAACAGATCCCAGATCATGCTCTGTAATATGCATAACCTGTTTGTACCAACCCTGTAGATCCCATGGACCCAATATTGGAAACATGTCCACTAACTGTGGTTTTGCAACTATCATAACAAGTCTTCTTATAGCATCCATGACTCCTCTACCTATACCCTTTTCAATCCAATATTTTTATAATACTATGTTTTCTATGAGAAGATCCAATTAAATAATGATAGTAGTGTTATGTTATATTATCACTAATACAAGACTACAACTGCATATGAATCAGGTTCTTTCAGTTGCAGGGGCATCATTAAAACATGCTCATTCTGATAAGGAAGTGGCAAATTTCTTCATAACCCAAATGTGTATAAACATGCAAATCGCAAGCATGCATTGGATGGTTTTAGCACTAACAGAGTATGAAGCTTTATGTGAGTAGCTTCAAGGTGTTTCTTTATCACTTATATAACGAATGCAACATCGTAAACTTTAAGTCTGGTGGAAAGAAAGAGAGACAGGCAGCAATGACGAAGCAATCAGGTGCTTTTTTATCACTTATATATTGAACACAACATCGCAAACTTTAACATGCGGTCTGGTAGAAAGAAAGAGAGGCGGGCAGGCAACAACGACGAAGCAATCGGCTCATCCCCGCTAGCCACTGCTCCCAGCCATTGCAACCGCTACCAGTTTACCAGTTGTCCTCCGGTTACTGCAGTTGTATCGCTGCAGTTGCGCCACTACACCAGGTTAGTTTTTTTCTCCTTTCCAACTTAAAGTGTTCTTTTTAGTCCAAATGAGATGTCATTATGTTTTTTTTAAACCCATAGCATGTTCGTTTATATGTAGTTGCCTGCAAAACTATGCAGGAATGCGTAGATTTAAATAAAGTGTGCAACAATTTGTAGATGTGTAAAACTGCCAATAAAATTTAGTTAATCAATTTTTTAAACACCCGCACCACCTCCAACTAACATTCATTCGGTTTTTTTTTTTTTTTTTTTTTTTTTTTTTTTTTTTGTAGATGACTTGATACCAATCGGCATCACATGAAGCTGTGATTAATGTGTAGACATGACTCAGGATTGGGGTGACGTTTAAACCTTGACGTGGCAAGTTTGAAGGATGATGACAAGTGCTTTCCTGCAACCTCAATTGCAGCCATGGCGAACTGACCCAATTACACGTTGACGTTGATACTAACCACTGGAGATATGCGCACTTTTAAATTTTGCTATGTGTAGGCAACACAACAATTTAATGACCATGATAGAGGTTTTGAATAACGTTAATACATGTTGATTTGGAATAATGCATCCTGTTTAATGACCATGATATGATAGAGACATCTCCTCTCGTATTGGTATTGAAATCCTGACAAGTAGCTCTTTTTGCTGTTTTAAATTCCATTGTTTCAGGTACATTATAAATTCACTGTTTGTGTTTCTATATTTTGATTTGATTTGTTGTATTAGTTACGCTATTTGAATCCTTTTGTTCTGTTTTTTTTTTAAATTTTTTTATTTAGGGCTTAATAGTTGCTCAGCAATATATGTATGTGAATTTAGTCTAAAGATTGTTTGCAATTCTCATTCTAACGATCATCTTATTAATTAGTTCAAGCTATGATGTTTGATCAGCAAAGTTCAATTCATTCAACTAAGTTATGTAAAGTGAGGCCGAGAACTGAGGAGGAGCAAAACAGGGCTGAGAAAAAAGATGGTGCGGGAAGAGCAAGGCAATTAGTACGAATGAGGTTGCCAATAGCAAATCTGATGATGGGTTCACGCAGGTTGGTCGTAAAAACAAACAGGCCCAGCAGGTGAAAAAAGGGCCGTCTGAGAAGCTGCAACAACTTGCTAAAATTCAGCAGCCTATTATGGCTGCAAAAAGTGTGAAAAAAGTCCCTACGCTGGGTGGAATTGGAAGCCAGAAGGGTGAATCTAGTGGGGCTGGTAAACCAGAAAGTGTGTAATGTTAAAGCTCCTCAGAAAGCTGCAGTGAAACAACCTTCTCCTGTGTGTAATAACCGATTCTCAGTGTTAGACCTAGAAGCGTCGGCTAAATTGAATACTCTGGTTGGAAACCCGATTGATTTATATCTGGACGATAGTGGAATTGGGGAAGTTTGTACCATGAACAATAGTGGATCCGGGTCGGTTGATCCTGAGGTGTAAAGATCCTAAATCGTCTACCGGTATGGTGGAAACTATGTTGAACAATATTATTGAACACTCTGACTCATAATATTCAGACAAAGATTATGATATTACTGTTGAGCAACGTCGCGCAATCCGTAGAGCAATTGTCAAAAACTATTGGTGTTTTTATTTTTTTGTAATCGAGGAAATTATGTATATAAGAAAACAAAATTATGGTGTTTATTTATAGAAAATTATTATTACTTTAGGTATTGTATATATTGTGTATTTTATTTATAGGATATATATTATCTATTATTTACTTATCTGGCTTTATGGATCCAATATATTATATACAATAATAACTATAATAATATATAATAACTAATTTCTACAATATCAACTTATTACGGAAAATATTGAAATTCTTATTGCCTAATATACATACATATTTGTTATATATATCACCCACCCTTTTTCTCTTGTGGTATCACCTTTGTCATAACACCACCACCAATAGATATGACCACTTCTCTAAACACTATATCTCCAAGTTTCACCAGAAATTCTTCCAACCTAGCAGATATTGCTGCTAGAGTTGTTGATGAATTTCGCAGTTACAATGACGCTGATGACATTTATATTGAATACGGCCCTCTAGAAGACAATTCATATTCCAACAGTACGGAATCTTTGAAACGGCCAACAAATTAATCCCGAACACTTTCGAAGGACTCGAACTCTCCACCTCTCGTAAGGAAAGTAACGAGGTGTCACTCCACGCTCCACCGTAAGGGTTATGACTTGGTAGTGTACCGGTAATAGTATAATACAATATGGATGTATTTTATTTTGTAAAAAGTCGTGTCACTACGGGTAATTTACTTACTGGTTGAAGATAAAATAGGACTTAGGAGTATGCACCAGGACTGTTTCTATAAGTCACACATTTCTTCAAGGTTATAATAATAGTAAAAGCTTACCATGCCCCTGAAAACCCTAAACCCCAATTTGAAGAGGGGTTAACAAACAAACAAAAACCAATTGCAGCTACCAACGATTTGTTCTTGAATGGCGTTGTATCTTCTCTACGAGTCTGCATCTGGAACACGGAGGCTGTTCTTAGCACACGATATCGATGAAATCGGACAAACCACGGAGGCTGTTCGTAACTCTGTAACCGATCTCAATCAATCGCTTCGGTAAAGTTGTTAAACTTGCTGCCTTTAATCCCTTTCAGTCTGCTCTTAATCAATGCAATTGTTTCCTAAGGTATATATACACTCGTCATTTTTAATTTCCTTTTTTTTAATGTATTTTTTGCTTGTTAGAATTAGTGTTTTCTTTTGCATGTTTGTTGGTTTGGAATTAAGGATTGAAATGCATCAGTTTGCTCCTTTATTATTTGCCTATAACCTATAGTAATAATAAATGTTAACTAGGGCTCGGATTGGTGTTTTTATTATTTTATTTTTTATTTTTTTGTAATCGAGGAAATTATGTATATAAGAAAACAAAATTATGGTGTTTATTTATAGAAAATTATTATTACTTTAGGTATTGTATATATTGTGTATTTTATTTATAAGATATATATTATCTATTGTTTACTTATCTGGCTTTATGGATCCAATATATTATATACAATAATAACTATAATAATATATAATAACTAATTTCTACAATATATCAACTAATTACGAAAAATATTGAAATTCTTATTGCCTAATATACATACATATTTGTTATATATATCACCCACCCTTTCTCTCTTGTCATATCACTTTATGCAAAATCTGTTATAACACCACAACCGCCACCACCAATAGATATGACCACTTCCCTAAACTCTATATCTCCAAGCTTCACCAGAAATTCTTCCAACCTAGCAGATATTGCTGCTAGAGTTGTTGAAGAATTTCGCAGTTACAATGACGCTGATGACATTTATATTGAATACGGCCCTCTAGAAGACAATTCATATTCCAGCAGTACGGAAACTCTGAAACAAAGTGAAGACGAAAGTGAATCAGACTCAGAAGAAGAGTTCGAGTTCCCTATTTTACATACAAATAACAATTCTGCAATTCGTTTTCCAATATTCGGCATTCCCTGGAATAAGCCTGTAAGGAATTCCCTGGGGGAGCTTTTTAAGCTTGAAACAGAATGCACTAGTAATAGGGATGCTTCTGTAGATGATGATGAAGGTGAACGGGTAAACGTTAATAGAATGGGTAGAGAAAGAAAAGGCAGTTGGATTCGATCGTATCTTCCGTCAGTTTTAAGTTGTTTCATTGGATGATTGTATTTTAGGTTACAAAGAGTCATCTTCGTTTGTGTTCTTTATTAACCTTAGAGAAGTAGTGCTAGATATGGATTTGTTTAGTGGTTTGTTATTAGATTTTTTTTAATCATACGATGTAAAATCTATATTATCTTATTAAGGAGGAGTGATGGCTAAGATTGTAATTTTGTCAAGCATCCAAATATTAAAGCAACATGTACAATTGTATTATGCTTATATAATAAGGGTATAATTGGAACTTTATGGACATTTAAGACTCTTAGAAGGGTAGAACAGTAAATTTAGCATAATCCAATACATCACATCCTAAATTCTTATCCCAATTCTACCCTCATGTCCAACTTTTAGAACACAAAATACAACATATGATGCATCTTAAATATGAGACCTTTCAACCCATCATAATCATCAACCTTTCATCATCATTATCATCAATTCATTAGTAACTCATTCCTCCTATATATCTATATTCTATATATTATCTATATGGGGTCAACAACAACAAGAACCACCACATAAATCACCAAACGCAATTCTTTGGTTTCTCGCCTCAAAACCCTTCTATCATCACAGGTAATTCCTTAACGTATCTTTCATTTTATTTATAATTTTTTTTCTCTATGGCACATAAATCACCAAACGCAATTCTTTGGTTTCTCGCCTCAAAACCCTTCTATCATCACAGGTAATTCCTTAACGTATCTTTCATTTTATTTATCGTTTTTTTCTCTCTATGGCATTTCATTAAAGATTGATACGCAAACATTATTTCATTTCCGTATCTTTCATTTTATTTATTGTTTTTTTTTCTCTCTATGGCATTTCATAGAAGCTTAATACGCAAACATTATTTCCACCGAAGCTTGATACGCAAACATTGTGATGTTAATTAGTATTTTTTTTAGGAATCTTGATTTAGTTAGTCAAATAGTTTTTTTAACCATTAAACTGTGTTAATGGAAAAAAAATGAATTTGCGGATTTATGGTGATTGATGATAATTGACAGGTGAGATTAATATTGTCTCTAAATGGCAAAAGATGGATTCGAGATCACCGGGGATAACGCGAAAGGTCTCATTATCTCCTTATACTCTTATAAAGATTTTCAAAAGCAACGGTTGTGACACCTGGCAAATTCGGGTTAACAACGTTGTCTAGATGAAAGTCTACCTTAGCGAGTCACGCGTATATTGTACTTAACTGGGTTAGTTAAGTCGGGTTATGGTTCGGGAACTATTGGTTAGTCTAGAAGATCATTGGATGTTGGTCTAGAGGTTCGGTAGATGTCAGTCCTTAACCAAGTGTACAAACGGTGACGATTTGTAGGATCGTCAGGGCATACGGAACGTACGAGTCTCGAGTCCCGGGAATTGGTGAACGAGTGTAAATATGTGTATTTACTTGTGTTATGTGTTTACAATCATTGTGTGACTTGTCGGTACATGAATATGCATTAACATATGTTAAAACGGGGTTTAACGCGCAAAACACACCAAAGGAACCCCTACAGGCGATTAGGAAGCCTAATCGCCCATAGGGGAGGCGAGTAGAGGAACATAGGGGCGATTAGGCCCCTACTCGTGTGATGTTAGGGGCGATTAGGCCCAATCACATGCACAATCACGCGATTAGCAGCCCTAATCGCGTGTATCTGCTGCACAATCGCACGGAACGTGCTGGACGACTAGAAACGCCTATAAATACAACACTTAACCTCCTAAACTCACTAATATTAACCCTAGTCGTCCCATAACCGCCCCACACACTTAAACAACCTCTGGAAGGCGATTTTGATCAAAAACACAAGGTTTCAAGGTCTAATCATCATCCTTTTGCAATTCCAAGGTTTAATTCTCATCCATAATACTTTGTAAACATTTTTAATCAATCCCTAATGGTCCAGACCTGTTCATAAACGAAAAAGATTTCTGAAAATCGTCAATAAGAGTTATTAATCGGATTATAACTAAGAAACATGCGTTATGGGTATGTATGATTAAAAAGATAGGATTTTTATGAATCTTGATGATGTTTTGATGTGTTATCATGCTAGGTCAGAATTGATATTGATAGTATGATGATAGAAACCTGATTAATTGTTTATTAGGGTTATGGTTATGTATGATGGTATGATATTGCATGCTACGTGTATGTGTTTGGATTGCTTGGTTGCATGCAGGACTGATTTTACGAGGATGAACGAAGGGTTTCGGGTTAAACATGTTTAGGATAGTGTTTGGGATGATATTGGGTAGTTACACACGCTCTGGATCTGATTTGGAACGTTAAACGCGCGAAAAACCGGAACAGCAAGGTTACAGGCGAGTAGCCTTGCTAATCGCCTGTGTTAGGGGCGATTAGGCCCCACTCGCATGACAACAGGGGCGAGTAGCCCCACTCGCCTGACTATAGGGGCGAGTAGGCTACTCGCGTGGCAACAAAGGCGAGTAGCCCTACTCGCATGGCTTAAAGGGCGATTAGCCCTAATCGCCTGGCTTGTGGGGCGATTAGCCCTAATCACGTGACATTTCATGCGATTAGCCTCCCTAATCGCGTGTACTGCTGCTGTAAGTGTATATTAGCATACCGAGACCTGATTTGACATGTAGTAACATGCTAGGAACCCCGTAACATATCTAGTAACTTGGTAACATATAAATGGGATGTCGAGTCTTGTACTTTGGGTCAGTTAAACAGTCACGGTATTTTTAAACGAACTTGGTTATGGTCTGGACATCTAGGGACTAATTAACCTGCGGGTTATTAGTCTAAGTACTTGTAACTGTCGTATGTTAGGTCGCCACTGTACGGGACTAACATAGCAGCTGAGATTACTCGGGATTAGGAGTAAAGCAACTTAAGGTGAGTTTACGGCCCCTCTTTTAACTGGTTTTACGTTTTCGGGGGAGAAAACATGTGTTAAAACAACTATTTGGTAATCACTGTCATACTATGGGTTCTAACGTATACTACACGATCTTTGGAAGTCCCGGGGGGAACCATGAATGTGCGGGTTTGCACAACGGGGAAATGTGAATAGCGCTATTGGGAGTGACCAACCCCGCTCGTCGGCTTGGAGGGCCGGGCGAGTGCATATTGTCTCAAACAGGAACAACAGGAACATTTGGAACTATTCGGGCACAAAACTGGTATACGTGTTAGTAATGGTTTTCCAATCGTGGTAGTAGCAAAACGTACGCCTAGCTAGCGTATACTGGTTTTCTATTTATTATAGTATGGACAGGTGGACTTGGTACTTGAACTGCAAACCTGTAAACTCACCAGCATTTTTGTGCTGACGTAAACTTTTACATGTTTTCTCAGGTCGCTAAGGTAGCACAGGGGAACTAGGGCGCACGCGTCTGCACGGCGTCTAGATAGAGTTGCATGATTTCACAAACATTGAACTTGGTTTATTTATGTTGAACTTTATTTTGAATAAGCTTCCGCTGTAAACGGGATTTTAAAACTATGTTTTGGTATTGCATTAATTACATTTAGACTTGTTTATTGTGATCGTTGGTTTGGATCCTGGTTTGTCATGCGCCTCGCGGTAAAACTCCGCAAGTGGATTTTGAGGGTGTGACAACGGTGATGTTTGTTTTAAGTACCAATTTTTATATGTATCAAGTATTTTGCTACCTGTTGTTTATAAGACTTAATATGTGCTATCTCTTTATGTTTTTATTACCTTGATTTTGATTCTCGACTCTTTAGTACTTTTCTATCATCATGAATTCTATGTTTTCTTTGGCAAATATGTATATATCTATATCTATCTATATCTATATCTATATCTATATAACATTATTAAGTAAACTAGACGTACAAGATAGTAATTTACCACGGGTACAATTTTTTAGGCAACATGTACAACACAATTTAGCTTATTTTAGAAGGGCAAAATTGTAAACTGGTCAAATTTTAAGATGCCTAGAGGGGTATGATAGTAAATTGATCACTCTCTCATAGTGAAATGATAGAAATTTAATTCCATCTTTGCCCTTCTCTTATCACCTCAATTAAATCTAGCAATTCAATTCAAGAATGAATGCTTCACCTTTTCATTTTCTCATCTTTAATGAATTCAATTTGAGATTCAGTGCCTCACCTTTTCCTTTTCTCATCTTCAATGATGAATAAAAATCAACATCCCTCAATTTAATCTTTAAAATCCCCTATACCATTGCCTTATCACACCATTTTTTTATTTCTCTTGGAAGAAGTCACCGAATAATATTGTTCAACTCCTCGACTGACTTTTGTGTTGTGTGCTTACCGATTATGATGTTGGTAAGCCAACACTTGTAGTCTTGCACACTATATTCTTTATTTTATTTTATTTATTTATTTATTGGGCTTTCTGTTAATTCTTATATATGTTTTATTTTCATTATTTTGTCCGTGTTTTCTTTTATATTATTTTTTATTCCAATTTTTATAAATTGTGATTTCATGTTTATCATTTAATTGAATTGTTTAGTTATGAGAAATATTGACTTTGAAGATTTGTATAGTTGTTGATAGCCTTGCTAACTTGAGTGTTTTCGTGTAAGGTTTTTTTTTTTTTTAATTTCTTATTTTTATTAGTTGTAATTATATATCAATTATGATTGTTAGTTTAGCTAAAAGTACATTAAAAAATAACTTTCAGTGACAAACTACAAAGCAATTATATATAAAAAACCAATGACCAAAAGAGTAGAACGTCCTATAAACTTTTAAAAATGCAAAATCATAACAAAACCCTAATTTGACACTTTCAAATTTAACATTCATTGGAGGAAAAAAAAACAAAATACAAATATTTAGAATATAGTCTTGAAGCCTGATAGTAAGTTTGAAATATCACGGTTGTATATCGCATAGGCGTGTTTGATGGGAAGTTCGGTTGGGCAAATTGTGACTGTGTATCGCATAAGTGTGTTCGATGAGAAGTTTTGTTGTGCCAATTATTGGGAAAAATAATCTTTGTTGTGTTAAGAAAAGCATTACAAACCAAGATTAAAATTACAACTACGACTCACCTATATAAATAAAAGAAGAAACATAAATGATCAAATAAGACATCTTACAATATATTACACCGCAAATGTATCACCCAAGAACAAATACTCGAGGTTTTTTCTAAGTTTGTGTTCGGGAGTTCTGTGAAAAATTACCCGCTTCTAATTTGGAACTAACGCTTTAATGATTTTGATACTTATTTGATATCTTTGGGTTTTTTAATTTACAGGTATGTGTATTGGGTTTTTATGACACTAAAGCTGAATCTGACAGGTAAATTTGTTTCTTAGAAGGACTTTTCTCTCAAATTTTGATGTTGCTTTCTTTAATTGATCGCTAACCATGTGTGTTTAAGCAAGTCATTAAGCAAGAGGAGGACTTGCTTAAAAAGCGTCAAGAACTACCATCCCTATATCATTTTCTTAGAACTTTATATGATAAGTCGAGCAATGCGAACCAAACTTTAAGGACTAAATGTTTGTCGACAGGATTTACCCGCCGCAACGGTGGGAAAACTGCTAGCGTATTACAAGTTTTTTTTATCCTGCTGCAACGCGCGGGTAAACCTACTAGTTTCATTAATAATTCAAGTTTCATGAATCTCTTTTGGTGCAAGTATTTTTTGTAGGTATTTTTTTTTTTTTTTTTTTTTGAACATTGACTTTCATTCACAAAGGCGACAGAAACCTCAAGACGAGGACTGCCCCAAAAACAAACCACTTACAAAATGTACAAGGGGTATAATAACCAATCCCTCCATCTAAGGTGTTTATATCTAACCCTATGCTTAAACCATAAAAAGGACATGGACTTAATCGAAGTAACAACATCACCGATATTACTCTTCTTGTCTTTAAAGATCCTATCATTCCTCTCTTTCCAAAGGCACCAAATAGAAACCAAAATGATGCCAAGCACTAGCAATTTTCTTTTCTTGCCTTTTGCCACCTTATGGATTTCAAAAATGTCGCGAACCTCGGAACAAACGAACGGGTCTAGTTTCAGCCATCTAATCACACCTTGCCAAACCCCCGTAGAGAACAAACAATTGATGAAAATGTGCGTGGACGTCTCATCAACAGAACCGCAATACCTGCAGTACCCATTATCAACATGAATACCCCTTATGGCAAGCGTTTCGATGGTTGGAATTCTGTTCATCTCAGCCCGCCACGCCAGAATGTTGCATTTAGAAGGAACCCAACTGACCCATCTGAAATGATAAGCATCCTGTTCAATATGTGTATGTTAATTTGCATAAATAATGTCTTTAATTTAAGTATTTAACATGTCAGTTTAAAATGTTGAAGATTTATATATTAAAACTATCAACGAAATCTTTTGGACTTGAATCAAAATCGTTTCGGTTTAGTTTCTTTTGGATACTCTCTTCCCAAACAGATCCCAGATCATGCTCTGTAATATGCATAACCTGTTTGTACCAACCCTGCAGATCCCATGGACCCAATATTGGAAACATGTCCGCTAACTGTGGTTTTGCAACTATCATAACAAGTCTTCTTATAGCATCCATGACTCCTCTACCTATACCCTTTTCAATATTGTACGACGTTTTATGTACTTCCTGATGTTGTGGTCAGGTAATTGACGGGATGATCGGGGGAATGGTGAGAGCTTATTATATTTAAGCACCATTGTTGTTGCAATATAAAGTTATATCGACGAGTATAGGTGTCGCCTCAGTTCTGGATGGTTTAATATGCCTAAAATCGATTCGTTACAAAGACGCTTTCCTGAAATTGATTGCATCGATTGTTTAGTTCCCTATTACTTTCTTTCAAATAGTTCTAATGAGACGAGCGACTATAGAACGGCATCGTTGATTTGAATTTACCAATCTGCGTAATCTGATTTGTTGACTATTTTTGATATAATGTTTATTTATTTTTAGGGGGAATTTAGGGCAAGTTTTGCAGCTGCATAGATACATATGTATTCCAGGGCTTTTCGACAAAAAAAAAAAAAGCGATTTTTTTGGAGCCTCGCACCTCAAGAGCTTAAAGCACGCCTGAGGCGCTATTTTTTAAACCAAGCAACTGCATATGAATCAGGTTCTTTCAGTTGCAGGGGCATCATTAAAACATGCTCATTCTGATAAGGAAGTGGCAAACTTCTTCATAACCCAAATGTGTATAAACATGCAAATCGCAAGCATGCATGGGATGGTTTTAGCACTAACAGAGTATGAAGCTTTATGTGAGTAGCTTCAAGGTGTTTCTTTATCACTTATATAACGAATGCAACATCGTAAACTTTAACTCGCGGTCTGGTGGAAAGAAAGAGAGGCTGGCAGCAATGACTAAGCAATCAGGTGCTTTTTTATCACTTATATAATGAACACAACGTCGCAAACTTTAACTTGCGGTCCGGTAGTCGGTAGAAAGAAAGAGAGGCAGGCAGGCAGCAACGACGAAGCAATCAGCTCATCCCCGCTAGCCACTGCTCCCAGCCATCTCAACCGCTACCAGTTTACCAGTTGGTGTTGCCTTGGCAAATGAAAATGGTTGAAAACAAGGTTGGTGGTAACATTGTATCATATCTGTTTTGGGTCAAGTAGTTTTGGTCCATTTCATCTATATTTAGATCGAGTGTCATACTACTAGATGTCGTGACTGGAACGGATTTTGTATTGTGTTTGTATGATACTAGATCTATGGATGTTCAAAAACAGTTGAAACCGATTGAACAGAGCTAAAGCGGCCGATTCAGCTAGATCAGTAGTAATACCGTTTGGTTTATGGTTTATCATGTGAAAACCCGGGAGTTGGGGACACCGAACAACATGAGATAGTAATAAAATGTAAAATTAAATAACTGTTTCTAAGTGTGAATGGTTTGATAAAATATTTTTTTTGTTATTTATTGTAACTTCTTTTTAGTGGTTGGTTATTATTTTATTTTTAATTGTATGATAGAAATTATGCATGAGAAGAAAACAAAATTATGGTGTTTATTTATAGAACAATATTATAAGTTTATGGAAACTCAATCTTTTGGAAAACCAAGTTGTTTAGAGGATTATATATATGGATATTATATATTATGCATTTTGTATATGGGATATATCATCTATCATGTATTTATATGACTTTATATCCGTTAATTCAACATACAATAACTAGAATATAATATATTTAATAATATATAATAACTAATTTCTACAATATGTGAAAATATCAACTAATTACAAGAAATATTGAGATTTTTATTGCCTAATATACATAATTTGTGTATTTTTATATATGGGATATTATAATCTATTGTGTATTTTTATGACTTTATATCCATTCTAATATACAATACATAGAATATAATATGACTTAATCTTTTTATTGTTATTCTAAATTAAGATCGTATTTTAAAGTAACAGGAATTGTGAATATACTTTACTTTATATAAGTTTTGAATAATTACTTTCGACAAAAAATTTTGGTTGATTTTATTGTTTGTAAAAAAATAACACAATATTTATTAATTAATAATCTTTATCAAAACTAAAACTACTCGTTTCTAAAAAAACTACACTCTTAAGACCACCGTCTCAATCACCTCCTGCAATGGTTGTTTATGCTTCTGCTCCTCATCAAAACGTATATGCTCTCTTTAATATACATTTTAATTATTATTCATGTGATTAAAATTGTTGTTTTCTCATATCATGGTACATTAATTTTTACGATACATCGTAATACACATTTTGTCACTCCATATTAGATTTATCTAGGGTGTAAACAAACCGAGCTGAGCCCGAGCTTGACCAGGCTCGAGCTCGAGCTTGATTAATTTATAGGAGCTCGAGCTTAAGCTCGGCTCATTTGTAGTTTCTCAAGCTCGAGCTCGGCTCAGGCTCGACTCGCTTAGTGTTTATTATTTAATATATTAAATAACAATAATCTAAATAATAGGCTCATTTAGGCTCGATAATTCAAAAGCTAGGCTCGGTTATTAAACAACTTTAAATGTGGGGTAAATAGTATAAAATTTTAATAAAACTAATATTTTATACAATAAAACTAATATTATATTAAGGCTCAACAAGCCTGACGAGCTTCATATGTCGGGCTCGAGCTCGAGCTCGATAAGTAAACAAGCTTCATTTTAGGCTCAAGCTCGGCTCGGGATCGATAATGCTCGGCTCGTTTCGAGCTATTTATCGAGCCGATCTCGAGTAGCTCACGAGCTGCTTGACTCATTTGCACTCCTAGATTTATCTATCCCGGTAAGCTCCTGAAATATAGCCTAGTAGTATATATAATTAGATTTAGAAATTTAATCATAAAGGATAAATAGTAGAAGTTAAAAAACAAAGGGCGTGAAGGAAACTTTGTGTAAGGGTGGATGGGGTGGTGGGTGATTTTATCACACCATCATACTATCACAACCAATACTATTTTGTCGCCTCATTTTCATCACATCCCATCATATTCATCATAAATCATATAGCAGTGCCGACCCTAGTGGCTTAAAAGTTGAGGCAAATGCGTAGGGCCCCACTTTGTAAGGGCCCCAATATTCATGCCACCTTTATATTTACATATGCACTACTCAAATATGATATGCTCATTTCTAAGAAATCTCTATCTCACTTTTTTAAGTCATAGGCTTCACATCAGTAGCGGATGCACCTACAGGTTAAGGTGGGCATGTGCCCATCGTCAATTTTAAATTTTTCCAAAGCAAGCAGTTTTTATTCATCTCAAAGTAGCCATTATTTTGATGTCAATCTAGTATCAGTATACGTGTTTTAATGTTCTTTTAATAAGCCAACACATATAAAGATTTGTAAATTGTTTATATGCAGAGGTCAGTATAGTTTTTATTTCTTAAAAGATTATCTTGATGTCTACTTTAAATAATCGACATACCAGAGGAAGTAAAATAAATTATATCTTGCTTTCTGTTTCACTTTGAAAATGAGATTGGATCAAATTATATTGGATCCAAAAAAAAAATTATTAGAAGAATTTGCGAAAATATCTAATTATTAAACGATAAAATTTTAGGCAATACAAGTAAGTAATGTTTGTTTCGTTTCTAAATGTCCTCAAATTTATAACATTATTAAGTAAATAATTGTATAGTTTTACAATATTATTATGTGGATAAGCATGAATCGATTCTACTAGACTCATTTTGACTTAACTTGTTTTGACCCGCCTTCTTTTATCCAAAACAAAGTGCCCCCTGTTAAAAATATTTCTGGATCCGCCATTGCTTCACATTATAATTATGCAATTATGTTATACTTATATTTATAGAAGACTTAATTGAACAGTAAATATTGACGGTGGTTATATTTCTCACAATTTCTTATGAATTTATAATTAACCATCTATTTGTAATAGTTTGAATAGATTTTGTATATTGTTTAGTTCATTTATGTGAATTTATTTGTGTGAGTAGTCTGAATCATGGTATGAGACTTACAAGTTATTAGACATATGTGTTAGTTGATTAATGTAAATGATTAGAATGAATTGCTTATTTTATTTTTTGTTCCCAAGCCCGAATAAAGAAAAAAAGAGATTAGTAAAATGAAATTTCGAGAAGGGCCCCACATTTTAATTTCGCCTTAGGCCCCTAAAAAGGTTGAACCGGCTCTGCGGCATATAGAGTGGAATGATTGTATCACACTCAATTTTTTTTAAAATAAAAATAAAAATATTACATTAAATAAAATTAAAAAGTTACATTAACTAAAAAATAAAAATAACATGAAAATAAAAAACCCAAAAAAAATAAAATAAAATAAAAAACTAAAAAAACGCGAGTACTAGTAGCTTTTCACTATAAAGTTTTTTCTCCTAACCTAAAAGCTGTAGCTCCTTCAACCAAACAAGACTTTTTATTTAATATGAGCTTTTTTTTAAAAGCTTGAAGCTCCTAAAAACTCCTTGCCAAACATACCCGAAAAATAAACTTCATCTAATATGTTCATGTTTTTAATGTGTCGTCAGTGGTAATGCTACAACGGTTTCACTCGTATACCTATAGACATATGGCGAAGCTTATTAAGGATCGGAGGTGTCCCAACCCGGAAATTTTTGTGGCTTCATAGTGTAAATTTTTCATTTTCGTTCGAAAATTTTGTACATATTGAATTTGGCTCTCACCGTTTGATTTGATTTTGTGTAAATCTGAGTCTCATGATTTTCGGTCCCACCATCTAAAAGTTCAAGCTCCGCCATTGTATGGACATGCTTTTTATCAGGTCTAAACTCTAAAAAAAGAAAAAGAAAAATGAATTTAGTTAAACCAATTTTAAGAAAAAGCATCCATTGTCCTCAAAATTAATCAAAAGTAGTCTTGGTAATTTCTCGTATGTATTTTGTATGTAATTTAAAACCTGTATACGTACATTTGAAAAGTGATCATCGACTATTTCAACTCGATCTCTTATATACATTTTAAATTCTAAAAGTCAGGACTATTTTCTTAATTTTCTCAAAACAATATAATGAAAAATACCAATATATATTGATGTGCTTAGCATTAAAATTTTCATGTGTGAAGCTTGGATGCGAAAAGTAGAACCGCGCCCATCATACGGTCTTACGTGAAAACTGTGTGAGAATGGTTTGCCACCTACGCGGCAGTTTCAACGCCAACTTTCCAAGTAATTACACCCTATGTTTCTATATGTTTGAATATATTGAATTGAAATAAGCTTTATTTAATCTACATCTACATCTACACTAAATAATAAAAGAAAACACATGAGGGACACATGGCACTCCCTCATGAATTCTCTCATTTTATTATTTAATACATTAAACCCAAATTTAATTATAAAAATTGATTTTCAAAATCATCATATAAGATTATTAAATTAAATTTTAGTAATTATATTAATAATCATAGTTGTAACTGAAATCATTAATAAAAGAAAACACATGATTCTTTTTTATATAACATATTTATATTTATGTATTATTAACTTTGAATTCAAATCATGTACCAAAATAATAAAACTTAATAATCATTTGTCAAATATTGTAACAAATTTAATTTTAAACTTAGAATAACAGATTAATTTTTTTAAAGATGGGTTAATTTAAGGTACATGATTTGAATTCAAAGTTAATAATACATAAATATAAATATGTTATATAAAAAAGAATCATGTATTTTATTTTATTAATGATTTCAGTTACAACTATGATTATTAATATAATTACTAAAATTTAATTTAATAAACTTATATAATGATTTTGAAAATCAATTATTATAATTAAATTTGGGTTTAATGTATTAATTAATAAAATGAGAGAATTCATGAGGGAGTGTCATGTGTCCCTCATGTGTTTTCTTTTATTATTTAGTGTAGATGTAGATTTGACAAATGATTATTAAGTTTTATTATTTTGGTCATTGTTTTAAATGTTAAACTATGTTCAGCAAATACATATTAATTTTAAATGCTTAAAATAGTTCAAAAGTCAAATAAACAAATTAATAATAACACAATGCAATTAGTCAAGCTTTTTTGTGAGACTTTTATATTGCTCAAAACAAATAAATAAAATAAATCAATCAACATTAATCGATTTTATCTATAGTAATAAAAGACAGCACATGGAGTACATAGAACTCCATTATAAAGCCTCATACTTTATTATTTCAAACAATAAATTTATTTTAATTTGTTTCTTTATTTAATAATTATTACTTACTTAGTTTTTATTTGTTACAAATTATTAATATAATTACTAGAATTCAGTTTAATATATATATGTATATATATATATTCTATATTTTTGTAAATCAATTAATATAATTATATTTTAATACAAAATTAGAAATAAATAAATAAACATAATTTGAAAATGTCTATGAACTAACAAAAGTAATCTTTATTAAAAATTATTTATTTTTTAAGATAATGTATTTATATGTTATTAAATTTAAATCGTGTACCTTAAAAACGTGTTTTTAATATGTGATCTTTCACTTTAAGTTTAAAACTATATTTCTTACAATATTCTAAACAAATAAAATAAAACAAATCAATCCACATTAATTAAATATTTGATTCAATACAAAACTAAATATGTTTGGCTATTTTCGTATTATAATAGCTTGATATATAAAATACATTTTATATATGAAAAAACATTAATTGAAATTTTCATTGACTTTGTTTTTTCAAGTTACTTCAATAGAGAAATGCAATATCTAAACAGTCTTTGCATTACTAATTCGTTTCAATCTTTATTTTCAGGCTATTAATTTACACAATCTTTTTTTATAATACAATCAAATTGAACCAATAAATGTCATTATGTTTAAGGACCTTGATGTTAGAAAAAAATGATTATACACTCAAGGTTAGAAACACTTTGGCTTTTGAGGAAACTTGATGTCAAATTCCAAAATGAACAGTACTCGATTGGGATGGTTTAGCGGATGAGGAGATACTTTTAAATTAATTTTATTTTTTTTATATCTTAGCCTAAACAGATTTACCTTTATTACAAGGTAATAGCTGTGTATGAAAGATATATTTTGGAATGTTTGAAAAAAGTTTTATGTGAATAAAAATGTTTTTTACAAGAAATCATTTAGGGGTTCATGAATATTTAATATTTTTTCGGTTGTACAGGAAACTTTTTTTATTTTAAATAAAATATGTAATCTAATTTTTCTTAATTATATTTTAAATTTATACATAATACCAGTAAAAATGCCCGCGTGTTGCCGCGGGTGTTTATGTTTTTACCCTGTTCGTTGCGCTACAAGTTTTGCTTATGTTATTTATAAAATTTATGTGCTAATTCAACGATATATCAATTTTCAAAGGACAATTTATTATCTGACCACCAAATGTAAATTGGTATATATTTCCCTTCTCGGTTCGAGAGAATGGTAAACTGTAATTTTCAAGCTCAATAAATGAGTTTGGTGCTTCTATACTTATATACGATAGCATCTTGCATCTTGATCACCTAAATAAATGAAAAACCTTTGTCATGATACCAAAACAAAAATAAAATAAAGAATAAACAAATCTTTTGCAACAATATTATCTATAAGATAAAGCATATAGAGAGAACAAGCAAAATATAGGTATTGACTGAGTGAAATGTTATGTGAACACTAATACATGTGAACTGTGGTTCATTACCTTGACACTGTCCATACAAACCAATCAGTTGTAGAATAAGTACCTAGCAAGTAGCTTCCCTTAACGGCGTCATACATGTGTAACCTTCGGTCATCCTCAGTCATGTTTGCTAATGCTTCATTTATACCACCCTAAGGCTGCAGGCATTTACAAAATGCAACTGAATAGGTCTTAATATCAGATTCAGAGCAGAATAATATGGTTGTCGTTTCATGAGAATTGCAGCTAATTCAATGTAAATAAAATGACAAATTACATAATACTTTAAATTCACTGTTATCTTATGACAACATCAATTTGCAACCAACCATTGCTTTTCACTCAAGAGGCAAGTGCAGAAGAATATATCAAAATATAACTTGTAAATGTGTTATAATAAATAGTACGGGTAATCCTTATAGCATTCAAACACGTCACATATAAATACATAAAAAAGTAATCTTAATATTCAAAATTTTAGGCCTATTTCAAGTGAATGTTGTATACATACCTAAAACGAATACATATTAATAACACACTTAAAACCTTGCACCTAAATTAAATAATAACCACATGACGTTACCCGAATAAGCAAGGAAACGCTACACTGTTCGTTGCATGGAGACCAAGATCTGTTGGGGTTGAGCCTGAAACGTTTTGAGAAACTGATCAAATTAATTTTTCTACAAACAACAACTAACAAAGTCAAAAAGAAGAAATCATTAGTCCAGGACTTAATATAACCTAGGCCGCCATTCAATACAAAACCAATATGGCAATATTAAGTAAAATGGCAAAAAACTCATCATGTACATATCGCTTTATGTGTGATATATAAAGTGGTAATGTTGATCGTAACCACATAACCACTTCTTGCATTATGTGTGAAGTTGAACATCGTATTTTGAGATATGGATCAGGAAAATGTTTTGGTCAAAGATATTTACACATGTAATTTAAGCATAGGAATCAACAACTCACCATTTGATCTCGGATCATTTGTAACAGCAACCCGCTTCAAGCCAACATCATATACCCATTTGCATGCATCGTTGACGTTCAAGCCACTTATAGGTTCCATTTATTTGGCTGCAAACCTATTTATTTAAATACATGAATTCAAAGTTGAAATTTAAGGTCAAAATGAGTTGAATAATTTTAAATCACCTCTAAGCGTGACGGGTGAATCAAGTCAAACCAGATCACACCAATCCAACCCGAAAACTGAATTTGACGATGACTAAACCCCAGGACCGGAAAGGGTGGTAATTATGACATTTCACAATTATTAGAAAAGAAAAATGAGTTCATATAATCTTCTAGAATATTGTTACACAAAAAGCAAGCTTAGATAATTGTGAGTTGCAGCAAACCCCTACGCCACCGTCACCATCACCGCTCCATCTCCTGTCCAACGGCCACCTATAATATGTGGAAATCGAAAGAAAGAGATGAATTTTGGAGTAGAAGCATCAGGTGCAAAGTAAACCAGTTATAGTTTCATTACTATTAACAGGGTGATTGACTGGTTGTAACGCATGAGTTGAATGCGAGACGCTTCCATTACGCAAAGGGTTGATATGTTATTAATAGGGGTAAATGCATAGGTTAATGAATTGAATGCGTAGTAGTAATAATAATAATAATAATAATAATAATAATAATAATAATAATAATAATAATAATAATAATAATAATAATAATAATAGAGATGACTTGCATTAGTCATTTGTACAATTGTAAATGTTGTACATAGGGGCATAAAGTGAAGGATTTGGCAAAAATATAGTTGTTTACCTTATGACCTTTTGTATGCCATCTTAAAATGATGATGAAATTACCTTCTTACCCATCTCTCCTCCTTAATAAGGTAGTAGAGATATAATTTAAATTATTCAACCCGTGTATCGCACGGGTACATAACCTAGTATACATTATATTATAGAGAACTTACTTAATGAAAGAAAAAAAAACGTACGCATATGTTAATAAGGAGTGTGAGCTCAAGGAAACGACATATAATCAAGCATTTTATGGCCCGACTCCTTACCTTGCAAGAAGTTTCATTTTGTACAAGTAACACGTAAATCATATTATTATATCTAGGATTAGAAGGATAATAGACATTAATATTGTTGTTAAAACAAATAAAACACATGCTTTTAATCCATTGGAAAACTATTATTGGTCACTAAACGCAAATAAATAAGGGATATCATTACAACTTAGAAGATACCTTGGTCTCTTATCTTTTAAAATTGTCTTATATGCTAAAAAGTGTAATGTTTTTACCTATGTCATTGCCAAATATCCGTTTTCTATACTTGATGTTTGGTATTTTACATATAAAATTACTAATCGCCTTGTTGAGTTGTTTCTTTAGAATTGTATTTGTAATACATACATTGTAAAGTATTACATAATTTAATAAAATTTTAAGATGCTCGCTACCTAAAACTAGGGGTGAAAACGAGTCGAGCCGAGCCCGAGCTTGACCAGGCTTGAGCTCGAGCTCAAAAAACTTTTGAGAGCTCGAGCTCGTCTCGTTGGAATTTTATTAAGCTCTAGCTCGACTCGGGCTCGGCGTGTTTACTATATATTACTTAATATTTTAAATAAAAATAAAATATATAATAGGCTCGTGAGCTTGATTAATGAGGCTCGGTTTGGGCTCGTTTAGTTAACAAACTTTAATGACGGGTAAATATTATTAAATATTAATAAAACTAATATATATTAAGTCTCGATAAGGCTTGAGCTTAAGCTCGATTAATAAACAAGCTTTGTTTTAGGCTCAAGCTCGCAAGCTGCTCGGCTCATTCGCACCCCTACCTGAAACTAACCCGAACTCGTAAATAACAAACTTAAAAAAGTTAGAAATGTTAATTAATAGATTTGTATTGTATTGTATGCCATGCTTGAAACCTAGGGCTGTAAACAAACCAAACGTTCGGTGAACAGTTCGTAAACTGTTCGGTAGGAAGTTCGTTTGTGTTCGTTTGTTTTATAAATGAACGAACACGAACAAAAAATTCCGTTTGATTAACTAAACAAACAAACACAAACAAATGTCTCGTTCGTTCGATTGCGTTCGTGAACATTCGGCAATGTGTTTGTTTACGTTCGTTTATTTATATCCGTTTGTTTATGTTCGATCACTACTTAAAACTTAAGATAATTATGAACTTTTGAATTAGGAATATCATGTATTCATGCCTATGCCTAAGTAATTTTAGATAATTATGTCTAAGTTGGTACAATTTGACTTATCGACATTGTTTAGTAGATGTACTTTGTTTAATGGTTAATATTAACAAAGTTTTTTTAGTTAGTTGCATATTAAATGTTTGTTTTTGTTTGTTTGTGTTCAAGACCCGTGTTCACGAACAGTTCGCAAACAACTGAATTTTTTAACAAACAAACACAAACATAGAATTATGTTCGTTAGTGTGTTCGTGAACGGTTCATTTGTCCAAGAAACATTAACAAACAAACACGAACAAAGCCTTGTTCGTGTTCGTTTGGTTCGTTTACAGCCCTATTGAAACCTAAGCATATCTAAAAAGCTTCAATCCTCCAAAGCTTTAATCTCACAACCCAACCCAATCAATCAAATCCTCCAAAACCCTAATGGCAACATCAACGGCGGCTAATTTGGAAGATGTTCAGTCGGTAGATCTGATGACGGAGCTTCTCCGTCGTATGAAATGCTCCTCAAAACCTGACAAACGCCTCATACTCGTTGGTAAAATTTTCATCTTTTTTTTGTATTATTTTTTAATTTTTAATCTTATTCCTCATTTGGGTTGTGTAATTGAGCAGTTCTGAACAATCTTGGTTCATAAAGTTGTTAACTTGGCTTAGATCCGTTGTGTTTTTAGTCAATTTAATGGTTTTCTATTAGGGTTTTGTTTAGCTTAGATAAGTAGGGAATTGGGATTCTGTTACTACTTCAATTGAACAGTAATAGTAACATGCATAATGTATTACTGAGAATTTAACTTTGTTAATTAGTTTGTTACATGTTTTGCATGTATGGATTGGAAGTGATTAAGGGGATGACATAGAATGGTAACTTGAAGAGAATTGAGGGGAATTCTGTATTAGCTTGTTTCGCTAGTTGGGTTGAAGTTTGTATAGGTTTAAGTTATGCGACAGATTTATATTATAATTATTATTTGAGGCGAAGTTTGAAAGAATGGAGTCGATCCTTGAGGCATTCGCTTGCCTCGTCAACTGAGGCGGCGAGACGGAATTAAAAAATAATATATATTTTGTAAAAAAAATACAATAATTTGACACAAGAAGTCTAAAACATCAAAAACACACATAACCCCATGAGACGCATGTTTTCTTAGCGCCTTGGCCCTTCGAGGCGCACATACAAAATAACCCCATGAGGCGCCGCCTAAGAAACATTTTCCTAGCTCCTTGGCCATTTTTTAAACTATAATTTGAGGTAAGGTTTCTGTTTGCTGCTTTTTTTGGTAGTTATTAGAATGCAGTCTGTTTTTAACCTTATTTAGAGTGATAGCTAAACAGTTAATGGAAAGATGTGTTTTTGGCTGATTTGAAAGAGTGAAGAGTGATTTAACTTTTTTAAATTTTGCACATGGTTTTAACTTTTAATTGAAGGGAAAAAAAAGAACCGTTGTGCTTGGCTTCAAGTTTTGTAAAGGAACTAATATTGGTTTCATAAATTCCGGCAACAATTTTCGCTTCTTCCAAGTATAAAGTATCATGTTTTGGGGATTTTTGCAACTATCTTGGGTTTTATTTGAAATCTAAAGCCGGGTTCTGTGGTTACAGATGTTATCAACTTAGCATGTTAATCACTCGTTCTCTAGAGCCTAGAGGTGATCAGTGAACACAGTTTGGAATTATAGCAAAAGAACTGTTATTGTGAGGTTTGGTAATTTCTTGGTTTTAAAAAGCGCTAGGCGCACAAAAGCGACGAGGTCTAAGCGCATTGCGCGAAGCGCAAAAAGCGTGGAATTTTCGTACCTGAAGCGCGCACTAATTATATAATTTTTTTATATATCCCGTATATATCCCTAGGTTTTTAGCTTCATTTACCAAAATATAGCTATAAATAAGGATTTTATATGATTTTACCTATATGTACAAGCCAAAAACACCAAGCTGCAACATTTTTATGCATAAAAATACATGGTGTATGAGAGGCGCGCGCCTCAGGGCCAAAATCAACTGGAAAAATGCCAAAAAAAAAGCACTTTTTCTGCACCTTTGGGAAAATGGGTAGGCGCAAAGCCCTGCCTAGTGCGCCTCGCGCCTAGAGGCGCGCTTTTTAAAACCCAGGGTAATTTATAAAGTTATGGATTTCAAATCTTTTGTGTTATGGTCTGAAAATATCTTTTTAGACTTTTTTAATATTCATCAATATATATAATAGCATCTGTGTATGGAAGATTCTGTGATCATAGTGCATACAACACCTAAAGTAGGTTCTATTTTTTTGTGATCTTCTTAAGATTGTTGATGGGATTATGAATTTCAAATTTGTAACAGAAGTTGATAACTTCTATTTATCAATACTTTCTCCATAATAATTATATATACTTTATTTTGCAGGACCTCCTGGATCAGGAAAAGGCACCCAGTCACCAATTATCAAAGACGAATACTGTTTGTGCCACTTGGCTACTGGTGATATGCTAAGAGCTGCTGTTGCTGCTAAAACCCCTCTTGGAATTAAAGCAAAAGAAGCTATGGACAATGTAATTTTTTGCTGTGTGCGACCATGCATGCATATTATTTGTTTGTACTTACTTTCTGTTCGGATTGTGCTGTTCTTTAGGGACAACTTGTTTCTGATGACTTAGTTGTGGGAATAATTGATGAAGCACTGAAGAAGCCTTCATGCCAAAAAGGCTTCATTCTTGATGGATTTCCCAGAACGGTTGTTCAGGCAGAAAAGGTATTTGCTTTTTCAACATCAAGATGCTAATTTATTTTTCGATATCAAATCTTTTACGTTGAATTTTCTTCTATATAATTCTATGTTTATGTAGCTTGATGAGATGCTTGCAAGGAGAGGTGTTAAAGTTGACAAAGTGCTTAACTTTGCAATAGATGATGCAATCTTGGAGGAAAGGATTACTGGCCGATGGATCCATCCTTCTAGTGGTCGAAGTTATCACTCAAAATTTGCACCCCCTAAGGTTCCTGGCAAAGATGATGTAAGAGCACGTTTTTTTTTTAAAATTTAAATAGGGAAGAAGTTTATGCAAGATTGTTATAACAAGATTATATATAAAGAAGAAATTAATCTATCGTTAACTGAAAGAAGAAATGTAAAAACCCTGCATTTGGTGGAGTTGGTGAAAGTTGTCTTTTGTCTTAATTATTACGTGATAAGTAGTAAAGATTTAATTCGTATCACAGTTTTCTATGATTATATGACTTATTATTCTGCTGTTTGACATGTCAAATTTCACTGTGTATTGGTTTTTTTTTTTGTTTTAATATACTTTGAAAACTATTTGTATTTTCAACTAACTGTCTGTAGTTGCTAAGCGAGTTCACTAAAGTTGTGTCTTATGATCTAATCATTTTAAAAAAATTGAAGGTTACCGGAGAACCGTTGATTCAACGTAAAGATGACACTGCAGCTGTTCTCAAGTCAAGGCTGGAAGCATTCCATAAACAAACTGAGCCGGTTTGTCTTCTTTTCGGAATTCTGGATATTGAAGTAGAATAACTCAAGTTCAACAATCTTGATAATAAAATAATGCTCTGTTCTTCCCTAGGGCTAATCTTTAAAGTTATTAAATGTTAATCCCATATCATTAGATACATGGGTTAATTTTAACCCAGGTACTTATTAGTGGGTCAAATTGGGTTATGGTATTGCAAACGGGTCAAATCACTGTTGAAATGGGTTAAAGTTCATCTAAACTCCAAATCTATTATTATTTGATACATCTGAAATTGCTCTGATTAGAAGTCTTAAATTATTTTTGTATGTAGATTATTGTTATAATAATAAATAACACATTAATTATTATTAATTAAAAAATGGATTCAACCCGGCATGGCAAAAAAATAACATGATTCAACCTAGATCTTTTTTGACCCGTTTCCAAACTCGCATGACCCACCCAATTGTTATCTTTTACTAATCTATGTGCAATATGCAGGTTATTGATTACTACAGCAAGAAGAATATTGTTGCAAATCTTCATGCAGAAAAACCACCTCAAGAAGTCACAGTCGAGGTCCAAAAAGTGCTCTCCTGAGACCCGTTATCAGTTTAGTATTGGCAGTCGGATCAAACGTTTGCAGATTTGAGTCTTTTCCTGTTTTGACCTTGGTTTTTATTTACATTTGAACTCATATATGTTGTATCATGAGATGAGCGACATGTAGGATTTAGCGTCACCATCAGTTTCACCCCTTCGTTTGACTGAGTCCACGAATAAAAGACGGGTACCATAGATGCAAAATTGCTTGTTGCAGAAACTGCTCTCCATTTTGAGAATGCTAAATTCCCATTCTTTGCTTTCATAATAGTTTACCTTTTCTTCCTGAATATGACCTATATATTAATATGACATATTAAGATAGATTAATAACAAACCTTTTTAATGGTTGTCACAACCGCTCCGCTTTCAAGGACGAAGAAACTTTAACTATGAAAACGGACACTCATGGATGTTTGTCGAAACTGTAACTATGAAAACGGACACTCATGGATGTTTGTCACGTTTGTGAGCGCTGCTTATTCAATATACAAGAGAAGACACTTAATAGAGTTCTTAATTAGCAAACATGTCATGGGTTCAAAAATCTTCAGCAAAAAGAGTACCAAAACTCCGAAACTTTCATGCGTTTGCGTATTCGCTAAATTTGAGGGAACTGTGCGTGTAACCGATTAGCTGGATGGAGTTACTGCTCTATCATAAATCCAGGATGTGCGAACTCTATAACAAAGAAGCAGGTAAAACTTAAAACTAAAAACATTGGTTGGAGCCCTTCATTGAGAAGGGTCTCTCCAAAAATAGGCGTATGCCAATTTGCACAGCGAATACACGGTATTCTTTAGTAAAAGGCGAAAGAATAGTTCGCTTTGTATTCACTGCATGGCTGCGTGCCTTTCAATCTCTATACCTGCTTCATTTAAATACCCAGTATCTCTCCTCTGCTTTTTCTAACCAACCGATGTGGGACAAACATCAAGTACTAGTTTTCCCAGTTTTCAAAGCCTCACACCCCTTTGCTGCTAGAAAAACATGCACTCTCCTAATTGTTCCCAGCTTTTTATCTACTCAGTAACTGCCAGTTTTGTTGGCGGCCAGCTACTGAGTTCCGACTGCAGAAGTTTTTGCCAATACCAGGATATCAGTTAAACTGTAAACGTAACATGATCATTCAGCTTGAAATTGGACAATAAGCAGTCAGTTGTGTGATCGGTTTAGTTGAATTTCAGATACCAGTCAGTTTGGAGTTCCAGTCACAAGTTTTATTTTTAAAACTGTTGGTCAGTTGATCTATTTATTTATTTTGTACACAAGATACCAGTCAGTTTCCGTAATCACTTGGTTCGTGACACTGTCCTCTGATCACTAGATTCTTCGACAATTGTTGAGTCATCAACATAGTTATTGGTGACTCCATCCATGTCTGCATTCACAGACCCAACTGTTTATTTGTTTGTTCAGAACCGGAGCCAGTCTCTGCGTACATTATTCTTTTTTATAACTTTATAGAAACAATACAAGTATATATAAATACCGAAATACAGTGGTTATCATCATTACTCATTCTTTCCTTTAATTTCAAAAAAAGCCTTTTTCATCTTAAATCTGTAACTCTAGTAGCAGGTATTTGTTTGAACATTTTTACATACATGTAGTTTGATTAAAAACAGACTGAATTAAGTAGCTAAGTTCATATGACATCCTATGGATTCATTTAGTCCCACATCGGCTCAAAGCTTAAGGTCTGGCAATTTTATATAGAAGCGGTGCATGATAACAATTGTCCCTTCGGGGACATCTGATAAAATTGGAACGATACAGAGAAGATTAGCATGGCCCCTGCGCAAGGATGACACGCACAAATCGAGAAATGGTCCAAATTTTTTTTTCCACAAAAGAACTGTAGTTTGTTAACCTGTAGTTATCCTGGGTCAGTTTTTTTATCTCAAATCATTATCCTTTTTGACCATCAAAGTAGTAAATTATGCTGAAGTCATGCGCTCAAACGCATGATGGTGACCAAGTAATGCATTGATGATATTATGCTATGCTTTGCATTACTTATGCGTGTAAAATATCGTAAAATAGTTAAACAAAATAACAGAGGTTTACATATGATCTTTAACTTAGCCACTCTATCAACTATATTGCAAATTTGCAAGGAACAGATTATGATGCTTAGAATGATTTATTTAAAAAAATGTGTAACAACAATGTTGATTTTAAGTAATTGCTATGATAACTGGTTGAATTCCAGACTGAACACCCTAATATACTTATATACAACACCCTTCTCTTCTTCTTTGCAGCTCTGCCTAGTCATTCTTGTTCATCTTATCTGAACTGTAAAACTTGTGACATACTCATAAAATTTTGTAAATAATTTATGTTAATATGCTTCTTGAAATCATTTAAAATTAAACTAAAAACATTGGTTGGAGCCCTTCAGTTAATGAAGGGTCTCTCCAAAAATAGGCGTATGCCACTTAATGCAGCGAGCACACGGTATTCTTTAGTAAAAGGCGAAAGAATAGTTCGCTTTGTGCTCACTGCATGGCTGCGTGCCTTTCAACCTCCCAGCTGCTTGTCTTAAATAGTGGACTTCACTCCTATAACTTCTTCAACCAACCGATGTGGGACAAACAGAAAATGCTAATTTTTCCCGTTTTCAAGCCTCCAGGCCCTTTTACTGGTTTCAAATCATGGACTCTCCTAACTGTTGATCCAAAATTATTTTCTAGTCAATAATTGCCAGTTTTGATGTAGCTTGGCAATTGAGTCCCGACTGCGGAAGTTAAATTCAATACCGGGATATCAGTTAGTAAAGGTTGAATTGAAACGGTGGACGATATGCAGAGATGCAGTCAGTTGTGTGATCGGTTGACTTAAATTTCACATAACTCTAGTGCTTCCGGTTTGGACAGAATCAATACGCAGGGTTGAAATTGGGTTGTATCCCTATACCACGAAACCAGTCCAACCTGAAACGAATCAACTATAACTCGGTTTCAAACAATTCAAATCTGGTCTTTTCTTCTTTTAAAAAAGTGGTTCCAACCCGACCTGTTTTGGCTAGAACTCGGTTTTGACTTTTGTTGATCAAACAGATGCTTGAAAGGAGTGGACACCATCAAGTCATCAACTAGTACTTGGTTATTGGAATAAGCTGTGTAAAACATTTCAAAAGCCGAATTAAAGATCAGTATAAATTTTATAAATTTGCTTCTCGTGAACACTAAAAGTTTTACTAAAAACTTGGTTGGAGCCCTTCATTGAGAAGGGACTCTCCAAAAATAAGCGTATGCCACTTTGCGCAGCGAATACAAGGTATTCTTTAGTAAAAGGCGAAAGAATAGTTCGCTTTGTACTCACTGCATGACTGCGTGAATATCAACAATAGGCCTGCTTGCATTAAATAGCCAATTTTATTCATGTGCCTTCTCTAACAAACCAATATGGGACAAACAATACATACTAGTTTTCAAGCCTCCAGGCCCCTTTCCTGGCTTCAAATCTTGGTGTTGAATCCAAACCCAGCCTGGTCCGGACCAGAAACGACACTTAGGGTTGAAATGGGGCTACATATCTATTCTTTGAAACTGGGTTGAACCCTACCCAAAGCAATTAAAACTTGGCTTCAAACAGGTCAGACCAGATTCTTTCCCATTTTAAAAAACCGGTTCCAATCCGACCCTGTTTGGCCAGAACCGTGCTTTGTCTTTTACCAACAAATCCAAATCAGTTTCAACCCAGAGTTCTGGACCAGTTTGGGCTATAGAACCCGATATGTGCATCTCTACGACTTAATGGGATTTCTGACAGTTTGTGCTAAAAAACAGTGATTTGTGTACCTTTGTGAAACTCTACGACTTGATGACCCGCCTGATTAACATTACTGAATTTTGTAGACTTCTTTTTCAAACTGTATAAGCGTAACAACAGGTTTCAAACTGTATAAGCTTAATAAGTAATAACAGATCTTTAATAACGCTTCTTGAATAAGCAAAAGTTTAACTAAGAATTGGTTGGAGCCCTTCATCAAGAAGGGTCTCTCCAAAAATAGGTGTATGCCACTTCATGCAGCGAATACACGGTATTCTTTAGTAAAAGGCGAAAGAATAGTTCGCTTTGTATTCACTGCGTGGCTGCATGCCTTTCAAACCCTGCATCTGCTTCCTTTAAATGCCCAGTTTCACTCCTCTTCTTATTTTAACCACCGATGTGGGACTGAAACCAATTTGTTTTTCTTAAAATATTTTCTACTCATAACTGCCAGTTTTGTTGGAGGTTGATGCGGCCAGCAACTGAGTCCCGGTTTGATTGAACCCGTGACTTGATTATATTGAATTAGCAAGTCTTTGCATCCCATCTGTCATCTGGATTCAAATTTAAAAACACATTAGCAGAATGCGCACGTCAACACAAGTTCTTGAATCTTGACCAACCCTTGATGTTTCTTAAATGTTAGAACATTATCATCTTACTGTTTAACCATGAAGAATATGGGTTCTGTTTTGAACCAACACTTTTGAAACTACATTTTATCTGGAAGGGTCGGGTCAAAGTTTGGTCAAAACATGTTGGTTGTTGATCTCTCAATACTCTTTCCGTATATAGAAAAAGTATTACTAATACAATCACTGGTCCAACTTTCCTTCATATAAAGTAGTTTAAGAGATTTAACTTTAGCACCGAAAACAATAACACAAATCAATCATTTATAGGCATAAAACTGAAACAAGGAAGATGTAAATAAAAAAATGTAACTGAAACTTGCTTGACACATGCAGTGGTGGTGTGGTGGCAGCAGAAACTGGTGGTTCGAATGCAAAGGCTGCAGGCGGTGGGTGATTTGAGCTTATGCTTTCCGGGTTTTTTTTTTATGTTGTAAAATTTTTTTCGTAAAATATAAACAAAATTAAATAAAGCCCAATGTTTTTAGACAGAACACAAGAATAACAGAAATTTAAACAGTGAATTAGTTGGAATAAAGAGGCAAGTTCATCCCACTTCCCTTGTTTTGGAGGGAGGAAGGATCTGGAATCATGTCATTTGATTGGATAATCCCTACCTGCTGATCAATACATGGAAAAATCTGGTTGTCTGATCAAAAGAATTTGTGGAATAAAGTGCGAATTAAGTTCATATCCTGTCAATTCAGTTTGTCCCACATCGGCTCAGAGATGAATTTGTGGCTACTATACATAGCCGACTTGAGCAAATACAAACGTCCCTTCGGGGACATCCGATAAAATTGGAACGATACAGAGAAGATTAGCATGGCCCCTGCGCAAGGATGACACGCACAAATCGAGAAATGGTCCAAATTTTTTTTTTCCGGGTAACCCAAGTCCCGGACATCTGAATATTTTTAATCTGCAAGTTATAAGGATGTCAAATCTATGAAGTTATTCCTATACATTAGGTCAGGTTTTAGCTACATTATCTCAAAATAATGATCCTTTTTACCATCAAAGTAGTAAATTGATGATTTTTTTGTCGATCAAGATGACAATGATAGTAAATAAGTAAAATGGGGTTACTTTTGATCTTTTACTTTTATAACGTTTTGGTTTTGACAGGTTCAAGTCGAGAAATGATACAAGGTTCGGCTGTGAAACTTGAAACGACACGTTCAATATTTTGGTTACATGATGCTTTTTGGTTGACTATCTCTTCTCATCAGGTCTCCAAATTGACAAAATACCAATGAAGCAGCCATGGTTGTATTTTAAGGTGTTTATCAAAATCTCAAGCTTCTAATAGTATGTATTATTTATGTGTTTCAGTTTCATAGTTTATTCCGTACAAGCCATTCTGTCAACTATATTGCAAGTAAATGATGCTTAGAAATTAGAATTAGTTATTACAAAAAGAAATAACAACAATGATGATTCTAAAGTGATTGCTATGATAACTGGTTCAATTCTAGACTGAACACTCTTATTAGTACAACACCTTTCCCTCTTCTTTGCAGCTCTCGAACCGCCACATCCTGCAGCAGGCCTGCTTTGGAAATATGAGTGCATTACCTTAACATCTGACTTTGAACACAACTAAATCATGAAGAACATAAAGCATAAATTATAAAATGTACAAGTCGTTAACAAACTTGGAACCATATTTTGTAATATAGTTATCAGAACCGCCTATATTTTGTAATATAGTTATCAGAACCGCCTAGTCGTGAACTATGAACTGAAACACATAGATCATAGCTTTAAATATTGAAGTTTTGATGAATACCTCCTAAAACTAAGTCATGGCTGCTTTAGCTTTACTGGTAGTTGGTCATTTAGTTGTGAACAAATTGTAATACAACTTTTTACCTTGCTTCTTAGGTCAGTTAAAATTGAACTAAAAACATTAGTTGGAGCCCTTCAGATATTGAAGGGACTCTCCAAAAATAAGCGTATGCCACTTTGGGTAGCGAATACACGGTATTCTTTAGTAAAAGGCGAAAGAATAGTTCGCTCTGTATTCACTGCATGGCTGCGTACCTTTCAAACACCGCACCTGCTTCCATTAAATACCAAGTTTCACTCCTCTACTTTCTCTAACCAATCGATGTGGGACTAACGCCAAATAGTCAAACCAACTTTCCAAGTTTTAAAAATCTTGATGATATCACTGCACTCTCCTGATTGTTCTTAAAGTCTTTTCTGCTCAATAACTGCCAGTTTTGTTGGAGGTTGATGTTGCCCGGCAACTGAGTCCTAGTGGCATAAGTGTCCCCTGCATCGGTAAAGGTCTAGTTGGACCCGTGACATGATTATATTGAATTAGCAAGCATCTGTGGATTAATAATAACAAACCTTTGCATCCCTTCTGTTATCTGGATTCAATACACCTCAGCAGAATGTGCACATTAACACAAATTCTTTATCAATCCTTAATGTTAACCAAGAGGCAAATAACTCATATTTTAAACATATATTGAAGGGGTTGACGTCTAATTAACTAGCATGTGACAAGAATCATTTAATAATGAACACATGATGGGGGTGATAACTAGAGCATCAAAGATGGAGAGGTCCGTGGAGCCAAAAACGCTGATAGTTAAGGAGGAAAAAGGGATGAGAGGGGAGGACGGCCTCATCCTATCAACAAGAATCGTTAGCTTTCTTCTCGCTAAGCAACCAACGTAATGTAACATCCCAGATTTTTGTGTTTCAATGATGAAATATTAAAAGTTATATAAGTTGTTATGTTGATGGTTGCCTTTTTTAAGTAGAATGAAGAATCTGGGATAATGTCATTTGATTGCATAATCCCTACCTGCTCATCAGTACTTGGTTGTCTAATCAAAAGAGTGAATTAAGTTCTTATCCTGACGATTCAGTTTGTCCCACATCGGCTCAAAGATGAATTTGTGGCTGCTATATATAGCCGACTATTGTCCCTTCGGGGACATCCGATAAAATTGGAACGATACAGAGAAGATTAGCATGGCCCCTGCGCAAGGATGACACGCACAAATCGAGAAATGGTCCAAGTTTTTTTTTGTACAAAACGTCTCTAAATCTCTACAACCCGTTTAGTAATTCATTGTTCTGCATATTTTTGTATCCTAATTCAATTTTCTGATGCTTTTGTTAACTCAAATTCGGACATTTCAATATTGTTAATCTGTGAGTTGTTACAAATTGTGTAACAGTTTTGAAGTTATACTTGTGAATTGATCAGCTTTTAGCTACATTTATCTCAAATCATGATCCTTTTTTACCATCAAACTCGTAAAATCGATGATTTTAACTTGTGCTCAAAGTCATGATGTTGGTGACCAAGAAATCTAGCAGCATATTGCAAGTGATTTAGTGCTTGCTTTAATAGTTAATTAGAGTGACTTCATCATACTAGCCATTTTGTCAACTATATTGCAAGTGATTTAGTGATTGCTTTAATATTTGATTGAACTCCAGACTCAACACCCTTAACCCTTCTCATGTGTCCCTTCTTCTTCTTCTTCTTTGCAACTCTGCTCTCGAACCACCGCCACCTACAGCTTTGCTTTCGAATACTTTTTATATACTTGTTTCATTTTTGAATAAGCGAATGACTTGCTTTTGTTTCGATTCCAATTTCTTAAAGTTGCAAAACAAATAAATGGACAGAAACACATGGATTCTACATGGTTATAGAAGATCGAAGTTTTGATGATTACCTTCTCAAAATAAGATCGTGGCTGTTTCACCGTTAGTTGCACACCGTAACAAGAAGATGGTTAACTGAAATCGGGAAAAAAAAAAATTTGGACCATTTCTCGATTTGTGCGTGTCATCCTTGCGCAGGGGCCATGCTAATCTTCTCTGTATCGTTCCAATTTTATCGGATGTCCCCGAAGGGACAATACCATCTTCTCGGCTTGAAAATATATAGCAGTCACAGGTTTATCTCTGAGACGATGTGGTACCAATTGTATCGACATGAAATGAGCTTAATTCACTCTTTAGTGATATTTAGCTAAGCAAACTGTGTAAAATTTACAAATGCATATCTGATGAGATTTAGATATACTTACAGAATGGTTTTGGTTGTTTTAAGGTTAAGATTTTGTAAATAAGAGATATTTACAGAATAGTTTTGGTAATTTTAAGGTTAAGATTTTGTAAATATTTGATGATATGTCCTTGAATCAGCTAAAATTGAACTAAAAATCGGTTTGGGCCAAAACCTACAAGCATGGTTGTAATCGGGTTGTATCCCTGTACTTCCGAATCAATTAAAAAACGGTTTCAAACAGGTCAAACTCGATTATTTCTCCTTTGAAAAAACCGGTTCCAACCCGACCTGGTTTGACCATGACCCAGTTTTGACTTCTGTTGACCAAACCCGAACCAAGTTTGGCCAAAAAACCTTATTTGTGCACCTCGACCTGTAGATATGCTCGAAAGGAGAAGCGCCGACATCCACTAGTACTTGGTTTACTGGTTGTTTGATTCATGATTGTACCTCATGATCTTTAAGATCTTACAATTCTGATGGGCTGATTCAATCTTATTTGACGGTTGTTTTAGTACTAAAACAAACCGTGTAAAACTTAACAAATGCGAATTTGATGAGGTTTACTGTTATTTACAGTTTTAAGGTTAATAAGTTCTTTAGATATTTGATAAAAATATGCTTCTTGATTGAGCTAAAATTGAACTAAAAGCATTGGTTGGAGCCCTTCAGTTAAAGAAGGGTCTCTTCAAAAATAGGCGTATGCCACTTAAAGCAGCGAGCACACGGTATTCTTTAGTAAAAGGCGAAAGAATAGTTCGCTTTGTGCTCACTGCATGGCTGCGTGACTTTCAAATCCCCAACTGCTTGCTTTAAGTAACAGCTTTCGATACTTTAACTTTCTCTAAACAACTGATGTGGGACGGGCTTCATATATACCCTTTTCTCTATTTTACGCCTCCAGATCCCTTTATGATTCATTCTGCTGGACACTTGATACCGAGTCATAGAAGGTGTTTGCTTTCTTTAACAAGATGTTTGTTGTTAAGGGGTTTGCTTATAAGTCAATTTTATACTGTCTGGTGATAGAGGTACACGAAAATAACCAAGTTGGGAACCAAACCCGATATTGAAACCGGTTTGGTTGAACCTGGTTCGGAACAAACCGACACAGACGGTTTATATCAGGCTGTATCCATACACTGAAACCGGTTTGAACCCGCTCATACCCAAACCAGTTAAAACCCAAATTCAAACCCAGACCAATCATTTCCACCCTAAAAATTTGTGCACCTCTACCTTATGAGATGATTAGTAGGTGAGTAGTCTGCATCACTAGCATAATTTCTTTTAAGCGTTTCAGCATATAAGAGAACAAACCGTTTTAATCATAATACAACAGTAAAGCTTAAATGAATAGCTATTTGAGTCAGCTAGTATTAAACTAACATTGGTTGGAGCCCTTCGTTGTAGAAGGGTCTCTCCAAAAATAAGCGTATGCCACTTTGCACAGCGAATACACGGTATTCTTTAGTAAAAGGCGAAAGAATAGTTCGCTTTGTATTCACTGCATGGCTGCGTGGTTTTCAAAGGCTGCACCTGCATCCTTTAAATAATGGATTTCACTTGTATGCTTTCTCTAACAAACCGATGTGGGACAAACAGCAAATACTAATTTTCCCACTTTTCAAGCCTCCAGCCCCCTTTACTGCTTTCAAATCATTGCACTCTCCTGATTACTATTCTTATAATTTTTTTCTACTCAATAACTGGCAGTTGTTTTGCCGGTTTTACGTGTCCGCAGCATCGGTAAAGGTCTAATTAATTTTGAACCAGTGAAGTGATTATATAGAATTAGCAAGCATCTATCTATAGATAAATAATGACAAGCCTTTGCTTATATCTGGATTGAAACACCTCAGCAGAGAGCACACGTCAATACAAGTTCTTGAATCTTGATCAACCCTTAATGTTACTTAAATGTTTAGAACAATATCTTACTGTTTAACCATGAGGCGTATGGGTTCTGTCTTGAGCCAACACATTTGAAAGTACTTTTTATCTGGCTGTAAAGTTTGCTTATTATCAGTGATAAATAGGAAAAGCTAATTTAAATAAACAAAAAGTTACAATTTTTGTCCAGAAAATGACTAAATTTTAGATTGAAACATTGGTTGGAGCCCTTAACAAAAAAAAGCTCTCCAAAAATAGCACTTGATATAGAATAAATGATCAAAACTCTACAAATGGAAGATAAAAACCAAGTCTATAAGATTATACCCAAGTAACAAGAACTTTGGGTAAGTCTAACCTAAATGAAGGATAGGAACCAAGTCTATAAGATTATACCCATTTCAAGTAACAAGAACTTTGGGTAAGTCTAACCTAAATGGAATATAATAACCAAGTCTATAAGATTATATCCATTTCAAGTAACAAGAACTTTGGGTAGACTTACCCAAAGTCTATAAGATTATACCCATTTCAATTGACAACAACTTTGGGTAAGTCTAACCTAAATGGAAAATAAGAACCAAGTCTACCCAAAGTTCTTGTTACTTGAAATGGATATAATCTTAAAGACTTGGTTCTTATCTTCCATTCATTCCATATTTTTAAATGAATGTGTGAATTCGTGAGTTATAGATAAAAATGGAAAATAAGAACCAAGTCTATAAGATTATACCAAGAGGGTGTTTGGGATTGAGTTTGGAAATGCAAAAGTGTTTTTGGTCAAAAGTGCTTATTGGCTTGTGACTTTTTGAAAATGAGTTTTAAAAAAAGTGTTTGGATTAGTTTTTGGGATGAGAAACGTCAAAAAGTCAATAGATTGTGTTTTTTAAGTATTTCGCTTAACTTATTGTGAATATTGGTTGTATGAGTGATAGATTTGTAATTTTTTTTTCAATAGTCAAAAGCCAAAAGTCATGATTTCTAACTTCTCAAAAACAGTTTTTTCACCCTTAAAGCCAAAAGTCAAAAGTCAAAACAGATAGTGTTTTTGAGTTACACAAACAACTTATTGACTTCTTGAAAAAGCCAATAAGTCAATAAGTTGTTTTGAAACTCAATCCCAAACACCCTCCAAGTCTACCCAAAGTTCTTGTTACTTGAAATGGGTATAATCTTAAAGACTTGGTTCTTATCTGCCATTCATTCCACATTTTTAAATGAATGTGTGAATTGGTGAGTTATAGATAAAAATCTGGAATTTTAGAGTAAACTGTTATTTTGGCCCCAAAGGTTTGCCCTGAAATGCTTGTTTAGACAAAAAAAAAGTTATTTTTGTCACTGTTAACCCTCAACTTTCATTTTGGTGCCATTTTGGATAGTTTTGTAAACTCAGTTAGAAACGTCAGTTAACTTCAGGGGCAATTACGTCATTTCATGTCAAAACTTAAAAAACACATATTTAACCCACTTCGTTTACCCCTTTCACTCATTTCACTAACCTAAGTAAAAAACCCTAACCTCTCATCCAATCACCTCTTCGTCTTCATCTTCATCACCTCGAAAATATTCCCAGTTCGATTATCCGATGTGGAAGTTGCGAGACAAGGATGATGCTTTCAATCCTCACCTCGAATACTGTTAAGATTGATGTTGAGAGTGAACCTAACCCTAGCAGCCCCACAAGGCAATTCAAGAGAGTTTATGCCTGCTTAGGGCCATTAAAGCATGGGTTTAAAAGCTGGTTTGAGAGACCTACTAGGGCTTGATGGTTGTTTCTTAAAAGGCCCTTTTCCAGGACAAATTTTAACTGCAGTAGTTGTTGATGCCAACAATGGGATGTACCTAGTGGCATATGCTGTGGTTGAGGCAGAAACAGCAGCAAGTTGGACATGGTTTATAGAGCTTTTAGGAGATGATTTGGATTTGGTATAAAACAACAATTTCACCTTCATCAGTGATCGAAAAAAGGTATGTATTCATTCATCATATTCAACTGTAACATCTGTAAATGCTAACATTTATCTTTGTAATTTCAGGGTCTCATTCCTGCAGTTGAAAAAGTGTATCTTAGTGCTGAGCATAGATATTGTCTACGACATATACATGAAAATATGAAACCTAGGTGGAGGGGCGATATCTATAAAAACTTGTTGTGGAATGCAGCTAGTGCAACAACCCCTATTAAACATGAGAGGGCTATGACTGCAATCCTGAATGAAGACAAGGCACTGTATGAGTACTTGAAGGCTATTCCATCAAAACACTGGTCCAGAGCTTTTTTTAATGGTAAAAGTGGTTGTTTATGTTTCATTTTGAATGAATATTTGACTTTTTTTTAACATTATGATTGCTTGTTTATGTTTCAAAGAGGCCAAAGTGTGATTTCCTATTGAACAACCTTTGAAAGGTGTTCAACAGGCAGTTGATTTTAGGCAGGGATAAACCCATTATCACCTGTTTTGAATTTATAAGGGAGTACTATATGAAGAGGTTGATGATTGTTCGTACAATGATTTCAAAATCTTCAGGCCCTTTAACACCAAAAGCTACATACCTGTTTGAGAAGATAAAAAATGATGCTGCCCAATATTCTGTCATTTGGTGTGGCTGTGGCAAGTATCAAGTAAGTATAGACTCTTATGTTTATGTATTATTTGTGTGTATGTGTTAATATCATAGAATGTGTTAATCAGGTGAGTGGTCTAGAAAATGAAATTAGGGTTGTTAACATCACAGAAAGGAGTTGTGCTTGTAGGAGGTTGAACTTGACTGCCATGCCATTCAGGCATGTTGTAGCTTGTATATGGAATATGGCACTGCATAGCTTTGATGATGGAATTCCTAATAAATATGTTCACAAAGCTTACTGGGATGATACATGGAAGAAGGTGTATGCCCATACCATTGAACCACTAAATGGAAGTGACATGTGAGATGTAACACCCCAACCGATGGCGGAAACATCGGGATGTCACGTATTGATGATTGTTCAGTAGCTCATGGTGAATAATACATTCCATTAAATGATTTAAATGAATTACATACAATTGTTCTAGAATTTGTACATCAAATTGAATAAAACTATACACATATCTTCAAGCATCAATTCAAGTCTTCAAGCAAATAGAACCTGAAACATGTTAAGTTAAAAATGTTTTGGGTCAACAAAAGTTGGTGAGAATTACATAGGTTTTGATAATAGAATAAAAATTGTTGTGCAATTCATGTGTCATGGCAATCTAGTCCATATGCGAAAACATACTAGAAGTAAATCGAGTGCATAATCAACCTTGTTGACTGTTGTAATTGTGGTACATCCCATACGCTCATGGTTCACTCGTTTATATTGCAGTAACAAACACCCACGTAACCTTTGTAGGAGGCACGTATCCGGGTGGGATTGTCAGTCCAATAGATCTATCAATGTATACCGTTTGGCTGATGAATGTTTATGCTAGAATTGTGCTTACCCTAGTCATGTTCAAGACATAATGCAACATAGAAATACACATAGACACATTGATGTTTGAATTGCATAAATATTGTTGTAACATGTTTCACCCCAAAAATGGTGATAAATAGAAAAGGGGCTATGTAAAACTCACCTTGATGCAAAGTTGATACACAAAGTTTTAAGACCTCCAAGGTTCCAAAGAATTATCCTAATGATAATAGGGTGCAATAAGTTCTCAAAATACAAACATGTTTATAGTAATTTATTATTTTATTTAATTCCTAAATAACTAATAATAATGATCCTAGTTGACGTCATTTTTGTTGACCCTTCCTAAAAGTTTTGATTTTCTTATTAAAGGTAAACATGGCCACTTAAATTTTTTTATCATAATTTATTTGAAGTATTAATCGAGAAAATAACTTGACTGATTTAGTGCCTCACGCTTGGAACTTTAAAAAAAAAAGAACTAGTTTATTTATATTTAATTAATGCAAATAGTACATAAAATATTAAAAGAAAATAGCTAGCTAGTTTTGTTTACGTAAATAAATTTGTTAAAAGGATTCATAAGATAATACTTATATCTATAGGATTCATTAGATAATATTTTAATATGTATAAGTGGAGGGAAAACCCCAACCAAAACAGTAAGCATGAAGCCAAAAGAAAATATGAGCAGTTCATCTTTTCTGAATCTTAAAAGCAGTACGGAATACAACTTCTAAATTCATATTAGAAAGTAACAGGGGGTGATCTAGTCCATGGAACTTTTATTCGAAAACTAAAGAAAATGAATAGGCTAGTAACATTACCTCGAACGATGCTCGTTTCGACACCGATGGTTCACCGGCAAAACCGTAAGTGGTGGCACGGCTTTGGTACAAAATGATATTGATTTTGAGTGAGGGGAGGAGTTTGGCGATGAGGTGTGTTAAGAAACAACTAAGCGCAACTATTTATGGTGCCCAAGATGCTTGTTCGATACGCATATAAGATTTTGGAAACTCCCGTGATTTTGTGGCCGATGATATGGATGTGATTTGGTGTTTAATTGACAGCTAAATCATGCACATAATTAGCGCATGAAATCACAATTGTGATAGGAATTTATCTTTGATTGGTTACGAGATGGACGTATGGCTATTAATTTCATAACAAAACTTATATTATTATATTAATATAATTAATTTCAGCTGCTTCACTCGTTTTTCTTGTATAACTTTTAACCTACAACGTTTTATAAAAATACGAATATACTGTTGAGACGAACTTATTTTTCTCTACGTTTTGACCCAAGTTTTATAAAAAATGGAGTAGGGCCAAATATAATATATTATATTATATTATCACTAACGGTCTCTTATAATACTAATTAGTCGCCTAGATCTCATACTTCAAATAATCATGTTGTTCATCACTTGCTCGTTAACTAGCTTTAAATATATGAATATCCATCTCACATGCTATTGGTTCATTTTACTAATCAATGAGCCATTTCATTTACTAATAAATATGAACCAACATATTTTATTTTTGTAAAAAAAAAAAAAAAAACGGGATATTACATTTAGTGTCACAACAATTATTATTATTTATTATCATTATTATTATTATATAAGGGCAAGTGATAAGGTGTTTAAAACCTGTATTGTTTAAAACAAACATTTTTTTTAATTAAAAATTTGGGGAAAATATGCTATGTTACATGAGAACCATTTCACTGTCCCACCACCCTGATAGCTCCTAAATACCACAAGCCTGTTGGAAGACCCAAAAAGAAGAGAAGAAAGCCTGTTACTGAGGTGGAAGAGGTTAGACAGTTGTCAAAAGCTATTAAAAAGGTACCAAAATGCCAATGAAGGGTACAACTATCGCATGCAAGATTTGCAAGGGACATAACAAAAGGACTTGCAAACAAGCTGTTGGTTCACAAGGTGGGGGTTCACAAGCTGCTGGTTCACAAGCCGGGGGTTCACAAGTTATGTAGTTTTCAGTTTAGTGATGCCACTTTGTGTAACATCACAAAATTTTTCCCCAAATTTTTATACATAAAGCCCTCATTATATATATATTTTATCCTTAATTTTAGGGGTGAGCAAATGTCGGTTCGGTTCGGTTTTTACATATAACCGAAACCGATAACCGAAGTTCGGTTTTAAGAAAAACCATAACCGTAACCGATCGGTTACGTCGGCTCGGTTAATTCGGTTAATATGTCGGTTATCGGTTCGGTTTCGGTTATGTTCGGTTAATATCCAAACATAAAACTTGTGCAAACTTGTAAACTTAAAATAATTAGTAAAGTGTTTGGACCTTTTTCAAGAATACAAATATATATGAAAACCCAAGTAAAATACATGAAATACCGAAGAAACAAATAAAAAATGCTTCAACTATATGTCTATATGGATATACATGAAAAATACATGAGTTATATAAAAGATATATTTCAAGTACATAGATGTATATGAAAGATACATGAAATATACCAGAAATACATGAAAATATGTTCCAAATACATGTATATATGTATGAAAAATACTTAAGTATATAACTATCGGTTCGGTTTCGGTTATTTCGGTTACGGAAGAAGGAAAAACCAAAACCGTAACCGAATGGTTCGGTTTTGGCCATATGTTAACCGTAATCGATCGGTTAATTTGGTTTCGGTTATTTTCGGTTTGGTTATCGGTTCGGTTTTGGTTTTTTTCGGTTATCGGTTTTCGTATGCTCACCCCTACTTAATTTTATACAAATATGCCTAACACACAACCTATATATATATATATATATATATATATATATATAGAAATGTATATATAATAATAATAATAAAATAATAATATTTCATATTTCATTTAATGGTAAAATATATAATTATGTAATACTTGGACACTTACTTGAGCCCAATCAAACCCAACAAATTCTTGTGTGTTTCTGGAGGCCAAGAGCTGAGCCCACAGCATGGCCCAAGGCCCATCAGGCGCGGCCCAAACCACCGGCCCAACTCCCTTCTCCTCCCCCCCTCGTACCTGTTTAAAATATATATATATATATAACCAACTAGACTCGAACCCGAGTCTGGTTCTGGTTCGAACACAACAAGCATCAACAACACCACTGAGCCACGTAGACGATTGGTGATGAACCTGGATCAATAAAGAATTTAAACCTTCCTTGTTACTGCACAGTTGACTCGTAAAAAGTCAACTACGAGCCTAGGCTTTCCAAAACAACAATCAATCAGCAAATTAACTTCGATTCAATTATGGTAGGATCGAAATCACCTCTCAGCGACCTCCACACACTAATTTTTCAGTCAAAACATACCAAATTTTAAGGGCAATCACGCGTTTTTAATTAAACAAGGGTCAAACATACTAAAATCACTAATGCGTGTGTAATTGTATAAATTGGAACCTCCCCTATGACCTATAAGTGCCGAACATACTCTCTCAAACCTCAAAAACCTATGCCATTCTTCGTAATCAAAGAAATCAAGCCTCGTTGACTTTTTGTTTGACTCTCGTTCATCCTTAGTTATCGACCTGTAAGTATCAATTAACTTTATGTTTTTATACCTTGATACTAGACGATCAATAGCCCTATGAATCTTGAGGTTATTGATCGTTAATTTGTTGAATTAGATAAGCTAGGGTTCATCTTGTTTATTTGGGGAAGAACACGATGTTGTTATAGTTATCAAACACAAATCCAACACAACCACTGATCTAGATCAAGTGGTTGTGTCCGTTTTTGTTAAACAGGAACGTGTGGGTTCGAGTCCCCTTTCAAACGGGTTTTAATCCTTTCTTTTTAAATATATATAAAACTGATTTCACTAATTGTATATAATTAAATAATCAGATATCAAACGTTCTCAGGGTCTAGACTAGTTGGTCTGGGCTTGTGATTTAAAACACATGAATCGGCCAAGGGCCCGGGTTCGAACCACGGCATCAACAAACATTCTTTTTATTTAAACTTATATATATATATATATATATATATATATATATATATATATATATATATATTCCTTTATATTTTTTTTAAATTCATTTTAAAATACTAAAACTCTTTTAAAAATTCTACAAAAATCATTTTATGTTAATCTAGTGAAAAAGTAACATACAATTTTTAGTTTTCAAAAAATTTATTTATTTAATATATATAATAAATAATTCAAGTTTATTCTATTTTATTTATAAAATTCTATAAAAATATCAAAATAATTTTATAAATTTCCACAAAAATTATTCTGACTTTGTATAACAATAAACTTTTCTGAAATAATTTTTATTTCTGAAAAATCATTTATTTAATATTTTTAATCAATTTTTGTTAGTTTTAATCATAAATAAATCATAATAAATTCATTTTTCAATATTTTTGCACCAAAATTTTATATAAATTATTTCTGATTATTTGGAACAGAAATATAATTTTTAAATTAATAATTCTGTAAATTTAATATTTTTAAATATTAAAGTTATATTTTGACAATTTGAAATAAATAGATTTAATATTCTATTTTTAAGAAAATAATTTTATAAAAATTATTTTCATACTTAAAACTTATTATTGTGACCATCTTTAATTTAAAAATTACAAAAAGACTTTTGTTTATTTATTTCTCAAATTGCTCTTATTTATTAAACATTTTATTTATTAATCAAACGAGTACATATCCCCAATTCGAAACCCTATAATATATTTGTAGACTAGAAAGACTTAGGCATATTTATTACCTTAATTATAGGGTAATACTTGGCATCGTTGGGCAACACATATTCTATTTTCACGAGACTTAACATTTTGCCAAGGTGAGTTTACATAGCCCCTTTTTCTGTTTTACATCTTGGGGTGAAACATGTTTAAACATTTTATACTATCATTTACTCATATTTACTTGTGATTCAATTACATCATCATTCTATCATTTTACTGTAACAAAAAGACACAGTACGATCATTAACAATGATCAAGCCGCCTGTTTAGATTATAGCGCTATAGGTCTGACAAACCCATCCCCCCGCATAAATTCAGGGATGATCGATAACAGTAACAACATTTAACTAACTTGCGAGTTAGTCATCAGTCGACACAAGGTTTGATTGTACAAAGACGCATTGTTACATGTCGGACTCATACTCTATCATTATACAACTGTGAATGTTGTACAAACTATGGTTATCAATTATATTAAAAAACCTATGTATTCTCACCAACTTTTGTTGACCCAAAATATTTTCAAACTTAACATGTTTCAGGTTCTACTTGCTTGAAGATTTGAGTTAATGCTTGAAGATGTGTGTATAGTGTTAATCAATTTGATGTACGAATTCTTGTAGAACAATTGTATGTAATTTATTTAAATCAATTAATGAAATTTATTATTCACCATGAGCTACTGAACAATCATCAATACGTGACATCCCGATGTTTTCGCCATCGGTTGGGGTGTTACACTTTGTGTATTAAAATTGGTCATTTTGGTGGTTTTCTAACTTGACTAATATGGTATGGTGTTATGGTATGTATTTGACAACTATGATATGGTCTTTTGGTATGTATTATGACTGGTCACTTTGGTATGGTTTTATGTTTATTTTGGCAGTTTAATGTATTTTGAGTGGTTTGTTTTTGTTTGTTTTGTTTTTTTTTAGTATGGTGTTATGACCATTTTGGACCAAACATCAGGGGTCATTTTGACATAGAACAATGTATTACCAATATTCTCACAGCTTGACTCTTATGTGGTAGTTTCATTAAATGAAGTACATTTATTAGGTCAGTGCGTAGATTTCTAGTAGATATAAGACTTAATTGTTCAGCTAATTTAAATGACCCAATATTGCAATACATTCATGCATTCCAAGTTCAATATTCATCTCTAAAATGGATAGGCAAGTTGTTGTTGTTATTGCATTACCTGCATTCCACAATGTTCAAATTGTTGATGGAAAGACTGATTGAAAGGTTGATGAAAAGGTTGTTGAAGAGGTTGAAGATAATTTTGAAGATGTTGAAAAGGTTGATGAAAAGGCTGTTGAATAGGCTTATGGAAAGGCAGTTGAAGAAGAGGAGCTTGACCCATGTAGAGACTATGACCCAGAGGTGTTGAAGAATGCATGAAATTATTCCAACCCAGGGGAGGATGATTGATACCATGATCCCTATGAAGGAGAGCATGGAACAGATTCGAACTATTGTTTGGATGACGATTATCATTGGAAGTAGGCTTGTTGTTTCCTGACTTGGACTTATGTGTCATGTTTCATCATGTCTTTCATGTATGCACTAGACTACTTTAACTATCTACTTTTTCTGCTTTTGTATGTATATGTTTGTTCACAAGCATGGTTCTTGATCATTACAAACTTTCATTAATCATTATAACAAAATCATGATGATTACAAAACAACCTAAATTCAAGATTTGCAAACATACATTGATCATTCAACCATCAGTGATCATTACAATAAGAAATACCATACATTTCATGGTTCTTGATCATTACAAAACAACCTACATTCAACTAAAACATGATAAATACATGATGATTACAAACCAAGTCATCCATAGATAAGTTTCCAGCTTCTTGTTCTCGGATTTGAGTGTTCCAACCAAGGTCTCTAAAGTTGTGTTCTTGAGTGTCGTTTTTCATTCTCTTCACTTTCGTTGATAGAGTTCATCAAACTAGGAATCTGACCCAAGGGTATTTCCGCCCAACAAACGAAAAGGCAACTCCTTCCCTTCTTGTTGCGACATAAAAAACTTCTACGAGGGTTTGTAGAGGTCGAAGACACACATATTGTAGTTGGAGCTCCACAATTGCAGAATACCATCGTCGATCACCTCTTTCTATCGATTTGGGAATTAGGGTTTTTTTTGAAGAAATGTGGTGTTTGCAGAGTTTCAATCGTTCCCTGTGAAGAAGAAAGGTTAAATATGTGTTTTTTTAACGTTTAGACGTAAATTGACCTAATTGCCATGAAGTTAACTGACTTTTCTAACTGAGTTGAAAAAACTGTCCAAAATGGCACCAAAATGAAAGTTTCGGGTTAACTGTGATAAAAGTAACTTTTTTTTTGTCTAAACAAACATTTTGGGGCAAACCTCAGAGACCAAAATGGCAGTTTACTCGGAATTTTATGTTAATATGGGTTAGGTTATACTCTAAAGATATTAGACCAGCCAATACAGAGTTAAAAATATTGGCTATTATATAAATAGGTTGTTGCCATTGTTTATTGAATCAAATTCAATATTTTGTAAATGTAGGTGTGAGTATTTGACATGATTGGTGAAATTTGGGGCACTTTTGGTATAACTTTTTTTTTTTTATAAAGGAAAGCATCGATGATGACATGGCATGGCACATGCACGTTCCTCCGCGATTTTTAAATAGTAATAACATTTTTATGTGGCATTTTTTTTTTTGAAAAAAAATACACCAATTAACGAGCGTCTTATTATCTTCCAACGAGTACCATAGTGCTATAAAAACGACTTTTTTATGTGGTGATTAATGAAATAGATATTTAAATTAAGAGAGAATTACACAGATTGTCCTTTAGTTATACATGAAATTGCATCCTATGTCCTTTTTTCAAATTTTTAACACCTTATGTCCTTTGTTTTATACACTTGTTACACCCTATGTCCTTTAGGCCAAACCAAGTTAAAAAACTCGGTTAAGTTGCTCACGTGCCCCTCACGTGAGGGGCAAATCTGTCAATTCACCCTTGTTAAAGGAAAATTTGTGTAATAATAATAATAATAATAAAAAACAAAAAGTTCAGTTGCCCAAAACCCATCAACCCAAACCCACATTTACTGGTACTGTCATGTAAACCCGAACTCAGTGAAGAGACCGAAGAAAATGTCATAAACCCACCTCCTGAACACATAATCCTTCCTCCTGATGCCACTGTTCATGACCTTAAAGTTGAAGCATCAAAAGCATTTCAAGAAGTTTATTTGATTATGAGACGGTTCCAAGCAGAGGAGGTTGTTGGATATAGAGGTGTTGATGAATCCACCCAAATCAAGCTTCTGGTCGGGTCAAACATGGAGACAGTGGTCAACCCTCCGCCTCCCTTTAACCCACCGCCTACATCACCACCGCCTCCCTCCAACCCTCCGCCTACATCACCACCGCCTCCCTCCAACCATCCTCTGTCAATTAAGGCTTCATTCAATTAGGGCTTCAGTTTAAGAATCCCAACCATCCTGTGGAGAGAGAGAGAGAGAGAGAGAGAGAGAGACTTAGAGAAAAAAGGAGGAGCCGGAGGCCTCTAACGCCGGCGTACAGTGGTGGCGAACGACGATTAGGTGATTCAGTGGTGGTTCGTCATGATTATAAAGGCGGTGGTGGACTCCGAGGGGTTCCAATATCACGTTCTCTCTCTTTCTCTCTCTCTCTCTCATGGGTGTGGAGGTTTTTGGGGGTGGTGGTCATGGCTGTGGAGGTAGGGGGAGGTGGAGGCGATGGTGAATGGTGGTGGTCTAGACTTGAAGATTAAAAGGAGGAGTTGACCTGGTCAACTTACCAGTCAATTCAGATACATAAGGGGAGAAGACATGGAGTGGTGAATTGACAGATTTGCCCCTCACGTGAGGGGCACGTGAGCAACTTAACCGAGTTTTTTAACTTGGTTTGGCCTAAAGGACATAGGGTGTAACAAGTGTATAAAACAAAGGACATAAGGTGTCAAAAAATTGAAAAAAGGACATAGAATGCAATTTCATGTATAACTAAAGGATAATCTGTGTAATTCTCTCTTAAATTAAATACAAGTATAGAAAATAGTCTGAAGACATAGAAAGTTACTATCCTACAATCTTTTTAGTCGTTAGCAGTTAGATCATGTTTATTTATCCTTAAAATGGATCTTCATTGTTTACTTATTGATTGTTTTAATCACTGAAAATTGAATATGTATGTCAATCATTAACATATGTTCATTTTTAACATCAGAATCACCTACCATCATCATTATCATCATCATGACATATCATTTGATACCAATTTGGTTTTTTTTTTCAGGTTCACATCGCAACTTTAGAGTGTATTGATAAAGTGACAGTTGTACAGAGACGAGTGTTGATCATTTACAAAAAAATCTATAAAACGACCATTCATTTTTTAGTACACGCATTTTATCACTTCATATTAGTTTTGTCTACATGGGACGCTCCTGGGGGTAAACTAGTATACAATGTATAGAAAACTAAATTGTGTTTAAGTGGGTTTACAAAAAACTAGTATATAATGTATAGAAAGTAGGGATGAGCTCGGGACGATATCGGTACCGAACCGATACCGATCCCGACATACTGATACCGAAAAGTCCAAAAAACCAATACCGATACCGATACCGGTATGGTATCGGTATTTTGCCTTAAAATACCAATACCATACCGATCCCGTACCGATACCGATAATACCGAAACTGAAAATCCATAAATATGGGTACCGATACCGATCCCGAAACCCCTTGGTTCGGTATCGGTTCGGTACGGTACGGTATCGGGATCGGGACGGGAATGGATCGGTATTCGGCCTTGTATGCTCATCCCTAATAGAAAGCACCCAGAGGATAATCTAGTTTAGTATGTTTATAATATAAAAGCTTTAGGAAAAGTGGTCTTACCGTTTGTTTTGTGACCGGTTCCGTCACAAACACGTGATAGGAAAATCCTTGTTCATATTTAAAAGGGTCATATGACCATTGCGAACCCAAATTTAGAGGTGCACAAAAAACCCGGAACCGGGTATTAAAAAAACCAAAACCGACCCTACCCAGAACCGGAATCGACCCTATCCGTCGGGTACGCATAGGGTATAGATTTATGTGTAAAAAATCACACCCGGAACCGGACCCGGTTATACCTAGTTTTTTAATACCCGAAACCGGGTTTTCCTAATACCCGGTTCATGACCCAATTTAGAATTAGCCAAGAACCCAATTTATGAACACCAACCTATATGTTTTCTATGTTTTTAAATGTCATGTGTTAGTACTTAGTAGTATTTCAAACCTTTAATATATATATATATATATATATATATATATATATATATATATAGGGGAAAGTTAATTTGAGAACACCTATATTTCGTGCGAACCGTGAGAACGACATCTAAAACCATTCAAATTCAAAATTTCTTTTTACACTTGTCTTTATTACTAAAATACAATATCAAAAACACAATTTACGCGTAAAAATTCAAACGTATATAAAAATAATTTGTTTTTACACATGTGTAAATTTACTGTTTATACATGTATAAACTGTTTCATTTACACATATGTAAAAAGTTAATTTGAAAGTGTTTTGGCAAGAAAAGATAAATTATTTGTAAAGAAAATTCATTTATTAATGTTGTATTTTGGTTATAATGAGATTTGTATTAAAAAAAATTGATTTTGATTAATTTTTTACTTGTTCTCACGGTTCTCACAATATTTAGCGTTCTCAAGATAACCCTTCCCTATATATATATATATATATATATATATATATATATATATATATATATATATATATATATATATATATATACTAGTAAGAAACCCGCGCGATGCTGCGGTGGCAGACAATTTACAATGTAATACTCGTTTTCTATTAATTTATCAATCGCCTCGTGACATATTGTACATACATAAGTTAGATTTTGTATTTATGTAATACGTTACAACTCAATTTAGTTAATTTAGCAATCCTCGCGTGCTACGTACAACATGCAGATTTTTGTTATCTAATTCCGAAATAAAGAAATAATAGACGTCCGTAATTGACTTCTACTTTACGAAAGACAAAATTGAATAACTAAGCATGTTGTAAAACCGTGAAGGAATACGGGTATCAATGTATCATTACGCTAAAATTTAGAGCATTCACAATAGAGACCCTATTTTTTGGGTGAGAAAACCTTATAATTTGTTGGGGGGTTGAAAGTGATTGTGAGTGAAGAAAATGGGGAATCTACAGTATGTCAGTATATATTTGGTTTTTTGGGAATCTTTTAGGGAAAACAGGAAAACTGTATTTATTTTTTAATATTTGTTGAAAGTGGTTGTGAGTGGAGGAGAGAGAAACTTTAATGGGGTTTAATGTAATATCTGGTTGTGATTGGTTGTAAGTGGATAGGGATGAGGATTCTATTGAGAATCCTCTTACACATCAAAATATATTGAAAATATAAAATACAACAATGTAAAAGATATATATCTAATTATGGATTGAAGGTCTATGTGGTTCAATCAGAATTTGATTACCATCTCTCATAGCTCCGAATTGAATGGTCCTTGAAGTGAACTGTGAACTACAAAGTGAAAATGATGGTTATGATACTAATTATGTGTTTGTTAGTTAACGGCCATCACATATTTTTATGATACAAATTTTGATATACAATCTTTTTCAAAACTACATAATGCAAAATTGTTACACTTAACTAATTAAAGAATTATGGTTCATAAGTTCCTTGGAACTCAGTTGTTTGATAATGTTCTGTCTATCTTTTTCTATTCTACAGATGATGACGACGTTGAATGAAGATTGGTGGGAATGTAATAGAGAATTAATCTTGCTCTCTATGTTATAGCTAAGTTCATATGGAATAAAGAATTGTATGATTGTAGTATTGGGAACTCTTTTAACTTTCAAACATATCTGGATATCAAGTACCAAACCTTTTTGCTTAAAACGTACGATCTTGCTCTCTTTTGTTGTTCAACCAAACCTTTTTGTACCAAGTTATTTGTAGTCATTTGTCCTATTTGCAAATAGTGTAATGCCACAGTAAATATATTGGTATCAGGAGCCAAACTTGTTTGCTTGGAAAGTGTACAATCTTGCTACGGTTTTTGTGACTTTATATACTTTTATTTATGACGTTATATAATGTATTTTACTATCACTTACAAACCACTACATTGAAAACAAATGTTTGTGAATTTTAACTGATAGTAATTTTGTGGGAGTACTCATATCTTGACGGGGCCTTTAAAAGGCTAATAGTAAAAAAAAAAAAAAAAAAAAAAAAAAAAAAAAAAAAAAATGCTTGTAAAGGACTAATGACAATGAAAACCAAAATATAAAAATCCAACTTGTAACACTCGCTGGATTTTAGGAAAAGCTTAGTGACCAAAACTTGAATTAATGATATTGGCATTAAACGACCATTACACAATAAACGATAGTCAAATACAATAGACAAATAATAATCGATCAAATTATAAAAGACAACATGCAAATTGTTAATAAACAAGTTAACGCAAACCCGCGCGTTGCAGCGAGATGTTGATAATAAATATTGTTAGAATTAATATATGAGATGCGAAAATTATTAGTTTTATAAAATGTAATTTTTCTTTTGAAGCAACGATGGACACGTTAACTCGGTCATTGCAAAACGTTTAGTGTATTAAAAATAAATATTAGATGTTAATTTGGATTTAGTTATTTTTTCAAATTTTGTGGAATGTTGAATAGTTAGATGTATGGTCTATCATGATTCATAAAATAAGTTCAATTTTGAAAAGTAAATTATATATCAAAGGAATTTCTATACCATGGGGAGGTTATGTGCTTGATCATTAGGGATGACAAAAAAACCCGAGCTTAATGGGTATACTCAAAACCTGAAGTATTTGGGACGGACATACCCTATACCTGACGGATTTGGGATTAGAAAAAAAATATTTCGCGGGAATGGGACAGATATGGTATTAGGCAATACCCGATCCGATTACCCGAAACTGAATACCCGTTTGCCCAAAACATATACCCAAAACTTTATAAGTTACATATATATTTTTTCTTAACTATGTTTTAGAAATGTTTCATTTTAATAGATTCATTATTTGAAAAATAGACTTTTCTTTTGAAAGTTATATTTTAATGACATTATTAATTATATTTATATGTTACAAAATACAAAAATACTTTTTGAGATACATATTATTATATATTTACGTTTTTTTTATTATTTTGATGATGATAGGTATATTATTTAGGATTAGGATCAAATACACAGTGAAAAAAATAGGAAGTCGTAGGAATTGTATCAAACGGACTCCGATTGAACTCATTCAAACGACATTGGAATCGTCTTATCAAACCCTACGACGTTAGTTTTTAGGTCTTCGTTTTTTGGGGTTTTAGCATATAGCTTTTAGTATATGCGTTATATCATTGTGTCTTTTATGTACCATTGTGTCTTTTTCTTATTTTCATCATTGTGTCATTTTTCCAATTCATTGTGTCTTTTTTCTTCAGCATTGTGTTATATTTTTTGGTACTGTGTTATATTTTGTGGCTTATTGTGTCATATTTCATGATCTATTGTGTTTTTTGTATTATTCTCACCTTTCCCATTTTTTGTAGCCTTTATAGAATAACTCAACCCATATTATTTATTACAGTTTAATATATTTTAAATTTTAAAACATAAAACTATAAAAGAAAGTAAAATATATATACACATTCGAATCCCAACGGGTATACCCATACCGTAGGTATGCTCTTATAATACCCGACATAAAACGGGTATGGGATAAGATTTTATAACTGTGTATGGGTATGGTATTAGCCAAACCCAATCCATACCCGAACCGTTACCACCCATATTGATCATGTAAAATAATTAGTTTACCTAAATCCAATGTTTAATTAACCTAAATCCAAATAACCTGATAACATCATAGATGATTTTGTAATTACACCAACTACACCAACTATTAGAACACTACAACATGTTAGATATGAAAGAAAAATAACAAAATAAGGTATTTATTAAATGCAGAATAAATCTTCTCAGAGCCATAAACCACCATCGCCATCTGCCACAACCGCCAATCTAGTATTTTTCCGACGAACCTTCAGATTGACGGAAGATATAGACGGATACGAAGATGAAATCCTTTCATCTTGTCATCGGCCGTCCAAACACAGCCATCCACCGTCTCTCACACGCCCATTCAAACAATCACACACACAAATATGTGGAAGTTTAACGGTTCCGTCACCGGAACTCAACGCACACATCCTAGTTTTCCACCGTCTCCGTCTTATCGATCACCGGCAAGAACACTAACACCGTCATCCCGTAAAGCCGAGCGTGTAACCACAAAAGAATACATTTGTTGATTTTTCTAGATATCTAATTTTGCCAAAACTGTTTCCTTACCTCTTTCATCAAGACATCATCAACTCAGAAAACATGAAAGAATTTTCTTTTTTAACATTGCCATAAAACAATATAAAACAGAGCAAAAATTTTAATGTTTGCAAAAACAAAAGTAACCATTCTTAGTGATGAAATTTAAACATACTTATAGATTAACATGAATCCATATATGTACTCTTTAGAATTGTCAAATAAAAATCCACAAACAAATTGTAAACATGAAAACGCATGTGTTGCTGATACCATACAAATAGAGAAAAGAAAAATAAAAAACACCCGGATAATAAAATGAGAAGGGGAGACAGAATCGATGAGTTTAGAAATAAGAAAAATGTTTGAAACATTGACAGTGGTATGGTGTCGGGCGGTGGTGAAAAACTGGCGTAATGAAGCGGTTATATTGAACCAAAGGAAACCGTTAATTGCATTAACACCGTTAAGGAAAGCGTTAAGTTGCTAATTGTTATTATATATAATAATGATCAAACTATAAAAGACAACAGGAAAATAAACAATTAGTCAATAGCATCTTGGTGTTCTGTTCAACAAGCCTGAATAGCATAAGCAACACATGTTCCTTATCCGACCCTTTGCCAAATGCCTCAAAAAGTCGGGCATCAGCAAGCACGATATCACCCAAGTAAACGAACCAACTTCCCCAAGATGCATAAACAATATTTCTTGCAAGTGCTAGTAACTTCTAAACATATTCTTCAGGTTCATGCCGTATAAAAGCGTAGTATTGTGAGACAAATGGCAGAGATTTATTCTTGTAATTACGAACTAACTTCCTATATTTTTACATACAACGAAATTTTATAAATTTAAATTTTTTACGCAAGTGTTGATACTTGAAGATCCAAAACAAAATGGTATCGACCCAGTTTTTGCTTACCCATGGCAATCCGGGCAACATCTACAATAATCGTAAGTGTTCCTACATAACTATGATAACAAATATTTCATAGTTATTTAAGAAAAGAAGCAATAAGATTCTATTATTCTAACATGCACCTATCTAATGAATTACACTTTGTTTGATAACTAATATTTGTTTGATTTTCCATCATGAATAACCGAGTACCATACGTGATAAATGACAGTAAATAGTGCAAACTTCTTTTTAAAGATTTTATAAAGACAACTGAATTGTGTTGAAATGCTTACAGTTCAAAATAATATTTAATCATAGCAAGAAGAAAGTGAGTACAACAACCCTTTCTCTTGTTTGACTCTTTTTCATCAACCATTTTAGGAACTCTTGTAGGTTGAGGTCTATGAAAGGGACAAAAGTAAAATGCAGACTAAAAGTAAAAAATTACAGATTAAAAAAGCTGAAAATGGGCCTGAAGGTTTTGGTCCTTTATCAATTTGACTTCCAATTGGTTTAATTTGAAAGTTGAAAAAGACTGGCATGTGAAGAGAAAAGGATAAAAAGAAATACAGGTTAGAAGCCTAAAATGGATTTGAACAATTTGGGTAAAGCAAAAGTTGGAGCAAAAAAACCTTAAATACATTCAAATTTTTATCTTTGTCAAGTGGGAAGAAACTAATATAGAAACCGTAAATTAAAATCATTAGAAAAATAAAAGATGGTGCAAACCTCAATTTCAACAGAAAGTGAACTGCATAAACGATTTCCCCAATCTACTAAAGTTGTGAATTGTATGGTTAGAAATTGTGGCCTTCAATATATTTGCGCATAGTTGTTACCTTTAACTTGTGTTTCCTCCAACCTTAACCGGAAAATGAATTGATAATTAAATAACACAAAAAGCATTAACTCAAGAGAATGACATACTGAATACACTTATCATTTCACTTTTGTCATATTTGATTTAATGACATAGAAAAATACACTGTTTGATCAGTTCATACTGGATTATTATATTAGACATTTTAGTTGCTTACAATATACATCTAGGTTTAAGATCATAAAACCCTAAGCTTATTGTTTGACGTGTTATATACATTTGACATGTTCCCAATAAGCAAACTAATTTTTATTATTTGGCCCATTTGTGATAAGCCCAACCCAAAACGACACATTCATGACTAACCGGGTTGAAATTTCCACATGTAAATACACATGTACAAGCTTGCATTTGTTGGACATCATTCAAAATTCTGAAATATGAAGGAAAAGAAACTCACCTAGGAAGATAGTACAACGGAACAACGTTGGTGCATCCCATGAACAAAACCAGATTAGGATGGCTCACACGCCCAAACCACCATTTGCCCAAATATTATTAACTGGTGGCTACCGAAACAATTGAGAAATAGTTAATCAAGCATGTGATGAAGGTTTAAAAGAAAATACATAATCAACCTCATAGATCATCATAAAGGTTTAAAAGAAAATACATAATCAACCTCATAGATCATCATAAACCTCTTTATTTTTAGATGTTACATACCCAAATCAGTAAACCATATAAGCATAAATCACAATGGAGACTACTATTTAATAAAATTGATAAATAATGTTACGTCTAATTATTATAAAAATTATAAAAAAAGCTTTTCTACAGTTGCAAACCCGCAACTTTTGACAAATAATATGAGAAATATTTTAAACAGCACCGACATGACACCTTGATAAATGGACTGAGAAAACGGTCTAATCATGATAACAATCAAAGTTTAAAAGAACGGAAACGAGCCTCGAGGCGAACCAAGGCGTAAGCTCGAGGCGCAGTCAAAAAATAAATATAAAAATTACGTGTCTATAAAATATAAAATACTTGACCTAGAAAAGTCTAAAACACCAAAAACACACATCAAAATAAATTAATTGACCCAAAAAGTCTAAAACACCAAAAAAACACATAAAAAACACCCTAAACCACCCGAGTCGTACCTAAGGCGCACATTTTCTTAGCGCCTCAGCCCTTAGAGGCGTATATACAATCTAAACCCCATGAGGCGCGCCTCATACTCGTTTTCATAGAGTTTCGCCTCGAGGCGCACCTCAAAACGTACGCCTCACCCGTTTTTTTAAACCATGATAACAATACATAGTGCGAAGGTGGAATTCCTACCACAACAAATATACATAATACATGAATTATTTTGCCAAGCATGACCCAAATAAAAAATATGTGGAGTAAATCAGATGAAACATCACAGACACATAACCATAAGATTTATCTAAAAATAATCATATTTGAAGAACAAAAAGTTATAACAGATACCATCAATTAAAAAACTCATCCTCAAGCCTTTTCAAACTATTTATTAACTAAATGACTTATTATTTGTTTTCAAACTGAAAACATACAATAAAGGTGAGACCAAAATTCTAGACTGTAAACATAAAATTGAATAACTAAATTTAGTTGTTCACCTTGAAGTATGAAAGACAGAGATGTTTCAAGTGGGTTTATTTTTTTTTATAAGAACTCCCCATGGCCTCAAGCTAGTATGCTTACTGCAAATAGAAACAAAGCTGGTAAAAACCCAACGGAATCATCAAATAAAATAGGTAGTAAGGGTAAAAAAAAAAAGTGTAGGCGTAATTTTCTTCAATTGCATGATCACCCCTAATCCCACTTGTAACCAATAATCCCTAATACCAACAATTTTAGTCACAAATAAACATTTATACCGATGCTTTTGGTCCAATGCATCCATACAATACTCATATCTGCATCAAAATAACAGATCTAACTGATTTTTGTACAAAATCAACACATATGGAACCGAACTCAAACTATAATAAGTTATAAAAATGATAATTAGTACCAAAAATTTCACAAAATCATCCGGTTGTAAGAAATCAGCACAAAGTATGACTTACTCGGTGGGATTCTTCTTTGATCTGTTGAAATAGTCATCTATCCAGTGACAAATGAACCTTTAGTCATCGTTAGGGTTTTGGATGACAAAATAGTGTTCTAAAGCAACACAAAGTAAGACTTACCCTTACAAATCTGCTGAATCCGGTGAAAATCTTGGTGAAATTGTGATGTTCTTGACTTACCAGAGAGAACCCTATGTGTATCTAAGAGGGTGTTTGGGATTGAGTTTGAAAACAACTTATTGACTTATTAGCTTTTTCAAAAAGCCAATAAGTCAATAACCTGTTTGTGTAACTCAAAAGCACTTTCTGTTTTGACTTCTGGCTTTTGCCTTTTAAGGGTGGAAAAGCTGTTTTTGAAAAGTTAGAAATTCTGGCTTTTGACTTTTGGAAAAAAATTACAAATTTACCACATATACAACCAATATTCACAATAAGTTAAGTGAAACACTTAAAAAAAAGACAATTTATTGACTTTTTGACGTTTTTCATCCAAAAAGCTAATCCAAACACTTTTTTTAAAACTCCTTTTCAAAAAGCCATAAGCCAATAAGCACTTTTGACCAAAAGCACTTTTACATTTCCAAACTCAATCCCAAACACCCTCTAAATGGGGGTGGATAACATTTGATAATGAATGAAACCCTAATGTGTATATATTCCGTGTTCTTTGTAAAGGGTTGTACATGATGCATCATAACTTGTGCCCTTTAAAGATTAAGAGTTTTGTGCAATAAAATATTACAATATGCTTTTAAGGCTTGTACCTTTAAAAGAAGTGGCAAATGACCATTCTTGCCCTTCCTATATGCTTATTAATATATATATAGGGGAAAGTTAATTTGAGAACACCTATATTTCGTACGAACCGTGAGAACGGCATCTAAAACCATTCAAATTCAAAATTTCTTTTTACACTTGTCTTTATTACTAAAATACAATCCCAAAAACACAATTTATGCGTAAAAATTCAAACGTATACGGAAATAATTTGTTTTTACACATGTGTAAATTTACTGTTTATACATGTGTAAACTGCTTCATTTACACATGTGTACAAAGTTAATTTGAAAGTGTTTTTGCAAGAAAAGATGAATTATTTGGAAAGAAAATTCATCTATTAATATTGTATTTTGATTATAATGATGCTTGTATTAAAAAAAATTGATTTTGATTGATTTTTTTACTTGTTCTCACGGTTCTCACGATATTTAGCGTTCTCAAGATAACCCTCCCCTATATATATATATATATATATATATATATATATATATATATATATATATAAACTTTAGTGCCACTGAGACCATGTTGGCAGTTGGTGCCTCGTGAGGTGCCTATTTTTAACTCTTTGAAAACTTGAGTCGTAATGGGCCTTTGTTTGGTCCTAGACAGTAGACATATCTTTATATTTGATTCAGTTGACTTATTCTGCATCAAGATGCATTGTCCATTTGTTGCCTAAGATCTCCACTTGATTTATGCTATCGTTTGACATCTTAATATTTGACACTTTTAATCGGCTACCTTGAATTAGACTGGAATTTTTGTTTTATATCTTCTTATATTATGAGGGTGTTTGGGATTGAGTTTGGAAATGTAAAAGTGCTTATTGGCTTATGACTTTTTGAAAAGGAGTTTTAAAAAAAGTGTTTGGATTAGCTTTTGGGATGAGAAATCGGTATACAGGGTATGGTTTTTTATGCTAGGAACCGGAATCGGAACCCGGTTCTTTTAATACCCGGTAGAAGTAATACTCGACCCCACTCAGAACCGGTTCCATACCCGGAATCGGGTATTGAAAAAACCCGGTGTGTGGACCTCTACCCAAATTAACCAACCAACCATTGAGTGACAAATAATTGCAGCCCAAACGTAACCCAAATCAACCAGTGTTTTAGATTCAATAGACGAACCCGAACCGGAACCCAAACCCAGTTTCTAGCCCTTTTCCAAAGGCCTTCATCTTAGTCAAAATGTAAAATCAAATTCCTGGCCTAGTGGAGTGGGCTTGACACAAATAGCCCAAAGGGTTTATAATAAATCCTGTACTTATTATTAACTCAACGGAAAAAACAAACCTATTCCGCCGCTGCCGTCGTCTCCGACTAAACTGTCTTTCATTTACTTAAGAAGCAAATAATAGGTTAAACGATGCCTCGAACAACGACCTTAGAAACGCCTGGCTGTCCTCCACTTCGTGCCATTACATTCGATGTTCTCGGTCTCATCAAAGGTCACTTTCAATTATTATTATTATTATGATTTAATTTTGATTATATGTTTCTCTTTCATTATTATTATTATTAATATTATTGGTGTGGTTTGTGATTGTAGTTACTGAAGCTCGGAGTAAGGAACGAGGTGTTGCTAAAGTAGTAGAGCGCTGGGGTGAACCGGATGCCTCTCGGTGTGTGCTCGCCGCTTCCATTAATGACCGTAAAGCTGATCCTGTATGTCCTCCATTACTTATTATTATTATTATGATGATTTATTATTCTACATTTTGTTAGGTATCAGCTACCTATACGCTACGTAGAATAGTTATGAGCTAGCTATACACTGTAAGAAATTTTAAAAAATATTTTATGTGTATATTTTTACTAAAAAAGTAAAATAAAAATTACAAAAATCTCGCGATTTCCCGTAGTGCAATGCTGGCTATTAACAACTATGGTTTGTAGTATGATTTTTTGTATATGTAAAAGTGTTAGATAACAGATTTCATGTTTTTGTTCACAAAATAGCATTGTTCCTGATGATAGTTGAATCCTAAGCAGTTACTTTAGGTTGGAAATCTGTGGGATATCTGTTATCTGCCCTCTACAAAATATTGGTGTCAAACATCCGTCTGGAATACCGGTTCTGATACTATCGGCGATGTTGAGCAATATTTAGCCAATATTTTGGATGCCTTGGTTTATGTGGGCTCGGAGGAAGATTTCATGGCTTACGATTAGATCATGTTTCAAATATTGGCATTTTTGAGTTTTGACTTTAAATATTACTATTAATATTTAATATTATTTATGTTTTGTGTTATATATACATATATAAATTCTGCATTATATTAAAATTAACGATATCCCAGTGAACCTATATCTCAAATATCAACCCTAGATTGATATTTGATTTTAGATCGCATTAACTGCTTAGGTGGAATCAAGAACTGTATATAGGGGTTTCGTGTTTTGGTTCACAACATATGTCTATATATGAAAGCATATCAATTACTTAGGGTTTGTTTTTGGTTTGTGTTTGTCTTCATATAGATGTTAAATTCTGATAATGTATAAAGGTAGCAAGATATATAATTTAGGCTATAACAGCTTGCATATTAGGAGCGACTTTGTCGGTGGGCTGCACAAATTGTGGAGGCCTAACATATCGTGTTTGTAAACATAATGGTTTTTTAATCAAATCATGCTGTTTAGAGCATAGTTGTCAAAGGCGTAAAGCGCACTCAAGGCGCTTTGGTACCGCCTGTGGCCTAGGCGAGAAGCGCAAAAAAAGCGTGGGCCTGAGAAAAAAAAAAACGCAAATAATTTTTTTTTGGGAAAATCAACAAAATCACTAAAAAATAACCACCAAAATATCCAAATAATAAAACTGATGCATATGATCAGAAAACAATAATAAAACAGTAATACTAATGATCAGAAAACAATAATAAAACTGATGCATATGATCAGAAAACAATAATAAAACTGAAGCATATGATCAGATAACTGTAATACTGAAGCATATGACCAGAAGACAATAATAAAACATGAAAACTGCAACATGAAATAATTACTCATATGACCAGAAAACAGTAATAAAACTGTAAAACCTGAACTTTCACCAACAGAAAACAATAATAAAACTGTAAAACCTGAACTATCAAAAAAAAAAAAAAAAAAATCATTGCTTTATTTATCTAGGAGAGAAAAGCGGCCTAGGGTCGCTTCTAGGAATTTCATCGCCTAGGCGCCCTAGGCGAGCGCTTTTGACAACTATGGTTTAGAGCGCGTTTACTAATATTTTTGAGTTATTTTTTCTTTTTTTTTAACAGTTGTTAGCTGTTGCAAGGAAAAGTGGCGTGGTAAGTACATATTAACATCGTATATATTAGCCATCAAGTAATACTTGCTTGTTTAAGTATTTATTACATTGTCAGTTGCCTCACTACATTATCTGTGCAACACAGGTTGAGTTGCTTAGCCCTATTAATGGTGATATTCGACTTTCATTAGCTACCACCAACCAAACAGATGTTCAGTCTCAAGAAGATAACATCGTTGGATTGCATTTATTTAAAAAACAGCCATCCGAGTCATCGTCCAGGTATCTATTTAGATTATATACTTTTTTTTGAACATACAGCCTTGCTACATTTGTCTTCTGAGAATAGTCTGCATTACTAATTGCTCTAATGTGGCACTAAAAGGGTAGTTAGCTTCATTTTGATTCACAAGAATCATTTTAAGGAAATCTTGGACTTCAGAAAGAACTAAGTACTTCTGTTGATCACATATATTTTATAATAATATATGTTTGTATTATATTTTGTACTTGGTTTGTTATGATACTTGGAATGTTTGTCAACTCTGGTTAATTGAGCTTAAATTTTTAGTTGGACAATTTAATAAACTGAAAAGAAAATAGGAGAGAAATTGAAGCTATTTGGGTTTTTTGCCGCCAGTTGTGTGCTCTTATTTGAATTAAACAATTATTTTTGTATGAAGCTAAATCATCTGTCCATGGGTGTATTTGCTAAGTTGTTTTTAATTTGTTATTTGGCCATGCATTTTCAGTTTATTATACTTGTGGTTATATATGGTATCAAATTCGTAAAGTAAGCTTAGCATTTATAAACTGTGTTGTGCTTAAAAGTAGGTCATGCACATTGCTTACCTGCACTACAAAAGGGGTCACGACGATGAGATCTGTTATGATTCCAAAATCAATAGGGGATTCCACTTGTGATGATACGCCAACTACATGGAACGTCTGTGCTGCTGGTAATGTCTTGTGTTGTAAAGTAGATGAAAGCGAAAATTATGCCTTATTTGGAGGGTGAGGTTTTTTTTAGTTATTTTATTCTTATCATCATCTTTTTTATGTTTTAAAACTTGTAAAATAAGGTCATATAGTGGCTTTTAAATATTGTAACGTGACAAGTTTGCTGCACTTCAGGAAGGGAGTAGAGGTTAATATCTGGGATCTTGCAACACATACAAAAATCTGGACAGCAAAATCAGTAAGTTCATTTATTCTCCATTTACATATTTTTGGTTTTGGAGGTAAATGCTTCCTGAATTAATCTCACTTTGTTTACCATATGATTTTTGTTTTTGTAAATACATTGCAGCCTCCTAAAAACAGCCTTGGTATATTTACACCTACTTGGTTTACTTCAGCAACATTTTTGAGCAAAGACGATCACCGCAAGTTTGCGGCAGGCACCAATAGTCATCAGGTCACTTTCCTAAACCATATTAACTTAAAATTTTCATTTATATATTGTAGAGGTGACAATGTGACATTGTGACAATTACGACCCATTTTTTTAAGAATGGATTTATTGTTTTGTGTTTCATCTCTTAACTGGTCAAACGGGTTAAATAAAAAAAACTAGCTTGAAAGAAAACAATAGAAATGGGTTGAAAGCATTCCAAGTGTATTTTTTATTTTAATGATAAAACTTCTTAATAATTTAATCTATAATAAAAAAAATAATGTATCTTTTGGACAAAAAAGTATTTCGGGTCAACGGTCAACCGACCTGTTACGATTGGTATGAACTTTCAATCCCTTTGCCTCAATTATTTTTACCTTCCATTCAACCGCATGCACCGGTTATTCTGCCTTGAATTTCATGGTAATAATGTCATATTACTGACTGTAACGGTTTCTTGAGCAAGAGCTCCGACATATGATGTAACATCATTGTCAGTAGTTACTAAGTAAAATAGTACTCATGTAGGTACGTTTGTATGATATGTCTGCTCAAAGAAGACCTGTGATGTCATTTGATTTTCGTGAGACGCCGATCAAGGCAGTCACTGAAGATGAAGATGGTAACACAATATACATTGGCAATGGATCTGGCGATCTTGCATCTGTTGACATACGCACAGGTACATAGTTTTCTTAATATTAAAGTTCTTTTGTATACAGGTTATGATTTTTTTGCCCTTTTTGTTGAAAATTGTTTTAAGGGAAACTATTGGGATGTTTTTTGGGAAAATGCTCCGGAAGCATCAGATCGATAACCAGGCATCCAGATCTCCCAGTGATAGCCTCTTGTGGTGAGCTATTTTTTCAAGCACTTCATATTTTGTTGCAATCTTGTTATATGTTGACCGATGCAATATTTTGATTTATTTAAAAAATAATCTCATGGTGACATGACATTTCTGAAAATATTCTACCTGGTTAGAAGAAAAAAAATAAAAAAAAAATAATAAAAAAATGTTCACACGTTTTTAGGTAGGCAAATACTTTTTTCTTTTGAATATTTTACCTATAAATAATTTTTTTTTTTGACCAAGTGAACATGTTTGTGTAGGGCTTGACAGTTATTTACGCATTTGGGATATAAAATCAAGGCAGTTACTCTCTGCGGTATGTTATTGTAACATGTGCAAATTTCATACGGGTGCATATTATACTTTGAAATATATATATACCGGCAAGTCCAAGATTCATGAGTTCATGTTTTGGCATATTAACTTAGTTTAAGAATTAATGCAGGTATTTTTAAAGCAGCATCTCACAAATGTTGTCTTTGATTCTAATTTTGAAGATGAAGGTTAGTCTCTAGTTGGTTGTACTTATTTTGGGTTAACCGGGACCGTTATGGCCTACGCATTTTAACATTAATCTGCCTAAGCAGAAGTTGCAGGCTCTGTAGCACCTTCTCCAAGCAAACAAGAAATTGATGATGAGCCCATAGACAGAGATGAAGAATCCCCACCTGCTAGACAGAAAAAGAAGAAGAGATCAAAATCCCGCTCTTTAGATGAGAACGAGGACGTGGCAGTCTTATCTAAACATAAAAAGTCCAAAAAATCACGGAATTTAGATGGGGAAGATCAAGGGTCACACTCTGCTAAACAGAAAAAGGCGAAAAAGTCGCAAAATGTGGATGAGGATGAAGAATTGATCTCAGTTGAACATGAAAAGTCCAAAAAGTCGAAGGTCAAAAGCAAGGATGGGAAGTCAAAGAAGTCAAAGAAATCGAAAGGCGAAAGCATTGATGTATGATGATGCCATAAGTGAAAAAGTACCGAGGGATAATCAACAGTTTTGAAGTATCTGATTCAACCAGGTCCTTAAAAGGGCGTTTCTGGTGTTAGTGATGAGTGTTCTATGGGTGCTAAAGAATTTTATTTTTTTTAAGTTTTGCTGTTATGTTTTTCATTATTTTGTATAAACAGTTCCTTAACTTATTGGAAGATATTAGATGTGTTTTTATGTATCAAAATTAGATCAATCAATTACCTTTGCCATCTTTTACGCCGCAACAGACATCAAACAAGTCATGTGTCCATGTCATCCGATAGGTGACGGTACCCCTGGTTCATTTGGACACATATTAAGTTATTTACAACAGTGGCTCCTTTTAATGCACTCTGTGATTTGAGTAAACGAAATGTTTTCAAGATTTGTTTGGACTGTGAACCGGTTTTTACTGGTCGGACAAAAAAAACCTAATGACGGATATAAACACCTTACATACACAAACCTAAAACAAAAAAATACTCTATGTTTTGATCAATTTATACAAAAGTTTTTGAAGTCTTACAATAAGTAAAATAGGAAGTCCGAAGTGCAAAGAGTCATAATCAGATATCACACCGACTAGTTACCCGGTTCAAACTAGCAGATATTCTTAACTTGATTCAGTATACATGTTTATATAATAACATAAACTTATTTACATAACATCAGATGTTATTAATTCAATATCACAAAGGCCTATCTGATATCTTCAGATTAGAACGCAAGTTACCCAAAACCCACTTACACATACTTGAGCTTTAACAATGGAGTTTTGATCTTTTTAAGTTGACTGTACATATAAGCAAGCTACCCTTAACCCATATTAACAACAAATTCCAGGTTTTTCACAACTCACCAAATCCCACATTCAAATCAAAAGATTGAGCTTTAGGTTAGACTTAAGTCTTAACCAATGTTTAAAGCTCAAATTTAGTCATTTTTTGTATAAAAATTTTATTATGTTTAAATTAAATGACCTTTTTTCTGTTTATTACTGAATATAAGCAAACATGATAGCCAGATAAAAGGGAAAATGGCCAAAATAGCCCGTTGACGTGCGATTTGCCTAAATGGCCCTCTCCCCCCTCTTTGGAGAGTGGGGTCACGGTTCTCAACACGTCTGAGGCGTCTCCCGAGAGGCTTCCCATATAAACCAATACAAAACCAACACCTCATCAGACACTTTCTCTCCTCGCTTTCTCTCTCCTCTCTCCTCACTCTCTCTCTCCCTTTCTCTCTCCTGAACCCCCTTTGGTTTGTTTGATGTTAAAATCTTGAAGACGGAGCCGTCACCGGAGACGTCACCGGAAAAGATTCTTACCGGAGACGTCAGAAGCATCACTCGAAGACGGAGACGTCTCTCTTTGTGTTTTTTTTTCTTTTGGAGACGTCTCAATAGTCGGAGACGGCTTGAAGTCGCAGGTCGGAGACGTCTCAATAGTCGGAGACGGCTTAAGTCAGAGACGGCTTAAAACCGGTGAGTTCTTCGTCTTCTCCGGTGAGTTCTTCGTTTTCTCCGACGAAGTTTACTGTTTTTTTTTCTTGTTCTTCGTCTTCACCGGAGACGTCTCTGAGACGTCACCGAAGGCGTCTCTGAGACGTCATCGGAGACGTCTCAGGTCTGTCTCACGTCTCAGGTCTGTCTCGGGATCAACAACGACACGTGGCGGTCCTCTGTTGGCTGAAATGGGAAGCCTCTCGGGAGACGCCTCAGACGTGTTGGGAACCGTGACCCCTCTCTCCAAAGAGGGGGGAGAGGGCCATTTAGGCAAATCGCACGGTCAACGGGCTATTTTGGCCATTTTCCCCAGATAAAATGTACTTTCAAATGTTTTGCTTCAAGACAGAACCCATATGCCTCATGGTTAAACAGTAAGATAATATTGTTCTAACATTTAAGTAATTTTAAGGGTTGATCAAGATTCAATAACTTGTGTTGATGTGCGCATTCTGCTAAGGTGTTGGGAAATTTGAATCCAGATGATAGATGGGATACAAAGGTTTGGGTATTATTAATCTACAGATGTTTGCTAACTCTATATAATCAAATAACTGGTCCAATTAAACCTTTACTGATACCCCGATGTTGGCGACACTTCTTCCACTGGGACTTTGTTGCGGGCCGCATCAACATCCAACAAAGCCGGCAGTTAGTGAACCGAAAAGATTTTAAAATTAGGAGAGTGCAAACCAGTAAAGAGGCCTGGAGACTTGAATAGTGGGAAAATTGGTATTGAATGTATGTCCCACATCGGTTGGTTAGAGAAAGTACAGGAGCGAAGTGTGCTATTTAAAGGAAGCAGGTGTGACCTTTGAAAGGCACGCAGCCATGCAGTGAATACAAAGCGAACTATTCTTTCGCCTTTTACTAAAGAATACCGTGTATTCGCTGTGCAAAGTGGCATACGCCTATTTTTGGAGAGTCCCTTCTATAATTGAAGGGCTCCAACCGATTCTTAGTTATAAGTTATGTTTATTCAAGAAGCGTTACTAAATGAACTCTTTAGCTTGAAACCTGTTAGCCCGTAAAAAATCTCTTCAAGTTGTAGAGTTGCACATATTGGATTCTATGGCCCAAACTGGTCCGGGGTTAAAACTGGTTTTGGTTTTGTCGATGAAGTCAAAACACGGTTCTGGCCAAAAAAGGTTGGATTGGAACCGTTTTTTTTTTTAAAGGGGAAGTTTGAAGGCAAGTTTTAATTGCTTCAGGTTGGGTTCAAAGTATAATAGAGATATAGAGCGCATTCAACCCCAAGTGTCGATTCAGGTCCAAACTGGACCAGGCTGGGTTCGGGTTCAACACTGAGTTTGGTCATGGTGCCCAACTTGTTTTTTTTTTTTTTTTTGTACCTCTATCACCAGGCAGCATAGCATAGACTTATAAACAAATTCTATATATTTGAGAGTTTTATAGTTGGAACAAACTCCCTAATAACAAATATTTTGATGTTAAAGAAAGCACACTTCTTCTTCTACTTGGACCAACTGATATTAGGAATTCACACAACTAATTCGTGTTTACTAGCGGCACGGGCTCTTAGCATATCACTACCTACCAAGTGACAGAAAGTCAGAAACGATACTAATCCTAGATTATATGTGACTCGGTATCATAGGTCCAGCAGAATGAATCATATAGGGATCTGCAGGTTTAAAATTGAAAAAAGGGGATATACGAAGCCGTCCCACATTGGTTGTATAGAGAAAGTTATAGGAGTGAAACCTGTTACTTAATGCAAGCAGGTGGAGTTTGTAAGGCATGCAGCCACACAATGAGCACAAAGCGAACTATTCTTTTGCCTTTTACTAAATGCATCATTAAGTTCGAGTAATGACACACCCCTACAAGATTTGGTCAAATGTGTTACCCAACATATGTTTTTGGTTTGGTCAAGGTTTAAAACCATAACCAAGCCAATTTCTTTATTTGTAAAACAGGAGGCAATATTGTTTTATATTTGTGTTTTCGAGAAAACCTAAACATGTTCTCGGTCATTGTTTGTTTTAAGACTGAATCGGTTCTAAACAAACAATAAGTCGCAGTAGGGCATTTGCACATCAGACAGTGTCATCAACTATATGATGATATTTATAATTTTTATGAAAAAAAAATTGACTGTATCTTGTGTGAGCTTCAGCCTGCATAAGTAAAAGAATCAACTGACCAAAAGTTTTAAAAAATTGACACGTGGCTGGAAATTAAACAGTTTGAAATCCAAACAGGAAGCAATAGAGTAAGCTATTTAAAATTCAACTCAACCAAACAACTGGCTGCACCACTACATATTGTACAATTTCAAGCAGCACTATCACGTCACGGATTCAATAAACCGTAACTGATACCTGATTTTGGCGCCACTTCTGCCACCGGGACGCATTAGCCTCTAACAAAAGTGGCAATAATTGAATAGAAAAGATTTTAGGAGAGTCCTTGATTTGAAAGCAGTAAAGGAGTGTGGAGGCTTAAAAACTTGCAAAAGTAGTATTTGATGTTTGTCCCACATCAGTTGGTTAGGGAAGTTATAGGAGTGAAAGCCACTATTTAAAGAAAGCAGGTGTTGTCTTTGAAGATCACGCAGCCACGCAGTGAGCACAAAGCGAACTATTCTTTCGCCTTTTACTAAAGAATACCGTGTGCTCGCTGCATTAAGTGGCATACGCTTATTTTTGGAGAGACCCTTCTTTAACCGAAGGGCTCCAACCAATGTTTTTAGTTCAATTTTAAGTGATTTTAAGAAGCATATTGTCATCAATTATCTACAAAATTTTATGATGAAAACCATGTCAAGTTTTACAGTTTGTTATTTATTTATTATTGTTTCTTTTTGCAACTCTAATAAATTAAATTCTACACCAAGAAAAAAGAAACAAAATCAAGTCATTCACTTATTTTAAAATGAAACAGGTAAATAAAAAATCAAAACGTGGAAAGCAGGGCAACATGTGATGGCGGTTCGAGATCAGAGCTGCAGAGGAGAAGGGATAAGGGTGTTGTAGTATAAGTATATTAGGGTGTTCAGTCTGGAATTCAACCACTTATCATAGCAATCACTTAAAATCATCATTGTTGTTACACGTTTTTTCAAATAAATCATTCCAAGCATCATAATCTGTTCCTGGCAATACAGTTGATAATGTTTGTGCAAAAGACTTCAGCATAATTTACTACTTTGATGGTAAAAAAGGATAATGATTTGAGCTAAAAAACTGACCAAGGATAACTACAACTTAACAAACTATGTTTTTTTTTTTTTTGTGGAAAAAAAAAATTTGGACCATTTCTCGATTTGTGCGTGTCATCCTTGCGGGGCCATGCTAATCTTCTCTGTATCGTTCCAATTTTATCGGATGTCCCTGAAGGGACAATTGCTATCACGCACTGCTGCTATACAAACTCGCCAGACCTTAATCTCTGAGCCGATGTGGGACTAAATGAATCCATAGGATGCGTCAGATGAACTTAACTACTTAATTCAGTCTGTTTTTAATCAAACTGCATGTATGGAAAAATGTTCAAATAAATACCTGCTACTAGAGTTACAGATTGAAGATGAAAAAGGCTTTTTTTAGATTAAAGGGGAAGAATGAGAGTAATGATGAAAACCACTGTATTTCGGTATTTATATATACTCGTATTGTTTCTATAAAGTTGTAAAAAAGAATAATGTAAGCAGAGACTGGCTCCGGTTCTGAACAAACAATTAAACAGTTGGGTCTGTTCATGCAGACATGAATACAGTCATCAATAACTATGTTGATGACGCAACAATTATTGAAGAATCTAGTGATCAGAGGACAGTGTCACAAACCAAGTGATGACGGAAACTGACTGGTATCTTGTGTACAACATAAATAAACAGATCAACTGACCAACAGTTTTAAAAATAAAACTTGTGACTGGATATCCAAGCAGCAAGCACCAGCGAGAGTTATCTGAAATTCAACTAAGGGTATGTTTGGCAAGGAGCTTTTAAGAGCTTTTAGGAGCTTCAAGCTTCAAGCTTTTAAGAAAAAGCTCCTACTTAATTAAAAGTCTTGTTTGGTTGAAGGGGCTGGAAGCTTTTAGGTTAGAGAAAAAGCTCTACAGTGAAAAGCTACTAGTAGTAGCTTTTAAGAAAAAACTCTACTAGCTACAAGCTTTTAGTTAGTAAATGACACAAATACCCATTCTATTTTAAAAATAAAATAAAAACCTTCTTTACAATCTTTTAATTATGACCATTTTGGTCATTTTATACATTTTATTAAAAGCTCCAGCTACTCTGCCAAACACCAAAATATATTTAAAAAGCTTCCAGCTAACAGCTTCCAGCTAACAGCTTCCAGCTATCAGCTTGCAGCTACCAGCTACCAGTCTCCAGCTAGTTTTGCCAAACATACCCTAAACCGATCACACAACTGACTGCTTATTGTCCAATTTCAAGCTGAATGATCATGTTACGTTTTCAGTCAAACCTTAACTGATATCCTGGTATTGGCAAAAACTTCTGCAGTCGGAACTCAGTAGCCGACTGCCAACAAAACTGGCAGTTACTGAGTAGATAAAAAGCTGGGAACGATTAGGAGAGTGCAAAGGGGCGTGAGGCTTTGAAAACTGGCAAAACTAGTACTTGATGTTTGTCCCACATCGGTTGGTTAGAAAAAGCAGAGGAGAGATACTGGGTATTTAAAAGAAACAGGTACAGAGATTGAAAGGCACGCAACCATGCAGTGAATACAAAGCGAACTATTCTTTCGCCTTTTACTAAAGAATACCGTGTATTCGCTGTGCAAATTGGCATACGCTTATTTTTGGAGAGACCCTTGTTTTGATAAGGGCTCCAACCAAGTTTTAGTTCAATTTTAGCTGAATCAAGAAACATAAATTTATCTGATTTATCTGTTAAGTTTTATGTAGTTATTAATGGTAATTAAACATCCCATTGGCGATTCCGGCTTCTTGCAGCTGCAGGTGAGTTGCAGCCTGCAATCCGAACCGAGGACGGGTTTTTGGAGCTAGCTCACTTTCGCGGGATAGCGACCCTTTGTCATGGACCTTGTAGCACATGTCACCCGGGCCATGATGACTTGATGTTATCCTCCCCTTCCTTTGACTTATCTCCGGGAGTCTCTTCAGGGTTTGATACTTTTTCAACTAAGGGATCCAACCAATGTTTTTAGTTTAAATGTTTAGCCTTAAATAATAAACCACTTTAGCTTAAATTTCTCTTAATCTGATCTAGTAAAACACAATCTAAAAGCTGAAGAACTATTAGAATAATTGTTTTAAGATTCACCAACCATTAAAAAGGTTTGTTAGTAATCTACAATTCTCTTTTACTTTCATATAATTGTTGCAATCGAAGCTAGATTAGAGAATTAACAGTACGGTTTAACTACGTTATGGTATGATCAAGTTTCTAGTTACCAGCCCAACAAGATTTGTCCTTGATGAATTTGTATCAATGAAGTCATCAATAACTATGTTGATGACTGATGAGGCAACAAGTGTTGAAGGAAATTGACTCAATTTTGTGTGAGCTTGAACACAGCTTGAAATCAACTGAAAAACAGTTTTAAAAATTCAACGTGTGACCAGAATCAAACAGTTTGAAATACAAACACAAACAGGAAGCACTAGAGTGAATTATTTCAAATTCAACTCAACAGATCAAACAACTGATTACATGTCTGCATAATCCATGTCACAGTTTCAGATTTTTTTTTGAACAGTAAGGAATGAGATGCCAACAGCAGGCGCTGTGGCCAAGGTCGACTACTCGACCGGCGCTAGCCACTTGGCTCTGCCAGTTGCAAATTTTATCCACAATCTGTAAGATGTCGTATTACGATTTCATTTTCGGTGATTCTTATGACGAGTCTAAACCAGATGATATCGAGGAGGTACAGTCTAGCGTTCGTTATCATGACAATACGACATCACTGGACTTGAATACCCCCTTGGAGGACCCTTATGCACAACACTATCCCCATCAACTCGACTACGGTTACGACCAAAGCTATCCTAACTACGCTTACGGTGGTGAGGAGAAGCCGGAAGAAGATTAGGAAGCCTTTTGCCCAGTCATAGTTTCGTTTGAGACTGACCGGACCTTTCCGTCACGCCAGGAATTTGGGTACAAGACACGGGAAAGGAACATGGTTACATCATTGTTATAAAAAGATCGTAGAAAAAAGAAGACGATTTCGTGAATGTATATTTTAGCCACTCTTGTTTTTAAAAAGGTTAATAAATACCATTATGAATTATTAATTTAAAAAACTTATTTTATAATTTATTATTTAAAAAGTTACTCAAACGTATTTTATAATTTATTATTTAAAAATATTTAAAAAACATAATTTATAATTAATTATTTAGAAAGTTACTAAAAACGTATTTTATAATTTATTATTTAAAAGTTACGAAAAAATTAATTTATAATTAATTATTTAAAAATTACTAAAAACATATTTTATAAATTATTATTTAAAAAGTTATTAAAAAAACTTATTTTATAATAAACTTATTTCGTGAAGGTTATATTTCAATACACTCTTGGTGAAGAGCATAAGAGTGGCTACAGTAAGGAAGGTGGATAGCAAAAAAATTGGTTGCCCGTTTGAGTTGATAGATGTACTTGAATCTTAGAGAAAGGTTTGGAGGTTAAAAGTGAAAAACCCGGTGCACAACCACACACTCTTTGAAAACTTAGAGGGTCACGCGTAAGCGAGAAGGCTTTCTTCAGAGGATAGAGAATTGATCAGGTAGATGGCAGGGCAGGATAATCTAAAGCGTAGCATCCGGAGAATGCATAAGAAAAAAGAACCCAGAAAAAAAGATTATCCCGAAAGATATACACAATGCGGTTCGGATGATAAATGCTGAAAAGCGAGTCAGTGAAGATTCAATGCAACAACTTGAAAATCTTCTGGTGGAGAAACAATTCACCTATTACATGTGCGAAAATCGCACTACGAACTCTGTTGAAGATATTTTCTAAGAGTATCGTAAAGGTGATACAATAGATGGTTGATTGTATAGGTGTTTGAATGCTTTGTTATAGAGTTTTGTTTATGTAATGAGCTTATGCGCATGGATGCTCACGTATGGCATGTCATACACATGAACATCAAACGTATGTCTCATATGTTTGAGAGTCCCAAACGTATGAGTCGGTGTACATAAAGTCGAACCATGTGCATATAGGGCTGTAAATGAACCAAACGAAACACGAACAAGACTTTGTTCGTGTTTATTTGTTAAGGTTTCTTGAACAAACGAACCGTTCACAAACACACTAACGAACATAATTCTATGTTTGTGTTTGTTTGTTAAGAAATTAAGTTGTTTGCGAACTGTTCGTGAACACGGGTCTTAAACACAAACAAACAAACAACAAACATTTAATATGCGACTAACTAAAAAAACATTGTTAATATTAACCGTTAGACAAAGTACATCTACTAAACGATGTCGATAAGTCAAATTGTACTAACTTAGACATAATTATCTAAAATTACTTAGGCATAGGCATGAATACATGATATTCCTAATTCAAAAGATCATAATTATCCTAAGTTTTAACTAGTGATTGAACATAAACAAACATACATAATAAACGAACATAAACAAACACATTGCCGAACGTTCACGAACGCAATCGAACGAACAAGACATTTGTTCGTGTTTGTTTGATTAGTTAATCAAACGGAATTTTTTGTTCATGTTCGTTCATTTATTAAACAAACGGACACAAACGAACTTTCCGCCGAACGGTTTACGAACTGTTCACCAAACGTTTGGTTTGTTTACAGCCCTATGCATAAACTCTAAGTTTCGTCATATATATATTCCTACACTATTACGAAACTCTCCCGTATGTCAAATGCACCAAAAAAAAGCTTTATTTACATTATTTGCAATTGATTAACACTGAGAATTATGTCGATTAGCTGTGTACTTAGATTCCGCACTCGTACACTATATGTAGAATCAACATGTGTTGATTGATCCCATCTAGGACCTACAATTTGTTATAGGTTTAAGATACGCACACATCTTGTTTTTAGAAATAATAATTATACCAAATCTTATTTCTACGCCTTCTTAAGCACATGCAGAGTTTGCATTTCAAGACTGAAAAAAGGAGGGCGTCTTTGCAAGATGCAATCTCCCAAGACTTGGACCTTTTTATGGATGTTGGGGGCGCCCTTAGGGATGGGGCTAAATGGCTATGTGGAAGGTGCATGGTGCATGGTGATGCATGCTCTCAGCAAAAGGTGCATTCACAATGCGGATGACGTCCTCTCATTCTCTGTGGTTACGGGAGGTGTGGAAGATTTCATTATTGGGATCCAAAAACCTCATCACGTGACTGTGGACATGGAACCTGGCCCTTCAGGAGGTGTTGTTGGGGATATATCCCTCTTAGTAAAGGTTTTCTCACTGCCTATTCAAACTGTCAAAAGCATCCCCCCAAGTTATCGATTGGCGTTTGTCCAGGCCCTGACAGGTGCCTTACGCAAAGTGGTAGCTTCACCAGGATCCGTAGAAAGTTGGGTCAAACTGCTTTTATTGTCGCGGTGTACCCTACGGGTGGTCAAACCGTCCACTAGGCAGGAGCGAAGGTCGGGGAATAGGAAATCATTGCAATGTAGTAGCATCCTGCAATCACTTTCTTTGTGGAAAGACGGCTCTGGGTTTGCAGATTTGGTTCCTCCTCTCTTCGATTGCGTGGGGGTGTTTCTTTTATCAAGCAAGATGTAGGGGGGAGTGAGGCTAATGAAAAGAGCCCCAATGTCAAACAGTGCCTCCGGAAAGTAAGGGATGGTCATTTCACAGCTGCTATCAAGGTGTTGTGTTCTAGTGGGGTTGCTCCTTTTGGGGATTCCACCATGAAAGCCCTCATTGATAAACATCCGGTGTTGCCTCCTCCGTCCTTGCCCCTAACTCCGACATCATGCCCGCGCTTGTTGTTGAGAAGGACTGTGTGCTTCGATGCCTCCGATCTTTCCCTAAAGGGACTTCCTGCGGGAGGGACGGTTTGAGGGCCTAGCATCTATTGGATGCCCTTAGCGGAGAGGGGTCTGTGGCTTCCACGGGTTTGCTCTCAGCTATTACTGAAGTCGTCAACTTATTGCTAGGGGGTTGTGTCCCAGGGTACTTGCTGAATTTATTGCTTCAGCCCCCCTTACCCCCTTCTAAAACCTGATAACGGGATCCGACCTATTGCAATAGGGGCCATTTGGTGTAGACTGGTATCTAAAGTGGCTATGAGGAAGGTTGGTAAGGAAATGGCTAAGTACCTGGGGGACTTCCAATTTGGGGTGGGGACTCCTAATGGGGCAGAGGCGGTGCTCCATAGTGCGAACAGGTTCCTTAACTCCTTTCATGAAGACGGTTCTTTGGCTATGCTCACTGTGGATTTTTCAAACGCGTTCAACATGATCGACCGCACTGCCCTACTTTGCGAAGTTCTTCAGCATTGCTCGTCTATCTATTTGTGGGTCCAGTTCTTATATGCCCAGCCAGCTAGGTTGTATGTTGGTAATGATTGTATAGGGGCCACTACGGGGGTTCAGCAGGGGGACCCTTTAGGTCCCCTCCTTTTCGCCTTGACATTACACCCTATGGTTCTCCGGGTGCAAGAAAAATGTAACCTCCCATTTCATGCGTGGTACCTTGATGATGGGACGATTATTGGTGATGCCACCGATGTTGCGAATGCCTTAGACATCATCCAGAAGGTGGGGCCATCCCTGGGGCTTCAACTGAATATTAAGAAAACTGAGGTTTTTTGGCCATCTTGTAATGGGGTGAAACTTAGGGATGGGCTTTTCCCCAGTGAGATTGGCAGGCCAGTAAAGAGGGTGAAGCTCCTTGGAGGGGCTGTTAGTCGGGACTCTTACTTTATACGGGAATTGGCAGGGCGGAAAGCCTCGCGCGCGGTTGATCTTATGAAACTTTTGCCCTGCCTTAGGGATCCCCAGAGTGAACTCCTCTTGCTCAGATCTTGTATGGGGGTCACTAAGTTGCTTTTCGGTTTGCGGACCTGCCAACCCGCCATGATGGATGAAGCGGTATCATGTTTTGACAAGGGTCTGCGGGGAGCCATCAAAGACATAGTGGTATGTGGGGGTCCATTCTTTGGTGACCTACAGTGGCGACTGGCATCCTTGCCCGTTTGGGTGGATTAGGGCTCCTCTCAGCAAAGGATGTTGGGGTGTATGCGTTTGTGGCATCGCGAGCTCAGTCTTGGAATCTCCAAAACCACATCTTAAGGAATAGCGGGGTTGCCGACATGGACTTGGACTACGTACAGGCTCTCGAAAGTATAAATGACTATCTCCCAGGTTTTGATCTTGGCGTTTTTTCTAACAAGGACACCGCCCCCCAAAGCCTCAGAAAACTTTGGCGAATGCCCTTTTTGGAAAAATCGCATAGAGCCTGGGTGAAGCTTTTGATCTGTCCCCCCGCCAAAAGGCAGTTATTGAATGCTTGCAAAGCCCCATGCCCAAGATTTCCTTAATGTTATCCCAATCGAAGGTTTAGGCCAAACCATGTCTAGGGTTGAATACAGGGCAATTCTTAAATATCTCTTGGTGATCCCCATGTATCATGAAGATGAAGTATGTCCGATTTGCTGTAAGGCATGCTTAGACAAATACGGGGAACACGCGGTCCACTGTAAGGAGCTGCCTGGTTTCAAATATAGGCATGACTGGGTCCGGGACGTTCTTTGGGACATCTTAAGAAGGGCTGGGATCTTAGCTAAGAAGGAGGCTCCAGTGAATTTCCTCTCGGACTCCACAGAAGGGAGATCCACCCTACGTCCAGCAGACCTGCTTGTCTTTGGGTGGGCCGGGGGGAAACACGCTTGTGTCGACCTAACAGGTGTATCTCCCCTGGTTGGTTTGAGGGATAATGGTTTTGTAGTAGGGCAAGCGGTTCGGAAAGCAGAGGCGAAGAAAGTTGAGAAGCATGCTAAAGCTTGTGAAGAGAACCAACACGTTTTCATACCCCTGGCTTTTGATACCTTCGGCTCCTTGGCACCGGAAGCCATCCGTTTCCTGTCCAGAGTCCAACAGGTCATTCATAGCAGTATCTCGACTCCGGAGGGGCAGGGGTTCGTCTTTAGTAGGCTAGGGTTTGCCGTCCAGAAAGGGGTGGCGGCGCAACTTGTTGCCCGCCTGCCCGCTATCTTGATGTAATTTTCTGCGATTATGTTTTAATAAAAATGTGGATGTTTGTTTTGATATTTATATAGAATACTTTCATTCTAATTACTCTATATATTACTAGCTGATTATCCCGGGAGTGTCCCGGGGTTAAAAAATCTAATAATACTTAATAAAAAAAGGATAAAATAAGTAAACAGTCTCGATCTCTTTTAATGTTAAAGAAAATTGTTCTAATGTTTATACTATCAAAAGGGGTTCTCATGCTGCGTTCCCAGCAGATTAAAAAATCACAACCTCTTTTAATGCTAAGCATATCGTTATAGCGCATGAATATGGGCAATTCATATATGTAATAGTAGGTTCGAAAACATATATACTATCATAACATGATTAGTGACTTGCGTATATATGATTAAGAAATTACCTAAATACATTGTGTTTTTTTCTGCATGAACAAAAACTCACTAAAAAAATATTTTTTTCGTTTTTGTATAGCACTATATATGGTGCTCGTTGGAAAAATAATAAAGCGATCGTTAATTTGGTGTAAATTTTTTTTCAAAAAATGTCATAAATAAAAGTTACTAACGTTTAAAAATTGTGAGCGGAAAATAAAAAAAAATAAAGATAAAAATATTAATTAACATATTTGAAGTTTTAAAATAATTAATAGTTCACTAACATTTAAAAAATGTGAGAGGAAAATAAGAAAAAGATATTAATTAACATATTTGAAATTTTAAGATAATATAGATATAGATTTTATTTAAAATACAAAAAAAATAAATTTAAAAGAAAGTTTTACATGATGCCACATGGCACATTCCATTAAATGTCACCTCATACAAACTCAATTCTTTTATTATAAGTTATAGATTTTGATTTTTGAAACATGTTAGGGAATAGTAGTTGAGTGATAATCTGGTAATTTGTCAATTTTGTCTTTTCGTGAGGTAACGTCACCCACTAGTTTAAATACAAATGATAAATAGTCAATACCATTATTTCTGGAATTGGTGTTTGACAACTCAGATGCTCTCGGAGTACTTGAATTTGTCGAAAGAGTGCCACAAGAGTGCTCGGTTTTGATTTGTTGGCGGTTAAAAAAATATACAAATGATAAATGATGATTGCGTAAGGGGGGACGGGGCGCTACTAGATTTGGTCACGGGTACCCCAACACCGCCGCCACCCGTGTTGGTAGTGGATCCGTGAACCAAATCCTAGTTCTAGTTAACGGACGGGTTCACTGATTTTCTCTCTCTCCCGCTCTCTCTATTTCTCTCTATTATTGATTTCCCCGAATTTCCCCAAATCAAAGTTTTTAACCTGAGAAAATTGATAAATCATTGTTTGTTAACCATGGTTTGGAAGAGATATGTGAATAGGAAAGGAGCTATGTGAAGAAGACGAGGAAAGGAGTTTTGTGAGGAAGATGACTTTGTTATCCGTTTGTTTCCTTTATTATTATTATTATTATTATTATTATTATTATTATTATTATTATTATTATTATTATTATTATTATTATCCACTATCAAAAGCTTATCAAAAGAGTCACACGACCCGCCAATTTGTAAACGTTGTTGTTGTTGTTGTTGTTATTATTATTATTATTATTATTATTATTATTATTATTATTATTATTATTATTATTATTATCATCATCATCATCATCAAAAGCTTATCAAAAGAGTCACACGGCCCGTCAATTTGTAAACGTTGTTATTATTATTATTATTATTATTATTATTATTATTATTATTATTATTATTATTATTATTATTATTATTATTATTATTATTATCATCATCATCAAACGCTTATCAAAAGAGTCACACGGCCCGCCAATTTGTAATCGTTATTGTTATTATTATTATTATTATTATTATTATTATTATTATTATTATTATTATTATTATTATTATCCATTATCAAAAGACTTATCAAAAGACTCACACGGTCCGCCAATTTGTAAACGTTATTATTATTATTATGTGTGAAAATAATTGATAGTTGGGTAAGAACCAGTTAAGTGTTGCCTTCAAAATAGTGTTTCAGTGAAGAAAATCAGTGAAGTGATGTGACAATGCAAGATTAATAGAAATCAGTAAAGTGAAAACTTCTTCAGTGACGTCCCTTCCCCTAATAGATTATCTCTACAGCAAAGGCCCAAACTTCAAAACTCCCAAAACCCAAAACGATTTGATAACCCATACCTTAAAATCTTATCAACATCCAGTCATCCATCCTCACATTTTATCGTCTTACGCACACATTCCCATTTCTATCATTATCCATGCACCGCAATATATACTATATCTTTATAAACATTTGCTAACTCATAAAATAAAAATAAAATAAAAACACCCATAATAATATTCGACACAACACACACACACTTCATTCACCTAAACAAAAATGTCATTTAACTTAGGATACCACGGTGACACCGCCATGAAAAAGATCCCTGTCGGTGTCGGTTACGATGTTCCTGAAGGTGTGGACGTTAGGGGTAGGTATGATGAGGAGTTTGCAAAGATATTAACGAAGGATGGGTTGATGTTTGTGGCTGATTTGCAAAGAGAGTTTAGGAAGCATGTGAAGTATGCAATGGAGTGTAGGAAGGAGGCTAAGATGAGGTATAATTCGGGTGGGTTACCGGGTTTTGACCCGGCTACGAGGAATGTGAGGGAAGGGGATTGGGTGTGTGCCGAGGTGCCGCCGGCTGTGGCGGATCGGAGGGTGGAGATAACGGGTCCGGTGGAGAGGAAGATGATTATTAATGCACTTAATTCTGGTGCTAAGGTTTTCATGGTAGGTTGATAATTTTGTTAGTTTTACTTTCAATTTGGCTACTTTATTAACAATCACAGCAATAACTGTTCATTAAGTTTAGAAATTAGTAGACACGAAAATTAGGTTTATTTTAAAAACGCCGCCTTGTTGCGCTGTGGGGGTGTTTTTAAGGCGCTTTTTGCTCATTCCACTCTTAAAACTAGCACTACTACACCCAGTCTACGGAGCTAGCAACAAGGATCATGAAATAAATAAGAACTTTTTGCCCTTGGGTAAGAAAACGGACAACTTTTGACCCAAACGTTGGTTGTAATAATAAACAATAAAAACCATAGCCGTCGTCTAACACCTAAAAGAGTCCTTAGCGTTTGCTAGGCTTGCTCCGAAAAAATGCGGGCTAAATGCTAATAAACATATTAGTTGCCGGTTAACAACTAGTCGTGTTAGCAGACAAAGTTGACTTGGCCAATTCAGATTAGTACTTTAAACTAGTGGGTGACGTGAGGTGTTACTCAACAAAAAGACAAAATTGACAAATTACTAGTTTGCCCCTTAACTACAGTGCTAGGATGTTGCAAAATAATATATAGAGTAATAGTTTTGACAAAGAGTAAAAGGTGGTGTGAATTTTGGGAAGTTTTATTTTTTTATTTTTTCAAAGTTGTCTATTTTAGTACATTCATAAGTCCATTTTTAAAAAGAGTACATCAAATTAACTAAATATAACCTAAGTTAGTTAGTATTATCTATGTTATCTTATTAAGGAGGAGAGATGGCTAGGATAGTAATTTCACAACCATTTTAAGATGGCATATCAAGAGGCACAAGCATAAATCCCTAACTTTTACCATTTTCTTCTTATTGTGCCCCTATGTACAATATTTGATGGCACATTATAAGTCACTAATACAACTTGTATAATCCTCCCTATCCAAATAAGTAGTAATGTTGAAAAGCAATTGTCTTTTTCAATTAGTTGCAAATCTTTAACAAGTAGGGGTTAAAAGTCCTAAAAAAATAGAGGATACACACATACATGCATACATACATATAACTTCTACATTATTTTTTTATTCATATTAAGGTTTGAATTATATTCCCGCATTATATTATTGACTCCGCGGCAACGCGCGGGTTCCCCACTAGTATGATATAACTCTTTATTAGGGCCGTTTCTGAGAACGCTAAAAAAAAATTGGGCCCAAAATTTTGTAAAAAGGAATGAATTAAAAACAAAAAACAGAATATGGTGCTAGAGCCAAAGCTTGAACTTGAGACATATACATTAAATTTGTATAGTTTTTCCAACCCCACTAACAAAGACTTTTATTGTATAAAACATAAATATATATCATAAATATAGAATTTAATATATATATATATGTATATTTTTAAAAAAAGTTCGGGCCCAATATAGAATTTAATATATATATTTATATTTTTAAAAAAAAGTTCGGGCCCATTTTATGAGTCGGGCCTTGATTTGGTAACCACCCGGCCCTGCTCTTTATCTTGTAAAAATACATTTTTATAGTACTTTAAGAAAGAAAATTGAAGTCTAAAAATGGTCTAAAAGTTCATCTCATTGTTATTTTATTTTTTAAATATGGCTTGTTAACTTCATAACGGTCACAACTTAAATTTGATAAACTGGCACTTAACATGAACAAACAAATATAATCTTATTTGACTAATTTAATAGTTAAGAACTATAATATATAAATAAAAATTACGTTCATTTAGACAATTAGTTTGTAGTGATTTTTTCTTGCACTTTTATAGGCTGATTTTGAAGATGCACTATCACCAACATGGGAGAACCTAATGAGGGGACAAGTGAACTTGAAGGATGCTGTTAATGGCACAATAAGCTTCCAAGACAAAGCTAGAAACAGGGTGTACAAGCTCAATGATCAGACTGCTAAGCTCTTTGTTCGACCAAGAGGCTGGCATCTACCCGAGTCGCACATCTTCATTGATGGCGAGCCCGCGATAGGATGCCTAGTCGATTTTGGGCTTTACTTCCATCACAATCACGCGGCGTTCCGTAAGACACAAGGACAAGGATACGGCCCATTCTTTTACCTTCCTAAAATGGAGAATTCAAGGTGATCTTTTCCTGTTAAGCTAAATAAATTTGAGAGATGGGCTTAAATTTTTAAAAGAGTTGAGTACTATTTGGGCCGTTCACATGTTTTTGTCCTGTATGTATGGGCCCGTAACTTTAAACATAGTAGTTAGAGGTGAGCAAACCGGTTTTTTTTTTTGACGAATCGGTTTCGGTTCCAAACCGGTTCCTACAGTACCGGTTCGGTTTTGGACCGGTTTTGTCGATTCGTAAGACCGGTTTCGGAGACCGGTTTCGGTTCGGTTTCAGTTTCGGTTTGTTTCGGTTTCGGTTCTTAATCGGTTTTTTCGCGCACGTTTTAAAATCGTATAAATTACATAAAATTTAACTTTTAATAATTTTTAGGGTTTTTTAAAGAAGGAAATTGAATATTAATACAAAAAAACAAAGTTTTTTTTGTGTTTATTGCCAAAAAAAATGTATTTTTCTTAAACCGGTTTCGGTTCGGTTTCGGTTTTTTATCGGTTTCGGCCGGTTTTTAGTGATACCGGTTTCGGTCTAACAACGTTTTATAACGTTTGCAAATGAATGTTTATGGACAGGGAAGCAAGGATATGGAACAATGTGTTCGAACGGGCTGAGAAAATGGCGGGGATAGAGAAGGGGAGCATCAGGGCGACGGTCCTGATCGAGACATTGCCAGCAGTGTTTCAAATGGATGAGATTTTGTACGAATTAAGGGACCATTCGGTTGGTTTGAACTGTGGAAGATGGGACTACATATTCAGCTATGTCAAGACGTTCCAGGCGCACCCTGACCGTCTGTTACCAGACCGTGTCCTGGTCGGTATGGGCCAACACTTCATGAGAAGCTACTCTGATCTTCTCATCAGGACCTGCCATAGGCGCGGCGTGCACGCCATGGGAGGAATGGTATGTAGTTATCGGGCTTTCGGTTATTTAAAATGGGTATATAACTATATATATTAAAACTGTCATTGATGAGATTATGGTTTGATGAATTCAACAGGCTGCTCAGATCCCAATTAGAGACGACCCAGCCGCGAATGAAGCCGCACTCGAGTTAGTGAAGAAAGACAAGCTACGAGAGGTAAGGGCCGGGCACGACGGGACATGGGCTGCACACCCGGGCCTGATCCCACCCATCATGGAAGCTTTCAACAGCAACATGGGCGACAAGCCGAACCTTATCAAAACCATGAAGCGCGAAGACGCTGCAAACATAACCGAAGAAGACCTTTTACAAATTCCTAGGGGGGTTAGGACCATAGAAGGTCTTAGGTTAAACACACGAGTTGGAATCCAGTACCTGGCCGCTTGGCTCACAGGTACTGGTTCCGTCCCGTTGTATAACCTCATGGAGGATGCGGCCACGGCTGAAATCAGCCGTGTCCAGAACTGGCAGTGGTTGAAATATGGAGTCGAGTTGGATGGCGATGGGCTTGGAATTCGAGTGACCACCGAGCTTTTCGGGAAGGTGGTTGAAGAAGAAATGGCGCGAATCGAACGCGAGGTTGGTCGCGAAAGGTTTAAGAAGGGGATGTACAAGGAAGCATGCAAGCTCTTCAGTCGCCAATGCACAGCTCCTGTGCTTGATGATTTTCTGACTCTAAATGCCTACAATCATATTGTTGTGCATCATCCAAGAGGATCATCAAAGCTCTAAACCAGATGTCAATCGGTTTTGTCTTTTGAACAACATTGTGTGTGTTTTCGAATGATCCTGCATGCTATGCTGGCTGCCTATTTTAGCTAAATAATCAATGTTGTTGTTGTGTTTGTATTAATGCTTTTATGAATGCAATTGTTTTGGTTTGCTATGTTATTACTTGTTATTTGGTAACCAAACGGGTCGGTTCAAAGAAATTACGGGCGGCAAAAACAAGTCGTATATATACGGGTCGGTTCAAAGAAAATACATCTTTTTCATAAATGTGAAAAAGACGGATAATTAACGTTATCAAGTATACAAGTGAAGAAACACGACCTGTAATAAGTGGTGTCTTCGGGTTGAATCTAGGACCTCTTTAACCAAGGCTTTAAATCGGAACCTGGTTAACTGCAAAACAGAAGACATTAGAACTCGTCACATGGTTGGGTTGTCCATGTGACCACCCTTCGACGTTAGAAATTGTTAAATATTCTTCATTTGTACCCGTATGGCCGTATGAATGTATGATTTTATTTGTGGCCATTGTGCTCAATACCGATTTCTATTTCCATTAATTAAAAGAGTAATAAAATTAGTTAGGCCACTATTTTCATCTTTCATTCAGATTTTTACTTGGGCCACGAGAGGCCAAGGCACACCCTCCTTTCATGCTGTATCAACTCCTGCTGGTATCTGATCAACAATGGAGAATACACAAACTTACACGAATATTAAAAAAAATCATCACCAATAAGATTTTGTAAACTTGAGTTTACACGCTTTGATGAGGAGCGAGTCCAAAAACTAGCAGATTCTTATATGGCCCAGTTGGATAAAGGAAAACAGGGTAGAAAAGGCCCAACATAAAACGAACATAACTTGGGCTACGATTGGACTTACGAGGGGCTCACAAGAAGGCGACGGAAAGGTCTCGAAGAGCTGGATCTTGTGGCAAAGTTCCGTAGGCGGTTTGGCACAACTGTCAAGCCTTAATTCTTTGATTTAAGGCCCTGATTTCGCCAATCTTTAGTTTTTCCCCAAATTAATCAATCGTCAATCATTTCCATATTTAAGAATAATGCGTAAATCAATGATTTACACAATTTACGTCTTTATTTATGTAAGAATTTTATTATTTTCCAGTCAATTGTAATTTCCGAAGATTTGGCAATACCTGCCAAATTTAGAAAAACCATATAAAAAGAGCTATGATATAATGTTTTCTTTATTTAGAAATTCAGTAAAAACTTTTCTTTACAAATTGTATTCTTTGTTTTTTTTTTTTTTTTTTTTTTTTGAACGGCCAACAAAATTTTATTCCACGGCTAGCAAGAAACTAGCAAACATAAACCGAATTACAAAATCCGAATAAAGAAAATTAAACAATGCCGAGATAACTACAAAAGAAAACCATACAACCCAACACAACTAAATCATTTTCGTCGCATCAAACCTGCCCCAAGAATCCCATGTCATATTTGTCATCTTCGCTCGATTTGTAACCCATAAGAAACTCATTATCTTGATCTCCTCCATGATATTCCGAACCGATACCTCCTTTTGGTTAAACACATAATCATTTCTTGCTCGCCAGACACTCCAAAAAGTTGTCAATATAACCGCATAGAACGCCTTTTTCACTCTAGCCCCACTCTTTGCAGTACGATGATAGTATAATAAGTCGCGAGCATGAAAAGCGAAAAAACTCGGCACTTTGCACCACGCAAAAATCAACGACCATATTTCAACAAGTATCGAGCAACCCGTAAATAAATGATCAATAGTTTCAAAGTTATCATTACATATGGTGCACATCAGAGAAGGGACTGGAATACCTCTACGAACTAGCGCATCAGCCGTTGGTAATCGACCATGAAAAACTCTCCAAGCGACCATCCCTACCTTCTTGGGAACCCAATTGCACCACTCAAAATCTGTCGCCGGGAGAGAATTAGACGCATTAACAATCCATTTCTTGACATTTGCCACTGAAAAACCATCCACCCCTCCTGCAGTCCAAGACCAAGCGTCCGGACCTGCAGTAAGACTTACCGAAGCCATAACAGACTCCAGCGCAGCCAACTGCACCTGTTCATTATCCGAAAAATTCGCTCTTTTCCATTCCCAAAAGACTCGCACCTGTGCAGCCCCCTGTGCTAACCGATCAGCAACAAAACAACTTCGTTTCTTCTCCAAGGAGTATAACAGTGGAAACTTTTCACAAAGAGGACCATCCGAAATCCACCAATCTGTCCAAAAGAAAACGCTGCGGCCATTTGCAACAGTAGCTTTAATGAACAAATTATGGGCAGAAGAAATGCTATCCAAAATAGAAGGAACACTCGCTATTTGCTTCCATGTACCACCAACAGTTAACTTGACCGGAATATACGTCCAACCCCTACCACTTCCATGAATGGACCAAATTACCTTACGCCATAAAGCGTCTTGAGTGGTTTTAAAGCGCCACCACCACTTAGCCAGAAGACCAAGATTTGCGTCCCTAAGAGAACCCAAACCTATGCCCCCATATTTCGTTGGAGCAATGACTTTTTCCCAAGCCACCCAACTCATTTTGTCGCCCGAGTCAACACCACCCCAAAAGAATTTCCTGCGAATCTTTTCCAAAGTTTTAACAACTTGCAAAGGAGCTCGAAACAAGGAGAAAAAATACAACGGGAGAGAACTTAACACAGACTTGAGTAGCGTAATCCGACCACCATACGATACAGTTTTTGACTTCCAGGCTGATAACCTTTTCTGGAACTTTACAATCACCGGATCCCAGCTTCGCACTAAGTTCATATTCAACCCAATTGGTACCCCCAAATGAGTAAACGGAAAGGTACCTTTGGAGCAATTTATAACCGCTGACATGGAGTCAATCTCCGAATCAGTTACACCAATACCAAAAACATTACTCTTTTTGGAGCTGATTTTTAATCCGGAAACTAAATAAAATCCCCTTAACAATCGCCTCAAATTCATTGCATTCATAGACGACCAAGCCCCGCAAAACACCACGTCATCCGCATACATGAAATGAGATAAAAGTGGCCCCGACCCACCTACACAAATACCATGAAAGACCCCTAACTCACATGCTCGTCTCATAATACGTGTTAAGCCTTCCATAGCAAGAATAAATAGAAAAGGGGATAACGGGTCCCCTTGCCTCAATCCCCGCTCACACGAAAATTCATATGTTGGTGACCCATTAACCAAAACCGAGGCCCGGGAACACCGCACAATAGACATAATCCAGCCCCTCCACTTTAGTGAAAAATTCATTTGCGCTAAGATATCATCCAAATAATCCCAACTCAATGTATCATATGCTTTTTCAATATCTACTTTGAGTAAAAAGCCACTCAACTTAAACTTACGTAACCACGCAATAGTCTCGTTTAAAATTAAGGGGCCATCAAGAATATTCCGCTCGCTCAAGAAAGCAGTTTGTTCTTCGGACACAAGCTTAGACATGTAAGATTTCAGCCGTAAAACTAGAACCTTTGACAGCACCTTATTGATAACCCCCACCAAGCTAATAGGCCGGTAATCCGAAAGTGTAGCTTGATCTCGACCTTTTGGAATCAAAGCAATAAAAGCCGAGAAACACCCTTCCCGAATAGCCCCATTTGTAAAAAACTCCTCAAAGAGTTTAAAAAAATCTTGTTTCAATATAGGCCAAAACTTACGAATAAAATTAAAGTTAAAACCGTCTGGCCCCGGGGACTTACCGCCATCACAATCCCAAACTGCAGTCGTTATTTCTTCCATGGAAAAAGGCACATCCATAGAAGCAACATCCTCCGTTGACAACCTGTTTACATTCGGACAAGAGAAAACCGGTCTGTTTACATTACGGGAACTAAACTTTTCAGCGAAGAAAGACACGATATTCTCCTTAATCAATACCGGATCCGTAATCCACACACCGTCACAATTTACTCCATGAATCTTATTATTAGCCGAGTTTAGCTTAATAATACCGTGAAAATATTTTGAATTTTCGTCTCCGTCCAACGCCCATTTTATTCTAGCTTTCTGTTGGGCATCCTGTATTTTAAAGCGTTCTTCTTGGAGTAGTAACTTTCTCACTTCTGCTCGTCTATCCAACTCAGCTTCTGTTAAAGGAACATTCTCTGCTTTCTTTTCAAGATCAAAAACAACCTTCTTATACTCGATACATTTTTCAACCTGGCGCCTACGGTTTGCATCAACCCACAATCGTATTCTACCTTTGAGCCATTTCAGCTTAAAAGCTAAAGCGACATCTGGTGGACCAGGGAAAACAAAGTTACCTGCTATCGAGTTCACAAATCCCTCAAAACCCGGTAACTCCAACCAGGAGTTAAAAAATCGGAAAGGCACATGTCCAAAATCCTTGTTATTCAAAGAAAGGATTAATGGACAGTGATCCGACAGAAAGCGAGACAAAGCCGTAAGGCTCGCACCAGGCCAAGCAGTCATAAACTCCCCACAAACCAGCATCCGATCTAATTTACTCAATTTATCGCCCCTACCCGACATATAAGTGAATTTATGACCTCCCATCGAGTACTCAAACAATTCAGCTTCGCTTATAAAAGTATTAAAGAGCATAGCATTTTGAGAAAAGAACTCTGAATTCACCCTCTCATCATCACTACGAACTTCATTAAAATCACCCAAGAAAATCCACACCCCGCTTAACGAACGCCTATAGAACAATAATTCACTCCAGAAACGACGTCTACCAGCAGAATCATTAGGAGCGTGGACATTGGCAATATTAATATGTAAATTATAATGGACAAGCAGACCCGAAACCACCAACACATGACGTGCTCTAAGAACACCCGTCTGCCTAAAGCAGGACGGGTCCCAGCAGCTCAACAAACCACCCGCTGTCCCTTCTGCAGCAACATAATCATAATGAAACAAAGAACTCCCCCAGCACCTAGACAGTAACCAATGTGAAGGATCCGAGATTTTTGACTCCTGGACAGCCACAAAGTCAACACCATAGGCTGATTTTAAGCTTTTCACCCAGCCCGCTTTCCCTTTGCCAACTATCCCACGGACGTTCAATGAAAGAAAATTCATTGACGACCCAAAGACCCGTTTTCCGTGATAATCTCTTTTGTAATATCACCAACAGAACTAGAAAGATCAATACCCACTAGGGAGCAAACCTGGATTGTCGCATCGGCCTCAGAATTAATACCTTCTGCTTCGACAATTAAATCCGTAGAAACCTCAATAGACGCTTCCGAATTAGGCAAAACACTCTCCTCCACATCCAATCTCTCCACAACCGGGGCCGAATCCATATCTAGTCCAACCTCCGCGTCCACCGTACCCCTACCTTCAGCTTCCTGAAAACGAGAATTTAAATCGATACACATACTTGGTTTCCGACGAGCAGTAGAATTAGGTGGAATGAATGAATCTTCTGGTGAGTTATCATAATTGACTCGTTGTCTCTTCCGACTAGAAAAATGAACAGAAGGATTAATATTTTGGCCCACAGAAAACGACCCATTAACCGACATTGGGGTAGCCTGGCCCACTAATGAATCCGGCCCATAAACTCCCGGATTTTTCGCACCTTCATCGGCACCATCATTGACCGCCGGCTGCTCATCCGGCTCCACTGTAGCCTCATCCCGGATTTCACCTTCTTCCATCTCATCATCAACATGCTCGTTTTCAACCTCCTCAAACTCCGGAATCCATACGGAATTATCCTCTACTACCCAAACATTAACACCCTTATTCCTCCAATGGACTGTTACCTCCTCGTCTATCCGCCTAGCAATCTTTGTAAGCACATGCGTAAACCCTATAGCATTGTCCACACCCAACCAAGAAAAATCAGACGGCCAAACAACCGAACCAAACAGGCCACCAACATTATCAAAAATACCACAATCTCGTGCCAGAACCGGCAATCCAACGATCCTCAATAAAACAATACGCTCGAAAGGAATAGACTGGCCCGTCCAAGGAACAACAGTTACCAAAGATTCCTTCCACACCTCCTCCTTTGATCCCAGAAACACACCCATCTCAACATTATCACGAAATGTAATCATAACCGTTAATCCACCAAGATACGAAACTGCAGCCTCCGTAAAACCCGCACGGGCCAACATCCTTTTCACCTTATGAAGCTTAGCAATAGAATCAGACGTACCAATGATAGCCCTTCCAATACAATGAAGAGGATACGCTGCACCCCCCTCGTCAATAACCACCGACTTCTTAGTACCAGACGTACCCCACACATTGGACATAGCCGGAAAATCCTCCGCCGCTATATTCTTGTCTTTGGGAGCCCATACCTTTTTCACCGAACAACCATCATCATACGAAATCTTCCGATGAGACCGATCGAACAAAGCCAGGGAAACAGAAATTCTTGACTCCATAACAACAATCTCATTAAGCACATGAAGAAGCGAATAAGGATCTTTAAGCTTTTCACACCGCACAAACCCAAAAACTTTACCTCTGATCGACCTTTTCCTCGGAACCCATGCATCCGTAACAGACACGTACCCACTAAAAGCTTCCCGTAGTTTCAGACCAGTAACCCTATCTGAAAAGTTAGTGATATAAAACGTCGTTCTAGTTGAAGGATCATCCGAATCGTATTGCCCGTTAACACGCTGCCGGCGATCTTGCCATTTAGCTTATATACCATTTAAATTGGCAAATTTAAATCCTCTAGTACATGACGATGATACGATGCAAGTAAATGCTTAAGCATAATCTTTTCCTCATTATTAAAATTTTATGGATAAAACTCACTTAAGTAATTTTGATGCGTCAAATTTAGATAAACTATCGTATATGTAAGAAATTCAACGTTAACTTTATCAAAACGATCACGAAGCTCTTGTATCAACCTATCCACAACAGTGTTAAACCAATCGAACTTACAATAATTGATTGGTGAATGGTGATTTTGTACCTTTAATTCGTCATCTTCAATAGCCATTTGTTGTTTTCTACACACATAATCAACTACAAATTAAAACGCTATCACTTTCATTAAAAAAATAAGTTGGTGATTTTAAATTATGAGAACATCCTTTTAAGTATTGCTTTTAGTAACTTTTTTAGTTCCCTGTTATTAGGTACATAATTCCAAAGAAAATATCTTTCAACCTAGAAGTTTCCGGTCCATCTTGACCAAAAAATGGTATTCACATTTCAAACAAAATCTACAAGTTTCAATCATAAGTGTAAACCATATCATCTTGTTTATAGAAGAACAATGAAAAGGGACTGAATCAATGAACTAAATTGTCAGAACATTATTAAAGTACAAAATAATAAGGATTTGTAAAAATCAGTGTTGTGAAACTCGTTAGGTGCTAGTCGGTCGGTGTGGTACCGACTAGGGATTAATCGGGATTAATCGGATTGGATTTTTATATATATTTTCCAAATTTATAGATATATAATGCTAATTTTATACCTTATATATATAAATTTAGAAGTTTAGAGGCCAAATATAAACTAGCAAATATGGTGGGGGCTAAATATTAAAATGATTAAACTTAAATAACCCTATTCACCTCCATCGTTCACCATATCCCGTTTTTCCTCCCCATTCCTTTTTTCATCGTAAAGAACCAAAACACGCAACTAGGGTTCATGGAGTTTCATCAATTTTGCTTATAAATCATGGATTATCATCTAATTTTGAGGTAAGACCTTGTTTTATTTGATCGATTTGCTCCAGTTTTGACCCGTTCGAATTCATTTTTTACCTAATTTTGAGTTTTTTAGGTCTGAATAGGACCGATTTGGTCCGACTAATCGGTGATTAATCGCGACACCGATTAATTGAATGATTAGCCCAAAATTAATCAGTAAAGTGAGGACTGGCGATTAATCACCGATTAATCGGTGATTAATCGGGATTTTTACAACCTTGGTAAAAAGACACTATGACCACGTGTAATGGTCGCCAAAATTAGCGCATCTTCTCATCTTTGATTGGCTTAGCCCTTTGATCGTGTCAGAAATCAATTTCACGGCGTGAAAAATTTCACCCTCCAACCCAATTTTGTAAGATTAGCGTCTCTAGGGCGGTGTTAAGGGCATTATGGGACGCTAAACATGAAGATCACGCTTTAATTCGCTCTTCAGTACACTTGGCCTAACAAGTTGGTACAATTTGCTTACAGCACAACACGTGTCCTTCGTTATTCTCAATTGTCACCATTACAGATCAACATAACCTCGACATGTGGTACCTACCATACTTAAATGCATTGGCCCTATGCTAGTGTCGAATTAGAGCGTGCCATGTGGCAATTAAGCACCACTGGTGGTTAAACTTCGAAAGGAAACTAGAAGACAGAAGTTGGTCTTTGACTCTTTGGAGTTGGGCATGTGACCTATCTCCATTTAAATTCAGTTTTATAATCGACTTTATTTATATGCAACTTTTTAAAGTTCAATATATTTTTTTAAGAAAGAAATTATATATACTATATTTGAAAGACACTTTAATAGTGTCCAGATGATAATATGAGTCGTCCAATAGGTGGATGCCATGTGGTATCCATCCAAAATGACCCTATTTTTTTTATTATTCCAACGACCTTTTAGGTTATATAAATTTCTTTATGATACAAAACAAAGTTAATTGTTAGCATGGTGGTAGATTTTTAAGTCTTACACCTATTTGCCTTGGGTTCGATTCCCTTTTGAGGCAAACTCTTTTTCCTTCCATATGGTTGATGAGTGAAAGGTATATATGCCACTTATTTCATAAAATTTATTTTAACAATTTATTTTTAGATGACTCATGTTAACTTTCTTCTTCTTCTTCTTCTTTTTTTTTTTTTTTTAATTTACAAATGTTTATATGTAAATAAAGTAAAAGCTCATTTGAAAAGAACATATATCATATTTAAGTAAGTTTAAGTTTAATACATTGTGTATATTGTATTTTTACTTTGTTTTTTAAATACGTTATGTCTAATGTTCTTCATATTAACGTCATTTTTCCTGTTATTCGTACGTTTCCATTTAAATTTTGTTAAAAATCAACCTAACCCATCGTTTATTTTTTTTTGTTTTCTCTTCTGCTTGCTATAACATATACTGCTACTTTAACTAGCGATACCAATCAAAATTTTGTTGCGTACCCGCAATAATGTGCAGGTAACAAATGTTAAGTTGGTTTACCTTTGATTATTGGTGTCATACCGTAGCGATCATTTTTTATACAATTACCAGTGCACACTTTAACCTTTTTTGGGAACCGATACTGGTTCACTACCGGTATGGTGCATGCGTGTTTCGCGGCAACACGCGGGTAACAAAGACTCTAGTTAACTTTTAACTACTGGTTATACAACCTTTTAAATTTATTTTCTTTTTATTTAATACATTAACTTTTTTTAATTAAATTCTATATTTTAGTTTTTTAATATAACTAGTTGTATAAAATCACGCGCGTTGCGCGTTTTACAATCGAGATTTAGATGAGGTGTTAATCAATCAATAAATTATACAATCGAGATTCCATTTTGGTTGTAAACGTTAAAAAAAATAAAGAAATCTACAAATAAGGTAACACATGAAATTTGTAACGAAATTACATAAGATTATGTTATTTATATTAATAGTATATAATATAATAAACTTTTTTAATAAAATAATATGAATAAAATAATAGTATATTATATATTAATAGCGTATAATATAATAAAGTTTTTGAATAAAATAATAGTATATAATATATTAATTAGGGATGAGCATACAAGACCGAATACCGATCCCTCCCGTCCCGATCCCGATCCCGTACCGAACCGATACAGAACTGAGTGGTTTTGGGTTTGGTATCGGTACCCATATTTATGGATTTTCGGTTTCGGTGTTATCGATATCGGTATAGGATCGGTATGGTATCGGTATTTTAAGGTAAAATACCGATACAATACCGGTACCGGTACCGTACCGATACCGTACCGTTCGGTATCGGTATTGTCGCGATCGGTATAAAAAGTTTGTGAATAAAATGTATTTCTGCCATGGCTGCATTAAAGCCCATGATTATCAGTCCTCGTACTTACATTTATACTATAACCATTAGTTATCAAAAGCCATGGAACACTTAAATAGACATATTGGGTTGACACCCTCACTCTTGGTTAGTCGCTCTAATCAGTTACATACAAACGAGTGTTAGTATTCTACTATACATACGTTGTCTTTATTGTACAATGCGCAAGACACAACAGTCAAGAGGTTTGGTTATGGGACTCATGGTTTACACAGTAATCATTCGCTTAGCTAGCCTATGATTGGTCATACACAAATTTCACAAGCACTTTACATAGTACATTAAAACCTGTGAACTCACCGACATTATGTTGACAAATCTTTTATGCATGTTTTTCAGATAATTGATCATGCGGGGCGGAGACTTGAGAGAAGGGTTTGAGCATGCACTCTGTGGTATCATCATTCGTTGGGTTATGTTTGCTACATTATGTCTTGGTATTTGAACCATGAAATTTTAGACAATGTTTCGTTTTCACACAATGTTATGTTATTTTTAATAATTTATGGCAACGTTTATCTCTTGATGATATTTATTTAATTTACATCTTATGTGTTGCTCGAATCTTGTGCTTGAAAACCTTTTGAATCATATTCCCGTGTTTCCGTCTTAGCGGGATGTAACACATCATGAGACCTACATATCCAAAATGAACCATATGCACGCTCAACTGATTATAAAAGACCAACATTCCACTTCATTATGTGAGACACCATTGATTTCATTCACTATTAAATTACATAAAAAAAGCATCCACGATCGCATTTAGAAATGGACCACTCATCACAAAAATATGGCATCCACAAAATGATCATGGTTGGAATACCGTTGGCCCATCAGTCGATACTGTGGAATAAGTCTCTTGATCACTTTGGACGAACTAAAGCCATATGGTCAGGCCAATTCACTAAAGACAGACAACGCGTATCTAGACTAAACTTGATGCCAAAAGATGAGGGCGTCATACGTTACTAAGTTACGTTGTGACGTTACTTTGTGAAAAGTCACAACCCTAATGCACCGTTATCTAGCCTCAGTAACTGTTGGATCAGTTTGCTCTTTTTGCTAAGTAAGAACTTGCTATCTTGACACTTAAGTGTTTAGCAAGTCCTTGTAAATCAGATTATAAGCACAGCGGAATGTATAAATGAAAGCAACACTTTTTATACTAAGGAAGAGTTATTACTCCCCCTTGATGTTTGAAACTAATAAATGACAAGTATTTATTATGAATCTAAGCAGTAAATGAGAATTAGATACTTAGACAGATTCACAATAAATACAGAAATGGAATAGAACAATGAGAGTGTTTGAAGGATTTTTCTATTAAAATCAATGTCTAAAATAGAAGGTTGAAGCCTCCTATTTATAGACGTTTACATGCATGTATCTTGCCCAAAAAGCAAGTACAGAAACAACAGAAACAAGTTGCACAAGTTGCAACATTGAAAGAAACAAATACAGCTAAAAGTAATAATAAACAACAAACTACTGATGCAAAAGACGGTGGGAAAAATCTGATGCTAAGTGCTGATGAAGGACAAACTACTGAAGAGTAGTTTTGTCTTCAGTACTTCTGAAGTGAACTTGTCTGGTTTGGACTTCAGAACTTCTGATGAAGTTTCTTCTTCAGCACTTCTCATATCTTCTAATCAGCAGTTTCTTGTCTTCTCTTCAGTACTTCTATACTTAGCCAAAATGACAGAAGTGAATTAGACTAAGGTTTACAAAAGTGGTTTCACCAATCCTCTTTGTACATGGTGTTCTTGAGCTGGTTTAACTGACCATCAGATAGAGATCCTCTCTGTGGTTCTAGATGTTGAATTGTGAGCAGGTCTTGTGTTGACAGTTTCTTCAGATCACTGATCTTCTTGTAAGCCCTGCTTGAGAGGTCTCTTCTTGTCAACAATACTGAGTTGTTATCAGTAAGTGACCATCTGATGATAGGGATCTTTGACTTGTTAAAGTCAGAAGAATAGGGAACCAGACTTGTCCCTTGGGTTGATGGTCCTGAGTGCTGGATGTTTTCAGTTTCAGATAGCCTCAGGTGGGATTCTCTTCCTTGTTGTTGTTGCATATCAGGCATCTGAACAGTTGGGAGATGGTGTTCAGTCACTACTCTGGTATGCAGCTTTTCTTTGATGGTCTTTTGTATTTGATAAGCAAAAGTGGAAGGATCCCTGAATTGTGTTAACAGAGGTTTCTTCTCAATGTGAAAATCTGAATGGACTATTGAACTTCCTTCAAGTAGTACCATTTTGAAGTCAGTTTTGACATTGTCCTCTGCCTTCTTCTTCTGAGTAGCAGTTCTTCTAGATACACCAGAAGTTCTAACTACTGATCTTGAAGGATCAGCAGTTTGAAACTTCTCTGGATTTGCAGCCTTGGCAGCCAAGTATTTTCTGTAAGTATCCATCAGTCTTTCTTCTTTCCATCTGGATACTGAGGCTTTTGAACCATATCCTTCTGCTACTAACTCTTCTATTATCTGGGCTCTCTTGGCCTTTCCATCTTTGCTTGTGGCCACTTTGTCTGCAAGCAGTTGTGCTCTTCTTGTCAGCTCTTGCATAGAGAGTCCTTTGAGTGTAAAGGCTTTAGTCTTGCTGTTCTTGGTAATGTAAGACACCAGTTGTTGTCTTTTATCTTGTTCAGCAATCTCATCAAGGCTAGCCTGCCTTTGTAGTTCAGCTTCATAAGCCTGAAGTTTTTCTTCATGGCTTAAATCCAAATCATCCCTTTCTTCCAGAGATTTCCAGATCTGATCTTCTCTGGCCTTCTTGTTGGCTGCAATTAAGCTCTTCTCTAATAGTTCATCTGATTGAGAGATAGGAGAAGGGTTTAATACAGTCATTGTTGTAACAGTTGTAGGCCTGATGGGATCAGATGTTGGTTGAATGGGAGCAGTGGTTCAAGGGTACTCTCAAGAACAAGGCAAGACTGGTAGTTCAAGGGTACTCTCAAGAAGAGGGAATTGACTATGATGAAACCTTTGCTCCAGTTGCAAGGCTTGAGGCCATCAGGTTATTTCTGGCCTATGCCATTTCCAACAAAATTAAAGTTTATCAAATGGATGTGAAAAGTGCATTTTTGTATGGAAAAATCAAAGAGGAGGTGTATGTCTGTCAGCCACCTGGGTTTGAGGATCCTTCTCATCCTGAGTGGGTGTACAGACTGGACAAAGCTCTTTATGGGCTCAAACAGGCTCCAAGAGCCTGGTATGATACACTCTCCACCTTTTTACTCAAAAATAACTTTACAAGAGGTGCCATTGATAAAACTCTTTTCATTAAACATGTTGGAAATCATGTCTTACTTGTTCAAATTTATGTTGATGATATCATTTTTGGTTCAACAAACACAAAACTGTGTGATGATTTTAAGAAACTCATGCAATCAAAATTTGAGATGAGTACCATGGGAGAACTGCAGTACTTTCTAGGACTGCAGATCAAACAACAAACAAATGGAACTTTTATACATCAATCAAAATATGTTAAAGAATTATTGAACAAATTTTCTTTAAATGACTGTAAATCATGTTCCACTCCCATGACACCAATCACACAAGTTGAACCTGATGATCAAGGGAAACAGGTTGAACAAACCATGTACAGATGCATGATAGGTTCCCTTTTATACTTAACTGCTTCTAGACCAGATATTATGTTTTCAACATGTGTCTGTGCTAGATATCAATCAGCACCAAGGGAATCACACCTTATAGCAGTCAAAAGAATTTTCAGATATCTAAAAGGAACTCCAACACTAGGAATTTGGTATCCTGCTTCAAGCAATACCAAGTTATCAGCTTTTTCAGATAGTGACTATGCAGGGTGTAAGATGACAAGAAAGTCAACATCTGGTGGTTGTCAATTCCTGGGTAACTGTCTAGTGTCATGGCAATCAAAGAAGCAAACATCTGTTGCAACTTCAACTGCTGAAGCTGAATACATTGCAGCTGCAAGTTGTACATCACAGATACAATGGCTCCAATATCAACTTCTTGATTATGGAATCAAAGAAACCAAGACACCTTTGTTTGTAGACAGCAAATCTGCCATTAGCATCATTCAAAATCCGGTACAGTTCTCAAAAACCAAACATATTGAGATCAGGTACCACTTCATAAGAGATTGCTATGAAAAAGGCAAGATTGAGGTGAAGCATGTAGCAACAGCTAATCAAATAGCTGACATCTTCACTAAGCCCCTTGACACATCAACATTTCAGAAGTTAGTATCCATGCTTGGAATGCTAAATTTGTAAGTGTTTACTTTATTTAATTTTTTTTTTTTTACATATATGCATATCAGTTAGAATCCAAGTTAACACTTGATTCTACCCAACTCTACATCAAACTTCTACATCAATCACTACTGTTATGCATAAAACATCAAAATTTTTTCCTTTTTCCATCCTTGATTCCATCCTGTTTACTTTTTCCTTCTTTTTTTCTGGTTTTCACTTACAAAAAGACAAAAGTCTGAAACAAAACTTCTGAAAAACAAAAAGAGAACTACTGATTAAACAAAAATCAGTATGAGAGGAACTACTGATGAACAAAAATCATCAGTATGGGGATAATTTTCTGAAAAAGTGTGTAACTTCTGATAAAATAACCTTCAGAAGTTATGAATAAAGTATTTATAAAAACATTTCTCATCAGCTGTTAAAACTACTGAAGTGAAAAATGGGAACTACTGATAAAGTAATCCTTCATCAGCAGTTTAAGTCAAAAGGGCAAATCTGACTTTTCCCATCATCAGAGGTTTGACCTAATCAGTTTAAAACCTCTGATAAAAGGATTTTTAACCAAAGGCGGTTTTAAAACTTCTAATAAAGAAGATTCAAGCGGTTAAAACTTCTAATAAATACCTTTTCTACACACTTATCCTTTCAAACTCAAAATATCCCTCCTTCTCTCTCAAAAACTCTCTCAATAACCTATACCTGCAAATCCACTGTTCGATCAAAACCCAAACCACATGGCTCTAGTTCTAAAACAGGGACACAATCAAAGGGCCTTTCTTGAAAAACAAGAAGGCTGGTCCCAATACGATGAGATCATTGATCTTGTCGTCAAATCCCAATATTTTACTGCTCTCACAATAAACCCACCAATTCACACTGAAACTCTGAATGAGTTCTGGGCAAATGCTGAGACGGTTACAATGGATGATGAGGTCATTTCCCTCAACTCAAGAATAAAAGGGAAACAACTGACCATCACACCGGCCACACTGGCAACAAGACTGGGTCTGGATGATGTAACTGCCCCTGACCATGTTGCTAACACTGATATTCATCTAACCATGACTGAGTGTGGTTATCAAGGTACTCTATCCCATGCTACAATCTTTAAAAAATATTTTGAACCAAAATACAAGCTTTTGTTTCATTATATTATTATGTGTTTGAGTCCAAAAACAGGGTCTTATGACCAGATGCCCTCCACTTTTCAGCCAATATTTCATTCCATTGTGAATGAAACTAAATTCAGGGCATCAAAACTATTTTTCAATGAGTTGGTGTTACATCACAATAATACCAAGAAAAAGTTTTTGTTATACCCAAGGTTCATTATGCAATGCATAATAGGGGAACTGGGTAATGAGGTGCTTGTGGGAAAAATTTCAACTTTAAATCCTTTAACATCACAAGCATACTCAAGGCATAACAAACCGGCTGCCTGGCCAGAAGATGATCAGGGAGAACAACAACAAGTCCCCCTAAAGCCCACATCTTCCAAACTCACCCCACCAAAAGCCAAAAAGCCCAAGCCAACAAAAACTGCACCCCACCAACCCAAAAGAAAAGCTGTTCAGGAGGTTGAGATGCCTGAACATGCTCATGAGCATTCTGCTCTTCAAATAGATGAGACTGAAACACCCTCTCAGTCTCATCCATCTCAAACCCCACCAAGAGCACCCATAACCATTTTATTCAAAAGAAAAAGACTTAGAAAAACATATGAAACACACTCTTCTTTTGAAACTGCTGAACAACAACTTTCACCACCTATTGCCCAAACTACTGAACCAACCCCACAAATTTCTGAACAAGAGGCAATAGAAATTGCCAAACTTCTCTCTGGGCTAAAAGAGAATGTCCCATCTGATCATGTCAGTCCCCTACAACCACAACAAACAGGGGACATAACTACTACATCAGACATGGATGTGGACATCTCTAGCCCTATCCCAAGAGATGAGGGTGGACCAGAGTCTTTAAGCCCAATTTTAGAGACTCTTGGGGCATCTGAGGCTGCTACTACTCAGTTACCACCCAGTGGTGGATCCGAGGATAGAAGTAACATAGCTAAGACCTCAGATGTGGCAACTACTGATGAAGGCTTAATGCCTGAAGTAGGAAATCCTCAGAACCAAGAACAAGAGGTTCATGAGAGAACTGAGTTGGGCTCAGCTCATGATTTAACTGAGACATTCCTCATTGAAGGCAACATCAGGGATTCAGATGATTCCATTAGTTTGGATAATGTTTCACACACTCAAACTACTGAATTGACGGCACTTTCTGAAGGTCCTGTTTCAGGGGTATCCAGGCTCAAGAAGCCAGTCACCTCTGCACAGGTTAAAGCCCACTCAATCCCTAAAACCCCTAGAGTGGCATCCTCTGTACAACATGAGGATCTCCCAAAAACACCCCCTTCACAACAAATGCCTACCCAATTCCCTGGGCAAACAAGCATAGACCTGAACCAGCTATGCAGCCCAGAGGGTCCCCTGTACCACATGATGAATACACTCATTAGAAATCACTTCCAAACATATACAGCTGACTTGGAGCTGTCCATCAAGAATCAATTTGGAGTGATCAAGACCAAGATGAATGATCTGTCCAACAAAATAGACTTCAACAGCAAACAGATTGCTCATCTTCAAGGACAATTCTCCCAACCCTCTGCTTCAAGGGTTAAAATTGATGAATCCAAAAAGGGGGAGAAGATCAGGGAACCTAAGTAGTCATTCCAAGCCAGGATAAGGGCAAGAGTGGCCATCCTTGAAAGAGATCAAAAAGATCAGGCCAGGAAAGAAAAATTGGCCAAACAGTTTGGTGTCTCAATAGAAGAAATTGAAGCAGCAGAGAAAGAAGATGAGACCCAAACATCTGAAGAATCCCTAAGGCACAATGAAGAAACTTCTGATGACAAAACTTCTGATGAAGAATCAGAAAGTACTGAAGACAATCCTTCAGTAGTTGACAAACCATCAGCAGTTGTCAACACATCAGAAGTTAACACTTCCAAACCTCAAACAACTGAACCTTCCAGAACCACTGCTCCCATTCAACCAACATCTGATCCCATCAGGCCTACAACTGTTACAACAATGACTGTATTAAACCCTTATCCTATCTCTCAATCAGCTGAACTATTAGAGAAGAGCTTAATTGCAGCCAACAAGAAGGCCAGAGAAGATCAGATCTGGAAATCTCTGGAAGAAAGGGATGATTTGGATTTAATCCATGAAGAAAAACTTCAGGCTTATGAAGCTGAACTACAAAGGCAGGCTAGCCTTGATGAGATTGCTGAACAAGATAAAAGACAACAACTGGTGTCTTACATTACCAAGAACAGCAAGACTAAAGCCTTTACACTCAAAGGACTCTCTATGCAAGAGCTGACAAGAAGAGCACAACTGCTTGCAGACAAAGTGGCCACAAGCAAAGATGGAAAGGCCAAGAGAGCCCAGATAATAGAAGAGTTAGTAGCAGAAGGATATGGTTCAAAAGCCTCAGTATCCAGATGGAAAGAAGAAAGACTGATGGATACTTACAGAAAATACTTGGCTGCCAAGGCTGCAAATCCAGAGAAGTTTCAAACTACTGATCCTTCAAGATCAGTAGTTAGAACTTCTGGTGTATCTAGAAGAACTGCTACTCAGAAGAAGAAGGCAGAGGACAATGTCAAAACTGACTTCAAAATGGTACTACTTGAAGGAAGTTCAATAGTCCATTCAGATTTTGACATTGAGGAGAAACCTCTGTTAACACAATTCAGGGATCCTTCCACTTTTGCTTATCAAATACAAAAGACCATCAAAGAAAAGCTGCATACCAGAGTAGTGACTGAACACCATCTCCCAACTGTTCAGATGCCTGATATGCAACAACAACAAGGAAGAGAATCCCACCTGAGGCTATCTGAAACTGAAAACATCCAGCACTCAGGACCATCAACCCAAGGGACAAGTCTGGTTCCCTATTCTTCTGACTTTAACAAGTCAAAGATCCCTATCATCAGATGGTCACTTACTGATAACAACTCAGTATTGTTGACAAGAAGAGACCTCTCAAGCAGGGCTTACAAGAAGATCAGTGATCTGAAGAAACTGTCAACACAAGACCTGCTCACAATTCAACATCTAGAACCACAGAGAGGATCTCTATCTGATGGTCAGTTAAACCAGCTCAAGAACACCATGTACAAAGAGGATTGGTGAAACCACTTTTGTAAACCTTAGTCTAATTCACTTCTGTCATTTTGGCTAAGTATAGAAGTACTGAAGAGAAGACAAGAAACTGCTGATTAGAAGATATGAGAAGTGCTGAAGAAGAAACTTCATCAGAAGTTCTGAAGTCCAAACCAGACAAGTTCACTTCAGAAGTACTGAAGACAAAACTACTCTTCAGTAGTTTGTCCTTCATCAGCACTTAGCATCAGATTTTTCCCACCGCCTTTTGCATCAGTAGTTTGTTGTTTATTATTACTTTTAGCTGTATTTGTTTCTTTCAATGTTGCAACTTGTGCAACTTGTTTCTGTTGTTTCTGTACTTGCTTTTTGGGCAAGATACATGCATTTAAACGTCTATAAATAGGAGGCTTCAACCTTCTATTTTAGACATTGATTTTAATAGAAAAATCCTTCAAACACTCTCATTGTTCTATTCCATTTCTGTATTTATTGTGAATCTGTCTAAGTATCTAATTCTCATTTACTGCTTAGATTCATAATAAATACTTGTCATTTATTAGTTTCAAACATCAAGGGGGAGTAATAACTCTTCCTTAGTATAAAAAGTGTTGCTTTCATTTATACATTCCGCTGTGCTTATAATCTGATTTACAAGGACTTGCTAAACACTTAAGTGTCAAGATAGCAAGTTCTTACTTAGCAAAAAGAGCAAACTGATCCAACAATTGGTATCAGAGCTTTGGTTTATCTGATCACATATCAATCTAACAAATTGAGAATCAGACACAAGGCTCTTATTGATATTCAATAAAAAGATCAAAAGTTCACTTTTTATCAATACCCATCACTTAAAAGAGTCATCTGACAAATCTATACTCTTTAAAATGGATCCACATAATACTGGTTCTGCCACTAAACCTGCCATGCTTGTGAGAAATGAGTACAACATATGGCAAAAGAGAATGGCACATACCTTGTCACAAACCAACACCGGTTGTTGGAGATCTGTGATATATGGTCCTCACAAACTAGTAAATGTTAATCTTGAAACTAATGTTAAGGTCCCTAAGGACCCTAAAGAATATACAGATGAGGATTTCCTAAAACTTGAGCTAGATGCAAAAGCATTCTCTATGTTGGCAATGGCTCTCCCAAATGAGATATACTCTGGCCTTTTACATTGTGAAAGTGCCAAAGAACTTTGGGACTGTCTTAAAGAACAGTTTGGAGGAACTGAAGAGGTGATTGCCAACACCAGAGAGATTTTAGCTCAACAATATGAAACATTTGCTTATATTAATGGGGAAACTTTGACTCAACAATTTGAAAGATTCTCCTCATTAATATCTGAGCTAAAGTTAAATGGTCAGACCTATACAACAGTGTCTATGCTACATAGATTTTTAAGGTCTTTACCTGACAAATGGGAAACATACTCCATTGTTTTAAGATCCTCACCAGATTTTAGCTCCCTCACTCTTACAAAACTCCATGGGAGATTACTTACTTTTGAAAGAGAAATTGATCAAAAGAAGAAATTACAAACATCTGGTAAAACTGCTGATGACTACCTACCAGGTAGTACAGCACTTTTGGGACAAGATTCACCAACTTGTTCCTATGGATCTTATGACAATATTGACATAACCACTGGGATCTCATCAGAAAGATCTTTCCCAGGTTATGACAATAATGACCAAAGTCAAACTGCTGATAATCTATGTTTTATCATGGATGATTTGAAAAATTTTAGCAGTGATGACTTAGAAGAAATGGACATATTACACCAACTGGCCATGCTAAGCATTAAAACTAACAAGTTTTATAAAAGGTCAGGAAGGAAATTTCCAGGATTGACCAGTAATACAAAAATTGGTTTTGACAAATCTAAACTGAGATGTCACAAGTGTCAGAAGTTGGGACACTTTGCTAGAGAGTGTAGAAGCTCTAGCTTTAACCAATCACAATCTGGAAATAACTATAACCCCAATTATAATAGGAATAATGGAACTCAAGGGAGTGCTCATTTTGTACAGGCACAAGCTCCTCAACAGCAATATATGCCTCAAGTACAATATGTTCAAGTGCCTGCTCAACAGATGCAGAGCCAACAATCAATCCCTCCCTTTCCAGCTGCTCAACTTCCTCCACAGCCTCAACAACCCTCTCAACAAAGTCTCTTTACCTCAGGGTATGTTGACTGGAGCAGTCTCCCTTTTGACACCACAGAGTGCAATCCTGATGCAGACAACAAAGTGTTTGACATCAACTGGGGAGAACCAGACAATGGCAGAAAGAACTTTGCCTTAATGGCATTTGAAGGCTGTACTTCAAAATCTGCATTGTCACAGGTATCAAAAGAATCTTTGACAAAACTTTGCTCAAATTCTTGCAAAGAAACTTTTGCTCTCATAAGAGAGACAAATCTGCACTTACAAGGCAAAGCCAATGATTTAGAAAGAAAATACACACAGATAAAATGTGATTTAGAAAGAAAACTGTGTGCTAAAACAAAAGAAGTTTCTAAATTAACTGACTCTGCTATTGAAACCCAAGCACAAATCAAAATCATGTTAAATGACCTGGGAGATGTCAGACAAGAGCTTGCTGACACCAGGATCACTTGTGAAAAATGGGTGGAATTTTGTAAGGGGTATCAATTATTGCTAAACAAACAAAGTGCTTCAAATGTTAAGTTTGGCATAGGATACCATCATGTTGAAACACCAACAGATTTTTCTCCCAAAACTACTGAAGATGGGAGAAGAATTGTTTCAAATGAAACTTCTGAAGGGAAAGAATGCACATCTTTCCATGAAAACTTTCTAAACAGAAATCCTGGCATTTTTAAAGAAAGTACTTCAGAAGTATTTACAAAATCTGACAACAAGCCATCAGTAGTCTCATCTACATCAGGAGTTAAGACCCTGAAAACTACTGATGAGCAAAATCTCTTCACAAATGTCAGAAATTTGCCTTTAGATCAAAAACAAAAGGCAAAAGAATGTGAAATTTGTGGCCTGTTCAACCACAAAACTGAATTTTGTAGATACAGAAAAGGAATTCAGTTCAATCAAAAATTTAAACAACAGGTTGTGGGAAATCAAATCAGAAATGATTATGAAAGAATCTTTAAACCCAAGAAACAACAACCTGAAAACACCTTTTCTCAGAAAAAGATAAAATCTCAACCAAAATCTTTTTCTCAAAATTCCTTGTCAGTAGTTAGACCAGAATCATCAGCAGTTTCACAAACTGCTGAGATTCAAAATCTAATGAACATGGTAGAACTACTGATGACCAAGGTTGATGGTGGTCCTAAAAAGGATACCACCATGGTTCTTAATGAAAAATCCATTGCCAAAAAGACATGGATTTCTCAACCTGATCAAGAACAAACTGTAACTGTTCTCAAGAGCAAACCCAAAGCCAAACAGGCTTGGGTTCCTAAATCTAACTAATTTGCTTTTATGTGCAGAGAGTTTCCAGGGGCTTAAACAGCATATGGTATGTTGATAGTGGAGGCTCTATGCACATGACTGGATGCAGATACCTGATAAACAACTTTATCAGCCAAAGAGAAGGATCTGTATCCTTTGGGAACAATGCTAAGGGATATGTGCTAGGACATGGCAATGTCTCCTCTGGCAAAATACAGTTTGACAAGGTCAATCTAGTGGAAAACCTTGAATACAACTTGCTGAGTGTGTCACAAATGTGTGATAAAGGATATTCTTCCTTTTTCACAAAGACAGCATGCAAGATCATCTCACCAGAAGGCCAGAAGTTGATAGAGAAGATTATAGAAGATCATACTTTGCTGATTGCCAAAAGATGTGGCAATGTCTATGCAGTGGACATTGAGAAAGACAAAGTATTGAACAACACTGCCTGTTTCTTCTCAAGGGCATCAACTTCAAAAACAGATCTCTGGCACATGAGACTTGGCCATGTGAACTTTAAAACCATAAATAAAGTCACAAAAATGGGCTTGGTCAGAGGTCTACCTTTGAAAGTATACCAGTGTCAAGAACACTGTGTATCCTGTTTAAAGGGAAAACAGCATAAGTCCTCCTATAAGTCTATTGAAGAATAAAAAACAACTGCATGTCTTCAACTACTCCATATGGACTTATTTGGACCTGTCAAGATTATGAGCCTTGGTAAAAAGAAGTACTGCTTAGTCATCATTGATGACTACTCAAGATTCACATGGGTATTCTTCTTATTTTCCAAGGATGAGGCTGCTGAAATCATCAAGTTCTTCATTCTACAAGTAGAGAAACAATATTCTCTATCTGTCAAAACCATTAGAAGTGACAATGGGACAGAGTTCAGGAACAAAACTCTGGATGAATTCTGTTTGTCTAAAGGGATTATTAGACAATACAGTGTTCCCAGAACTCCTGAACAAAATGGTGTAGTAGAAAGGAAGAACAGAACATTGATAGAAGGAGCAAGAACAATGTTAGCTGATTCTGGACTGCCATTGTACTTTTGGGCAGAAGCAGTTAACACATCATGTTATGTTCAGAATAGAGTTCTTGTGGTCAAGAGACATTCCAAGACTGCCTATGAAGTTCTTCATGGCATGAAGCCCCTTATCTCCTTTTTCAGGGCTTTTGGGTATCAATGTTTCATCTTGAACATCAAGGAATCTATTTCAAAGTTTGCTGCCAAAGTTGACTCAGGTTACTTTCTTGGTTACTCTTCAACTAGAAAAGCCTACAAGGTTTTTAATTCTCACACCAGGATAGTAGAAGAAACATTGAATGTCAAGTTCAATGAGTCAAAACACACTCTTATTCCAGCACATCCTGCTGAACTCTTTGACCTTGACAACTTTCACTTTGGACCGGAAAAGACTGTTACTTCTTCCAAACCTACTTATTATGGTGATCAAAGGTTTGAAGATGAGGATCCTACACCATGGACTCCTCAAACAGTCATTAAGTCAACTACAACACCATCAGAAGTTTCTCAAACTTCTGATCAAACAAATACTGAAGGTCAAACTCAAACATCTGCTTCAGCACCTGCAACTACTGAAGAAGCTAAAACTGCTGAACCAGATATTATAGACCTCAGTAGTTTGTTTGAAGAACAAGAGCCACCTACACCTGTTAGTGGTTTACAACAACTGATTGAACACAGAGATCATCCACTTGATCAAATCATGGGTGATATAGCTTCAGGTGTTCTTACCAGAAACCAGCTCTCCAACTTCTGCCTATTTTCAGCCTTTATTTCACAGTTGGAACCAAAGAAGTACCAGGAAGCCCTCAAAGACAATAATTGGGTGCAAGCTATGCAAGATGAACTGCTTCAGTTCAACAAGCAACAGATCTGGGAAATCTGTCCCTTACCTCAAAACAAGCAACCAATTGGTACAAGATGGGTTTTCAGGAACCCAACACGCATCAGCTAACATATTAAGAGGAACCCAACAAATTATGTCAGTCTAGTATATCTTGTTTATTTATGTAGAAAAACTAAAAATGGTTTTTGTTATTAAGTTATCCTTGGATCAAAATCTCTTTTTAAAGGTCTCTAATTAATATCTATACTATATTATAATACATTTTCCAAAGAACTCTTAAAATTTAAGTTTTACAAGTATAATTGCTTATAGTACAATACACAATACACATGTTGACTATATTTTAAGGGTAATTATGTCTTTTATTCAATACTTACACATTTGTCCCCTCAACTTTATTCAAATTTTATTTACTTAAATAGTAATTACATTTTTGCACCCGTAGTTTAACCAACTACCCTCACAATCTTTAAACATCCATAACTTTTTCTTACGTTAATATTTTCTTAATATTATTACCACGTATAAACGGGCATTTTATTCCCTTTAATATGAGTATAATATTGTTATAGTTTTTTTAATTTAAAAAAATGATATGTTAAGATTAAGCAATAACTGAAACGAAAACGAACCAAAATCAACCAACGTATCTACTTTTTATATCCCCATTTCATGTATTTATATATATCCACTTCATGTATATTTATGAAAAATGATATAACCCAAGTTTGGTTTTGGTTAGTAATCGATTCGAACAAAGAATTGACACTCTAACCAATAATTTGAACTAATAAACTAAAAACTGACCAGTTAATAAAACAAATTAGCAGGTTACTTTGGTTTAAGCTAAGGCTAATAACCGAATGTAATTGAACCTTGCACACCTCTGGCATTGTCTATGTTTTCCGTCACATGGATTTAAAAAACAAGCTCGGCACTTTTATATATATATTTTTTTTACTTAAAACGTTAGAAAACATGTATATTACATGGTTAAAAGTTTAGAAGAGAATTTTAAAATTCTTAGACCGTACAGTGTGGGGGTGTGAAGTCCCTTCACGACAGCCACACCACCCTAGATCCAGCGTGGAGAAATCCCATGGGATTTTTCACCTTTGTGGAGCAACTGAGCTCGGTGATGGGGTTGCTCCCAGTTGTATATGAAAAAAAAAAAAAAAAAAAAAGAAGTGTTGGTCCCCACAACTACTCATTTTAAAAAAAAAAAAAAATTAATTTACCCTTACATATAAACCCATCCTATCATTTTTACCCCACCACGAGCCCACCGCCCACGCCACCAGCTCCACCCGGCCGATTTTGTCCCTTCTTGTTACATGCCCCCAATGCTCAGGTGAATGTCACATGTCGTTCCATACTCCCCTTAAGGTCATGACCACACCGTGTGGTAATAAAATAATGTAACTTTCCATTCCCCATTATCACCCTAATTTCTTGCTAACCGTGTCCCATAAATTATTATTATTTATATAATCAAGTGTTTGCACATGTAACTTCCTACTTCCTCATGGTTATCCTATTTTTTTTCTTAGCGTATCTCACAATTATTGATATGCATATATTCATGTGCTTGCACTTCTTTTAGCACAGAAGATTCGAATGATTCGATTGTGCTTAACGCAGTTCAAGCTCCGCTAATGATTATGCCACCCACCAAAACAAATATTTTGATTAATTGATTATGGATTAACCGAACAAATATAAATGTTGTTTCACGTCGCAACGCGCGGACACCCACTAGTAAAATAAAATGAATTTACTATTTACAAAAAACGTGGTAGAATCACCGGGGTCTCATTTTTTTTGAACGGCAAACATTACATCTCCTATATATATTACACCAATAATTCTAAATTATAACACCCTTGCCAAGGATTGAACCTTGGACCTCCCATCTAAGAGACATATGTCTCTACCAAGTGGGCTAGCCCCACATTAATCACCGGGGTCTCATCGTTAGGAATCAAAACACAGACACAACAAACGAAAAGAAGCCATGAATAAAGCAGATTGGACCACGTGTTCCATGTCTGGACCCGATAACCCGACCCCAACTTGCCTTATCAGGAAACCCAAAAAATCTTATTATACACGAATCTCCAGGAGTAGTAGCATACGTGCCCCTGTAATGGACACTACGTGCTATCTTATTGGCTGAAAATCTTTAGGGTGGGACCCACATTAATACTTTCTTGCTGTTTGTGGAACAAAAACAAAGTGTGACTAAGATGTTTGGTCATATCGCCACGTTTCAGGAACAACCAATCCAATGTTGTCTGCCGGTTTATTATTATTATTATTATTATTATTATTATTATTATTATTATTATTATTATTATTATTATTATTATTATTATTATTATTATTATTATTATTATTATTATTATTATTATTATTATTATTATTATTATTCTGCCGGTTCAGAGTAGGATGGGAAAACGAGAAGGGGTTTGAACCGGTGTCGTCACACGTGTTACACATATCTTCCATACGTGGCCTCTATCTAGGCATCTCTTTATGTCACCAATGATAAGATCAGAACATATCCTCTAGAAAGATATACATGGCTGTTACAGCCTATATTTAACAAATATTGTTTGTGATCGTTCTCTCATCATTCTAAACCCTCGTCCTAACTCATGTTTACAATTTGCAACATATTTTTGAACAAAATATTAGTAATTATCGTCTAAATTAGACGTGTAAGAATTGTAACATACATAACTTTTTGGTATGGCAAACACAACACCACTAGAGCACTAGCTCATGGGTCATGGGTATATTAATTGCATGTTTGGGATTGAGTTTGGAAACAACTTATTAACTTATTAACTTTTTAAAAAAGTCAATAAGTCATTTTGAAAAGCCAGGATTTAATGCTTTTCTAAATGACTTATTGACTTATTAGCTTTTCAAAAAGTTAATAAGTCAATAAGTTGTTTCCAAACTCAATCCCAAACACCCCCTAAATAGAAAACTTTAGCGACCAAGGTGTTGTTTGGTTTTCCAAAAAATGTTTGTGCATGCTTTTCTGTCTGTGTCGCGCGAACCACAAGTAAACATTGCCATCTGCAAACTGTTTGTTTTTTTAAATACATGTTTCATTAAAAAAAAATGTTTGCGCGAGTTCTATTTGATGCAGACATGACCCAACCACTTTAAGAACCTCTAAGGTCTGCAGAGGGTTAAACACTACCACCGTCTACCAACACTACTATCCACTGCCACTGTCCATCATCACCACCACCATCCGTACACCATCACCAATTTAGTTTAATAGTCTACAAACGTTTAACGCTCCCATCACCATAACATCAAAATGGAAAATACATATTACACATTGATCCCCTATCTTTTTATCTTTTACAAATTTTTATTTTATGTTACGGTCTAAATTTTGCGAGCTAAAACGCCACAACGTCCATGTGTCCTACAACGTTTTTACACTTACTTTTCCCGTTTAACGCCCTTTCACAAGGTCCTAAATCGACTTAATTATTTTTATACCCTTTATGTTTCGAGGGTATTTTTCGCTAGATTTTATTATTATATTTTTCATTTTCTATTTGATCATGTTGGGCATTGGCGGTCAATGTCGATGGTACGTCACTGTTGCTACTTAGCAGTTAGCACAACTTTACACCCCGTCGTAAACGGCTAGGACTTAAATTAAAACTAGTTTATTATTATTATTATTATTATTATTATTATTATTATTATCTATACATATAATAAACCAAAGCCATTTTAATGACATGACATTCAAAAAGGCATTCTCCTCTTTAAGTGTGTCATGTGTCATCCTATGTGGCATTGAGATATTTTAGGAAAAACAAATTTTAAAAACAAAATTTGATTTTTATCTCTTATCTCTTATGTTTCCTCCCACAATTTTTAAACATTAATATCTTTTATATACGACATTTTTTAAAGGAAAAAATTATGCCAAATTAACGAGCGTTTTATTATCTTTCCAACGAGTACCATAGTGTTATATAAAAAACGGAGAAAAAAGACTATTTTTTGTAGGGTTCTGTTCATACAGGAAAAAAAACACAAAGTGTTCAGGTAAATCATTAATCATGTATAGACAAGTCACTAATTATGTTTCGGTAAATATGAATTCTATTTTCAACATGCGTTAGCATTGGAGTTATACATTGTTTTAGGTTAGATATTAATATTAGAGTTATACATTGTTTAAGGTTAGGCGTTAACATTAGAGATACATTTTTAATTGTTTTAAGTTAGGTGCTACCCGAAGCCTTCTGCATGTAACTGTAAAGCGCATCATTCTATTTTATATGTAAGATTAATATGTCATATTAGATTTCTCAACCCCGGGAGGTTCCCGGGGTATAATCTAGTATTTATTATCTATTAATATATATAAAAGAATTGAACATTGCTGATGTGGCGTGCAATGGTGCCTTCAACCTCTCCATGAAACTGCCACGTGGCATCATAATTGAAAGATTTTAGTGTTTTTAAATTATTTCCTTTTTTAATTAAAAAAAAGGATAAACAAAAAACTCCTAAATTTATCTCTCTATCTCTCAATTACTAAAATTAAATTTAGTTATTTTAGGAAAAAAGAATTTAAAAACAAATTTAAATTTTTCTCTCTTATTCCTCCCATAATTTTTAAACGCTAATATCTTTTATATTCGAGATTTTTTAAATAAAAATATTACACCAAATTAACGAGCGTTTTATTATCTTTCCAACGAGTACCATAGTGCTATATAAAAAACGGAGAAAAAAACGACTATTTTTTGTGGGGTTATGTTCATACAGAAAAAAAAAACACAAACTGTTCAGGTTATTCATTAATCATGTTTTTTCTTTTAAACCAGGTTCTTATGTACGATCTTGGAATTCAGCCCAATCGCCATGTTATCATTGGAATTTTACTCTTCTAAAGATCAATAGGTATACTTCATTAAGAGAAGGTAGGAGAAATAATCGCGCAACACTACAACACATGGTGCACTGCAACACATGGTGTCACTTTATAGCAAGGTTATTTTTTTATTTATTTAATTACAAGAGTAATAATTATTACTATTAGTATTAGTATTATTAGAATGGTTATTTTTTTTCAACCCCTATCATGAATCCTACATCTATATAAGTCAAAGTCAAATTGTAACATATTTTAAATTACGTGAAAATGATTATATGTTGAAGGTTATCCTTTTAATACTATAATATGTTTAATATGGTTTATGCTTTTTATTTTTTTAAATTTTTAAATAAATGTTTTTTAACTAAGATTGATTATGTTTAAGTTATTTACTCTTTTCGTGATTTGAGTTTTCATCTTTTATCATTTTTTATGATTTTTTATTAAATCATATTAAATTTTTCAACCCCGGGACCTTCCCGGGGTAATCAGCTAGTATATATATATTTCAAAGGGATTAATCATACATGTCATACTCTTATGCAATCTCTCCTTTCAGAGATGCCACATAGGATGTGATGTGGCAACTCTAAACCAATTAAAAAAAAGAAATAAATATGATTTAACCTAATCTATTATAATATTTAACCTAATCTATTAAATACCCAATCTATTAAATCTAAATATTAAACCTTTATTATTTTATCTCCCATGTTTCCTCCCATAACTTTTAAACGTTAATATCTTTTCTATACGAGATTTTTTAAGGAAAAAAATTACACCAAATTAACGAGTGTTTTATTATCTTTCCAACGAGTACCATAGTGCTATATAAAAATCGGAGAAAAAAATGACTATTTTTTGTAACCCAACAGGTATTGTGTCGGGTTTGGGATTAGTTTAAAAAAAATTGTGGGTTTGGGTCGGGTCTGGAATTAGGTGATACCCGACCCGATTACCCGAAACAACATACCCAAATACCCGAACGACATACCCAATCATATACCCATGAATTTTTTAACGCATCAAATAACCCTTAGACTAATGCGTTCGATATTTCAATAATTAACTTTTTTTTTCTTATTTCATGTTAGTTCTTTTTAGAATGATCGATTACAAACTTTCGAATTAATTTGTAATGGCACTAGATTTATACCCCGGCGCAGAGATTCATTTTTTTTTTTTATTTTTGAATATGATAACTTATGGTAGAGATTTGTTTAAAATAATAATAATATATTATATTATATTATATTAGATATTTCAACCCGGGACGCTCCCGCAATAAAAACTGGTTATTATCTATACATATAATAAACCAAAGCCATTTTAATGACATGGCACTTAAAGAGACATTCTCTTCTTTGAGTGTGTCATGTGTCATCTCATGTGGCATTGAGATATTTTAGAAAAAAAATAATTTAAAAACAAAATTGGATTTTTCACTCTCATGTTTTCTCTCATAATTTTTAAATGTTAATATCTTTAGTATACGAGATTTTTTAAAGAAAAAAATTACATCAAATTAATGAGCGTTTTATTATCTTTCCAACGAATACCATAGTGCTATATAAAAAACGGAAAATTTTTTTTATGGGGTTTTGTTCATACAGGAAAAAAACACAAAGTGTTCGGGTAAATCGTTAATCATGTATAGACAAGTCACTAATTATGTTTAAATCAGTAAATATGAATTTTTTTTCAACCAGAGCCGAATAGGTTAATAGAGTTATACGTTGTTTTAAGTTAGGTATCAATATTAGTATGTTAGAGTTGTACATTTATTTAGTGTTTATGATAGATGTTAATATTTGAGTTACATTAAAGTTCTACATTCTTTTAGTTTAGGTGTTAGAATTGGAGTTGTACATTGTTAATTTGTTTTAGGTTAGATATTAATATCTATTAATATATATAAAAGAATTGAACATTGCTGACGTGGCGTGCAATGGTGCCTTCAACCTCTTCATGAAACTGACACGTGGCATCATAATTGAAATATTTTAGTGTTTTTGAATTATTTCCTTTTTTAATTAAATTGAGTTATTTTAGGAAAAAAGAATTTAAAAATAAATTTAAAATTTTCTCTCTCATATTTCCTCCCATAATTTTTAAACGTTTATATCTTTTATATACGGGATTTTTTAAAGAAAAAAATTACACCAAATTAACGAGCGTTTTATTATCTTTACAACGAGTACCATAGTGCTATATAAAAAACGGAGAAAAAATCGACTATTTTTTGTGGGGTTTCGTTCATACAGGAAAAAAACACACAAAGTGTTCATGTTATTCATTAATCATGTTTTTTCTTTTAAACCAGGTTCTTATCTACGATGTTGAAAATCAGCTCAATCGCCATGTTATCATTGGAAGTTTACTAGGTATACTTCATCAAGAGAAGCTATGAGAAAGAATCGCGCAACACTGCAACACATGGTGTCAGCTTATAGCAAGGTTATTTTTTTATTTATTTAATTACAAGAGTAATAATTATTACTGTTAGTATTAGTATTATTAGAATGGTTATATTTTTCAACCCCGGGAAGAATTGATAGTTGCTGACGTGACGTTCAATGGTGGCCTCAACCATCTCTTAATTATGCCACGTGGCATAATGAGATGCAATGGTTACAACTTCCAACTTAAGTGTTTGTTTAGTTGATTAGGTTAGGAATTATAAGAGCCATTAGAATGTGAGAAATTAAAGAGATGTGATGAGTTTTTGAATAGTTGCAGCTTACATAAGTGATTCTTTAGATGATTACTGATTAGGTTTTAGATTAGGGAATATGAGTTATTACTGATTAGAATACTATGAACATGCAATGATTGAGAGATTTTGTGGTTAGTTAACTTAAGCCATTTGCAATACGTTATCACGTAAAATTAAATTTTTCAACCCCGGGACCCTCCCGGGGTAATCAGCTAGTTATTTCATATGTAAAATTAATGTATCATATTAAATCTCTCAACCCAGGACGCTCCCAGGGTATAATCTAGTTAATATGATATTAAAAGTTAGAAAAGTAAGTAGCTAGAAAATGTGGGCGGACTCCTTTATATTGCGTACCAATACCAACGTAATAATATCCATACCAACATTGGTAGTGAGAGAAAAACAAGAGGGTACCGTAATATGGACGGCAGAGGTGGTGGCGGCGGTGGCTGTATTACTAGATACTCCAATGGTAGTGTCATAGGCAGATGTCGTTGTGATGGTTATGGTTACGGTGAGGTAACCTACGGTATGTCAAAGGTTGAGAGAATAATGCTCAAGTTTCGGCCGATTGCACCAAAACCGATGGCTGCTGGATCCGGGTCCAGTTGCTCCACGATGGAGCACAGCGACGGATCCGGCAGCAACCAAAGGCGTAAGCGTCGTTATGTTCGCAACAAAAAGAAGAATAATACAAGCACCGTTTCGAAGAAACGGAAGGCTTCCACGTCCTTGTGTGAAACTTTTGTTGGTGGCGTTGTCGGGGACACGATTGTTACGCTGGCTTTGATGCCAGAAACACCCGATCGAAAAGAGAACTCACCCACAACGAGTTCGCCTAGTGAGAATAAAGATTTGTTGTCTTTCGCCACGATAATAAATCAAAAGAAACCAACACCGGTGTTGTTAAGCTTTAATAATAATAATAATAATAATAATAATAATAATAATAATAATAATAATAATAATAATAATAAGGGAATAGCATGTGTCGGTCATGTAACACCGTCACCGCCACCGCAAAAAGCGGTGGTAACGTCGTTTGTGACGGTGGAGTGTGTTACGGACACGTGGATGAACGAGGGTTTAGGGTTTACGGATCAGGCGAGGGTGAGGAGCATGGAGATGGACACGTGTCCATCGTTTATTACCAACACAAGAGACACGGTGGTGTGGACTAATAAGGCTTATAGAGAGATGATATGTGGTGGTGGTGGTGGTTTGGACGAGACTACGGTCGTGGTTGTGAAGAAGTTTAACCGGGTGACGATGCCAGTGTCTCACCCGGGGTTCACGTGCACCGTAAAGGTCACGTGGGGGATGGAGCGTGGTGCGGCTCCGTTGAGCGTTACCACGCCTTGTGACGTGTGGCGGTTACGGACGGGTGGGTTTGCATGGCGGTTGGATGTTACGGCTGCGCTTTCGCTAGGACGGTATAGCTGAAGTGGCGGTGCCCTTCGTTAACAATAGTTTTTTTTTTATTTTTTTTTTATTTTTATTTTTTTTTTTGAGTTGAGTTGAGTTGATGTTATTACTTAGAGGGATTTGATGTATAAACACATATATACCACATAAAACATTCTCATCAAACCAGCCAAATCTAGACTGTTTGCAAAGTTTTTAAGCTAATCGAAATCAGTTTGTACGGATGGTTTATCGTTGGTGATACTCATTTGTTATTATGGTAGCTATGTTGTCAATAGCCCCTAGGGTGTCTGCCTAGCTAGGCTCTCACTCGAGGTGAATCGCAAGCAAAGTGCCTTGTGAGTTGCGGCAATCCAAGCGATACGGTGACGTTCCAACGACAAGTTCTGTCGAAACTGGTATGGTCTGAAACATCCAAAAATGGTATTAACGTGTCTTAAAGTCTCTAAAAATTATAAATTGTACGTCTATGTTATGTGTCTTGCTTATCTCAAGCCCTCTTTTTTTAAGCACCTAAATCAAGATTCACTATTTGCGACTTGTATGATTATTATATTATTATGATGTATAGTTTTAAGCCTCCTCTTATTGAATACAATGATAATTTGAAGCAAATAAAATGTATAACGATGTTTATACGTTATATAGGTGAGATTGACACCGTGGGATACGACAATCATATCGGACTGGATTTGGAACATGTGGAGTTAGAATGGTGGTTAATGTTCATGTGAGATGTTGGTTCCTTTCATCAATCATACACTGCATCTTAATCACACACGTGTTTCTTGCGATTTAAACCAATGAGGACTTAGGTGTACTGTCCGATGAATTACGGGTGTCCTTCAATGTTTGTACTTGTCTACAATTGAGTTGATACCTCGATTATGGTTCCATCTAATCGATCGTTGATGGTTCTGTCTAATTTTACTTGTCAACCTTGAGCCTCTCGTTAACGGTATATTATCTTATCAAGGAACATCAGGTGTACTTTATGTTCTTTTTTTTTTGAACGGCCAACGAATCAATTCCGAGCACTCTCGGGCATCCTTTTGGCGAATCAGGTACTCAAGAGTACCCGGACCACCAATTGCCACCAATTCCCGGGAAAACCCGACCACTCACCCGCCCGAAGGCACGACGGTGAAATAATCGGTAAAACCGATCGGGATCAGGACTCGAACCCAAGCCAATGACCGGGTCATCCCTCATTTCCCCTCCACCAATGTCCTCCAAATGTAGTTAGTGAGAATTGAACCCAAGCCTCCCATAGGAAACTTTAGGCCCTCAACCAACTGGGCTACAAGTGTTGGACGTACTTTATGTTCTATGAACATTTCATGACAATCTTTTTTAAAACAGTAAATAAATTATATAGGGAAAATATCAAAAATAAACATTGACTAAACACAAATATCAAAAATAAACACATGAAGGGTCTTAAGCATAGGGACTTCACAATATCAAACACTATTAAGAAGCTGACATTTGTTCCAAGAGTCTTAGATAAGACTCTTTAACTAGTAATGGTCCCCACAAACCAACCAATAGAATGGTGACACGTAAGGGAAAAGACTACTAGACGCTTGAGTTTTATAGAGTCTTAACCTTAGACGCTAAGCTTGAAGGGTCTTTAACAAACTCTGAAACGTCTATGTCAGTCTTTAGCGTCTTAGCTAATACTCTATCCTTTAGCTCTTGGCTCGGCTCAAAAGGTTCAAGGGTCTCAGCTCAGACGCGAGCCTTTAGCTTCAGACGCTAGACTTGGCTTAAGACTTCATACAACTCACCTAAGACTTAAGACGTCGTCGTACGTTTTTAAGACTTTTCATTTGAACTAAAGACCGTTCCGTAGATGATTAAGACTCTAGACAGTATAGCGGTGGAAAGTGAGAAATGGTTAACGGAAATATTGAGTATGTTCCTTTTGATTGTATGAAACGTGGTTTAGAGTTTCCTACGGGTATTGCGTCGGGTATTGCGTATTTTACTTTTTTTATTCTTATGTTTATGAGATGTGTGGTCTTAAAACCATTTCACGGTTATCTCACGGAAGAGTCTTTGATTTGTACTGAAAAGTCTTAAAAATGTACGGACGCATCTATACTGTCTAGAGTCTTAGTTTTATACGAAAGAGTCTTTGATTTGTACTGAAAAGTTTAGAAATGTACGGACGCGTCTATACAGTCTAGAGTCTTAGTTTTGTACGGAAGAGTCTTTGATTTGTATTGAAAAGTCTTAAAAATGTACGGATGCGTCTATACTGTCTAGAGTCTTAGTGTTGTACGAGAGAGTCTTTGATTTGTACTGAAAAGTCTTAGAAATGTACGAACGCGTCTATACAGTCTAGAGTCTTAGTTTTGTATGAACACACATGTCATAGTTCAGTATAACTTTAAGTTTCTAATACAAAATTAGTTTATCAAAGTTAACCTAGGCTACAGCCGTCAATTCCCTTTATTGCTTATGCTAATTTCTTTTATTTTTCTTTAGGCCCAGCCCACACAAATACTTATATAGATCCACGGTCTACTTTGACACTCCAACTCATCAATTTGTTGCCTAAATGACACGTTTAGACTTACTTCTTCTGTTTGCAATTGAAGCTGCACTCTATTATTAATAAAACTAGTGTTTTTTTTTTGAAAGGTGATATTTTATTCAACGCAAAACAAACTAGCAAGAAGCTAGCACAAAAACAAATCCAAAAAAAAAAAAAAAAAAAAAAAAACAATAAACAATAGCACGAAACTAATGAAAACCAAAACTACTCCAATGCGAATCTTCCAACTACAACTTCTTGGCCCGGTTTTTATCCAAAGTAGACCCAATGCTTTCAACTCTTGCATAATACCACCAATAGTTTTCTTCATGTGATTAAAGATGAGTTCATTTCGAGATTTCCAAATCAACCAACAAGCCATACGCATGACCGACTGCACCATTCACCTATACCTTTTTGTTACCTTTAACCGTAGTGTGGTAGTTGATAATATCTTAGACCGAGAAGGAAAAAATAAGAGGCAAATGAAATGACACCACTCAGCTATGGCTTGCCAAACTATTGGTTCAAGAGCAATAATACTAAGAAACAGAAAGACTCAAATGCTTGGCTCTTTTATTAATGACCAATGGGGAACCCGCGCGTTGCGGCGGAGTTAACAATATGTGACGTATGCATCAGTCATAAGAACTTTGCAAGTATTTTCAACAAAATCTCTTTCCGCCTTCCAAAGATATAACATGTCTTTCATTCGTAATATTACTAATGTAAAAAAGGTCACCAAAATGTATTTCAAGTGCATTAATAAGGGGTTTTGATATTGAGACACTCCAAATCCTTATCTTTATCTTGACACCCACGAACATGTTTTATGTTGGCCAATATGAAGTATTTTTTACGTGCTAAAAAACAAAAAAAAAAAGCAGGTGAAGTTGATTTGTGGGGAACAATACGTTCCATATTGAGAAATATAGAGCATATATGGGACACATATATGCTCCATATTACCTAATGCATATATAGGTAGTGGTGGGTTTTAAATAAATTTCTCTTTTGGACCCATTTGGGTAAAAATAGTTTACTTGTTTCTAAAATATATTTGAAAATATAAGGTTTGGTGATTTATGCAAAAACAAAAGCTAGAAAAAATAGATAGTAAAATGGTTATATATATATATATATATATATATATATATATATATATATATATATATATATATAAATGATAATGAAAAAAAGTTACAAATCAGCTTGTTACGTTTACATATCCCAAATTTCCACCAATTGAGTTCATATTTTTGGGCCTCTCAAAATCCACAACCAAAAAGAATATCAAAATAAAAAATGCCATGAAAAAATATATAATAACAATACAATGATTATTTTAAAAAAAAATTTACTGTTAGACAGATATAACACAAAAAATTCTTAAAAAAATATATAACATAGCCATGTAATAGTAGTTGTGACATTGGATTCTCTATTCCAAAACAGCTCCACAAATTTCCTGCCACCACTTCCGTATATATCAAACTCTGTTACTCCCGTCTTCTCTACATAACTATAAATGTCTCCAAAAGGACCACTACCACAACATGCACTATCTACTATCTTGAAACCTAATTAATTACAATTCATATCAGCATTCCAATTAGAAACACTAACAAAACAGTCTAAATACAAATTCCAAGGAAAAATGATATCATATCTTAAACAATGCGTACATGAGTCCTGATAACTCTTCTTCCGGTTCTTGGAATTTCTTAGAAAGTTGATGATTGTGCATACTTGTTACGACATAAAGTTCTTCCTTGCAAGTCTCCAAGTCGTCCTGTATAAATGCTTGGCGAGTATGCTAATGGCACCACAGTAGTGATTCCAATTTTCCTTCATGCGTATACAAACAGAGAATGCAATCATTATTTCCGATGGGCATAGATAGTCACTGCCAACGCAGCAAAACAAGTAGATGCCCTTGGACATCAACTTATTCTTATTAATTTCAAACCCGATTCACACCGCCGGTTCACCTGCCGAAGTAATTCACGTCACCTGCCTTCTCATTCTAGCTGCTCTTCCCCCCCCCCCTCTCTCTCTATATATATATACACATTTTCGTTTGGGAATATAATGGAAATTAAAGGGAGAGAATGAGACATAGGGCGCTATAATATAAAAAAAACCTAAAATTGATCCTACCTCTTCATCTTCATCTGACCACCACCACCACAAAACCATTCTTCTTCATCTCACCCACCACCACCACCGTACACCATCACCACCACCATTCACCTACCTCTTTTTCTTCCTTTTACCTCTTCCTTTTTCCTCTTCTTCTTCTCTCTCTCTATAGAGATTTCTCTCTCTCTCTCTCTCTCTCTTTACAGTTCTGGCCACCACCACCATTCACCTACCTGCAACAACACTGTGATGATGAAGAAGAAACGTGGTGATGGTGATGATGAAGAAACGTGGCACACTATTATTGGTGAAACATTTTGTACTCTGGCGTTATAAACTTAGCGCTTGGGCTTCATTTTGGTCCATAGCGCCCCACGTATTGGTGTGGGAGGCGCGAACTCGAAGAAAACGCCCAAAATGACACTCCACTATACATGGTCTTACAATTAATTCCCATATATAATATTACAAGAGATATTTCATTTAAAACCTCAGAGAGTTGATAATAAATATGAGTAAATAGCAGGAGAGAGACAAACAAATAAACATGTTGAAGGTGTGGAAAAGACAAGTTTACCCCCTTACCAAACTAATAAAGTATTGTACTATAAGCATACAATGTTGTACCTCTTAAATTTTGTAGGAATCCTCCTCAAATGCTTTAGTATAGATAACTTGAAAGAAAGTGCATGCATCAAAGGAAAACAACTACACTATATATAGATAAACAAGACCAACGACTAGCCAATAAACTAGGGCATTCTCAACTGCTTGCAACGTCCACTTATTCAAAGATCATGCAGAAAACCAGGAACTAACCAACAAAAAAGGAGCCAGCTTAACCACCATGCACATGCATGCCAACGTACACTTAGTTTGAATCATTTTCAATACCCCCTCTTGATTCAAACTCCATAACACCAAGGTAATGTCTAAACATAGTAAACTTTTCTCTATTTAATGCCTTTGTTAAGATGTCTGCCAACTGATCATTAGTATTGCAAAATTCCAACATCACTTGCTCTTTTGCCACCATTTCCCTAACAAAATGATGTTTCAACTCAATATGTTTTGAGTTATAATTCACGATAGCATTCTTACTAAGCTTTATGGCTGACTGATTATCACAATACAAGATTGTTGCTCTTTCCTGCTTCAAACCAAGCTCTTCCAACATCCTTCTTAACCACACTGCTTGACATGTGGCCACAGTAGTTGCTATGTACTCAGCTTCTGTACTAGATAGTGCCACTATTGTTTGTTTCTTTGAACTCCAAATCACTGCCCCACTACCAAGCTTAAACACACTTGCTGAAATGCTCTTCCTATCATCCACATTGCTAGCCCAGTCACTATCAGTGAACCCTGTTAACTCAGATTTTGCCACCTATCATACCATATTCCAAACTGAACTGTTACTACACATACCTTAGGATCCTTCTAGCTACACCCCAATGGATTTCAGACGGAACTTGCATAAACCTGGAAACTATCCTAACTGAATATGCAAGATCAAGCCTTGAACGGGTCAGATAAATCAAACTTCCTACTAAGTTTCTATATGCAGTGTCATTAGCCTTATCAGATTCATCTTCAAGCTTTAGTTTCTCATTAACCTGCATAGGAACCCTTTCAATATTACAACCACTCATCCCAAACTTATACAGGAGGCTCTTTGCATATTTCTCTTGAGACAAGAAGATCCCCGAGCTTGTTTGTTTTACTTCCAAGCCCAAGAAATACTTCAATAGTCCCATAATAGTCATCTCGAATTCTTCCATCATATTCTTCTTGAAATCTACAATCAACTTGAAAGATGAACTAGTACAAATTATATCATCTACATAAATACATACATAAATGATATGATTTGTTTCTTCATTCTTAACATATAAGGTTGGTTCACTATTACTTATCTTGTATCCCATTTTGACAAAATGATTGTCAATTTTGGAATACTAGGCCCTCGGGGCCTATTTTAAACAATATAAAGCCTTTGTTAACTTATACACTTTGTCTTCCTTTCCATTAACTTCAAATCCCTCAGGTTGTTGAACATAGATATCTTCTTTCAACTCTCCATTCAAGAAAGCTGACTTTACATCTAACTGATGTAATTCTCATCCTAATTGTGCTACAACTGCCAGAATTAGCCTGATAGTTTCAAACCTTGCCACTAGGGCAAAGGTTTCCTGATAATCTATACCATGCTGCTGTGAATACCCTTTTACCTCTAATCTTGCTTTATGCTTGAGTATCTCACCCTTCTGTCCCACTTTTATTTTAAAGATCCATTTCAAGCCTACTAAGTTCTTTCCAACAGGGAGATTAACAAGTTGCCATGTATTATTCTTTTCTATAGCTTGTATCTCTTCTTCCATGGCTTTTCTCCATTCTGGCTTAATTACATCTTCTTGATAACACATTGGATCTGTCACATTCAAGGCAAACTGACACGCAGTTAGATCATCAAAAACAGTATTATTTGCATAGTCAACATTCACCTTTTTCTATTCTCATACAAATCACTCAAAGCTTTGAGTTTTGGTGATGGTGAGAGACTTTCATGTGATGTGGATTGAACAATGGGCCCTGCATCCTTGTGACTTTTGACTTTTCTTTTATGAAATATACCCAACACATCCTTGTGAAATCATCAACAAACAACAAATAGTACAAACTACCTCCCAAACTTGGTACTTGTATAGGGCCACAGACATCAGCATACACTAATTCCAACTACTTTTTAGCCCTCCATAATTTTGAGTTAAATGGAGCCTTGGCTTGCTTTCCAAAGATACAACCAGTACAATTCCCTCCTATTTGTACCCGGGGCAAACCAAGAACCATTTTTTCATCATGCAAGCTTTTTATTGTTTGTAAGTTATAATGACCATACCTCAAATGCCATAGTTGAGACACTTCATTAACAGCTAATGTAGGGATAGGATTTGTGGAAGTTTCAGCATGTGTAGCATCCATCAAGAACGTATTGTTCTTGGCTACCATAATGGTTGTAACACCCCAACCGATGGCGGAAACATCGGGATGTCACGTAATGATGATTGTTCAGTAGCTCATGGTGAATAATAAATTCCATTAAATAATTTAAATGAATTACATACAATTGTTCTAGAATTTGTACATCAAATTGAATAAAACTATGCACATATCTTCAAGCATCAATTCAAATCTTCAAGCAAACAGAACCTGAAACATGTTAAGTTGAAAAGGTTTTTGGGTCAACAAAAGTTGGTGAGAATTACATAGGTTTTTGATAATAAAATGAATAAAATGTTGTGCAATTCATGTGTCATGTCAATCTAGCCCATATGTGAGAACATACTAGAAATAAATCGAGTGCATAATCAACCCTGATGACTGTTATAAAATGATACACACCATAAGCTCATGGTCCAATTGAATATGTTATGCGATAACAAACACCCACGTAACCTTTGTAGGAGGCACGTATCCGGGTGGGATTGTCAGTCCAATAGATCTATCAATGTATACCGTCGGCTTGTACGGAGTTAATGATTATGCTAGAATGGTGCTTACTCTAATCATGCTCAAGACATAATGCAACATAGAAAACACATAGACACATTGATGATTGAATTGCAATGATAATGTTATAACATGTTTCACCCCAAAAATGGTGATAAATAAAAGGGGCTATGTAAAACTCACCTTGGTAAAATGTTATCTCTTGAAAATAGTGTGTTGCCCAAATGTGTCAAGTATCACCCTATAATAAGGTAATAAATATGTCTAAGTCTATCTAGTCTACAAATGTATACGTTCTAGGGCTTTGAATTTGGGGATAATTGCTCGTTTGATTAATATTAAAAATATTCGCCAATTGAGAGAAATTTAGTAAATAAATAACCAAAAATCTTTTTATGAAATTTAAACTTAAGATGGTTAAAAGAATGTGTTTAAAGTATAAAAATAATTTTTATAAAATTATTTTCTTTAAAATAGATTATTAAATCTATTTATTACAAATAGCCAATAATTAACTTTAATATTCAAAAATACTAAAATTAAAGAATTATCATTTTAAAAATCATATTTCTGTTCTAAATGTTTTGAAATAAATTGTATAAAATTTTGGTGCAAAAATGATAAAAATTGAATTTATTATGATTTAATTATGATTAAAACTAACAAAAATTGATTAAAAATATTAAATAAATGATTTTTCAGAAATAAAAATCATTTCTGAAAAGTTTAAAGTTATAAAAACTTAGGATAATTTTTGTGGAAATTTATAAGATCGTTTTGATATTTTAATGGATTTTTATAAATAAAATAGAATAAACTTTATTTAATTATTATGAATATTAAATAAATAAATTTTAGAAAACTAAAAATTGGGTGTTGAACTTTTTCATCAGATTAACATAATATAATTTTTGTAGAATTTATAAAAGTGTTTTAGTATTTTAAAATGAATTTATAAAATTATAGGTATTATATATATATATAGTTGAAAAAGAAAAATAAAACAACAAAAAGATTTGTCAAACCCGGGACTCGAACCCGGGTCCTGATGTGTGGAAGGGCGTGCCCAGACCAGTTGGTCTGGGTGTTAGTTTGTTAATTAGTTTGGGTTCTGATTAAACTTATACAATATTTGAAACAATGAAAATCCCCAAATCATTATCCTACGAGCCCTAGATTCTACAATCAAACAATCCACACATTTTGAACCCGATTAATGTTAGGGTTTTTATTTTATGATTGCCGACTAATAAAACCCACAAAAACAATTGGACTCACAGTGTTGTTTCGTGCTCGTTTGCCCGGTCAAAGCCAAAAGTCAAACAGCGTGTAGATGGATAATTATCAGAGTGTTTCAGAAACAATTGGAGGTTGAGAGAGAGATGTGAGCGAGTTGTGAAGGTTCAGAAGGCCTCAATTTATAGGGTATAGCTCTGGACATTCGAATTGGAAGGTTTGACCAAAGATTAAAGTTCACGCGTGTTCTTTGCTAATTTTGGTATCAATTGGTTGTTAATAGGCGTGAATCCGAGTCATGATAGGCCGTTAATTGCGTATCAAAGGTCAACTACAATTATCATGGATTAATATGGCTATTTATGAAAAAAAAAATAATAAAATAAAATTAAAAATGCAATCAGCTGCTGAATCGCGAACAGGTATGGAGAAGGAAGGAGGAGATGAAAATTGTATATTAATATAAAGTGAATCAGGTTTATATCAACTTATGTGTGTGGAGCAGGTGGGTAACACGCGTGGGTTGTGTAGAGGGTGGCCCGGGTTCGAATCCTGGGAATGGCACCATTTTTTTTTAAAAGTAAGGGAAAGGGAGGGGGAATTGGGCCGGTTTCAGGTGGGCTCAGTGTGTGGGCTGGGTAAGTGTGTGGGCTTGCTTCTGGAATGGGCTTACAGGTTGGGCCGCTGATGCATCAGGTTGCTTTAGCCAAAGGATTACAAAACCAGATTTTTTTTATTATTACAATTATTATTATTATTATATATATATATGCATTTATATATATATATATATATATATATATGAATAAATATCGTTGTATTAGGGTTTAAAATATCACCAAAAATAATACTAAGGCTTGTCGTTGTAATCCGTAACGTACGATTTAATGCGAAATGTTACAGTCTCCCCTACTTTTAGGAACTTCGTCCCGAAGTTAAAGGAAGACACTAGGTTTACAATTGGTCAACCACCGGAACCCTTGATAAAATTTCACACTACCTTAACGTACCTGTAAATTCATGATTACGTTCCGGACCGTAATTACCAATTTACCTTACATTAGGGTTTTGCGTCCTTTTATGATTTTACCGATTGTTGAGCAGGTCTGTTAGTCTCCACCAGTCGTTGAGCAGGTGGTAGGGCCTCTCCCGACTGTTGGAAAGACATGATAACCTCTACCAATCGCTAAGTAGGTTGTTTGGTAGTCAACTAACTGTTGTACAAGTAAGCAAGTATGATCATAGATATAGCAATTAGTTCACGTTCAAACAAGCATGCACACAGATGTTATAATAATACTCGAATTTATTACTTGAAAATAAAAATATCGATACATTGAATTTAAATAGATATTATTCAAATGGTAGGGTTTGCTGTTAAGTAGTTGGAGGGTCTCAAGCGGGATTATTTGGAGCATCAAGAGCGTCGGTGGCAGGGATTCGACAAGCATCTGCAAGATGCCCATATCTTTGACAATTGGTGCACTGTCGGCAGGGTACTTGAGTTGGATGGTGATACTGGCAGGTGTCACACTTAGATAGGTTCCCATTGTATTGTTTCTTGGTGGGTGGGGCAGTGGTGTCTATTGCAAAATTCCTGACCTTGTTCTTCCCGTTGGTTGAGGCCTCAGTTTTGATATCAACGGCAGGTTGGGGAGTATCCTTTTTCTTTTCCCCTTTACGAGTCAGGGTTCCTGCCTTCACATGGTTATCTGTTAGGGTGGCAGCCAAACGCTTTGCTTCTTCCAATGTAGCAGGGTTCCTTCCCCACACTGTGTCTTGAATCTGCATCGGTAAGCCACCAATGTATTTTTCGATCGCAATGGGCAAAGGGGTGACTTTGTGGGGTAGCAGTAAGCTAAGTTCGTGAAAGCGAGTGTTGTAAGCAAGGTTTTCCCCACTGTCTTGAGCAAGATCATAAAATTCGTCTTCCAGTTTCTTGATTTCATTACGAGGACAGAACTCTGCCTTCATAATGTCTTTAGCTTGATCCCAGGTTAAGGCTAGTGCAGCTTCAGCTCCGCGAGTGCGTTTCTCTTCATTCCACCAAGTGAGTGCTCGCTTATGAAGAACACTCATGGCATAACGGACCTTAAAGTTGTCGGGGCATTCACTGTTAATGAAGGTATTTTCAATGCCCTCAAACCATTGTAGGAGTCCTGAAGCTCCTTCTTCTCCACTGAATTTTGGGGGATTGCAAGAATTAAAGTGCTTAAGGGTACAGGCTGGAAGTCCATTCCCGTTGTGGTGTCTATTTCCATTTCCATTCCCGTTGCCGTTCCCATTGCCGTTCAACTGGATGACTTGAGCTAGTAAATTGGGAACCAGAGTTGCGATTTGCTGCGCCATTTGTTTAGAAATGATTGCAGCCAGTTGGGCATCGACACCATTGTTGTTGTTGTTGTTGTTGTTGTGGTTAGTATCGTGGTTGTGGTTGTGATTGCTACTTCCTTCATCATGATTTTCACCACTGTTATGACGAGCACTGCGACGTGGAGGCATGATCTGTAAGAGACACAGTGAAATGAATGAGATTATATAAGGAGTGTAATCATTTATTCATTAAAACGAATAAACGAAAACGTTGACTTATCAAAGATTCTAAATTTTAATAACATATGAAGACATGCTTTAGCCTATAAGTGAACACTCATCCCAAGAATTCCCAGGTAGGCATCCGGGTCCCTCGTCTGATTGGGATATATGCGCAATGCCAGCCTAGACAGAAGACTCAGAATACAGGCGTTCACCCTTCCAGATTGCACGTGTTCGTTATTAAAATCTAAAACTTCGACGAGATCTCAAGGTAGTTCAGGTTAATCCTGAGGATTTTGTCCTATTATTCTAAGAGTAGATCCACTGATGGAGAGCAACCTTCTTGTAGGAATGAAAGTAGGGATATGAAGTAGGAGGGAGGTAGAGTATAGCAAGTAAAGAAGCAAGTACTGGTTAAATCCTATGGTTATAGACTAGATTATTTTTCTAATAACCTAATTCCCTATAACCATGGCTCTGATACCAATCTGTAACACCCCAACCGATGGCGGAAACATCGGGATGTCACGTAATGATGATTGTTCAGTAGCTCATGGTGAATAATAAATTCCATTAAATAATTTAAATGAATTACATACAATTGTTCTAGAATTTGTACATCAAATTGAATAAAACTATGCACATATTTTCAAGCATCAATTCAAATCTTCAAGAAAACAGAACCTGAAACATGTTAAGTTGAAAAGGTTTTTGGGTCAACAAAAGTTGGTGAGAATTACATAGGTTTTTGATAATAAAATGAATAAAATGTTGTGCAATTCATGTGTCATGTCAATCTAGCCCATATGTGAGAACATACTAGAAATAAATCGAGTGCATAATCAACCCTGATGACTGTTATAAAATGATACACACCATAAGCTCATGGTCCAATTGAATATGTTATGCGATAACAAACACCCACGTAACCTTTGTAGGAGGCACGTATCCGGGTGGGATTGTCAGTCCAATAGATCTATCAATGTATACCGTCGGCTTGTACGGAGTTAATGATTATGCTAGAATGGTGCTTACTCTAATCATGCTCAAGACATAATGCAACATAGAAAACACATAGACACATTGATGATTGAATTGCAATGATAATGTTATAACATGTTTCACCCCAAAAATGGTGATAAATAAAAGGGGCTATGTAAAACTCACCTTGGTAAAATGTTATCTCTTGAAAATAGTGTGTTGCCCAAATGTGTCAAGTATCACCCTATAATAAGGTAATAAATATGTCTAAGTCTATCTAGTCTACAAATGTATACGTTCTAGGGCTTTGAATTTGGGGATAATTGCTCGTTTGATTAATATTAAAAATATTCGCCAATTGAGAGAAATTTAGTAAATAAATAACCAAAAATCTTTTTATGAAATTTAAACTTAAGATGGTTACAAGAATGTGTTTAAAGTATAAAAATAATTTTTATAAAATTATTTTCTTTAAAATAGATTATTAAATCTATTTATTACAAATAGCCAATAATTAACTTTAATATTCAAAAATACTAAAATTAAAGAATTATCATTTTAAAAATCATATTTCTGTTCTAAATGTTTTGAAATAAATTGTATAAAATTTTGGTGCAAAAATGATAAAAATTGAATTTATTATGATTTAATTATGATTAAAACTAACAAAAATTGATTAAAAATATTAAATAAATGATTTTTCAGAAATAAAAATCATTTCTGAAAAGTTTAAAGTTATAAAAACTTAGGATAATTTTTGTGGAAATTTATAAGATCGTTTTGATATTTTAATGGATTTTTATAAATAAAATAGAATAAACTTTATTTAATTATTATGAATATTAAATAAATAAATTTTAGAAAACTAAAAATTGGGTGTTGAACTTTTTCATCAGATTAACATAATATAATTTTTGTAGAATTTATAAAAGTGTTTTAGTATTTTAAAATGAATTTATAAAATTATAGGTATTATATATATATATAGTTGAAAAAGAAAAATAAAACAACAAAAAGATTTGTCAAACCCGGGACTCGAACCCGGGTCCTGATGTGTGGAAGGGCGTGCCCAGACCAGTTGGTCTGGGTGTTAGTTTGTTAATTAGTTTGGGTTCTGATTAAACTTATACAATATTTGAAACAATGAAAATCCCCAAATCATTATCCTACGAGCCCTAGATTCTACAATCAAACAATCCACACATTTTGAACCCGGTTAATGTTAGGGTTTTTATTTTATGATTGCCGACTAATAAAACCCACAAAAACAATTGGACTCACAGTGTTGTTTCGTGCTCGTTTGCCCGGTCAAAGCCAAAAGTCAAACAGCGTGTAGATGGATAATTATCAGAGTGTTTCAGAAACAATTGGAGGTTGAGAGAGAGAGATGTGAGCGAGTTGTGAAGGTTCAGAAGGCCTCAATTTATAGGGTATAGCTCTGGACATTCGAATTGGAAGGTTTGACCAAAGATTAAAGTTCACGCGTGTTCTTTGCTAATTTTGGTATCAATTGGTTGTTAATAGGCGTGAATCCGAGTCATGATAGGCCGTTAATTGCGTATCAAAGGTCAACTACAATTATCATGGATTAATATGGCTATTTATGAAAAAAAAAAATAATAATAAAATAAAATTAAAAATGCAATCAGCTGCTGAATCGCGAACAGGTATGGAGAAGGAAGGAGGAGATGAAAATTGTATATTAATATAAAGTGAATCAGGTTTATATCAACTTATGTGTGTGGAGCAGGTGGGTAACACGCGTGGGTTGTGTAGAGGGTGGCCCGGGTTCGAATCCTGGGAATGGCACCATTTTTTTTTAAAAGTAAGGGAAAGGGAGGGGGAATTGGGCCGGTTTCAGGTGGGCTCAGTGTGTGGGCTGGGTAAGTGTGTGGGCTTGCTTCTGGAATGGGCTTACAGGTTGGGCCGCTGATGCATCAGGTTGCTTTAGCCAAAGGATTACAAAACCAGATTTTTTTTTATTATTACAATTATTATTATTATTATTATATATATATATATATACATTTATATATATATATATATATATATATGAATAAATATCGTTGTATTAGGGTTTAAAATATCACCAAAAATAATACTAAGGCTTGTCGTTGTAATCCGTAACGTACGATTTAATGCGAAATGTTACAATGGTCATTAACACAGAGTTTGTGCTCTTGCTTCTAATAACACATTTACCATCATCAAATAGCAAAGAATACCATTTCCTCATCAACTGGCCAACACTCAGTAGATTGTATTCCAAATTAGGAGCAAAATACACATCATCCAGCAACCTGTAACCTCCATTACTAAGTTCAATCTTCACTGTTCCCTTGCCTTCCACAGCCAAAATTTTCTTATCTCTCAGCTTCACATTCAACTTGAATGATTTATCTAATTGAGTAAAACTGCTTCTATTGCCTGTCATGTGATTAGAGGATCCAGAGTCTAAAAACCACAAACAACTAGAAGGTTTACCTCTCCCATCATCTGCCATGAGAGCCATCTGATTAGTGGGAACAAGTGCCATAAACAAGTGTTGATCTTCTCCCACATTGGTATCCTCCTGTGCTTCATTTTCTGCCAAATTTGCATGTCCCTCGTCATTATACCAACAATCCCTTTTTACATGGCCAAATCTGTTGCAGTGATAATCTTGTGGACTCCTAGATCCACCAGAAGTTCTTCCTCTGCCATAACTTCTTCCTCTACCCTTGGAACTGGATTGTGGACTTCTATTGGTGTCATGAAACACCTGTAATGCTTATTCATTAGCTCTTTCAACTTTGTCTTGGCTTCTACTATTGATTCCTTCCTCTTGTAATTGTAAAGAGCCCATTAACTTCACAGGTGTGAGAGTTGATAGATCATTTGACACTTTAATAGAAGGCACAACATAATCAAATTTGGGTGTCAGGCTTATCAAGATCTTTTCAACAATAGTACGATCTGCAACTGTTTCCCTAAAGGATCTTTGTTGAATTACAATGGTCATCACTCTTGAGAAGTAATCACCTATGGATTCATTCTCTTTCATGCTCAGATTTTCAAATTCTCTCCTGAGCCCTTACAACTTAATTGCTTTCACTTGGTTATCACCTTGAAATTCCATCTTCGGAATCTCCCATGTTTCCCTGGCTGATGTAGTAGCAGCAATTCTGGAAAACAACTGGTCATGAACAACCTGTTGAATGACTGCCATGGCATTGCATCCTTCTTCCTATTCATTCTCATTCTTTTTTGATCTGCATCTACTTCATTCACTCCTGCCTCCACCAGTTTCCACATATCTCTTGATCTTAGTATTGTTTTCAATCGAATGCTCCAGAACTCATAACCTTCTCCCTTGAAAACAGAAATAGGGTTAGGAGTCATGGGAAGAGCATTGTTTTGTTCGGCCATATGATAGGTGAGGGTAAGGACAGATTTTTGAAAGTTTGCTAAGAGCTTGGTGTTGGCTCTGATACCACTGTTGGTTCAAGAGCAATAATACTAAGAAACATAAAGACTCAAATGCTTGGCTCTTTTATTAATGATAACTTAAAAGAAAGTGCATACATCAAAGGAAAACAACCACACTATACATAGATAAACAAGACCAATGACTAGCCAATAAACTAGGACATTCTCAATTGCTTGCAACGTCCACTTATTCAAAGATCATGCAGAATACCAGGAACTAACCAACGAAAAAGGAGCCAGCTTAACCACCATGCACATGCATGCCAACGCACACTTAGTTTGAATAATTTTCAACACAAACACCATATGAAAACATGCATGCAGTGAACACATGATCACCCGTTTCCTCAGACTCTTCACAGGATGGACAAAGGATCGAGTGAACTTGCACGTTCCAGTACCGAAGGTTGACTCTCGTAGGTGACCGGTTTAATGACACCCTCCAACCAACAACATTAGTCTTTTTCGGTTCATATGAAAACTAGTTAATCCCTTATTCCACCATCCATAACCCCATCCTATAGTTTCCCTTGACGTTTCAGAGGGTACTAGTCTACTAGACACGTTAAGGACACAAGCTTCCATTTTTATATCAGTTTATCACTTTTGGCCTGTTTTCTCTCAAACCTGCATAACTAAAATAACGTGATGTGACATTTTATAACAATATCGATGCATTTCTAACATAAGTAATATCTAATAACGTGAATATAAAATGCACCGATCAGTAACTATCCTACTTTATAAATCTTTTTTTTTTTAATCGTAATACCTAATCCAATTCCAAATTAAATTATTCAAAAAGTGGTAAAAGAATTCAAGAATAATATACTGTTAACTTTTAAAGAACTTAGTTCACAACAATCGAACATAGGTGATATTTTTTTTTTTTTTTGAAACTTAACTTTCATTAAAAACGGCAAAGTCCTCAAACCGAGGACCGCCAAACCAACATCAACCAATTACAACATATACAAAGGGGATGAAACCCAATCCTTCCATTCTACATCTTTGAAACGGCTCCTAAGCTTGACCCAAAAGAAAGACAAAGACTTAATGTTACCAATGACCTCTTTAACCTTCGGCATTTTATTATTGAAGATCTTCTGATTTCGGGCACGCCAAATTTCCCAAAAGAACACTAAAATAATACCTTGAATCAGCCGTGCACCTCTCTTATCCACTTTGATAGACTTGTAAATATCCAGCAAATCCCTCACATCGAACACAAAGTGATTACTAATACCACACCATTTAGCAATATCAACCCATACACCATACGAGAATCCGCATCCGGAAAACAGATGTGAGGCTGTCTCGGGATCAGAATCACATAGGGGACAGACCTGATTTGCCACTCGCACGTTTCGTTTTTCTAAAGCCTGAATTGTGGGGATACGATTCATTTCCGCACGCCACGCGAACATGTTACATTTCAGCGGGATCCATCCGATCCATTTGAAAGAATACCAATCTCCATACTGTCTATTATCGAGCATCATTTTCTTCACCCCTTGAACCGAAAAAGAATCTGAATTCTTCCCAATCCATTTCCAGCGATCAGCATTGGTACTCAAACAAACCCGTTGTAACTCAACCTGTAAGGTCTCCCATTCCCGCAGCCCTTCTTCTTGTAAATTTTGCAGATCCAGCGACAAAACCCATTGTCCAGTATCGCCATTTCCAGCCCATTTTTTCGCAACTACACAATCTTTATCCGCATCTAAACTAAAGAGAAAAGGGAGTTTATCTTTGAGAGGGACATCAAGAAGCCAAATATCCAGCCAGAATCTTATCGTTTTGCCATCTCCACATATACCTTTGAAACAATCATTGAAAGCAACCTAGCCAAATTTCAATTTCTCAACACATCGATTAATATTAACCCACGTACCTGCAGCTTTATTCGAATAAGGAACAAAAGTCCACCTTCGTCTACACGGATGACAAGCGAGGATCACCTTCTTCCAAAGAGAGCAGTCTTCTTGCTTGAATCTCCATACCCACTTGGCGAGTAAAGCTTCATTAACATCTTTTAAGTTTGACAAACCCAAACCACCCTTCGTCTTAGGAGCCGTAAGCCTCTCCCAAGCTACCCAATGGATTTTATTAACACTATCGTTTCCAGCCCACAAAAACCTCTTAATAAGCCTCTCCACTTCATCAATAATTTTTTTAGGCGCTTTATATAAGGAGAAATAATACACCGGAATGGATTCGAGAACCGATTTGATTAAAATAACCCGTCCTCCTATGGATAAATTTTTTGCTTTCCAAGAGGAGAGTCTATTTTGAACAACGTCAACAACATTTCGCCAATTAGAACACCGGTTCATATTCGCGCCGACTTTGATGCCTAAGTATTCGAATGGAGAATGACCGATCCGACAACCAAGGCATTCTGCCATATCCACCACCTCTTCGTCCGAGATACCTAGCCCAAACAAATTGGATTTGTGTATGTTAATCTTGAGACCCGAGCAAACATGGAATATGCGAAGAATTCTGGACAAGTTTCTAATGTTTGAATCGGACCAATCACCCAAAACTAAGGCGTCATCAGCATAGAAAAAATGAGAGATCATTGGTCCGTCTTTGCCAACCCTTAAACCTTGGAAATAACCAGCATGCGAAGCCTTGTGTATCAAACCGGATAAAGCCTCCATAACTACCAGAAACAGAAAAGGGGACAAAGGATCACCTTGTCTCAAACCCTTCTCACACTGAAATTCAAATGTTGGTGCCCCATTCACAAGAATAGCGGATCTAGCCGACTTCAAAATACCTTCAACCCAAACGCACCATTTATCCGGGAACCCCATTTGTTTAAGAATAGAAATCAAAAACGCCCAATTGACATTATCATAGGCCTTTTCGAAATCTATCTTTAACAAAAATGCCTTCGAACCTTTTCTTCTAAGCCACGAAATAAGTTCATTCACCATGAGGGGGCCATCTAAAATATTTCGATCTTTCAAAAAACCCGTTTGATCTTCCGAAATCACACCACCAATGACCGATTTCAGCCGAGCCGATAAAACTTTCGAGATCACTTTGCTAATTAGCCCCACCAAGGTTATAGGCCGATAATCCTTTAAACCCAAAGGATCTTTAACCTTTGGAATTAAAGTGATAAACGAGGACCCACAACCCCTACTAATGGTACCTGTATCATGAAAATTAGACAAAATGTTAAAGAAATCTTCTTTTAGATCATCCCAAAAAAGCCTAACAAAACGGAAGTTAAATCCGTCCGGGCCTGGAGCTTTATCAGTCCCACAATCAAAAACAGCATCCTTTATTTCTTCACGTGAAAAAGGGGCGATCAGTCCATCAACCATATCATGAGGAACCTGTTTCAGATTCCCAGTTCTAAGCGAAGGTCTATATCGAAACTTGTCAGAGAAATGGGATCTAAAGAACTTCAATGTTTCTCGCTTTACCCAAGCTGGTTTGGAAATCCATTGCCCGTCCACCATAAGGCCAGGAATTGAGTTACTAGCCTTTCTACTATTTATAAACCCATGAAAAAACGAAGTGTTCTCGTCCCCTAATGAAGCCCAACGAATACGAGATTTCTGCCTCAAGTCTTTAACAGCCGCACCCTCTATCTCCTTGATCCTATAGTGACATTGAGACCAAATCCATTCCTCTTCCTCTTCAAGCTCCCTGTTTTCGGATTTTCTTTCAATCCCTTCTACCTCATCTTTCAGATTACTTAATTCCTCTTTCTCTTTCAGCTCTATATTTTTTCTCCAATCAATCAACGCAGTTCTAAGTTTCTTCAATTTACATAATAAAACCACATCCGGGGGACCAGACAAGTTGCAGCTGCGTAAGCATTTGGAAACCAGCTCGGTACATCCATCCTTATCGCTCCAGGAATTGAACCATCTAAAAGGGCGCGGACCAAAATTGACTTCAGCGATAGTCAACAAAAGAGGGCTGTGATCAGATAGGTATCTCGGCAGAGCTCGTAAACAAGCTTCCGGCCATTTACCAAAAAAGTCAAAAGAAACTAAACACCGATCGATTTTACTCATCTTTAAGCCTTTCCCCTTTCCCACCACAAAAGTGTATTTCAACCCTTTCATACAATACTCAAGTAGCCCCGCGTCTTCTATGAAGTTATTAAAATCATATGCTACCGACTGTTTAAAAACAGAATTTTTCCTCTCATCCGCGGATCTAACCGCATTGAAATCACCCATACAACACCACATACCATCTCTACCATTAATAACTCTAAGAAGACTACACCAGAGCGACTTTTTATCTTGACTCTTTTGTGGTGCGTAAACGTTCGGTACATTCAACATTTGATTATCTTTCAGCAACCCAGACACCAAAATAAAGTTCCTATGAATCTCGACAGAAGTTTTACAAAAAACTTTCGGATCCCACACTGTAACCAGTCCACCCGAAAAACCAGTAGAACCAACCGCTTCCATCTCAAAATCTCCATTACCCCAGTACCGATTCACAATTTTGACATCCATAGTATTCACTCTCGTCTCCTGTAACGCTAATAAAGAAACCCCGTGTTGTCGTCTCAGTTTACTAACCCAATTATCCTTCCCTTCAACCCCCATTCCACGAATATTTAGCGAAAGACAATTCATGGTTTAACCCACTGTACTCCTTCTTCCCTAACCAATTCTTCAATAATCTGATTACTATTACTGATTTCAGCACCCAGATTTACCCCCATAGTTATAGTTTTACTAACCTCAATTTGAATATCTTCATCCTGTGTCTCTTCGACGACTTGTGTATCCGGTCTTGAGTTAAGATCAAACTCGTTCTCTTGCTCTGCTTCTTTGAGGAGATCATCAAAACTTTTGAGTCCTTCCTCTGTATCTCTTCCATTACTTACCATATGTTCTTCTGTAACAAACTGGGGGGAGTTCGGCTTTTGTTCTGTACGAATTGGGTTAGTATCGACGTTTGGGCCTGATCTCCTAACCGCTACCATAGGCCCAATCAGTTTATCCACATCAAATCTCTTTAATCTTTCCCTATTTTCACTCTAAATAATCCATAAAAACCAATTTACGGACTAAATAATTTATTCACCTCTTTATAAGTAAAACTTTGCATATTTAACTAAGAAACAAAAAGTATATCAAACTGTAATGCTAAAACTTTAAGTTTGTAACTTCATTCTTCAATCATATGTATAATGCTTGAAACTTGTAAGCTTTAAACATGAACTCTAGCAAAGTTGAGTTGTAGTTTAGCCTATCTTTGCTAACAATAACTCAAAGATAATCAATCCCATCATTCAAGAATTAAACATACGTATATTTTTTTTATATAAAAATGATTTTAAGATGTAAGTGGAAGGACGGTACAGGGAGGCCAAAATAGAAATCCACCCAATGGATGCTTTCCTTCTTGTTGGAGCATAACTATGCGATCTCTTCATTTGTATATTAATTTCTTATTTCTCATTCTCTAGGCGAGACGGCCGTAAACACCTAGCTATACTTAAGAATATTAATTCGTTTATTAATTCTAAAAAAAGAAGAAGCATTTTTGCTCTTCGATTGGTCTATTTTTCTTGAATAGGTTATGTAAAGAGAATAAACGAGTAACAACGTTAAAAGAGATATTTCTTAGATACCTCGGTTTCATACATAATATTAATATTAATTATATACGTGTATGAATAAGTCTTTTCATGCATTGGCGAAGGATGCTTTTGCACAAGGTTTTTTTGGATACACCTAAAGAGTTTGCATCAAGTAAAACATGCTCAATAGAGTCGTCTCCAACTTTGTAATGTTGAAGAGGATAATAAACTTGTAGCCCTTTTGTCAACAAAAATATTTCTTTTGTTTTTATCATATTTTTTTGTCATATGATTCTTGTATCATCTGAACTAGGTTTCAACCTTGCTATGCATCGATGTGTATTAAGTATTTATGTATCATATCCATGTATGTATTATGTATATAGGGGATGGTTTCAATACAAACTATGTTTTCTTTTTTAAATTGTGAGAAGCAAATAGGTGTTTGTAAATCAACAAGATCATTTAGTGCTATTTCATTCTACTATTATAAATAATATTGTTATTAGTACTTTAGTTCTCACGGTTTTTATGGAAAGTAAGGTTTGTATTTGATCCAACACCTCATTATAAAACAAAATAAATTTGTCCACATGGTATGCTCCTAAGGCCACTAGCATTGCAAATTCCCTCCTAAAATTTTTAACACCATTAATATTAATTAATGGAATATTTATCTATTTATAATTACTAAAAATAAGTACAATTATTTACTTTCTATCATCAAACCTATTTCTATTTATTTATGAAAAAAACTGATATATATTTTTTATCTCATTGTCATTGTCAAATTATTGTTCATTTTAGTGTTTTTTGTTGTTGTTGATAACTCAATCTTCGCATCATTTGTTTTGATACTTGATCTGCATTTTGAAATTGAAACATTATTTTAAGAAGAATTTTAAATACTTTTATATTCTTGGGTTTGTGTATAACCAATAAAGTAGAATCTTAAAAGAGTGAATTATCAGAGGATGAGTTATATGGTAGTTATGTGTTTAATGAATCAGAAAGTGAAAGAAAGCAAAACAGTTAGCCAAAGATGTTGCAGCTAAAAACAAACTTACAAGTAAGAAATAGACCATGGTAAATTGGTTTTAAGAACCAAAATGGGTTAGGGATTTTTTGTTCATCATTAGTATAATGTTCATTTCATTACTATAATGTTTGTTATGATTTGAATTGTTGGCTTGGTATTGATTCATGATTGCTTGTTTTCGTTTCACTTTTAGTTTCTTCATGAACGGGTATGAGTAAAACAGATCTCGAAATTCATATATTTACGATCTAATCAAGGAGTTGTTCTCAGTTGAACTAAGAATGTTTCTTTTATTGATTGAACAAGAGATGAGGCGATCTGTAACAGGGTTCTTTGAATGATTGAACCAGGGATGAGTTTATCAGGCGTTAAAGTTCATATTTCCATTCTACTCTTCATTTATGTGGCATTAAAGCTCGTAAAAGAAACCATCTATTGACCGGGGGGGTTTCGATTTACTGAACTCTTTTTTAACAATTGTATCTGTGTGTGGGAAACAAATGGTTATCTGGTAGTTAGGGGTGTGCACGGTCCAGTTCGATTCAGTTTTTTGATAAAACCATAACTGTAACCAACGTGTTCGGTTTTTATTTTTATTGAAAACCGTTCGGTTTTAGTAACGGTTCAGTTCGGTTTTTGGTCTTTTCGGTTTTTGAAACTTAATTTCATAAAAATTAAAAATAGAACTTATAATCCAAGGTTTAAGAATCTTTCTTTTATGTTTATATTTATATTAATATACTTAACCTTTTTTTTTTTTGAACGGCCAAACAATCAATTCCGAGCACTCTCGGGCACCCTTTTGGCGAATCAGGTACTCGAGAGTACCCGGGCCACCAATTGCCACCAATTCCCGGGAAAACCCGACCACTCACCCGCCCGAAGGCACGACGATGAAATAGTCGGTAAAACCGGTCGGGATCAGGACTCGAACCCAAGCCAATGGCCGGGTCATCCCTCATTTCCCATCCACCAATGTCCTCCAAATGTAGCTAGTGGGAATTGAACCCAAGCCTCCCATAGGAAACTTTAGGCCCTCAACCAACTAGGCTACAAGTGTTGGACACTTAACCTTTTAAATTAATATTGTTCACATAAATCGAACATTCTAAACGATTTTCATACATAAAACGAACATTCTAAACAATTTCCATGCATAAACCGAACAATCTAAACGAATTCTATGTTTTCCTAAGTTTTTATTAAGACATTTCTTTTCTAATACTTTGAAAAGTAATTATTTTTAAGAATAAAACTAATAATTCCTAAATCAATGTATAAGGTATATTAAAAAAATGAATTTTTTGGGTTATTCGGTTCGGTTTGATTTTTTTCGGTTTTTATAAAATGTAAAACCAAAACCAAAACGCTAATTTCGGTATTTTTGGGTTCGGTTTTCCTATTTTTTATGCGGTTTGGTTAAATCGGTTTTTTCGGGTTCGGTTGTTTTCCTGTTTTGTTTCATCAGTTATTAATGCAACATTTTTTTCCATCTAGAAAAATTCTTACAAGTTAGTGTTTATATATTATAGATTGTTCACATGCTATTTACATCTTCTCATTTACACATTTGACATTATTCAACCTGTGTAACACACGGGTATTTAAACTAGTTGTATTTGGTAAAAAAAAAAAAAAAAACATGTGTTTATGTTTACCATTAAACTTGTGTAAATGCATATGTGTAAAAAAATGTTAGAAGTGAGAGGATGGATATATAATTAATGAGTATTTTATTTTTATGTTATATATTAGTAATATTAGTAATAATGGTAGTGTAATTATTTTCCACCCGTTTTTAACTAAACTAGTAGGATGCTCAGTCGCGCGCTGCGCGACATTTGACTGTGCGCGACCTAAGTTGCTAAACATAGTTTAGGCGTTAAACACGCAGTTTATGGCATAGTATGAGAACATTTTAAACATCAGAAACAAAAAATGGTGGTACATGCGGTTGCGATTCAGGCGTTTGCATCAGTGTCATTGCCCTTCTTTGCAGTAGGTTCCATATTTCCTGTTATGAAAATGGACCAGAAATCAGAATGTGAACTTTAAATTGTCAGGTTGATAGTGTTATTGCATACCTTACGGATGAAAGAGTGACCTTTTCGAGATGAAAGAGTGACCTTTTCGAAGTGGTTTATTTAACTTGTGCTGGTGTTCTTGGTTTTTGTGTCATTAAGGTTGTGCTGCTAGAGGTTAGGTGTACGTTGATGCGACTATTAATGAGTTACTAACATGAATTTTGCCTCAGCTGGGCAAAAACATTCAAAGTCGACCGGGTAAACTATTTGTCCGCATTTGATGCGTGTGGTGTAATACCATCCTTTTGCAACAATTATTACAAACCCAAAACTATGATTTGAAACATCGGATAAAACCGATGTTTTTTTTTTAAATTACACGCGCGCTGATGTTTTTAAAAATTATTTTTTAAAACTTGCGCATTGAGCATAATCTATTGGACATGGATAAAATTTTGGTCAAATACAATACATAGATGATACCTTGGATAGCCTCCATTCTAAGAGTTATGGGCAGATCAAGGTTAATTGTGTCATTTGAACTCCATTGTTTTGTAACTGAGAGGAAAGTACCTGCACAGAACAGACGTTATGAACACTGCAATGGAGGCGTAAAATTATTTTAGCATTTATCTTTTGATTCAAAGGTACATACCTGGAGCTGTTAGAGGGATAGATTGGCTATTAAGTAATGCTTTTGCGTTTGATGTTGTCCAAAATGGTATTCTAACATTGCTAATCAGAGAAAGAAAGAATGTTGATGGCTTGATGCTAACTAACTACAAAATACTAAAATTTCAAACCTGTGCCATAACAACACCAGAAATCATTGAACTTTGAACCCCATTTATGATATCCTGTAGCTTTTAATGATACGGGAGCTAACGGCAGCATATATATCATAACTCTAGGTTCCTTCCCTCTTTGAATACTTAGGACACCATTAGTTAAAGCTCGTTCATAATAATTTGCATACGCCATTTCTTTACTCCATCTGAACAGGTTACGCGAGACCTATGTACAAGATCAAATCGCCATTTAATAGTTATAATATCAAAACACACCTTTAGCATCTTGTGAACACAATATTGACCTGGAATATTTCCCATATAAATGTTGTAATTTTCATGTGAAAATACTATAATACCATGATAACATTTAAATGATATAACTATAATATCAACACATACTTTTAGCATGTTGTAGGTAGTACACGATTCTTCTGTGGCTGTGTGTAAGGTGCTTGCGAGTCTCTTTGGTTCTGACATGAGAATGCCAACAATATTTTGCTAGATAAAAAGTCAAAAACATTATCAATTATTTAGAATCAAAGTTCAATAAAAATGCTATATGAATCTAATATTTCTACCAGAATTCGTCGATTGATGTGCCTCCTGTAGAATACATATGGGAAGAATTGATGATATCCATGAAAAATGTCCCAATTTCTTGGAAAGTGAATCATATGAAAGCAGGCACATATATGATATACATTATACAGAAGATAAGCCTTCTTTTCTATGGGGTCATAAAGGTCAAAGTTGACTTTTTCAATAAGCGTGCTTAAAAAAAAAAAAAAAGCACGCGTAAAATTTAGCATCTAAATCAGTAGCATAAACTATATTTAGAGGTTAATGGGGATCTGTTTCAAATGTTTTCTTTAAATTTTTGCACAATATGTTGGTTTGTTAAGAACAAACTATTCTGAAATGCATCAGTCAAATAAGATATAACTCTACGAAATCATTGCTTATCTTGTACCCTAATAAAATAAAACTACATATCAATTACAATCTGGTAATAAACATACCTGAACTTCACAAACTTGACGTTTTTTCGACCCTTGATACCAATATACATCCCTGAAAAAATGACATCAAGCTTTTTATCATAGATTTATAGGGATAGAATAAGATGCCTAACAGGCTAACACCACAATCGAGTGGCTTTCCCCCTTATTGATTCAATTTCGTGTACTTCATGATCAAGAACATTAATCACTCCGCTTGTTAAAATATTTTTACACTTAAAAAATTCCTTTTTTTTTTCTTCTGAAAATGGAGCACCACGGTTAATTTTTTCCTCAAACGGTTGGTATGCAAAACCAATGCAGAATTTCTTGTGTTTTATTAAAAATCTAAACCCTTATACCTTCGTTACGTGAACATCAAACTACCAAGATAACTGATTTAATAACATATTCCACTCGGATGTTGTATAAATACATAGAAATAGTAGTAAGAACTATATGTACCTTGTGTCATCAAAAATATATCTTGGTGTGGCATTATTATAGGAGAGAGGTGCCCAGTAAAATTACACTGGTTTGTTTTACACGGGAAGTCTTCACTTTTTCTTGTTCATGTTCCTACTCTTCCTCGTTTTCCTTAAAATACGAAAAGAAAATATTAGAAGTCTAAATAAACTCATGCATTAAGGTTAAAAAATATTTAACTGTAAAAATGTTAGTAACTTAATAGTACCTTCTCTTTCTCAAGTGCTTGTAGCTGCACATGAAGTTCTTCAAGTTTTCTTGATGATAAATCAGTTTCATCCAAGACTGTCTTAACAGAAGTTGCGTAAATTTCCAATTGTATCTTTTGTATCTGTTCTAAGACTTCAATGAACTGATTCTTCCTCTCGGATTTCCTCTTCCTCATTTCATCTAGTTCTGGAAGAATAGCTCCAAAGTTCCGCCTTTAGGCTCTTCATGTTCTGATCAGAATGCAAAAGTAGCACATTATGCAACCAAAATCCAGAACTGATTATTAACATTGTTTTTGTAACCACTAACCATAGATCATGACAAAAGTAGCATATTTTGCAACCAATATCAAGAACTAATTGTTAACATTGTCTTTGTGATAGAAATCAAGAAATAAGTAGCACATCTTGTAGCCAAAATCAAGAACTGATTTTTAACATTGTTTTGTAGCTATATAGAACCATTTATTTTATTTTTTTAAAAGGTAGATAGCAAGTGTTTACTGGCCAACCAAACCCAACGTGACCCAACCCGAATCTGTCTTGACCTCAACTCCTCAAAAATATGACCCAGCCCGCATCAACACGACCCGTTTAAACCCAAATCTATCATGACCCTTTATCCAACCCGCCCACCTCAACTCATCAAAAAACCTTATTTAAAACAAAACAAATGAACAAACCTTTTTTCCTAATATTACCTGCCTAATGTGCACAGATCGCTCCCCCATAGCAGAACATATGGATGCCAACTCTGCTTCACATTCAGCAATCGCTTGCCTTAACTGAGCCCGGCTTCTGTTTGCTAAATCGACCTTTCTCCTATACGCCTCTAGAGTCTAGACACTCTCTTTCAAACTCCAATAACATCTTGTCCTTCTCAACATCACACTCACCAACCTCATCCCAAATTATCTAATTCCACAATTCAGACACAAAAGTTACCCATATTTAGTTAATCTTAAAACCCTATGATTCATTAAAAAATATTTAAAAAAATATTTTTTAAAAAAAATAATTAAAAAAAAATACCTGAAGTTCATGAAGAAGAGAACCACATGTTGTTTCCACTTGCATTAGTGGATCTTTTGTAGGAGTAGTCATTCTGAGAGAGGCAAACACTTTTTTTAATTAATAAATCTGTCACACAAACACAATAGTTAGATACGAATCACACAAAGGCCAACTTAATTTATAGAAAATATTAATAATTTAAAAAAAAATCCTATCAGTTCATAATAATTAATCAAACCCTAATATAAACTGAAAACACAAAATGAAAAGATAATAAAAATGAATGAAAGATCTGAAAGACAAACCTGAAAGGATATATACTCCATTTTCTTAACATCGGGTTAGAGACAGAGATGGGCATGAGAGGATGAATTTCTAATTTCTAGGGAGAGGAAGTTGAAAGGAAAAAGGGAGAAAGGGGGTGGTTGTGCTGGTGGGAAGAGATGTGCTGGACACGTTTGCTTGAGCACACCTGTACAACTCTCTTTAACCCACATAAAAAAGCGATTTTAACAAAAATAAAGACCGCTAACCAAACTCGAACCCGGGCAGCCTAGTAAATAAATAACACCAACACCACTTGATCAGGAAACAATTTGGTAAACAATTCCAAACATTCCATATAAGTACCATAATAACCACTGAAGATGCACTATTCATCAGCATTGCTAAATTAATATATAGGATAATTCTTATGGTTTTCTTGAAATATATGAGTTCTCATTAAAATCTCGCACTATATATTTAAATATTGTATCTTGGTTTTAAAAAAGTGTGAGGTGCACCAAGGCGATAAGGTCCTGAGCCAAAGCACAAAGCGCAAAAACACACTTCTTCAAGTACCAATACTACAAATGGGGTCGATTTGTTACGGAATTTGCTGACGGAATAAATTTGTAACAGATATCGACACAATTGTGACGCATTAATGACGAAATATAAATTCTAATTTTTCAAATAAACTTGGGACACTGGTGATTCGGTTAATTTCTATTATTTAACATCTTCAACTTATATTGTTTTTATGAGTTTATATGTGTGGAACATGTTTACTTTGTGATTGTTATAGTTTTAAGGTATGAAGCTGCTAAAGAGGTGCTTTGGAAGCATTTGGATGCACTAAGGAAGGAACTTAGAGGCTTGGGAATGCGATACAAGGAAGAGGGAAGAAACGAGGCCATAAAATTTGCCTTGGCCGTAGCGTACTGAATCTGCATCAAAAGGCCATAGCATACTCGTAACACACATAAAGGATCATGAGAAATTCAGTTAAGGGCGTAGCCGCCTTGGAAAAATGTAAGCTACACCTTGTTACGTAAGATTCTTTTCACCGATTTAATTCGGGTTTCGAAATAAGATTAATTCTTTTCCAACGTTGTTGGGTGTTCTTGATGCGATCTTGAGCATTCTAATCATTCACATCATCATTCTAACAAAGAATTCATGTCTCAATCAAGAAGTGATATCAAATCATGAAGATGAGCGGCTAAACCATCTGTGATATATCTGGGACTGGGTTTGTGTTAGTGGTCGAGTTCAACCGGTTCTTATCTACTTTTGGATCTAGATTTTGTTCTCATCTTCCGGTTGGTTGAATCTTTATATTTATTTGTTTAGATAAATCAGTTTTGGATTATAAACATAAATTTGTTTCATCATTTATTTGGTTTTGTTCATCATTAATTGGGATTAAGTTCTAGCCTGTCATTAATATTTCTTTTTACCATTAACAATTGAATTTCATTGCGTTTTTAACACCTAGAATGGGTGGTTTTTAATTATTTATTGAAACAGGTAGTTTAAGAAATCATGTCTATGTGATTTTCAATTGGTAACAAACTAGGTTATTCGATTTTCTTCATAACCTAAAACTCGAAAATGAATCCTTTTCCCCATATTGTTTTCAAACATAATTCAAGTTTTGTTTAGTTTTTACAAATCTCCCAATCAAATCAAATCAAATTTATAGTTTAATTTTAAATGTATAGTTTAATGAATCATTTGGCTTTTGATATGTCATACCCCCATTAAGGCGGAAACGTTGGAACGCAGTGAAACAAAGGCTATAAATGCAATGTCTCAAATAATCAAGTTATTCATGCAGTCAAGTCCTCAATGCAAGTTTCTACTAGTCCTAATCCACGTAATTGTTATCACCTGAAAAACATGCTGAAAGGGTGAACTAAAAAGTTGGTGAGACACAGGTTTGTAGTTTTGCGCGCTAAGCATAGTTGATAAGATAAAGTAATGCTTGCGCTTGCATGCAACATGTATAATGCAATTAAACAAATAAGTTCACAATTTTTATAACTAAGCCTATTGACTTTTTGATATACCTTGTTTTGATGATTTACACGTATATCAATAGGGCAAAGTATGCTAAGTGGATAGTTGCAAGTTGTCACAAGTTACGATATTGGAGATATTCACTCAAGCTCCGATACTGTAGCGATTAGTGTACTTTAGCTAGAAGTTACACAAGTAATGAACTAGGGTGTCAACCCAAATAGTGCTATCCAATCTTGTCCAACAACTCTACCCCAGAGTTACATAGTTATAGTTGTCAAGCTAACTAGATCACATTTAATGCATAACACATACATAGCAGGCAGTTAAGTTGTCCATTATCAAGTTTGCATGTTTTTCACCCTGAGTTAGAAAGATAAAACGAATGAAAAGTGGGTTGCTAACTCACCTGATGTGCTGCTAAAATGATACACTTACAGGTTAGTAATGTTGAAAGGTTCTGCCTGCACGATGGCTACAATGCATATATCGCCTATAAGGACTAGATTTGACAAATTGATAAGTGGCGTGTTATTGTTGATGATTCATGATGGTTTAAGTAACAATATATAAACTTTGACATGATACAGAGTGTCTATAAATTTTAATATATTTTTACTTAGTTTTTACTCGGGTTCAAGTCTTTAATTTATAAACACGATAAGATACTATCACTTTATACTACACGTGATGGCAAATGCACCCATCGCTTATGTAATATATTGATGGTAAGACATTGAGATCGTCCAAGGACACTTGAGGGTTTTAGTGCCAAGTTTTTGTCAAGGTCTAGTCAATTTAACAAGATAGATTAATTTTGTGGCTTATAAAAATAAAAGAAGAATAAAATAAAAAGAATAGTTTTGTAATCGATCATAAGAAAAAGGGTGTTTGGGATATTTATACCTCTTGATGCTTTGTTAACTAAAAGTTACCATGGATCACAAGTTATGAAGTTCTTGAGGCTAGAAGTTGTTTCTGTTAATGGCATAAAGTTGTGGAAATCATTTTTAGGAACCCCTCACACACTCAATATTGGCTTGAATAAGCAAAGAAACTACCTACAAGGTCAGGTCAAACCACAATGATTTTTCTAAATCAGCAGGAAACTATATAACATTGTGGTTTGGTTTATATTGCAACTAGGTTATGTACCCGTGTGATATACGGGTTGAACAATTTAAATTATATATATTATATATAAATTTAAAAAATATAATTAAGAAAAGTTAGATTACATAATATATTTAAAATAAATAAAATTGCCTTTACCACTAGAAAATATTAAATATTCACCAGTCCCTAAATAATTTCTTTTAAAAGACATTCATATTCACATAAAACTATTTTCAAACTTTATAAAAGATATCTTCCGTACCGTGGCTGTGACCTTGTAGGCTACAGATCCAAAAAAAAAAAAAATCAAAAGCAATAAGAGTAAATTTGATTAGGCTAAGATGTAAAATAATAAAATTAATTTAAAAATATTTCTTTATCTAAACCATCCCAATCGAGTATCTTTAATTTGTTTATAATTTTGTATTAAAATATAATTATATTAATTGATTTATAAAAAACATAATATATATATATATATATATATATATATAACTGAATTTTGATAATTATATTGATAATAATAATTATAGTTGTAGCCAATAAAAACTAAATAGATTATAATTATTAAATAAAGAAACAAATTAAAATAATTGTATTGTTTTAAATAAGAAACTGCGAGGCTTTATACGGGAGTTCTATATACTCCATATGTTGTCTTTTATTAGTATAGATAGCAATAGATTAATATTGATTGGTTTACTTTATTTATTTGTTCAGAATAATATGAAAGTCTCACTAAAAAACTTAGCTAATTACATTGTGTTATTATTAATTTGCTTATTTGACTTTTACACTATTTTAAACATAAAAAATTAATATGTATTTGCTAAGCATATTTAACATCTAAAACAATGACCAAAATAATAAAACTTAATAATCATTTGTCAAACATCATAATAAACATAGTTTTGAACTTAGAATAAAAGATCAAATTTTTATAAATGGGTTTATTTAAGGTTCATGATTTAAATTTAAATTTAACAACATATAATATAAAATATGTTATATAGAAAAGAAGCACTAATGTTTCAATAATGTTTAATTCGGTTAGTTAATAAATCTTTTTAAAGTATGTTTAATAATTTATTTCTGATTTTTATTAAAATATAATAATATTAACCGCGAAAACATAATATAAATATATTATATTTGAATTTTCGTAATTATGTTAATAATTATAATTGTAGCAGGAATCATTAGAAATAGACTACATGAGAATCTATTTATATTAATAACTCATTAAATCCGTTTATAATGATTTCTATTACAACTAAATCCGTTTATAATGATTTATGTTACAACTACGATTATTTATATTATGAGTTTGCAAATCATTTAATATAATTTTAATTATATTTGAATTTATTGTATTAAATAAGGAAATGAGACAATTTATGAGGAAGTGTCATGTGTCCCTCATGTGTTTTCTTTTATTAGTATATAGATAGATTGCCACTAAATATGTTCGTTCTCTTGCTTGTAGTACAACCCTAGGTTAAATTAATTATTGTATGCTAACCGATTTAATACAGTTATATATTGACCCTCCAAAGTTAAAGTACCTAAATTAGATAGAATGTATTATGACACATGACCTCTTGGTCTAGTGGTATTGTGTACCTCCTTACAAACGTGAGGTTGTGGGTTCAAATCCTTGCAAATGAACGTTAGATGAAAATAAGGTGGTATAAAAATTTGTCGTTAAAAAAAAAAGATAGAATGTATTATGTATTCCTAGTCATAGCAATACATAAATCGCTCGTATGCATCAATCACATGACTTTCCTTTATTGGTAACCTTAAAAATCAAGAACAAATTTACGAAAAAAATATACAGTTTTTATTAAAAAAAAAAAACATGCTGATTTTTGGCTAAAGCCAGCAAATTGATCATCACAAAGGCCACGTACGACGTACGTCATAAAAGCAAATATATCTAGATGTGTACAACATTTGATGCACACAGTACAAGTTGATGATCAAACTGTTTCATTAAAACTAGACCAAATTTATTTTGGTTTCACCCATGCTAGCTTGTGATCACTCCCATACATTTGGACCTTTCACACGCAATATCATTGATCAATGCAAAGCATATAATTCACCTTAATCAGACAAAAAGAGCAAGTCAAGAATCTTTTCATTTATTTTTTTTAAATACTTATTATTAATTAATCTATATTAAATACTTAAAATCGATATAAGCAAGAACACTTTGTGCCTATATAAGTCTACATCACTATGCTTATGGTTTGGTCAGAGCCTTTTGGAGTCTGTTCTAAACTTCCAAAAATAATAATAATAATAATAACCCTAAAACGGTTCTATGGCTCCTGGTTTCTTTAACACCTCACTTTACAATGAACAAAATCTCAATCGTATTAAAAGGGGTGTCAATGGAATCGATCCAAGATACAAAACTAGCGGTACTAAACGAAAATCACATGTTTTTCATGATATGGGTACCAATGGTTTTATGGAAAACAATGATCAACAAGATGATGTTCAAAGTCTTGGTCATGATCTTTCGGTTTCACTCTATGATCCTCGATATAACTTGACGGTTTTCGATGACCCAAATTGCGGTTGGCAGGTTGGAGGGTTGTCGAATAAGATGATGAAAAGGTCGAAAAGTATGCCGGAATCATGTTTTGATGATCATGGGTTGTTAGATACCGAAAATTTGAGTATGCATCGAAGTAGAAGTACAAATAGTATACCGAAACTTCGGTTTCGCGATCATGTTTGGACGTATACACAACGATACTTGGCAGCTGAGGCGATTGAGGACGCGGTTTGTGAGAATGGGACTTTGAAGGATGAGGGAAATAGGGACGGAACGCATCTTGTCAGACTGCTTGTTTCGTGTGCAGAGGCTGTGGCTTGTCGTGATAAAGCTCACGCGTCGAATTTGTTGGATGAGCTTCGTAGTAATGCTCTTGTTTTTGGGTCGTCTTTTCAAAGAGTGGCGTCATGTTTCATGCAGGGGCTTATAGACCGACTGACATCCATGCATCCACTTGGAGCAGTTGGTCTAGCAGCCCCTGCAAGGAACATGAGCAAAATTGCTTTAGAAGAAAAACAAGAGGCGTTACGCCTTGTTTATGAGACATGTCTACACATTAAATTCGCTCATTTTATTGCCAACTCAACAATATTGGAAGTCTTTGAGGGAGAGAAGTATGTCCACGTTGTGGACCTAGGAATGACGCTAGGTCTACAACAAGGACACCAATGGCGTGGGTTAATTCAGAGTCTGAGTCAGACTCATACCCCACGCCGCCTTAGGATCACTGCAGTTGCAGTTGGTCCTTATGTTAACCAGTTCGTTACCATTGGTAACGAACTAAAAGTCTATGCCTTAGAAAAAGGCATAGACTTCGAGTTCTCTATTGTGGAAAGTAGTTTGGAGAATCTTAAACCCGAGGACATTAAGACCTACAAAAACGAAGTCTTAGCCGTAAACAGTATTCTCCAACTTCATTGTGTCGTTAAAGAGAGCCGAGGCGCGTTAAACTCGGTTCTACAAATAATCCACAGCCTGTCCCCAAAAGTCTTGATCCTTGTGGAACAAGACTCGAATCATAATGGACCGTTCTTCCTAGGACGGTTTATGGAAGCACTACATTATTACTCAGCAATTTTCGACTCGCTTGATGCAATGCTACCCAAATATGACACTAAACGGGCCAAAATCGAGCAATTTTACTTCGCGGAAGAAATTAAGAACATTGTGAGTTGTGAAGGGCCAAACCGCGTAGAAAGGCACGAACGAGTGGATCAATGGAGGCGTAGAATGAGCCGGGCTGGGTTCCAAGGTGCACCAATCAAAATGACGAACCAAACGAAACAATGGCTCGAAAAGATCGGCATTTGTGAAGGGTATACGGTTGTGGAAGAGAAAGGTTGTTTGGTTCTTGGATGGAAATCGAAGCCGATTGTGGCGGTTTCGTGCTGGAAATGTTAAGCTGGAATTCTTTGCATCTAATAAAACGTTAGTTGTTGTTGTTGTTGAAGAAGTTGAATAAGATGATCAGGAAGAACTCATCTATAATCATGGGTTGATTGAGATGTAGCATCCGATATCAATGGTGGGAGCTTTGATGTTGGGGGATCACAAGAATAAGTCAATAACATTTGATATCTAATTAAGTGAAGTTATGTTTTAAATTGGTAAAATATAAAGTTCCAAGTTAATTTTTTTAATAGAACGACCATGATACCGAAGAAAAGGAAAATCTCTAAAATAGACAAGTTTCAATAGAAAAGTAATTTCCAAACTAGACATTTCAAGTAAAGGGTAATCGGATCTCGACATGCTATGCACATTGCCAAAGTAGACATTTCAAGTAAAGGCCAATCGGATCTCGACATGCTATCACATATATAGAATTGGAAGTCATCATTGACAACATGCTCAAGAACAATGCGGACCACATTAGGGCAACCAGGCGAAGCTTGAGAATTCGGACCAAGGGTCCGAAATATATAACTATTTTTTTAAACGGGGGATTGAAACCGTATATACCAAAAATATTCTATACATTTACTATATAATCAAAACTTCTGAGCAAAAATTCGGGGGATCAGCCCCTATATCATGCGCCAATGCACATGACATTTAGCTAGCACAACCATGACATTTAGCCATGTCTTCAATTGGATAGTTACCAGCTGATGTCATTGCCACCCTACATTAGGGTCAACCCGAACCAAAAGTAGACACATGGACAAAGGTTGCTAAACTAGCTATCGCAACTCCAACTTCATTGCTACGTGTCTACAATAACATTCAGCCATTTGTTCTGTTGGCTAAGTACTAGACAACGTCACCCCCCACCCCCCCCCCCCCCCCCACCCACACACACATATGGACTGGCACGTTTGAAACACTTTAAATGACACTTTTGTTCGAAGTTGTTAATTAGTTGGGTGCTAGGTTTGTTATCTTTTATCTGAATGGCATATCAGTCATTTAACATGAGATTTAACTGAAAAGTTCAACGTTAGTTAGTGTAAAGACGTCCTTTTTAACAAACCGATAACATTAAGGATGTCTTGTGTAGTCAGTAAATAGTAAATCTTAATGTATATCGTCTTCTGCAAAATGGTTCGATCAGATCTTGCTTTAATGTTGATTATTTGTGTGTGTTTTTAGTGTTAATGTAGTTACACTCATAGTCACAGGAAACACTATATCACGTACAATCTACTTTAACTTACTCTCACGCTTTTTTATCGAATCGTAAAAATGAGAGGGTCAACACATCTATTTTAGGTTGGATTTTGTTGTAATGTGTTATAACATGTTTACTAAGTCATACGCGGCTGGAATGGTTGTATTTTAAAAGTTGTTTTTATATTTTCTATTACATTGAATTTGAAGATGAAAAACATTAGCGTGAACCTGGCTTGTCTTTGACACAATTCCCTTAACTAGATTCTCAGTCTCGTCGTTTATTGCATTTAACTGCTGTTTAAAATCCAACAGACTCGAAACAGTTTCTGGAAGTAGCTTCTTCTAGTTAGAAACAAGTGTCACGCGGGGTTTTTTGAGCTGCGTTCGTGTCCGCAGATCATGCGGACGTCACGTTGGTTCAAAAAAATTTCATACCAGAACCCATTTTTGAAACCCCTTTGCCCACAGGTAGGTGTCAAAGTATAGTGTAACTAGAAGAATTCAACCTCTTCTATTTGGTTTCTCCTTATAAACTCATATCCTTTCCATCTCTCAACCAATATGGGACAAACCAAACTCACTTTTACATACAAATTTCCAACAAAATCTTAAAGTTTTTTGGTATGTTGTTATATGACAAGAATAACAAAGAAAATCCTCAATACTAGCGACAGACAATATTTTGCAAAATATGAGTCCTAAAATGTTATAACACACTCGAAATAAGATGTTGGTTTGTCGCTAGATGTTCCGTCACAAGCTATTTTCAAAAGGTTTATTTCGCTATATATGTTTTTGTTGTATAACTATATAGACACACAACAAGTCCATTTGTAAAGTTACACACAGCCTGTCAACCCGAACTCAAAGTGAGTTCGAACTGGCTTATTTGCATCCCTAAACCTCATTTTGGAGGCCTAACTAGGATGGATAATATTTTAAAATTCCTTATATGTCTATATCTCATAGAATTATGGTAAGATAATATTAAGTGGTCTATAAATGTTAAAGTTAGGTATACAAGTTTTTCTTGTTATATTTTATATTCTATAATTATTCATGGATCCGAATTTCCATCCTAGTATGCTAACGAGGCTATGTAATTCTGTCTTTCTTTGCTGTCCATGAGAAGTAAGTCAATAACCAATAGATTATATTTGGTCTTGAATGATGAACAATATAATAACCAAATTAAACACCCACAATGGAGTCCCTGTCTCCTTCTCCGTATCCAAATTAATTATTGGGAAAATGTGAGATTTAATGTTAGACACATGCATTGGAGTTCTCATACTCATACTCATACTCATACTCATACTCATACTAATACTAATACTAATACCCATACTCATATTGTTCATGTTCCTTTACTTTTTTTTTTTTGAACGGCCAACAAAAATTTTTCATTTCAAGAAAACGACTACCAGGATAGTAGCCATTACACCAAGTCATTACATACACCAAGAATATTTACATACATAACATTACCAACCTACTTTGAATAGCCTAAAGTTTCGCCAAGTATCCCACTCGAGATCCAACTGTTTTGCTCGATTTTTAATCCACAAATAGCTAAGCGTTTTCACTTCGCCAAAAGTCTTCTGGATAGAGTATTGAGTTTGTTTGAAGACCGCCTCGTTTCTCGCCTTCCAAATGCACCATAAAGTGATAAGGATAACCGCATGAATCGCCTTTCTTTTTTGACCCGTCCACATATAAGTGTATATCCAAGATGTCGCGTAACGAAAATGCATATATTTGCTGGATGCCACACCAAGATGAAATTGCGCACCACATTGACTGTTCATGTTCCTTTACTAACGGTGAAATGTTTATGGTGACCGGAGAGAGAGATTTAGACACTACAAGACAAGAGACCTTTAGCGGCGTCCGTCGCCGATAAAGGCCTATCTTTAGCGGCGGCTCAATCATTAGCGGCGACAGTCGCCGCTAATGATCTTGCCTTATTTTGGCTGTGTCTAATGCCTATGTTGCCACTAAAGGTGTCCCCGCTAAAGGTATTTATCCACGTGGCATTATCTTTTACATTTATTTTTTTATTTTTTTGCCACGTGACAGATTCCTGTACAATTTAGGCAACATCTTGTAGTGAGAGTTCATAATTTTGATTGGATTTCGGAAGGAATTTGTTGGATCTTAGATCAGTGAGTTAGAAGTTATCTATATAGTATGTGACCCGGCCTGGCCTGACCTGATCCGAAGCGGATCAATTTTTTTTTTAATATTTAACAGTAGACAAACGATCTAAACTCCACCCTAGGAAACAAAATTTATGGGGGTGTCATTGGCTTATTGAAGTCCACTGTAGAGGTATGGTGCCTGACCTGACATACTGTCTTTATTACTTGTTACTTCTTATATTATTTATTAATATTGGAGTGTGGAGATAATCCCTTAACTGGATTTGGTGCCAATGGGCTATGTGCCCATATAGTTAGGGGTCCATGATGTTCGGCCTATCAAGGCCCATGAGAAGCACTATATAAGAGGTCTTCACCTCTTATTAGGGCACACGTTATCACACATGAGATTACCCCCTGATAACACATGGCTGCCATCGCCGCCATCACTTTTTGTGTCTGTACGTTGGACTCCACTCATGGTTTGCTAGCAGTCACCTCCACACTCCACCTTCCATTTCCTTCTTGCAGATCTGAACCGGAGAAGACGAAGAACAAGGTGTGGTTATCCTATTCAACACCGTCGAGGCATGAGCCGGACAGCCGTTCGGTTAGTGTTTCTTCATCCACCAATTCAAGAAGTGAATTCAAAACTCGTCTGTTCGCTACTCAACATGATTGGAACATTATAAATTATCTCTTTTGTTTTTTGAACCGCGATTTTCTACAACAAGCGATATATAGGCATCGCACCCATCTCATCGGCAGGCCCTCCACCCCACTCTGGTCAAGATTATGTTGTCTTAACCGGGTTCACGCTTGGCATCAGATTTTGACTTGGCGCTCCTCGAGGAAATTTCCAGCCACCTGCCCATGGAAGAGTCAGAGTGTTGCACCCTCCACAAGAGTCTAAGACTCACTGGAGTAAATGCACTGTAATAGAAAACTCGGGTGTTGGATCAGTAAGCTGCTCTTTGTGTTGAACTTGCTAGTTGACACTTAAATGATTAGCAAGTTCTTAATGAGTGATAGCACAGCGGAATGTTTATAAGTTTATAGCTACACTTATCAACAGGAGTTATTACTCCCCCTGGAATCAAGAACTAATAAATGAGAAGTGTTTATTGAGAATCTAAGTATTGAATGAGAATGAAACACTTTGACAGATTCTCAGTAAACACGAAATGGAAATAACAATAATAAGAGTTGAAGGATTTCTTGTATTAAAATCAATGTCTAAAACAGAAGGATGAATCCTTCTATTTATAGACTAAACAAATACATGAACCTTGCCAAAAAGCAAGTTCAGAAACAAGTTGCAACAAGTTGCAGTCTTGGAACTTGTACATAAAGCAAAAAAGAAATACTAAAGTATTAAACTACTGATATACAAAGGCGGTGGAAAAGATCTTCTTTAAGTACTGATGAATGACAAACTACTGATGAGTAGTTTGTCTTCAGTAGTTCTTCAGTAGAAGTGTCTGGTTTGAACTTCAGAACTTCTGATGACTTCTTCTTCAGCACTTCTGAATCTCTTCTTCAGCAGTTTGATTCTTTGTCTTCAGCAGTTCCATACTTAGAGTATTTTGACAGAAAGTGAATTAGACGAAGGTTTGCAAAAGTGGTTTCACCAATCCATTTTGTCCTAACAATCTCCCCGTGGATTGATGAAGCCAAAATCTTACTAATTCCTTATTGTTTCTTTCTGTCCTTCACAATTTTCCATATTCCTTTGAACATGGAATTCTTGAGCTGGTTCAGTTGATCATCAGTAAGAGACCCTTTTCTTGGTTCCAAGTGTTGGATTGTAAGCAGGTCTTTGGTTGATAGTTTCTTCAGTTCATTCATCGACCTATATTCCCTGCTTGTTTGATCTCTTCTTGTCACAAGTACTGAGTTGTTATCAGTAAAGGACCATCTGATGACTGGTACTTTAGACTTGTCAAAGTCTGCAGTGTAGGGAACCATGGTGGTACCCTGGGTTTCTCCTGAGTGTTGAATGTTTTCAACTTCAGTGACTCTCAGGTGGGATTCACTTCCCTGCTGTTGTTCCATCACATTAGGTATCTGAAATGTTGGCAAGTGATGTTCAGTTACTACCTTGGTGTGCAGTTTGTCTGTGATGATCTTCTGGATTTGATATGCAAAGGTGGAAGGATCCCTGAATTGTGTGAGCAGAGGCTTCTCTTCTATGTCAAAATCAGAATGTACTACTATACTACCTTCTAGTAGTACCATTCTGAAATCAGTCTTTACTTTTTCCTCTGACTTCTTTCTTTGGGTAGCTGGTCTTCTTTGAACACCAGAAGTTCTAACTACTGAAGTTGAAGCTTCAGCAGTTTGAAACTTCTCTGGATTAGCAGCCCTTGCAGCCTTGTATTTTCTATATGTGTCCACCAATATTTCTTCTTTCCACTTGGACACTGAGGCTTTTGAACCATAACCATTGGCTACCAGTTCTTCTATCATCTGAGCTCTCTTGGCCTTTGTGTCTTTACTTGTTGCAAGTTTATCTGTAATAAGTTGAGCTCTTCTTGTCAGCTCTTCCACAGAGAGTCTCTTCAATGTGTGGGCTTTGACTTTGCTGTTCTTCATAATGTAAGACATCAGTTGATGTCTTTTGTCTTGTTCAGCAATCTCATCTAGGCTAGCCTGCCTTTGTAGTTCAGCTTCATAAGCCTGAAGTTTTTCTTCATGGCTTAGATCTAAGTCATCCCTTTCTTCCAGAGCTTTCCAAATCTGATCTTCTCTGGCCTTCTTTTGGGCTGCAACTAAACTCTTCTCAAGAAATTCAGCTGATTGAGAGATTGGAGAAGGGTTTAGCACAGTCATTGTTGTAACTGTTGTAGTAGGCCTGATAGGAGCAGAGGTTGGTTGAATAGGAGCAGTTGATCTGGAAGGGTCAGCAGTTTGAGTCTTGGAAGTGTTAACTTCTGATGGGTTGACAACTTCTGAAGGTTTGTCAACTACTGAAGGATTGTCTTCAGTACTTTCTGATTCTTCATCAGAAGTTTGGCCATCAGAGGTTTCTTCATTGTGCCCTTGGGATTCATCAGCCTTTTCATCATCTTCTATTTCTTGAATAGAGACACCAAATTGTTGTGCCAGTTTCTCTTTTCTGGCTTGATCTTTTTGATCTCTAGCTAGGATAGCCACTCTTGCCTTTATTCTGGCTTCAAGTGTATCCATAGGCACCTTGATTTTCTCCCCCTTTTTGGCTTTATCACTTTTGGAAGTTGAAGCTTGGGAGAAATGACCTTGAAGATGAGCAATCTGTTTGCTGTTGTGATCAATCTTGTTGGACAGATCATTCATCTTCGTCTGTATCACTCCAAATTGGTTCTTCATGGACAGCTCCAAGTCAGCTGTGTATGTTTGGATGTGATTTTTGATGAGGGTGTTCATCATGTGATACAAGGGACCATCTGGGCTGCATAGTTGGTTCAGGTCTATGCTTGATTGCCCAGGGAATTGGGTAGGCATTTGTAGTGAGGGATGTGTTTTTGGTTGATCTCCTTGTTGTACAGGAGATGCCACTCTAGGGGAATCATGGATTGAGTGGGCTTTAACCTGAGATGGTGTGACTAGCTTCTTGAGCTTAGAGACACCAGGTGCAGGACCTTCACTTATAGTCGTCAATTCAGTAGTTTTGTGTTTTGAAACATCATCCAAATCAATGGAATCATCTGAATCCCTGATTACATCCTCAATGAGGACTGTATCAGTTACATCATGAGCTGAGCCCAACTCAGTTGTCTCATGTACCTCTTGTTCTTGGTTTAGAGGATTTCCTACCTCAGGCATTAAGCCTTCATCAGTAGTTGCCACAGTTAAGGTCTTAGCTATTTTACTTCTGTCCTCAGGTCCACCACTGGGTGGTAAATGAGTAGTAGCAGCCTCAAAAGTACCAAAGGTTTCTATGTTTGGGCTTAGAGACCCTGGTTCATCCTCATCTCTTTGGTTAGGGCTATGAGTGTCCACATCCATGTCACTGTCTGAGTCTATGTCCCCTGTTTGATGTGGTTGATGGGGACTGACATGTGTTGATGGGACTTTCTCTTTTAGCCCGGAGAGAAGTTTGGCTATTTCGATGTCTGGTTCAAAAATTTGGGGTGCTGGTTCAGTAGTTTGGGTAGTGGGTTCAGCAGTTTCAAAAGATATCTACTGGAGTAGTTTTTCTAAGTCTTTTTCTTTTGAAAAGGATAGTTATTGGTGCTCTTGGTGGGGTTTGAGATGGATGAGACTGAGAGGATGTTTCAGTCACATCTTTAACAAGTGCAGATTGCACAGTAGTTTGTTCAGGCATCTCAACCTCCTGAACAGCTTTTCTTTTGGGTTTGGTGGGTTTTTGTTTTGTTATCTTGGGTTTTTGGCCTTTGGTGGTGTAGGTTTGGAAGATGAGGGTTCCATGGGGACTGGTTCTGGTTCCCCTTGGTCATCTTCTGGCCAGGCAGCCTGTTTGTTGTGCCTTGAGTATGCTTGTGAGGTTAAGGGTTTTAAAGTTTCAATTTTACCCAAAAGCACCTCATTACCCAGTTCAGATATTATGCATTGCATAATGAACCTTGGATATAACAAAAACTTTTTCTTAGTGTTACTGTGATGTAACACCAACTCATCAAAGAAAAGTTTTGATGCCCTAAAATTTGTTTCATTCACAATGGAATGAAATATTGGTTGAAAGGTTGAGGGCATCTGGTCATAAGACCCAGTTTTAGGACTCAAGCACATAATAATATAATGAAACAAAAGTTTATATTTTAGTTCAAAATACTTTTTAAAGATTGTAGCTTGTGAGAGAGTACCTTGATAACCACACTCAGTCATGGTTAGGTGGATAGCAGAGTTGTCAAACTTCACAGGGGCATTCACATCATTCAACCCCAGTCTGTTTGAGAGTATGGCCGGTGTTATGGCCATTTGTCTCCCTTTAATTGTTGAGTTGAGGGAGATAACTTCATCATCCACCATCACTGTCTCAGTATTAGCCTAGAACTCATTTAGAGTTTCAGGATGAATTGGTGGGTCTATGGTGAGAGCGGTGAAATATTGGGATTTGACGACGAGATCAATGATCTCATCGTATTGGGACCAGCCTTCTTGTTTTTCTAAGTAGGCTCTGAGATTGTGTCCCTGTTTGAGAACTAAAGCCATGTGGTTTGTGTGTGTTGATGAATCGAACAGTGATTTTGTGTTGCAGGTTCAGGGGTTTGAAAGCTTTCTTGAGAGAGAAGGAGGGAATTTTTGTGTTTGAAAGGATAAGTGTTGAAAAAAGATATTTATCAGAATTTTTTAACCGCTTGGATCTTCTTTATTAGAAGTTTTTAAACCGCCTAGGTTAAAAATCTTTTTATCAGAAGTTTTAAACCGACTAGGTCAAACTTCTGATGATGGGAAAAGTCAGATTTGCCCTTTTTGACTAAACTGCTGATGAAGGATTATCTTCATCAGTAGTTCCCATTTTCTCTTCAGTAGTTTTAACAGCTGATGAGAAATATTTTATAAATACTTTTATTCATAACTTCTGAAGGTTATTTTATCAGAAGTTAATCACTTTTCAGAAATTATCCCCATACTGATGTTTTGTTCATCAGTAGTTTCTCTCTTTTCAGAAGTTTTTCAAGTGTTTGAAAACAGATGTAAGTGAAAATAAAAAAATGTGCAGAAAAATAAATAGAAACACTTACAAATTTAGCATCCCTAGCATGGATACTAACTTCTGAAATGTTGATGTGTCAAGGGGTTTAGTGAAAATGTCAGCTATTTGATTAGCTGTTGCTACATGTTTCACTTCAATCTTGCCTTTTTCATAGCAATCTCTTATGAAATGATACCTGATTTCAATATGTTTAGTTTTTGAAAACTGAACAGGATTTTGAATGATGCTAATGGCAGATTTACTGTCTACAAGCAATGGTGTCTTGGTTTCTTTGATTCCATAATCAAGAAGTTGATATTGGAGCCATTGTATCTGTGATGTACAACTTGCAGCTGCAATGTATTCAGCTTCAGCAGTTGAAGTTGCAACAGATGTTTGTTTCTTTGATTGCCAGGACACTAGACAGTTTCCCAAGAATTGACAACCACCAGGTGTTGATTTTCTTGACATTTTACACCCTGCATAGTCACTATCTGAAAAAGCTGATAACTTGGTATTGCTTGAAGCAGGATACCAAATTCCAAGTGTGGGAGTTCCTTTCAGATATCTGAAAATTCTTTTGACTGCAATAAGGTGTGATTCCCTAGGAGCTGATTGATATCTAGCACAGACACATGTTGAAAACATAATATCTGGTCTGGAAGCTGTTAGATATAAAAGGGAACCTATCATACATCTATACATGGTTTGATCAACCTGTTTTCCTTGATCATCTGGTTCAACTTGTGTGGTTGGTGTCATGGGAGTGGAACATGATTTACAGTCTTGTAAAGAAAATTTGTTTAATAATTCTTTAACATATTTTGATTGATGTATAAAAGTTCCATTTGTTTGTTGTTTGATCTGCAGTCCTAAAAAGTACTGCAGTTCTCCCATTGTACTCATCTCAAATTTTGATTGCATGAGTTTCTTAAATTCATCACACAATTTTGTGTTTGTTGAACCAAAAATGATATCATCAACATATATTTGAACAAGTAAGACATGATTTCCAACATGTTTTATGAAAAGTGTTTTATCAATGGCACCTCTTGTGAAGTTATTTTTGAGTAAAAAGGTTGAAAGTGTATCATACCAGGCTCTAGGAGCCTGTTTGAGCCCATAAAGAGCTTTGTCTAGTTTGTACACCCACTCAGGATGAGAAGGATCCTCAAACCCAGGTGGCTGACAAACATACACTTCTGTCACACCACGCCTATGGCGGAAACACGTGGCGCGACGGTTCAAGAGGATTAAGCCAAGATTAATGCAAACCACAATATTAATTAAACAACGGGTATTTATTCAACGTTGAAAATCATGTCAATTTATTCATACATAATCTAAAAATTGTTTTTGAAATAAATGGGGAGGCTCCTCCCTATATCCCGAATTTCTTGGGATAGAGAGACGAGTCCCCTTCATGATAACCAACGCTCGACTTGGAGATTCCCCCGACCCTGCTCGCCACGTTAACCTTCATCAGTCAATTACTTGAAAGATATGTTTGAAAATCGTCAATATATAAATATTGGTGAGTTCACAGGTTTTGATTTAATAAAACTTTATTAAGTGGGAATATCCTTGTTATGACATTTATAGGAGTTGCAAAGTCCTACAATTTACTTGAGCCTATAACCAAACCAAGACAATTAACAATGCCCCCGCCCCAAGTCGTTACTCGGTATTCCTACGACTTGATTTCAGAATACGTGCACCCCAGGCATACGCCGATGCATAATCGACGCTATCGATTAGGGGTGGGCCTTGTCAGGCACCAATAGTACTATCCAAATATTCCTTCGGTTTCACCTTCCTGAATTAATGATTATAGTGGGGAGGTCTCAACCCCGAGTGGCGATCACAACTCAAGTGTCCAACCCGTCAAACAAATCCCAACATATCTTTCCCCCGTAAAAACGTTAAATAGTTTAGAAATGGGGCCGTGAGACTCACCTGTAACTGTGCTCGGCTCAAAGAAGAAAATAGTAAAGTTTGTGATCCCGCACCTACAAATGTTTCTAGGCGTATAAGTCACTACACCTATAGCGTATGTGCCTTGGCAAGTTGTACCCCCAACTTCCCGACCACGTCTTTATCCCAATTCCCGTTTAATAGTTTCGTATCCTAGGTTTAATGGCGATGGATTACCCTTTCCTTACAAGTCATATATTATTCTTATTAATATTCTTTGTGACTTGTACACTATCATACTCGACACGACTCTACCCAACGTATAATTATTTTCCCATTTAAATAATTATACTTAGGATCGTTTCGCTCGATATAATGTGATTTCTTATTATCCGACCCGACTCACGTTGCCACATATTTATTTTCCCATTCGAATAAATATGCTAAGTTCTTGTCGTTCGGTAACATATTCTTAACGCCCGACTAGACTCACCACACCGTACATTTATTTTCCCATTTAAATAAATGTACTAGGATCTTGTCGGTCACTCACACGTTCGCAGGTATATTTCACCTACTCGTCTTGGTTTTCCTTCTCGCATATCTATTTTCCCATTCAAATAGATATACTAGAATTCCGTCGAAAACGAGCATATGTACATATACCATCGCGTGGATACTACTTGTTAAGTTCATGTGTCGTTTAGCGTTTTTAATTCGTTACGTTGTGTTTTCCTTTCCCCACGAATATTCATTCTACACTTAGGAAAGTGTTTCGCACGTTTCGCCCTTGTTATATATATTTTATTTCCTTGAAATATATATGTATATCTTTATCTTGTCGTAATGGCATTTTCTCATATGTCCGTTTACGTTAGCTCGTGTAACTAAGCTCGTTAGTTAGCGTTTTTCATATTTGTTTCCATTGCGCGTTCTTATGGAAGTATTATTCCTACTTCCGATTCCGAACGTTTATTTCTTGGAAAAATATACTTTGTACGTTTAGCCCAACTTGTCCAACTTGTAACCCAAAAATGTTTCCGATACTTTTATATTCCCATTTATATAAAAGTATCCATTTTTGTACAAGTTTTCCCAAGTCTTTACTAATATTTTATAAAATCTTATTTTTATAAAATCCTCGTGTTACCCTTTTATTTTTATAAAACTTCCAACTTTATAAAAATGCCTCTTTTAATTTATACACAAGTAAGTTTCTCGTGTTTATCAAAAACTACACTTGGAAAAGTTATTATTTATGCTTTTGACACCGAACTCTTCATTAGTGCATTCTTGGACTAAAGTTTCTAAATTACATATTTTAGTCCCTCGACTTTCCAAGTTATAATATTAGTCCTTTAACTTATATTCGTTGTATTTTTCATCTTATCTTTCATGGTTGGCATTTTCTTCCATTTTAGTGGACTTTGAAGACCCATTTTCTTAATGCCTAGTTGTTTTTACTTCATTTCACTTTTAATGATCTTATAATCCATCCTAGATGCCATTAACATGTTTGTTCCATACTTTTATCCAAAATATCAATTTTTCACTTATTCAAGTGAGTGGACTTTGAATATGGAACTTTTTCATCTATAATTATCTAACCCATTTTAATCCATTTTTGTCATTAACTTATCATCTTATGATGATTAAAATCATCTTTGATCACATTCAAGTCTTTTTCAAAAATCATGTTCCAATCATCATCTAACTCAAGAGTATGTTCATATTTTTACATTTTCTTCAAATATCATATTAATAATATTAAATCCAAGATTTATCCATATTATTGTTCATCCATTTTTATTCTAGTAAGACACATTACCTTCATGTTTCAAAACCATATCTTTACCCATCAATGTACAACTTGCTCATACAAGCATATAATATGAACATTTAAGAATAAAAACAATGTAATACTTACTACTAGCTCAAGGCTAGGGAAGACAAAAACCTGGGTTTTGGGTGAGGTTTAATGTGTTCTTCCAATGGGTTAAGCTCCAAGCTCTTGAACACACAAAGGGGGTTTTGAAGGATGATGATCTAGAGGTGATTTGGAAGTATAAAAATTGAAAGAGAAATGTTAATGTAGAGGTGCAAACTTACGGCCACAAGGAAGGAAAGAAGAAGAGTTTTTGTGATTTTGTTTAAGTGTTCTCAAGTGGGTTATATGATCTTTCCTTCAAATCTTCCAAGATTATGCAATCTTGCTTGGATTGGATGGAAGGATTATGGAAGATATTATGTAAGATTATGTAAGATCACAAACAAAATCAATGGGAGATTATAGAGGGTGTTTGGAGCCGTGAGTTAGAGAGAGAGAGAGTGGAGGATTTGGTGAATTTTCTTACCCAATGTAATCTCATGCAACCTTATGATTAGTTTCTTAATAATTGGGTTATTAAGAAGATGAAGAGGTTAATGAGATAATTAAAAGATATTACTCATTTGAGTGGGCCATAGGCCGGCCCCCATGGGGTGTTTGGTGGGGTCCACTTTGCTAAATATTATCCAATATTATGTTTAAGTCACTCTCTTTCGGGTACCTTCCGGGTATTCTTGGGTTTTTAACCTCGTGTCTCCCGAATATTAAAATACCAATAATATTCCTTAAATTTTGCCCAGTTAAATTACTGATAATTTATTTCGGCTTTTGCCGGGTGAAATTACGTGTTACGCGCGTATCGGGTGCGGTACGCGCACTTTATTCGTTTCCGGGAGATTTGTACAATAAGCTTTCACGTATGGCTTTGGGTTTCCAAAACTCATTATATTTTGTGAAAATATTATTTATTTTATATTCCGGGTGTCCGGAGTTCGTTTCGCTTATTTAATTTTTACCGGGTAATCGCCAGTGTCCATACCGGATACATTTGCGTGCGCACGATCCTATCATGCTTTGCCATTAAACTTATGCATTCCTATGCATTATTTGGGAATTTCTATCTTTCTAAGGCCTCAGTTAAATAATCAGCACATAATTACGTTTAATTACGTTAATCGCGTTTAATTAATTAGTACGGAATTACCTTAATTTTGCCGGTTGTTACAACTTCCTCTTTTATCTTTCCATACAAAAATGCACTCTTGACATCCATTTGATAAACTTTTATTTTCTTGGAAATGGCATAGGCCAGAAATAACCTGATGGCTTCAAGCCTTGCAACTAGGTTTCATCATAGTCAATCCCCTCTTCTTGAGAGTAACCTTGTACTACCAGTCTTGCCTTGTTCTTTATTATCATACCAGCTTCATCTTGTTTGTTCCTGAAAACCCATCTTGTGCCAATTGGTTGCTTGTTTGGTGGTAAGGGACAGATTTCCCATACCTATTGCTTGTTGAATTGAAGCAATTCATCTTGCATTGCCTGCACCCAATTGTTGTCTTTGAGGGCTTCCTGGTACTTCTTGGGTTCCAACTGTGAAATAAATGCTGAGAATAGACAAAAGTTGGAAAGCTGGTTTCTTGTTAGAACACCTGATGCAATATCACCCATGATTTGATCAAGTGGATGATCTTTGTGTTCGATCAGTTGTTGTAAACCACTGACAGGTGTTGGTGGCTCATGTTCTTCAAACAAAGTACTGAGGTCTATTATATCTGGTTCAGCAGTTTCAGTGTCTTCAGTAGTTGCAGGTGCTGAAGCAGATGTTTGAGTTTGGCCTTCAGTATTTGTTGAATCAGAAGTTTGTGAAACTTCTGATGGTTTTGAAGTTGACTTAATGACTGTTTGAGGAGACCATGGTGCTGGATCCTCATCATCAAACCTTTGATCACCATAATAAGTAGGTTTGGATGAAGTGACAGTCTTTTCAGGTTCAAAATGGAAGTTGTCAAGGTCAAAGAGTTCAGCAGGATGTGCTGGAATGAGAGTGTGTTTTGACTCATTAAACTTGACATTCAGTGTTTCTTCTACTATCCTGGGTTTTGAATTAAAAACCTTGTAGGCTTTTCTAGTTGAGGAATAACCAAGAAAGTAACCTGAGTCAACTTTGGCAGCAAACTTTGAAATAGATTCCTTGATGTTCAAGACGAAACATTGACACCCAAAAGCCCTGAAAAAGGAGATAAGGGGCTTCATGCCATGAAGAACTTCATAGGCAGTCTTTGAATGTCTCTTGACAACAAGAACTCTATTTTGAACATAACATGATGTGTTAAATGCTTCTGCCCAGAAGTATAAAGGTAGGCCAGAATCAGCTAACATTGTTCTTGCTCCTTCTATTAAAGTTCTGTTCTTCCTTTCTACCACACCATTTTGTTCAGGAGTTCTGGCAACACTGAATTGTCTAATAATCCCTTTAGACAAACAGAAGTCATTCAGAGTTTTGTTCCTGAACTCTGTCCCATTATCACTTCTAATGGTTTTGACAAGTAGAGAATATTGCTTCTCAACTTGTAGAATGAAGAACTTGATGATTTCAGCAGCCTCATCCTTGGAAAATAAGAAGAATACCCATGTAAATCTTGAGTAGTCATCAATGATGACTAAGCAGTACTTCTTTTTACCAAGGCTCATGATCTTTACATGCCCAAATAAGTCCATATGGAGTAGTTGAAGACATGCAGTTGTTTTTTATTCTTCAATAGACTTATAGGAGGACTTATGCTGTTTTCCCTTTAAACATGATACACAGTGTTCTTGACACTGGTATACTTTTAAGGGTAGACCTCTGACCAAGCCCATTTTTGTGACTTTATTTATGGTTTTAAAGTTCACATGGCCAAGTCTCCTGTTCCAGAGATTGGTTTCTGAAGTTGATGCCCTTGAGAAGAAACAGGCAGTGTTGTTCAGTACTTTGTCTTTTTCAATGTCCACTGCATAGACATTGCCACATCTTTTGGCAATTAACAAAGTATGATCTTTAATGATCTTCTCTATCAACTTCTGGCCTTCTGGTGATATGATCTTGCATGCTGTCTTTGTGAAAAAGGAAGAATATCCTTTATCACACATTTGTGACACACTTAGCAAGTTGTACTCAAGGTTTTCAACCAGATTGACCTTGTCAAACTGTTTTTTGCCAGAGGGGACATTGCCATGTCCTAGCACATATCCCTTAGCATTGTTCCCAAAGGACGCAGATCCATCTCTTTGACTGATAAAATTGTTTATCAGGTATCTGCATCCTGTCATGTGCATTGAGCCTCCACTGTCTACATACCAAATGCTATTCAAGCCTCTGGAAACTCTCTGCACAATATAGCAAATTAGTTAGATTTAGGAACCCAAGCCAGTTTGGCTTTGGGTTTGCTCTTGAGAACATTTACAGTTTGTTCTTGACCAAGTTTAGAAATCCATGTCTTTTTGGCAATGGATTTCGCATTAAGTACAATGGTGGTATCCTTTTGAGGACCACCATCAACTTTGGTCATCAGTAGTTGTACCATGTTCATAAGATCTTTAATCTCAGCAGTTTGTGAAACTGCTGATGATTTAGGTCTAACTACTAAAGGAGAATTTTGAGAAAAAGACTTTTGTTGAGATTTTGTCTTTTTCTGAGAATGGGTTTTTGCTGGTTGTTGTTTCTTGGGAGAAAAGGTTTTTACATAATTATTTTTGATTTGTTCCCCCACAACCAGTTGTTGATTTTTCTTATTAAACTGAATACCCTTTCTATATCTGCAAAATTCTGTTTTGTGGTTGAACAGACCACAAATTTCACATTCCTTTGTCTCTTCTTTTAAAGACAAATCTCTGACAGTTTTGATTGGTTTTAGGTCATCAGTAGTTTTCAGGTTCTCAACTCCTGATGTAGTTGAAACTGCTGATGACTTAAAGTCAGATTTAATCAATGCTTCTGAAGAACTTTCTTTGTGTGATTTTAGAAAGTTTTCATGGAAAGATGTGCATTCTTCCTCTTCAGAAGTTTCACCTGAAACAATTTTTCTCCCATCTTCAGTAGTTTTGGGAGAGAAATCTGTTGGTGTTTCAGTGTGATTGTACCCTATGCCAAACCTAACATTTGAAGCACTTTGTTTGTTTAGCAATAGTTGGTACCCCTTACAAGATTCCACCCATTTTTCACATGTGACCTTGGTGTCAGCAAGCTCTTGTCTGACATTTCCTAGGTCATTAATCATTATTTTGATTTGTGCTTGGGTTTCAATAGCAGAGTTAGTCAATTTAGAAACTTCTTTTGTTTTTGCAGAAAGTTTTCTTTCTAAATCACATTTTATCTGAGTGAGTTTTCTCTCAGAGTCATTAGCTTTTCCTTGTAAGTGCACATTTGTCTCTCTTATGAGAGCAAAAGATTCTTTGCATGAATTTGAACATAATTTTGTCAAAGATTCTTTTGATACCTGTGACAAGGCAGATTTTGAGGAGCATCCCACAAATGCCATTAAGGCAAAGTTCTTTCTGCCATTGTCAGGCTCTCCCCAGTTGATGTCAAACATTTTGTTGTCTGCATCAGGATTGCACTCTGTGGTGTCAAAAGGAAGACTGCTCCAGTCAACATACCCTGAGGTAAATAAACTTTGTTGAGAGAGCTGTTGTTGCTGTGGAGGTTGTTGAGCAGCTGGAAAGGGAGGGATTGATTGTTGGCTCTGCATCTGTTGAGCAGGCATTTGTACATATTGTACTTGTGGCACATATTGGTGTTGTGGAGCTTGTGCCTGTACAAAATGTGCACTCCCTTGTGTTCCATTATTCCTGTTATAATTGGGGTTAAAATTGTTTCCAGACTGAGATTGGTTAAAGCCAGAGCTTCTACATTCTCTAGCAAAGTGTCCCAACTTTTGACACTTGTGACATCTAAGTTTAGATTTGTCAAAACCAATTTTTATAGAACTGGTAAGTCCTGGAAACTTCCTTCCTGACCTTTTGTAAAATTTATTTGTTTTTAAACTTAACATGGCCAATTGGTGTAAAATATCCATTTCTTCAAGGTCATCACTGTTGAAACTATTTAAGTCATCCATGATAAAACACATGTTATCAGCAGTTTGACCAAAGTCATTATTGTCATAACCTGGGAATGATCTTTCAGATGAGATCCCAGCAGTTATGTCAATGTGGTCAAAAGATCCAAAACTATTTGAACAAGTTGGTGAGTCTTGTCCCAATAGTGCTGTACTACCAGGTAGATAGTCATCAGCAGTTTTACCAGAATTTTTTAACTTTTTCTTTTGATCAATTTCTCTCTCAAAAGTAAGTAATCTCCCATGAAGTTTTGTAAGAGTGAGGGAGCTAAAATCTAGTGAAGATCTTAAGACTATTGAGTATGTTTCCCATTTATCAGGTAAAGACCTTAAAAATCTATGAAGCATAGATACAGTTGTATAGGTCTGACCATTTAGTTTTAGCTCAGATATTAATGTGGAAAATCTTTCAAATTGCTGAGTTAAAGTTTCACCATTAATGTGAGCAAAAGTTTCATACTGTTGAGCCAAGATTTCTCTGATGTTGGCAATCACCTCTTCAGTTCCTCCAAACTGTTCTTTTAGGCAGTCCCAAAGCTCTTTGGCACTATCACAATGTAATAGGCCAGAATAGATTTCATTTGGGAGTGCCATTTCCAACATAGAAAAAGCTTTTGCATCAAGCTCAAGTTTTAGGAAAACATCATCAGTATAGTCTTTTGGTTCTTTTGAAATCTCTTCCTTAGTTTCAAGATTTATGTTTACTGGTTTATGAGGACCCTATATCACAGATCTCCAACAACCTGTGTTGGTCTGTGACAAGGTATGTGCCATTCTCTTTTGCCATATGTTATATTCATTTCTTACAAGCATGGCAGGTTTAGTGGCAGAACCAGTATTATGAGGATCCATTTTAAAGAGTATTGATTTGTCAAATATTTCTTAAAGTGATGGATGTTGATAAAAGTGAGCTTATAATCCTTTATTGAATATCAATAAGAGCCTGTGTCTGATTCTCAATTTGTTAGATTGATATGTGATCAGATAAACCAGTGCTCTGATACCAATTGTTGGATCAGTAAGCTGCTCTTTGTGTTGAACTTGCTAGTTGACACTTAAGTGTTTAGCAAGTTCTTAATGAGTGATAGCGCAGCGGAATGTTTATAAGTTTATAGCTACACTTATCAACAGGAGTTATTACTCCCCCTGGAATCAAGAACTAATAAATGAGAAGTGTTTATTGAGAATCTAAGTATTGAATGAGAATGAAACACTTTGACAGATTCTCAGTAAACACGAAATGGAAATAACAATAATAAGAGTTGAAGGATTTCTTGTATTAAAATCAATGTCTAAAACAGAAGGATGAATTCTTCTATTTATACACTAAACAAATACATGAACCTTGCCAAAAAGCAAGTTCAGAAACAAGTTGCAACAAGTTGCAGTCTTGGAACTTGTACATAAAGCAAAAAGAAATACTAAAGTATTAAACTACTGATATACAAAGGCGGTGGAAAAGATCTTCTTTAAGTACTGATGAATGACAAACTACTGATGAGTAGTTTGTCTTCAGTAGTTCTTCAGTAGAAGTGTCTGGTTTGAACTTCAGAACTTCTGATGACTTCTTCTTCAGCACTTCTGAATCTCTTATTCAGCAGTTTGATTCTTTGTCTTCAGCAGTTCCATACTTAGAGTATTTTGACAGAAAGTGAATTAGACTAAGGTTTGCAAAAGTGGTTTCACCAATCCTTTTTGTCCTAACATCGGGTGTGCTCAGGATCGAACCGGTGACCAAAAGGTCACCTAAGCTCTTCACCATCATTGCAATGCCACTCCACCACAAGGTGAGTGCGGAAACTTATAAATTATCTAAATTGGTTTTCCATTAATTATGGGTAAATTTAAGATTAGAAGCGTCTAGTCGTGCTTTTTAATTTGCTATTTAATATTTCAGTATAAAGAAATTGTGGTTAGCTTCTTGATACAATCATAACTATTAAAATAATTATAAAAAACTTTAAATTGTAGTCCTTACAAAGAATATTGGATGCTAGTCGTTATCACGATTATCATATCATTCATGTAGTTTTGTATCTACACGGCAAGTAATCATCTCCAAGGAGTTTTTGAGCCTTCAACCGATTTTACTACATGCGGATCTAAAATACATGGGTGACTAGTGAGCGTTCATCGGGTTGGTTTGGTTAAGGTTAACCAAACCAAACCTATAACCGATTTTTTTTTTTTTACATTTTCATAAGCAATTGGTTTTGTTATAAATGGTTTGGTTAATTCGTTTAGTGAGAAAGATTCTCATGGTTCGATTAATTCAGTTAATCATTAGTACTTGATGTTCTGCAGTTCTGCCTTAGACTATCCGTTGTCGCTCAAGGTGAGCGGAAGCTTTATCCTATTAGATAGGACAACTGGGCGCTGACATGGCACTGGCTAAAGTGTCAATCCTACTCACTTGATCATGTTATGGCTCAAGGTGAGCGATGACTTTATCAGGGGTTTTTTTTTGTAATTTTTTTATAAAACATTGTTGTTATTATAAAACACTCCCGATGATATTATAAAACACTCCTTATTAATGCATACTAGTTTCTCTTTCATTATAAAACACTCCTGACGTTATTATAAAACACTCCTGATGTTAACATTCTGCCATGACTTGAATAATCGAAAAAGTGATAGAGATGGATTATATGTTTGAAGAATCGAACAAATTTTTTGGTATTGATCAACTTATTTGATATGAATATCTTATGATTCTTATGAAAAATAATGAATAATTAGTTAATTTATGATGATTAATCTTCATAAATATCTAGATGTTAGTTCCTAATTTAGTTGGTTTGTAATAAATAAAAAAATAGACAAAAAGTCTATAATGCCCTTCATCTAAAGATTTAATCAGATGTGATCTAATGGTTGAAAATATTTCCTACACTTCCTACACAAAACAATTTTCCTACCGGATCCTCTACCTATATATATATATATATATATATATATATAAACTTTATAAAAAATTTTACCGTTTGAAATTTTTAATTTTTGAACGTTTCAAACCACCACGTGTCGGAATTTTATTGGATGGTTTCATTTGGTTGAGCGTTGTTTTTATAACGCATGGGCATGCTTTTGGTGTATAGCGCCCCCGTAATGGTGTGGGGGTGCTATTGTTCAATTTTTTGCACATATAGCGCTCGAGTACGGTAGGTCTAACTCTAAATGAATAATATTATTTATTAAAATAACTAACAAAACCATATATATAAACGTACTATTTATAAAAAAATTAAAGAAAGCTACATGAAACTAAGAAGGTTTTTAATAGGAATATTAGATTTAAAAAATCATAACTATCGGGCTATTGGCCGCCACCAGTCTTACCTTAAAAAATCAATATTGGTGATCCCACATTTTAACCTATTTTCCATCAGCAGTCACATATACTAAGGGTATGTTTGGCTCTACATTTTTTCCCCAACTTTTGACTTATAACTTATTGAAGAAGTCAAAAGTTATAAAAAAAAAAAAAAAAAAAGTGTTTGGGTAATTGTTTGGAAAATGAGCTTTTGAAATAATTTGGCTTTTGGAAAGGAGAAATGAATGGATAAGTCATAAGTCACAATTTGTGACTTATGGGAAAAATGAGCTTTTAATAGAGAATAAGTTATAAGGAGAAAAGGAAATGGAGAGCTGTTAGGACAAAAAGGATTGGTGAAACCACTTTTGCAAACCTTAGTCTAATTCACTTTCTGTCAAAATACTCTAAGTATGGAACTGCTGAAGACAAGGAATCAAACTGCTGAAGAAGAGATTCATAAGTACTGAAGAAGAAGTCATCAGAAGTTCTGAAGTTCAAACCAGACACTTCAACTGAAGAACTGCTGAAGACAAACTACTCATCAGTAGTTTGTCATTCATCAGTACTTAAAGAAGATCTTTCCACCGCCCTTGTATATCAGTAGTTTAATACTTTAGTATTTCTTTTTACTTTATGTACAAGTTCCAAGACTGCAACTTGTTGCAACTTGTTTCTGAACTTGCTTTTTGGCAAGGTTCATGTATTTGTTTAGTCTATAAATAGAAGAATTCATCCTTCTGTTTTAGACATTGATTTTAATACAAGAAATCCTTCAACTCTTATTATTGTTATTTCCATTTCGTGTTTACTGAGAATCTGTCAAAGTGTTTCATTCTCATTCAATACTTAGATTCTCAATGAACACTTCTCATTTATTAGTTCTTGATTCCAGGGGGAGTAATAACTCCTATTGATAAGTGTAGCTATAAACTTATAAACATTCCGCTGCGCTATCACTCATTAAGAACTTGCTAAACACTTAAGTGTCAACTAGCAAGTTCAAACTAAAAGAGCAGCTTAATACTGATCCAACAATTGGTATCAGAGCACTGGTTTATCTGATCACATATCAATCTAACAAATTGAGAATCAGACACAGGCTCTTATTGATATTCAATAAAGGATTATAAGCTCACTTTTATCAACATCCATCACTTTAAGAGATATTTGACAAATCAATACTCTTTAAAATGGATCCTCATAATACTGGTTCTTCCACTAAACCTGCCATGCTTGTAAGAAATGAATATAACATTTGGCAAAAGAGAATGGCACATACCTTGTCACAAACCAACACAGGTTGTTGGAGATCTGTGATATATGGTCCTCATAAACCAGTAAACATAAATCTTGAAACTAAGGAAGAGATTCCAAAAGAACCAAAAGACTATACTGATGATGATTTCCTAAAACTTGAGCTTGATGCAAAAGCTTTTTCTATGTTAGCAATGGCACTCCCAAATGAAATCTATTCTGGCCTATTACATTGTGATAGTGCCAAAGAGCTTTGGGACTGCCTAAAAGAACAGTTTGGAGGAACTGAAGAGGTGATTGCCAACACCAGAGAAATCTTGGCTCAACAATATGAAACTTTTGCTCACATTAATGGGGAAACTTTAACTCAGCAATTTGAAAGATTTTCCTCATTAATAGCTGAGCTAAAACTAAATGGTCAGACCTATACAACTGTATCTATGCTTCATAGATTTTTAAGGTCTTTACCTGATAAATGGGAAACATACTCAATAGTCTTAAGATCTTCACTAGATTTTAGCTCCCTCACTCTTACAAAACTTCATGGGAGCTTACTTACTTTTGAGAGAGAAATTGATCAAAAGAAAAAGGTACAAAACTCTGGTAAAACTGCTGATGACTATCTACCTGGTAGTACAACACTATTGGGACAAGATTCACCAACTTGTTCAAATAGTTTTGGATCTTTTGACTACATTGACATAACTGCTAGGATCTCATCTGAAAGATCATTCCCAGGTTATGACAATAATGACTTTGGTCAAACTGCTGATAACATGTGTTTTATCATGGATGACTTGAATAGTTTCAGCAGTGATGACCTTGAGGAAATGGATATTTTGCACCAACTGGCCATGTTAAGTTTCAAAACAAATAAATTTTACAAAAGGTCAGGAAGGAAGTTTCCAGGACTTAACAGTTCTACAAAAATTGGTTTTGACAAATCTAAACTTAGATGTCATAAGTGTCAAAAGTTGGGACACTTTGCTAGAGAATGTAGAAGCTCTGGCTTTAACCAATCTCAGTCTGGAAACAATTTTAACCCAAATTATAACAGGAATAATGGAACTCAAGGGAGTGCACATTTTGTACAGGCACAAGCTCCACAACACCAATATGTGCCACAAGTACAATATGTACAGATGCCTGCTCAACAGATACAGAGCCAACAATCAATCCCTCCCTTTCCAGCTGCTCAACAACCTCCACAACAACAACAACCCTTTCAACAAAGTTTATTTACCTCAGGGTATGTTGACTGGAGCAGTCTTCCTTTTGACACCACAGAGTGCAATCCTGATGCAGACAACAAAATGTTTGACATCAACTGGGGAGAGCCTGACAATGGCAGAAAGAACTTTGCCTTAATGGCATTTGAGGGATGCTCCTCAAAATCTGCCTTGTCTCAGGTATCAAAAGAATCTTTGACAAAACTATGTTCAAATTCATGCAAAGAATCTTTTGCTCTCATAAGAGAGACAAATGTGCACTTACAAGGAAAAGCCAATGATTCTGAGAGAAAACTCACTCAGATAAAATGTGATTTAGAAAGAAAACTTTCTGCAAAAACAAAAGAAGTTTCTAAATTGACTAACTCTGCTATTGAAACCCAAGCACAAATCAAAATAATGATTAATGACCTAGGAAATGTCAGACAAGAGCTTGCTGACACCAAGGTCACATGTGAAAAATGGGTGGAATCTTGTAAGGGGTACCAACTATTGCTAAACAAACAAAGTGCTTCAAATGTTAGGTTTGGCATAGGGTACAATCACACTGAAACACCAACAGATTTCTCTCCCAAAACTACTGAAGATGTGAGAAAAATTGTTTCAGGTGAAACTTCTGAAGAGGAAGAATGCACATCTTTCCATGAAAACTTTCTAAAATCACACAAAGAAAGTTCTTCAGAAGTATTGATTAAATCTGACTTTAAGTCATCAGCAGTTTCAACTACATCAGGAGTTGAGAACCTGAAAACTACTGATGAACTAAAACCAATCAAAATTGTCAGAGATTTGTCTTTGAAAGAAAAGACAAAAGAATGTGAAATTTGTGGTCTGTTCAACCACAAAACAGAATTTTGCAGATATAGAAAGGGCATTCAGTTTAATAAGAAAAATCAACAACTGGTTGTGGGGGAACAAATCAAAAATGATTATGCAAAAACCTTTTCTTCCAAGAAACAACCAGCAAAAACCCTTTCTCAGAAAAAGACAAAATCTCAACAAAAGTCTTTTTCTCAAAATTCTCTTTCAGTAGTTAGACCTAAATCATCAGCAGTTTCACAAACTGCTGAGATTAAAGATCTTATGAACATGGTACAACTACTGATGACCAAAGTTGATGGTGGTCCTCAAAAGGATACCACCATTGTGCTTAATGCAAAATCCATTGCCAAAAAGACATGGTCTTCTAAACTTAGTCAAGAACAAACTGTAAATGTTCTCAAGAGCAAACCCAAAGCCAAACTGGCTTGGGTTCCTAAATCTAACTAATTTGCTATATTGTGCAGAGAGTTTCCAGAGGCTTGAATAGCATGTGGTATGTAGACAGTGGAGGCTCAATGCACATGACAGGATGCAAATACCTGATAAACAATTTTATCAGTCAAAGAGATGGATCTGTGTCCTTTGGGAACAATGCTAAGGGATATGTGCTAGGACATGGCAATGTCTCCTCTGACAAAATACAGTTTGACAAGGTCAATCTGGTTGAAAACCTTGAGTACAACTTGCTTAGTGTGTCACAAATGTGTGATAAAGGATATTCTTCCTTTTTCACAAAGACAGCATGCAAGATCATATCACCAGAAGGCCAGAAGTTGATAGAGAAGATCATTAAAGATCATACTTTGTTAATTGCCAAAAGATGTGGCAATGTCTATGCAGTGGACATTGAAAAAGACAAAGTACTGAACAACACTGCCTGTTTCTTCTCAAGGGCATCAACTTCAGAAACCGATCTCTGGCACAGGAGACTTGGCCATGTGAACTTTAAAACCATAAATAAAGTCACAAAAATGGGCTTGGTCAGAGGTCTACCCTTAAAAGTATACCAGTGTCAAGAACACTGTGTATCCTGTTTAAAGGGAAAACAGCATAAGTACTCCTATAAGTCTATTGAAGAATCAAAAACAACTGCATGTCTTCAACTACTCCATATGGACTTATTTGGGCCTGTAAAGATCATGAGCTTTGGTAAAAAGAAGTACTGCTTAGTCATCATTGATGACTACTCAAGATTTACATGGGTATTCTTATTATTTTCCAAGGATGAGGCTGCTGAAATCATCAAGTTCTTCATTCTACAAGTTGAGAAGCAATATTCTCTACCTGTCAAAAACCATTAGAAGTGATAATGGGACAGAGTTTAGGAACAAAACTCTAAATGACTTCTGTTTGTCTAAAGGGATTATTAGACAATTCAGTGTTGCCAGAACTCCTGAACAAAATGGTGTGGTAGAAAGGAAGAACAGAACTTTAATAGAAGGAGCAAGAACAATGTTAGCTGATTCTGGCCTACCTTTATACTTCTGGGCAGAAGCAGTTAACACATCATGTTTTGTTCAAAATAGAGTTCTTGTTGTCAAGAGACATTCAAAGACTGCCTATGAAGTTCTTCATGGCATGAAGCCCCTTATCTCCTTTTTCAGGGCTTTTGGATGTCAATGTTTCATCTTGAACATCAAGGAATCTATTTCAAAGTTTGCTGCCAAAGTTGACTCAGGTTACTTTCTTGGTTATTCATCAACTAGAAAAGCCTACAAGGTTTTTAACACAAAGACCAGGATAGTAGAAGAAACACTGAATGTCAAGTTCAATGAGTCAAAACACACTCTCATTCCAGCACATCCTGTTGAACTCTTTGACCTTGACAACTTTCATTTTGAACCTGAAAAGACTGTCACTTCATCCAAACCTACTTATTATGGTGATCAAAGGTTTGATGATGAGGATCCAGCACCATGGACTCCTCAAACAGTCATTAAGTCAACTTCAAAACCATCAGAAGTTTCACAAACTTCTGATTCAACAAATATTGAAGGCCAAACTCAAACATCTGCTTCAGCACCTGCAACTACTGAAGAAACTGAAACTGCTGAACAAGATATAATAGACCTCAGTAGTTTGTTTGAAGAACATGAGCCACCAACACCTGTCAGTGGTTTACAACAACTGATCGAACACAAAGATCATCCACTTGATCAAATCATGGGTGATATTGCATCAGGTGTTCTTACAAGAAACCAGCTTTCCAACTTTTGTCTATTCTCAGCATTTATTTCACAGTTGGAACCAAAGAAGTACCAGGAAGCCCTCAAAGACAACAATTGGGTGCAGGCAATGCAAGATGAATTGCTTCAATTCAACAAGCAACAGGTATGGGAAATCTGTCCCTTACCACCAAACAAGCAACCAATTGGGACAAGATGGGTTTTCAGGAACAAACAAGATGAAGCTGGTATGATAATAAAGAACAAGGCAAGACTGGTAGTACAAGGTTACTCTCAAGAAGAAGGCATTGACTATGATGAAACCTTTGCTCCAGTTGCAAGGCTTGAGGCCATCAGGTTATTTCTGGCCTATGCCATTTCCAACAAAATAAAAGTTTATCAAATGGATGTCAAAAATGCATTTTTGTATGGAAAGATAAAAGAGGAAGTGTATGTTTGTCAGCCACCTGGGTTTGAGGATCCTTCTCATCCTGAGTGGGTGTACAAACTAGATAAAGCTCTTTATGGGCTCAAACAGGCTCCAAGAGCCTGGTATAATACACTTTCAACCTTTTTACTCAAAAATAATTTCACAAGAGGTGCCATTGATAAAACTCTTTTCATAAAACATGTTGGAAATCATATCTTACTTGTTCAAATATATGTTGATGACATCATTTTTGGTTCAACAAACACTAAATTGTGTGCTGAATTTAAGAAACTCATGCAATCAAAATTTGAGATGAGTACAATGGGGGAACTGCAGTACTTTTTGGGACTGCAGATTAAACAACAAACAAATGGAACTTTTATACATCAATCAAAATATGTTAAAGAATTATTAAACAAATTTTCTTTACAAGACTGTAAATCATGTTCCACCCCCATGACACCAACCACACAAGTTGAACCAGATGATCAAGGAAAACAGGTTGATCAAACCATGTACAGATGTATGATAGGTTCCCTTTTATATCTAACAGCTTCTAGACCAGATATTATGTTTTCAACATGTGTCTATGCTAGATATCAATCAGCTCCTAGGGAATCACACTTTATTGCAGTCAAAAGAATTTTCAGATATCTGAAAGGAACTCCCACACTTGGAATTTGGTATCCTGCTTCAAGCAATACCAAGTTATCAGCTTTTTCAGATAGTGACTATGCAGGGTGTAAAATGTCAAGAAAATCAACATCTGGTGGTTGTCAATTCTTGGGAAACTGTCTAGTGTCCTGGCAATCAAAGAAGCAAACATCTGTTGCAACTTCAACTGCTGAAGCTGAATACATTGCAGCTGCAAGTTGTACATCACAGATACAATGGCTCCAATATCAACTTCTTGATTATGGAATCAAAGAGACCAAGACACCATTACTTGTAGACAGCAAATCTGCCATTAGCATCATTCAAAATCCTGTTCAGTTTTCAAAAACTAAACACATTGAGATCAGGTATCATTTCATAAGAGATTGCTATGAAAAAGGCAAGATTGAAGTGAAACATGTAGCAACAGCTAATCAAATAGCTGACATTTTCACTAAACCCCTTGACACATCAACATTTCAGAAGTTAGTATCCATGCTAGGGATGCTAAATTTGTAAGTGTTTCTATTTATTTTTCTGCACATTTTTTTTTGTTGTTTTTCACTTACATCTGTTTTCATACATTTGAAAAACTTCTGATAAGAGAGAAACTACTGATGAACAAAACATCAGTATGGGGATAATTTCTGAAAAGTGATTAACTTCTGATAAAATAACCTTCAGAAGTTATGAATAAAAGTATTTATAAAAGTATTTCTCATCAGCTGTTAAAACTACTGAAGAGGAAATGGGAACTACTGATGAAGATAATCCTTCATCAGCAGTTTAGTCAAAAAGGGCAAATCTGACTTTTCCCATCATCAGAAGTTTGACCTAGTCGGTTTAAAACTTCTGATAAAGAGATTTTTAACCTAGGCGGTTTAAAAACTTCTAATAAAGAAGATCCAAGCGGTTAAAAACTTCTGATAAATATCTTTTTTCAACACTTATCCTTTCAAACACAAAAATTCCCTCCTTCTCTCTCAAGAAAGCTCTCAAACCCCTGAACCTGCAACACAAAATCACTGTTCGATTCATCAACACACACAAACCACATGGCTTTAGTTCTCAAACAGGGACACAATCTCAGAGCCTACTTAGAAAAACAAGAAGGCTGGTCCCAATACGATGAGATCATTGATCTCGTCGTCAAATCCCAATATTTCACCGCTCTCACCATAGACCCACCAATTCATCTTGAAACTCTAAATGAGTTCTGGGCTAATGCTGAGACAGTGATGGTGGATGATGAAGTTATCTCCCTCAACTCAACAATCAAAAGAAGACAAATGGCCATTACACCGGCCATACTTGCAGTCAGACTGGGGTTGAATGATGTGAATGCCCCTGAGAAGTTTGACAACTCTGCTATCCACCTAACCATGACTGAGTGTGGTTATCAAGGTACTCTCTCACAAGCTACAATCTTTAAAAAGTATTTTGAACCAAAATATAAGTTTTGTTTCATTATATTATTATGTGCTTGAGTCCTAAAACTGGGTCTTATGACCAGATGCCCTCAACCTTTCAACCAATATTTCATTCCATTGTGAATGAAACAAATTTTAGGGCATCAAACTTTTCTTTAATGAGTTGGTGTTACATCACAATAACACTAAGAAAAAGTTTTTGTTATATCCAAGGTTCATTATGCAATGCATAATATCTGAACTGGGTAATGAGGTGCTTTTGGGTAAAATTGAAACTTTAAAACCCTTAACCTCACAAGCATACTCAACGCACAACAAACAGGCTGCCTGGCCAGAAGATGACCAAGGGGAACCAGAACCAGTCCCCATGGAACCCTCATCTTCCAAACCTACACCACCAAAGGCCAAGAAACCCAAGATAACAAAACAAAAACCCACCAAACCCAAAAGAAAAGCTGTTCAGGAGGTTGAGATGCCTGAACAAACTACTGTGCAATCTGCACTTGTTAAAGATGTGACTGAAACATCCTCTTAGTCTCATCCATCTCAAACCCCACCAAGAGCACCAATAACTATCCTTTTCAAAAGAAAAAGACTTAGAAAAACTATTCCAATAGATTCTTCTTTTGAAACTGCTGAACCCACTGCCCAAACTACTGAACCAGCACCCCAAATTTTTGAACCAGACATCGAAATAGCCAAACTTCTCTCCGGGCTAAAAGAGAAAGTCCCATCAACACATGTCAGTCCCCATCAACCACATCAAACAGGGGACATAGACTCGGACAGTGACATGGATGTGGACACTCATAGCCCCAACCAAAGAGATGAGGATGAACCAGGGTCTCTAAGCCCAAACTTAGAAACCTTTGGTACTTTTGAGGCTGCTACTACTCATTTACCACCTAGTGGTGGACCTGAGGACAGAAGTAAAACAGCTAAGACCTCAACTGTGGCAACTACTGATGAAGGCTTAATGCCTGAGGTAGGAAATCCTCTGTACCAAGAACAAGAGGTACATGAGACAACTGAATTGGGCTCAGCTCATGATGTAACTGATACAGTCCTCATTGAGGATGTAATCAGGGATTCAGATGATTCCATTAATTTGGATGATGTTTCAACACTCAAAACTACTGAATTGACGGCTGTAAGTGAAGGTCATGCACCTGGTGTCTCTAAGCTCAAGAAGCTAGTCACACCATCTCAGGTTAAAGCCCACTCAATCCATGATTCCCCTAGAGTGGCATCTCCTGTACAACAAGGAGATCAACCAAAAACACACCCCTCACTACAAATGCCTACCCAATTCCCTGGGCAACCTAGCATAGACCTGAACCAACTATGCAGCCCAGATGGTCCCTTGTATCACTTGATGAACACCCTCATCAAAAATCACATCCAAACATACACATCTGACTTGGAGATGTCCATGAAGAATCAATTTGGAGTGATACCGACGAAGATGAATGACCTGTCCAACAAGATTGATCACAACAGCAAACAGATTGCTCATCTTCAAGGTCATTTCTCCCAAGCTTCAACTTCCAAAGGTGATAAAGCCAAAAAGGGGGAGAAAATCAAGGTACCTATGGATACACTTGAAGCCAGAAGAAAGGCAAGAGTGGCTATCCTAGCTAGAGATCAACAAGATCAGGCCAGAAAAGAGAAACTGGCACAATAGTTTGGTGTCTCTATTCAAGAAATAGAAGATGCTGAAAAGGCTGATGAAACCCAAGGGCATAATGAAGAAACCTCTGATGGCCAAAGTTCTGATGAAGAATCAGAAAGTACTGAAGACAATCCTTCAGTAGTTGACAAACCTTCAGAAGTTGTCAAGCCATCAGAAGTTAACACTTCCAAGACTCAAACTGCTGACCCTTCCAAAACAACTGCTCCTACTCAACCAACATATGCTCCTATCAGGCCTACTACAACAGTTACAACAATGACTATGCTAACCCCTTCTCCAATCTCTCAATCAGCTGAATTACTAGAGAAGAGTTTAGTTGCAGCCCAAAAGAAGGCCAGAGAAGATCTGATCTGGAAAAATCTGGAAGAAAGGGATGACGTAGACCTGAGCCATGAAGAAAAACTTCAGGCTTATGAAGCTGAACTACAAAGGCAGGCTAGCCTTGATGAGATTGCTGAACAAGACAAAAGACATCAACTGATGTCTTACATTATGAAGAACAGCAAAGTCAAAGCCCATACATTGAAGAGACTCTCTGTGGAAGAGCTGACAAGAAGAGCTCAACTTGTTGCAGATAAACTTGCAACAGGTAAAGACACAAAGGCCAAGAGAGCTCAGATGATAGAAGAACTGGTAGCCAATGGTTATGGTTCAAAAGCCTCAGTGTCCAAGTGGAAAGAAGAAAGATTGGTGGACACATACATAAAATACAAGGCTGCAAGGGCTGCTAATCCAGAGAAGTTTCAAACTGCTGAAGCTTCAACTTCAGTAGTTAGAACTTCTGGTGTTCAAAGAAGACCAGCTACCCAAAGAAAGAAGACAGAGGAAAATGTAAAGACTGATTTCAGAATGGTACTACTAGAAGGTAGTACAGTAGTACATTCTGATTTTGACATAGAAGAGAAGCCTCTGCTCACACAATTCAGGGATCCTTCCACCTTTGCATATCAAATCCAGAGGACCATCACAGACAAACTGCATACTAAGGTAACAACTGAACATCATTTGCCAACATTTCAGATACCTAATGTGATGGAACAACAGCAAGGAGGTGAATCCCACCTGAGAGTCACTGAAGTTGAAAACATTCAACACTCAGGAGAAACCCAGGGTACCACCATGGTTCCCTACACTGCAGACTTTGACAAGTCTAAAGTACCAGTCATCAGATGGTCCTTTACTGATAACAACTCAGTACTTGTGACAAGAAGAGATCAAACAAGCAGGGAATATAGGTCGATGAAAGAACTGAAGAAACTATCAACCAAAGACCTGCTTACAATCCAACACTTGGAACCAAGACAAGGGTCTCTTACTGATGATCAACTCAACCAGCTCAAGAATTCCATGTTCAAAGGAATATGGAAAATTGTGAAGAACAGAAAGGAACAATAAGGAATTAGTAAGGTTTTGGCTTCATCAATCCAGGGGGAGATTGTTAGGACAAAAAGGATTGGTGAAACCACTTTTGCAAACCTTAGTCTAATTCACTTTCTGTCAAAATACTCTAAGTATGGAACTGCTGAAGACATGGAATCAAACTGCTGAAGAAGAGATTCAGAAGTACTGAAGAAGAAGTCATCAGAAGTTTTGAAGTTCAAACCAGACACTTCAACTGAAGAACTGCTGAAGACAAACTACTCATTAGTAGTTTGTCATTCATCAGTACTTAAAGAAGATCTTTTCCACCGCCCTTGTATATCAGTAGTTTAATACTTTAGTATTTCTTTTTACTTTATGTACAAGTTCCAAGACTGCAACTTGTTGCAACTTGTTTCTGAACTTGCTTTTTGGCAAGGTTCATGTATTTGTAAAGTCTATAAATAGAAGGATTCATCCTTCTGTTTTAGACATTGATTTTAATACAAGAAATCCTTCAACACTTATTATTGTTATTTCCATTTCGTGTTTACTGAGAATCTGTCAAAGTATTTCATTCTCATTCAATACTTAGATTCTCAATAAACACTTCTCATTTATTGTTCTTGATTCCAGGGGGAGTAATAACTCCTGTTGACAAAGTGTAGCTATAAACTTATAAACATTCCGTTGTGCTAACACTAACAAAGAACTTGCTAAACACATAAGTGTCTACTAGCAAGTTCAAACTAAAAGAGCAGCTTAATACTGATCCAACAAGAGCCAAACATGGTCTAACTAAAACTTATCTCAGTTTGCTGATGTGAACTGTCACATAAATAGTCCATATCATCAAAACTTGCCACATAATCAGTCTATGTCATTAAAAGTTTAACTTGTTGACATATAAGCAGTTCACATCAGCAAAACTTTGACTTTTTTATCACATCAGCTGTCCATGTCAGCAAAAAAATAGGTTAAAGGGCACCTTCAGCAGTGATTTTCAAATGGGGACTGATAATAACCAATAGCTAATAATTAATAGTTAAGATTATTTAAATTTAATATTTCTTATTTTTAACATCTGATTGTTATAAAATCATAATGATTTGTATATCATTTACTTTTGGTAGTGTTTGGTATAAAATAATTGAAAGTGAAATGGAATTACATCATTTCGGGAGAATGAAAGAAAACATCTTCGGTTATCATTTATTTAATGGAATTGATCCTTTTGTAAGAAAAACGTGATTCCTTCACTTTTAAGATATCGTTTGGTATGCAGAAATAAAAGACAGAATGGAATTGAGCATTTCGATGATGGAAAGACAAAAAAAGTTTTTGATTGGCCAAGGTAATAGAATCATTCATTACCTCCTCCAATGCATTCTCTCCAAAAACACAAAAATTCATTCCATCCATCCCCGTGTTTTTTTTTTCATTCTATTCATTTTGTCACCCTCTATCAACATCAACCACATCTACCACCACCACCACCAACTGACGCCACCAATAACCACCGCCATCGACGACCAACCATCGATCGCTGCCACCATCGACCATCATCACCAAGCACCGACCGGCACCACCGACACTCTCCGTCACCGAATAGTATTTGATGAGATTCTAATTATTTGATTATGATATTTTTAATGAACGATTTTTTATATAGTTCAATTATATTAATATATGTAACGCCCCACTTACGGTGTGCGCATATAATGTATATATGTGTGGCCCTTGGGGGGCAAAAGTAAAGTTGCACTAGTTTTAACGTTATTTTACTAATTTCGTGAAAATAACGTTAAAAACGACGGACGGTTAATCATGCATCATGTGGTGGCGTGGATAGCCAAAAGACAAAGGGGTACATGCACTGATCGGGTTTGTCCCGATTGCTAAGTGTTCTGTGTCTTATGTCTAATGCTTGATACCAAACCACATCGAGCCGGGGGTCTCACTGAAAGCAGCCTCTCTATTCTTATGGGCAGAGGTAAGGTTGTCTACATCTTACCCTCCTCAGACCCTACCTTAGCTTTGCTATAGGTGGGATTAACTGAGTATGATGATGATGATATTAATATATGTATTAATAACCAAATTAATCGTACACACCCATATTAAAAAAAGAAAATTGGATTTTAATAATACAAAATATCACTTATTGGCTACTATCACTCATAACTATCATCACTTTGTTTAAACTTCTTTTCCTATGTTACCCTAAACTAACAAACATTAACTTAGTTAGTTTTTAATGATGACATCCTACGTGGCATGTTGAATGCCACGTAGGAAAAAATGTCACATCAGCATGCCATATAGGGAAAAAATGTCAAATCAACCATGCTACGCAGGAAAAAAAATGACATGTCAGGATGCTATGTAGGGGGAAAATGCCATGTTATCATGCCAAGTAGGATAAAAATGCCACCTCATCAAGAAACTAACTAAGTTAGTGTCTGGTTAGTTTGGGGGTGTGTTAATGAGTAATTCTTTGATTGTTTCATTCCACATAGTGTATATTTATAATACAATGATGAGAGACTAATTCTTCATTGACCATTAACTACATTTATAAGGTTGACTAGAGACTAATTCTCTATTGACCATTGACTACATTTACAAGGTTGAGTAGAGACTAATTCTCTATTGACCATTGACTACATTTACAAGTCTATTACTCCCCCGCAGTCGAAGCGAAGGGAGGACCGATGCTTAGACTAGATGAAAGTCATCGAATAGGACTTGTGGCAAGCCTTTGGTGAAGATGTCAGCAACTTGATGGCGATATGAAACAGGTACCACTCGAACGTTGCCTTTTTGAACCTGTTCCCGAACAAAATGAATGTCAAGCTCGACATGTTTAGTGCGTTGGTGTTGAACCGGGTTACCCGACATATAGATAGCACTAACATTATCACAATAAACTATTGTTGCACGAGTGAGTGGGCGATGTAGCTCTAAAAGAAGGTTACGCAGCCAGCAGATTTCAGCGACAACATTAGCAACCCCACGATATTCAGCCTCTGCACTGGGGCGGCTAATGGTAGACTGTCGTTTAGATGACCAGGAAATGAGACTGTCACCGAGATAGGCACAGTAACCTGAAGTAGAGCGTCTCGTGTCTGGGCATCCCGCCCAATCTGCATCAGTATAAGCTCGTAAAGAACTAGTGTCAGAGGGACCCAGGTGAAGTCCAAGATCAGGGATTCCCTGGATGTACCGAATGATTCGTTTCAAAGCATTCCAGTGAGCAACCCGAGGAGCGTGCATGTGCATGCAAATTTGTTGCACTGCATAGGAGATGTCGGGGCGTGTAAACGTGAGATACTGTAGGGCACCTGCAAGTGAACGAAAAGTTGACGGATCATCATGAAGGGGACCTATGTCTGCACTGAGCTTGGGTTGCGTGTCGACTGGCGTGGCCACTGGCTTACATGAATCCATAGCTGCACGATGGATGATGTCTTTAACGTAGGCCGATTGCGATAGAAAAAGATTATTGCCTGTACGACTAACCTGTATACCTAGAAAATAGGACAAAGGCCCCAACTCTTTCATTGAGAATTCACCTGCAAGAGTGGACATTAGCCAACATCGAAGAGCTTCATTCGAAGTGGTAAGAATGATGTCATCTACGTATATCAAGAGATATGCAATATCACGGCCCTGGTTATATATAAACAATGAGTTATCACATTTACTTTGGCGAAAACCCTGCAAATGAACAAAGTTAGTGAACCGTTGATACCACGCCCAAGGTGCCTGTTTCAGACCATATAGTGATTTCTTCAGGCGACAAACATGATCTGGATAATCATGATCACGAAACCCCATGGGTTGATGCATGTAGACTGTCTCACGGAGAGTGCCGTGTAAGAAAGCATTATTGACGTCTAGTTGGTTGATTTGCCAGGATTGAGCCAGAGCAAGGGACAAGATAAGTCGAATAGTGGCCGGTTTAACAACCGGGCTAAATGTTTCCCCACAAGCTATACCTGCCTGCTGACCACGGCCATCACAAACGAGCCGAGCCTTTGTACCGTTCCAATGTGCCATCGGACCTGAACTTATGTTTAAATAGCCACATACTACGAATAATATTCATGTCGGGAGGGCGAGGTACAAGCTCCCAGGTCTTATTTTTAATAAGGGCACTAAATTCGTCGGTCATGGCACTATACCATTCCGGAGTGGACAAAGCAACCTTAGGATTTTTTGGAATTGGTTGAAGGGTAGTGGTGTTGAGATTGAAAAGGTGCTTGGTTTTGACAATGCCACTCATGGAGCGGGTGCGCATAGTACGGGTGTTTGCTGCGGGTGGGGATGGGTTTGGAGCTGGGACGGGTTCGGATGGTGTAGGTGTTGGGTCGTTGGATGGGCCGGTGTAGGAGGATTGGTTGGGGTATGAGAGTGTGGAGTTGTTGGGCTAAGGGAATGGGTCGAGTGGTTGGTTGAGGACTGGGCCGTAGAAGTGGGTGACGGTGGGCCATGGGCAGGAGGGGATTGGTCAGTGGATTGGGCGGGTGAGTTGTGGGTTGAGATAGAAGGAGCAGGAGGTTGGGTATGTGAGGTTTGGGCTGAGTTATGTTGGTGCGGCAGTGGGCCGGTTGGGCCGGGTGAAACGTGAGACCAGATAAGAGGATTTAGGGTGGGGTTTAAGAAGTTGTATGTGTTGGGAGTAGTTGGGGATTGAATAGCAAATGGGAAAATGGTTTCCTCAAATTGAACATGTCGGGAGATAAGGATTTGGTTGGTGGAGAGGTTTAGGCATTTGTGTCCACGGTGATTTGGGGGATAACCGAGAAATACACAAGGGTGTGAGCGATGGGTTAATTTGTTGATGGTGGTGGAGGGTGTTATGGGATAACATAGGCAACCGAAAACACGTAGATGGTCGTATTCCGGTTGACAGTGGTATAAGCGGGAGGTGGGGGATTTAAAGTTGAGTGTTTTGGTGGGTAGGATGTTTAGTAGGTAAGTTACGGTGGCAAGTGCATGGTGCCAAAGGTTGGGAGGTAACGATGCTTGCGCAAGGAGGGTGCGAAGCATGTTATTGATGGTGCGGATTTTGCGTTCCGCTTTTCCATTTTGTGAGGAGGTGTGCGGACAAGAAAACCGAAAATGCATGCCATTTGAGTTGCAAAAATTGTAAAAATTATTGTTTGCATATTCGGTTCCATTGTCGCATTGGAATTGTTTGATTTTTCTTTCAAATTGGGTGTTGATGTGGGTGTAAAAGGATTTAAAAGTTGCGAAAACCTGTGATTTATGGGAGATGGGAAATGTCCATAAAAAATTTGTGTAATCATCAAGAAACAACACATAATACCGGTGACCTCCCATGCTAAGAACCGGGGAGGTCCAGAGATCACTATGAATAATATCACAAGGCATGGAAGTAGAATTCATAGAATAATAAAAAGGGAGTTTAGTACTCTTCCCAAAAACACACGGTTCACACAAAGTGTTATTTATTTTGGAATAATTAATGAAAGACGACAATTTTAAAGATTGTAAAAGACTATTGCCCGGGTGTCCTAGACGTTGATGCCAATGATCTTGTGTAATGGTGGTGAAGGCGGATGGTTGGTTAGAAGTCGTGTAGAGAGGAGCGATGAGCGGATAAAGATCGCCGGTGCTGTTGCATCTAAGGATGGGCACCCGAGTTTTGAGATCCTTCACAACGAAACCAAAGGGGTCAAATTCAATAGAAACAAGGTTATCAGTGGTTAGTCGTCTAACAGAAATTAAGTTTTTAATGATGTGTGGGGCAAAAAGAACATTGTTTAATTTTAAGGGTGGAAAGGGTGGTGGAATGACTTGGTTGCCTTGTGCCACAACAGGAATAGATTGACCATTACCAACAATTATAAATTTATTAGGGCACGTATTAAAGTTAGACGGGGAGTATATACCTTGCTGGTTGGCCGAGTGAGAGGAGGTGCCGGTATCCATAACGCCATGATCTGGTGGGTTGAGAGACATCGTGTAGAGAGCTTGTTCGATGTCTGTAGGCGTGTACGAGTAGTGTGCCTGATCCGGATGTGCACCCAAAATTCCTTGACTTTGTTGTTGATTAGGCCTAGATGGATATGGACACGGCGGGCGACCCGAAGATGGCTGAGAAGAATTATTCATGATTTGTGACCATTGGTTTGCAGTCCACGAATTCGGGAATACAATATAAGGGTGGTTTGGGGATGCAGAAGTTTGGCGGTTTCTGTTGTTGTTGTAGCTACGCTCGCGACACCTGGATCTGGATCTAGAACCTGCAGAAGAATCGGATGAGTGCTGAGATGCCGCAACAGCGGCCAGTGTCGTGGCAGAGTGTTGGGCAGCAGCGGCAGATTGCCGTTTCTTTTTGGTTTCTTCATTCGTCAGGCGGGATCGTATTTCAGAGAAATCAGGGAGTGGGTCACGATTTTGCAACACAGTAGAGATCCCGTCAAACTGTTCAGTCAAGCCGGTTAAAACTTGAAGAACAAGCATGCGGTTATCCACATGCGAACCAAGTCCGTGTAATTGGTCAGCGAGCAGTTTCGCGTGTTGTAAATATGCGGACATGGAGGGAAAGTTGGCAAGATTCAAGTTGGCGAATTCTTGGCCAAGAAAGATTGCTCGGGTATTACTATTGTCATTAAACTCGTGTTGTAGAGCACTCCAGGCTTGATAAGCCGATTGACCAGGAACACAAATGATGTGAAGGAGATCACTTGAGATGGTCCCGTATATCCACTGGAGCACAAGAGCATCCAGCCGAGACCATAAGGCGGCCTTTAGGTCGGCTTCAGTTTCTCCATAGGAGGAGGATGAAGCAGAATCCGAGGTATGAGGAGAAAGATGATCGATAACCTCATAGGCTCGACAATGTATCTGGAAAAGCTCTAACCAAGTGGTGTAGTGGGGCGAGCTTTTTCGAGGGTAATAGGAATGAAGTTGCGGATATTGGAGATTGTCATTGCCGGGTGGAGTTTGGACTCCATGAAAACCGGAATTTAGAAAGAAGAGGAGAACAAAAAATAGAGGGGCGGCGGAAGAAGACCGGTGGCAGTGGGTCACCGGACAAGGAAAAGGTAGGAACGTGAGGTGGATGATACCATGTTAATGAGTAATTCCTTGATTGTTTCATTCCACATAGTGTATATTTATAATATAATGATGAGAGACTAATTCTCCATTGACCATTGACTACATTTACAAGGTTGACTAGAGACTAATTCTCTATTGACCATTGACTACATTTACAAAGTTGACTAGAGATTAATTCTATATTGACTATTGACTACATTTACAAGTCTATTACGGTGACACATGAAAAGAAGTTTAAAATACCGAGTGATGGTGTCCAATTTAATAGTTAGCTAGGGTGACAAGAGTCAGCCAGTAAGTGATAGTTTATATTACTAGAATCCAATTTTCTTTAAAATAATAATGCAAGATGATAGCTTTTTAGTATCCACACAAATGGAGTGTTGTATCAGATCTATTAACTAGTTTTAATGTCACCTTTCATGCTTGCACCTTGTGTTATTTATAGAGAGATTCTACATAAAAGATTTAGTAATGTGCTGCCCATAAAAAGAAGCACATGTTGCTTTATAAATGGCAAACCCAGAATCACTTGTCTTTTGATATGTTCTTTTACCATAAAAAAGAGAGCTTGGACAGTTGAAACCATACATTTGACAATTTAAGGTTTCACACACACCCCTGCAACTAGGGCTGTCCAAAAAGCTCGTGGCTCGGAGCTCGCTCGAAGCTCGCTCGGATTTAGCTCGAAAAAAGCTCGCTCGATATGGCTCGGTTTGAAACTGAGCCGAGCCGGCTCGGATCGGTTAGAAAGTGAGCCTAGCTCGGCTCGGTTCGTAACGAGCCGAGCTGGCTCGGTTTGGCTCGAATAATTCTAATTTTTAATATATATATTTTTATATACATATAATATACTATCAAAATGTAAAAAAATGATGGAGAACATGTTACATATTTAATATTTGGTAACACTAGCATGGAGATTCTTTGCTTGGGATTGAAGTTATAGCTAATCAAGTTATTTAAATAAATTCAATAATGCTTTTGATTCAAGTACTCAAGTTAATTCGTATGTTGATGAACTTATACGGTATTCCGTTAAAATTTGAGACTTATTTTGTACTTGCTTGAACTTGATTTTAGCGTGTAATGTATAAGGTTGAATTATTTTAAATGTGTTATTTTTAACTATTAAATAATATTTTAAACTATTGAATTTTGAAAGCCATTTTTCTTTTTTCTTTTTAAATTCGAGCCAAACCAAGCCGAGCCGAGTCGGCTCGGTTTAAAACCAAGCCGAGCTCGAGCTTTGATTTTTAGCTCGGTTTCAAATCCGAGCCGAGCCGAGCTGGCTCGGTTTATAACCAAGCCGAGCGCGAGCTTGGCCTGGCTCGGCTCGGTTCGGCTCATGAACAGCCCTACCTGCAACAACAACAAAAAAAACATACTATTTTAACCCTAAATATATGTACATATTTTTATATATAAACTTTTGATAACAATAAAAAATATATAAATTACTTTATCATATAACAATAATAATAACTACAAGTACATGTAAATAAATTAACAAACAAGCCGAGTCTAAGCCAAGCTCAATCTTAAAAAACTAGTTACGAGTAGAGCTCAAGGTTTGAAAACACAGATTGAAATAAGCTATAAGCTTAAGTTGGAACTCTTGTAAGTTAAACAAGGCGAGTGTTAGCTTAGATGAAGCTGACCCCTTAATCCCACCCTAACAAAACATCAACATCAAGACTTAATTTGCTTCTTTAACTAGCACTCAAGACACTTGTCTCATAATACATGTTCTCTATCTTTCTAAATCCCTAAAATGAAGGTTAGTGTACTTTCAAAAGAGCTTATTAAACCATCAACTCCAACTCCTCCTGACCTCAAAACATACAAGTTCAACTTCGTAGATCAACAAATTCCTCCTTATTACATCCCACTCATTCTTTACTACTCATATGATGATCAATCAACCACCATAACACAGTCTCAAATAACCATTAAACTCAAAACCTCACTCTCCAAAACCTTGACTCAGTTCTATCCTTTGGCTGGAAGGTTGTCCAACAATAATAACACCGTTGACTGCACCGATCAAGGGGTTCAGTTCTTGGTAACCCGAGTCGAATCCAACCTTTTAGACGTAATCAAAAGTCCGAAAGTCGAAGAACTGAATAAACTTGTGAAGGTGGAAGCATCATATGTTGAAGATCAGTTAGCCATTCAAGTCAACTTGTTTGACTGTGGTGGCATAGCAGTTGGTGTATCCATGTCACATAGAATAGGGGATGCTTGCAGTATTTCATCATTTGTTAGCCATTGGTTTGCATTGGCTAAAGGGTCAGTGACCCCATTGCCGAGACCGGTTCTTGACTCGGCGGTTTTGTTCCCACCAGTGGACTCATTCGCATTTAGTCGGAACCCGAAGGATCCGACAGCTCCTGTCCCATTTGAGACTCTTGTGACAAAGAGGTTCGTGTTCAGTTCCTTAGCCATAAGCAGACTGAAAAGCAAAGTGGCTAAGGAACTGAACATGAACACAACCCTGGTGGACCCCACCAGGGTCGAGGTAGTGACCGCTTTAATTTGGAAATGTGGGACCATGGCTTTAGGTGACTCATGTGAAGTCTCAGTGGCTTTCCATTCTGTAAACTTTAGGAGAAAAATGGGGTTGCAAGATCATCAATTTGGTAATCTTTTTCAATTGGCTAATGCGGTAGCTCACCGGACTGAGAACATGGCGAGCCGTGTGGTAAAGTTGAGGGACTCGTTTTCGAGGATTGATGGCGAGTATTCGAAGAGTCTAACGGGCGAAAAGGGGTTCGAGATAGCCAGAGGTAACTTTAAAGAAATAAGAAAGTTTATAATTCAAGAGGGTGTAGGGGTGTTCAAGTTTGGTAGTTGGTGTGGATTTGCATTTAGTGAAGGTGATTTTGGATGGAGAAAGCCAGTTTATGTTGGTAATGCTAATTTTAGTGATGAGAACTCAATAGTTCTTATGGATTCAATAAAGGATAATGGTATTGAAGCATGGGTAGTGATGAATAAACATAATATGCAAAAGTTTGAGGAGAATGTTGAGCTTCAAGAATTTGTTGAGTCTACCACAATTTGATCATTTCTTGTACCAATTAAAAGTATTGTTTGGTAAATATACAAGTTTGTCAATGAACAATTTACAAAAATTTCATCTTTGTTTGTACCATCAATAGCATGTTGCTTTGGTAATTTGTCAATAAAAATATGTTTCCTTGGATGTTTGTTATTTTTAAACGAAGTGTTTTCTTTGTGTTATTGATGTTTTGCACATAATGTATATTTTAATGTTAATGAAAAAGAGATGGCATGCTTAGTAGATGGTAGATACAAGGTCATTATCAGTGGAACAAGAAAAGGACTTTATGTTAATCATATCAAATATATATAATAGGATTTTGTCTCATGCTAATAATCGAATTACAGCAATTCATTTTCAGTGGAATCATTGACATTGGGTCGATATCAATAACATTGGTTAAAGTGTTTCTGATTAGGTACTTACTTTGAGATAACCACATCTTAATATAATTTAAGTTGCATGATGTTATTAGGATGTCATTCAAGTCGAGTTGACAGGCTAACATAGATGGACCTGAACACAACCTATGTTTTATTCGTTTGAAAAACAAGAACATTAATTTGGACAAGCTTAAATATGTTATCTGAACATGACCAGTTTATCTAAACGAGTCAAATAGATTGACAAGTCAAAACGGGTTTGCAATTGAAAAGATAAGTTTTGAGGGCAGAAGCTAAGAAGGTCGCTAAGCACGAAGCAGCCTGCTTAGAGAATCAACATGTGTTCCTACCGTTTGCTTTTGACACATTTGGATCTCTAGCCCCTGAGGCAGTACGGTTTCTGAAACGAGTGCAAAAGGTGGTCCACAGTGACTCGCAGAGCCCTAAGAACCAAGGGTTTGTGTTTAGTAGGATAGGCTTTGCGATTCAAAAGGGGATAGCGGCGCAGCTTGTTGCCCGCTTACCCACCATCTAAAATGTAACTTGTTGCATTTGTTAAAAAAAAAAAAAAAAAAAAAAAAAAAAAAAAAAAAAAAAAAAAAAAAAATTCTAACAATCAAAAGAGTGGTCCGTTTGGGAAGCACAAGCATGTCAACTCAAACACAACTTGGTTACAAGGAGCAATATCATTGAATTTAGTTGGAATGTCCATGTCGTGTTACTACAAATAAGAGGAATTTCACCAACAGATTCGCTTATCCCTCGGTCAAGTAGGAATAACGGTAATTCATCGGCCGTGGGATAATCAGGCGTAGGTAATAAAGTTTATGTTCGATGATGGTGTGGAGGCGGTATTGAGGTGCAGAAGTTTGGGAGGGGAAAATCTGCTTGGCGAGTTTGGCAAACCTTATGATAAAAATTGTATAGTTTTATCGACTCAAGACAACAGTTTCCAGGATTAGGCCAAATATCACTAAACTACTTGTTCGATTGACCAACGGTATCAGGTTTAATACAAAGCCGATGCAAATACATGACCAATAAAATTCAATGCTTAACTAGACATACCCTAATATATAATTCTAGACATACCATAAGACCGTTACTGCTACAACTAGCAACACATTTTAAAGGCTATATCCAAGTCATTAGTAGTCAAAGTAGTCAAAATGCACATAGTGTCAGGGTGCAAATTCGAACCATGGTTATATACGCGAAAAGGAATGATTGTTGGCCATCATTGACAATAGGGGACTTCAACATCAATGAGTTCCCAGTTGTCAGGTTCATCATCAACCACCTTCTTTCGTGGGGTGTCGTCGTTTTTGGCCACTGGTCGTTGACGCCTGTACAGAAAAAGCAAACAATGCATAACTCATCTTTTAGACATAAGAAAATGTTAAAATTCAATTTGCAATGCATTCTGTTTGCTACTCTAAAGTTAAAGCAACTACTGTAGGTCTCATCAGGCAAGGATTTTGTAACAACGAGGTTCGTGTTTAGTTCCTTAGCCATAGACTTAAAAATAATGTTGACTAGGACAATAGCACTTTGGTGAACCCACCAGGGTTTACATGGTTGCCATCTTAACCTGGAAGTGTGCAACCGCCCTTAAGGCGGTACCTCTGTAACTCCGTTACAAGATCATCAAGTTGGCAATCTTACTCAGTTACCTGGTGCAGTAGGTAATCAAACAACATGCATGGCTAGTCTTGTGGCTAAACTGTGAAGCTTGTTTGAGAAAATGAATAACAGGTATTTCTAGAGTCAAACGGGCAAAAGCAGGATTGGGATAGGCGGATAGCAAACGTTAATTCAGAGAAATGAAATTTTGAGATTCAGAAGGATGTAAGCATCTTCACATTAGTTGAAGATGTGTTGGGGTGGCGACAGCCGATTTGGTTTAGAACTACTAAGTTTAAGAATGGATATGCAGACGTTTGAGCCGAATCCTGAGCTGCAAACATTTGTTATATCTGCGACAAGGTAATTTCTTGAACCTATTCGGTTTGTCAAAGTGGTCACAAATTCTGTAGAGGATAGAACCAAGGTTCTGAGATCTAATCCAACATTTAGGAAATGCCTAATAAAAATTACAAGCATGTCAATAGACAACTGCCAACATGTTCTTTTTCCTTTTAGTAAATGTTTTCACATGTAAACAATTAAAACCCTAGCTAGCATAATCCTGTGTTTAAAAGCCTAGCAAGTAGCAACAATCAGATTATAGCCAGCAAATTAAGGACTAAATACAGGTAAATTAAGAGTAAATGCACACCTTTACTCAAATAATTACTTGATAATCTGTTCTACTTCTGAGTTCCGAATAATAAACTCAAATAATCACTTTAAACTCAAATGATATCCTATGATCTAATTCATTCTACGATCAAACATAACACAATACTTTTCATAATCAGTAAATAGGGCATGAGTTCAAATACACAGTCTCCTAAAACTATACACAGTCGTAGGAATGGTATCAAACAGACTCCAATTTAACCCATTCTAGTTGCAATAAAACCGTCTCATCGAACTCTACGATGTTAGATTTTAGGTTTTCGGTTTTGGATTTTTAGCTTGTAGATTTTTAGAATTTTTGTTTTCAGATCATTGTCGTTTTATTTATCATTGTGTTTTTTTCTTATTTTCTTCATCGTTTCTTTTTTCCTCCGCATTGTATTGTATTATATTTTACTATCCGTTGTGTCTTTGTGCACTTCCTTAATAACAATAACAATTACACAATCATAAGAATCGTAATCATAATCATCATCATCATCATCATCATCATCATCATCATAATAATAATAATAATAATAATAATAATAATAATAATAATAATAATAATAATAATAATAATAATAATAATAATAATAATAATAAAAGAAATATCACCTACCTTCTGGATCTCCGCCTAGCAGCATCACGGATCTTGCGTTTACGCATCTCTTGATTAGTCTCGAAGAACCTCCTACGCTTACATTCCTGAATAATATTCGCTCTAAATACCTCTCGACGGAACCGACCGATCAAGCTCTCTTCAGGCTCATCGTGACCTACGATCACCTGAACGTTGTACGGCCTTTTGAAGAATAAGGTGTTGGAAAACGTAACAGAAGGAAACATAACTGACTGCATGTTATAACAGGTTTCATGGATCAGTGGAGTGGTTACAGGTTGACTGATCGTTAGGGCTTTTGTTGAGGACGAGTTATATGAGAGAGAAACGGTGGTAGGTGGTGGTGGGGAAGAGAGAGAAAGTGAGGAGAGAGAGTTTAGGAGAGATGATATAGAAGAAGGTGGTGCTGCTGCCATTGGAGAAGGTTTTAGCAGGGGTTTCTCTGTTGCAATGGTGTTCAGTGTTTTTTCACAATAATACTACATATTGTTCTTGTTTAAAGCAAATTTACAATAATAATCCCTAGTCTATAGATCAACTAACAATTTCATTCTATAGTTGTTTTTTGACCAGGAATTGAATTAAATAATCTCAACTTTGTTGGGTTGAAACACAATAATACCAACTTGAAAACTGAAATGTAACAGGCCTAACTTGTCTTGGTTTTTATTTCGCTGGACCAAAACTAACTTGTCATGGTTTTTATTTCGCTGGACCAAAACTAACTGGGTTTAACCCAATTAGTTTTCTGCCTACGTGGCATGCCATTTTATGCATTCTATTGACCCATTTGCACTTTATGGTATGTCACGTACGCAGAAAACTAACTGGGTTAAACGCAGTTAGTTTTGTTCCAGTAAAATAAAAACCAGTACAAGTTGACTTGTTAGATTTCAGTTTTCAAATTGGGATTATTGTTTTCTAACCTGACAAAGTTGGGATAATTTAATTCAACGAATAGGAATCACTTTTGAGTCGAACTTGCATGCTTTGGTAAATATGTCTATTTTGTTTGACACGTTTACACCGTTCTTTTTAAATAAATAAATGTATTTTACGCCGGTTTATTTGTTTTAATATGGTTTTCCGGTTTGTGTGCTGTTTGCTTCGTGTTCAATTTCTAGATTCGCGTTAGGGGTGTTCAGAATTCGGTTCGAATTCGAAAAATTCGAAATTCGACTTAATACGATTCTATTATCAAGAATTCAATTCGATGATTGAGAATTCGTATTCGAATTTGATTCAATTCGAGTTCAGTAACTCGAATACGAATTTATGATTTTAAATTCAATTCGATTCGAAATTCGAATAAAAATAATACATATTTATATATATATATATATATATATATATATATATATATTAATGGGTAGGGTTCCTGTACAAAGGGTGTTTTTTGTGAGAAGGATAAGAAGTGTTTTGGATCATTAGATCTATAGATGGATGGTTGAGATTAAATGGATGGCAAATCTGTAATTAGTGTCATAATTAAATTAATTAATTATATGATTCAAGGGTATAAGAGTAAAATGACTAATTATTTTAAAATTCTTCCCATTATTTCTCATTTTTTTCATATAAATTCCTTTTATATCTTCATCTCTCTCACACACACAAACACAACCACACAATGTTGTTTTCTCTGCATCTTTCTCTCTCACTCAAATTAATCTTTGCAGGATAAGGTTTCAAAGAAGATATATTTATATTTTTGAATCATCATAAAGCTACTGTTGATCAAGAAAATCTAGATTTTTTTAAAGGTTATTACTTGTGGTAATGGAGCATTGGGGTCGTCATTCCAAAGGGTTCCCAGATGTGTTTACAAATCCACAAAGTTTGTATGAATATTGCGGCACACCAACGTTTCACATGGGGTCTTCGTTTCGTGGTGTTTTATATTCATATTTATGTGTTTTATCTTCATATGGTCATATACGGTTTGTATTACAGTGTGGTGTTTTATATTCTTATTTATGTGTTTTATCTTCATATGGTCATATAAGTTGGTTTATTTTTGTACACATTAAAAATTTGTAATTGGTAAAACACCATGTAAAGATTAACACCATTTACAAAGAATATAATAAAACACCAAACGTTGTATAAAAAATAACTAAAAATCTACTTTAAACATAAAACACCACACGTTGATTGTTAAACACTATACGTGTTTGTATGGTTGTGTTATACCAACAAATTGGAGGTAAAGGTAAAAGACACATAGGAGATGTAATACAAACAAGTGAAGTACATCCTAATGGCCACTTCTTCTCTTCAAGAAAATGATAATGGGCCGGAAAAAGAAGTTAATAATTATAAATTACATTTTGATGGAGAGAAGATATGCATAGGTAATCTAAATCCCTTAGACATTTTCGTGCTTCATTGATAGAATTTGTGAAAGAATTAGTGAATCTCTCTCTCTCTCTTACCATAATTATGATTTTAATTTTTATTTAATAATATGTCAAAATTACTAAATCGCCCAAAGGCCCTATGCCACGTGTCGTAATCAGAAGCCTTCTCACCCTTCTCACATATTTTTGCCTTTGTATAGGAACCTAAATCTATATTAATATATAATTATATACACACATATAACTTTATAACTTGGGTTAATCTATAAATTTAACCTAAGTCATAAATTAGCGCATTACCAAGCCCAAGCCTAACTAAAGCACATAACTTAAATCTTAACCTCAAACGAATTTATTCGAATTCGCTTCGATTTCAAGTTTCTAATATGAATTCGAATCGAATTCGAAATGAGTTTTTTATTCGAATACGAATTCGAATCGGTCAGCTTTTAATCGAATACGAATTCAGTAAAAACAATAAATTATTCCAAAAATTCGATTCGATTCGATTAATTCAAAAATTCGTTATTCGATTCGATGACACCCCTAATTCGCATCCTGTTCGACTGGCCATACTGCTAATACGACCTATTTATTTAAAATTTGAAGATGTCCCTCGACTCTTTTATGAATTGAAAATTTCTATTCTTACTATTTGAAGTTTAGCTAGAAAAATCTAACTAAAGAGCAATTGTGTACCTGTAATTTGCATGCATTATACCCACCAAATCAAGTTTACTTTTTTCAAACAGATATCTTAGAAATACAAATTTCATAACTTGTTTTCATCTGTAAACCAACCTGCTCACCCCATTCTACCTATAATAAGCCAAATCAAGCTAACTGTTGAGCCAAACATGCACACCGCATAGAAATTCCAAAGAATTACATACAATACCGCAACTTGAGCATGTTATGTCTGTTGGACATAAGACCTAAATATGTTCCGCCCATTTTAATTAAACATCTAACATTTTACAGTTTTGAAAGCCAATAAACTAGGATGAGAAATAAACATGCATGAAACAGGTATGAATTCGCCCTTTCTGACAAAGCATCTATACCAGCAATGATCTTTCATTCATCATCAATGGGACTTGACCTTGACCTTCATGCAACTTGATGTACAATTGGAGCATCAATTTTCACACACTGAAAACAAATTTAGAAAGCAAAGGTTAAAGGAACACTCTGAATATATTGGGCGAATGATACAATGGTATGCGCCTACCGAAACAATTCCTCATGAAAAACAGCGTTAAGGTTTTGACACAATCTAAGGAGTCAATGTTGGATATATATCGGTTATCGGCCATAAGGTCCTATCTCGGTCCCGATAAAATCAGCCGATATAGGCGATATATCGGTCATTACACCAAGATCTCGTTTTCTCCTTTTTTTGGGCTCGTTTGACATAAAATCCAAGCTTTATGCTCAAGAATGGAGATGAAGATGAAAAATATTAACTTACTTGTGACTTCCGGCAGCAGGTTCTGGCAGGAGGAGGAAGATGAAACCTGGTAGGGAAGGGTTGGCTGCGTAAATAGTGTTATAATAACAACACCAAGCTTCTTCACTACTCTTCCTTCACTGTAAACCGGATCACAAAGCGCTTCATCCACTCAAACGGAATCACATCCACAACTAACACGTACTTTCTCATCAGAGTGATCAAATCCCATCATGCATAGTTAGCTTTCTCCTCCACGAGGATATGCATCTCAGCATCATCCTCGTAAAACATCTTATAGGAGCTATCATCCTCGTAAAACATCTTATAGGAGCTATCGATAAAATCCTTCACCTCTTCATAAGATCTTGGATGGTACAAGACTAACCTATTGTAACACTGGAGGTACTTTTTGACATCACCACTGATACGGGCGTCATGAACCATGCTCTTTGGTGACACCTTAGTCAGCACTCGAATTTTATGTCGTGTTCCCGGGTTAATTTAACCAGAGAAAAGAAAGGAAATGAAAGGAAAGAAAAACTTGATTTTGTTCCCGAGTTTTTTTTTTTAAGGAAAAGAAAAAATGTGTGTTCCAGAGATTTTTTTTTTTTTTTAGAAGGAAAGGAAAGGAAAAGAACAGAAAATAAGGCAAAATGAACTCGTGAACATAGCGTTAGAGATTTCAGATGTTGTATGCCCCTGGTTTTAATAGACGTGTCCATGTTTCAGAAATTAGTCAAGTAAGCAATTTTTTTAAGATGTAGGTTACAAAGGTAAAAAGTACCCATCTCTTTAGGAATTGTAACCTTCATCTTTTTTAAAAAAAAAATGCTAAATCGGCTAATTTCTTAAACAAGGGACACGTCTATGAAAAACAGGGGCATTCAACAACATTTGAAATCTCTAAAAGCCTTAAATGTTTGAGTGTTGTCTGAGGTGTCGCCAAAGAGCATGGTTACTAACGCCCGTGTCAGGGGTGAAGGCAAGAAGTATCTCAAGCGTTACAACAGGTTGATCTTGTACCATCCAAAATCATACGAAGAGGTAAAGGATTTCATCCATAGCTCCTATAAGATGGTTTACGAGGATGATGTTGAGATGCATATCCTCGTGGAGGAGAAAGCTAACTATGCAAGATGGGATTTGATCACTCTCATGAGAAAGCTAAGCAGTCAATATCGGTGGGATATCGGTTGGATATCGGTGGCAAATATCGGTACCGATATTATCGGTGATATTTGCCGATATCCCACCGATATTTTGATTCTCATATATCGGTTATAGCGCCGCATTTCCAGGTTTTGCTTTTTTATAGGCCAAATTACAATAAAATCCAATAATAATTTTTTTTTTTTTTTTGGAATAAGCCTATAAATATTAAGAGCCCAACTACCCAAAAACACTTCCAAAACCCTAAAGTGGACAAATTTTTCTCTCCTTCGTCTTCTACCATTCGTCTGTGACTGCCATCAGATTTGTAAGTCTTATATATTATTATGTTTTAGGTTATATATAGATAACATTTCAAATATTGACACTTTGGAGTCTTGACTTTTGATATTACTATTACTAATTTAGTATTATATATGACTATGTTTAGGTTTTATATTATGTTAATATATAAATATTAAAATTACTGATATCCTGTTGATATCCCACCGCGATAACCTATATATCAAATATCGGCCCTTGACCAATATTCGATTTCCCACCGCATTAACTGCTTAGTGAGAAAGTACGGGTTAGTCGTGGATGTAATTCCGTTTGAGTAGATGAAGCACTTTGTGATTCCGTTTAAGTGGATGAAGCACTTTGTGATTCCGTTTGAGGGTTGGCTTAACTGTTAGGGTTTTACAATTAGCCTTGTAGGGCATGTAAGAAAAAACATTATTTGATTAAGCCAAACAACAAAGGGGGTAAATTTTCTATGCAAAAAAAAGGAAATCATAACTAACCCAGCTACTTATGAATGGATCCACTTGGTTTACGTTTCATTTCTAAAGCGCCAAATTCAAAATTTGCGTAAAAAGAAATATGTCGGAGATGTCAAATTGACAACGTATAATTATAATGCATACGGTCTAATAATTAATTTAACTCATAAACATAAGAACATTCTTGAATAATATAATACTTTTAATCATATTTGACACACTAACTATTTATTAAAAATATATATACAATAATTTACTAAAAGGGTTTTGGGCCAACCAACGCTTTCCTACTCTGAAATATTACTAGAATTGACCCGTTACCCAACTCACGTGAACCACACAATTTTGCCCTCTAAACATAACTTTTTTTGACCCCTCTAATGATAACTATTATACTTGAATACTAACCTTATAATTCGAATATCAAATATGCTACTCGACAATGAAATACAAATGAAGCTTAAAAATAGAACCATACCAGTTAAGTGCTTCAGTGTTTTCTGACATTAGAGCGAGATTCTGATTTTCCCCTTTGAAAGATTTGATGGAAGACTTATGCCTCTTGCCTGAATTACACTTTCGGATGACTCCAATGCTCTGGATGTTTGGAGGGCCATCTCAGAATGGAGATGAAGACACGCCATTGCCATCTGACAAATAAACCATCAGCAAGCTACATTTTGACATGAATGGATAATTAGGTAACTATTTGTCCTCACTGTGTAGCATTCCTTATCAGTGTCTGATTCCGCAACAGAAAGAGCCCATGTGCGCACCCACTCTAGCCCTCTTGATAGTTCACTGCTTCCTTCAACCAAAGCAGATGCTACATAAGTTGGATTAAGAGCCAACAATATGCATGATGCTGCAAAAAGCACAGATTTACGAACATATGCTTCTGCATGATGGCTTATTTCCCTGCAATTAGTTAAAAAAATAATCAACTTCCAACCTCATAATCTCCCATTGAATTGAAAGCTATACCTACAGTGGCCACATAGACACATCAAGTCAAAGCGGTATTTTTATAAATCAGGTTGACCAAAAACAATTTTATCCCATTTTTGTGTGCCAAATATGATTGCAAATAACTTTAATCAAATTATTTGATTAACCTGATTTAAGATATTTTATACATAAAATATACACGTTAACAACTTTCGCGACGTTCAAACCCAATCGGCTAGTCAGTGGCGGATCTAGGCCACAAAATCAGTAGTAACGTTTTTCATTTTTTTTCATTTTAGTAGCAACGTTTTCCAAATTTCGTAAAAAAAAAAAAAAAAAAAAAAAAAAAAAAAAAAACCAAATTTTCCACTAATTTTCCACTACGCGCGAAGTTGAGCCGCAACGTCCGCGATCCCTCCTTAAGCTCTATGTCCGCCTCTGCGCCTAGTTTCCTCTTAAGCTAACTATTCTAAATTACCCATTTGACCTGTCATAGATAATGCAGAACCCAGATCGACCTATTCATAAGTACATGGATTGGAAATGCCACCACTAGCAACACAATTTAGTTAATGCGGAGTCATTTGTAATACCTGGTACTCAACATATCTAGTAACGGGAGTGCCAAAGCAGATGCTTCAGGATGCATGGCAGAACATTTCATACAGATTCCAAGCATGTGAATAAGTTTTCCAAGAACAATAAAATCCCTACCAAGAAAGTCAACCCCATGACTTTTTTTGTCAAACCCCTGCATGGCTGGAAGCATAAACGCAGCTGCAAACGGAGGGAACTTATTCTGGGACCATTCCACCTGGTTATCTTGCACAACATTTGTTGACTTAACACTCCACCGCCTTGACTTTCCTCTTTTGACCTGACCCGGTTTGCTTGGGAGGTCTCTCTCATAAGAATAAGTCAAACTCAATGGAGATTCGGTTCCTGATATATCTTTCCAAATGGTTGAACCCGCGGGCCCAATGCTACTTGGCATGAACCATGGTTGTGTCTCAGCGGTGGTCAATATTTGGGTTCTTGTAGGGTGCTTTTGTCTAGCGGTTTTTGCATGAGCGAGCTCAAGTGCTGCATCGGTCATTACATCAAGGATAATGATCCGTTGACTGGTGTCTACATTAGGTGAGTATAGTAGTTTATTTATTGGATCTAGACTTCCTAGTGGACAATTAACGATTAGAGCAACCAACGCTCTCTGTCTTTTTTCTTCAGCTGATTCTTCCTCTCCTTCTAAAGTTGAATCTGAGCAACGAACCTGGACAAGGGTTCTGACCAGATCACTTGCTATAAATGGAAGTTCATCTGGAGCTGCTCTAATAAGTTTTTCAGCAACATCTAGAGCTCTTTCAACCTGCCAAAAAATGAAGATAGGCAATAACTTATATAAAACCGCTTGAAACATATGGAATAAATTAAGTAAAGCTGAAAAAGACTTGCAAAAAGGATTGTTAAAAATTGTGGGTGGATGTGCTTTGTTGTTTGAAGTTAATTAATAAAGTGATAATCGAGTATTTGAGTGGTTGGAAAATCAGACTATTTTTAAGGAATTAATAGAAAGAAGGGCCATCTCAGAAAAAGCCTACATACTTTCACCTTATAAGAGATCAAGTCCCTAGCAGAAAAGCAAAACCAGTTTCATTGGTATGAAATATATATTTTTAAACAAGACCAAAAAAAACTTCAAAATCATACACACACAAAAAGGTTGAGGGACTTGATTGCTTTTTCAGTGGAAGTACATAAAATTTTTTGGAAGATAACTCTTCATAAAATGACAAAAAAAGAACATTTTGGTGAAAAACAAAAGAGGTGTTTTGTTAAATGGGAATTAGAGTCTTTCAAATTAGGTTAAAGTTAAACAAGGGGCATAAAAGTAGTCACTAGTCTATTGTCCCCTTGGATAATCAGGTTTAATAGAGCTGGTAAGAAATTGATTATCCAGAACTCATTATTTAATTCCTAAATAATCAAATAACCTGGAACAGAATCTGTATATACAAACACAAAAGGCTGATTATCAGATAACTCTATAAGAAAATGAAAACAACTTACACCATCAGCGTCATCAGACTTCCTTAGTGCTCCAACAATATCAACCAACTGTGAAAAATTCTTTTTCAAATCGGTATCATCATCAGACAAGTCATACGGTTGCAAGGAAGATTCACTGGATGCTTCAGACACATCATCATCATCGTCGTTGTCCACATCAGAAGTAGATTCATTATTCAATGTTGCAGGATCAATAACCTCATCTGGGTCAACCAAAGTTAATTCCATCAATTCTTTATTCATATTCTTATTCTTTACATCTTTAGAACTCTTATCCTGGTTTATATTCGTTTCTTTGCTATCTGATACTGCCAATCCTGTCATGTCAGCATTTGCTGTTGTGAACTCCCAATTAATGGTCTCCTCTTTGTAGTTATCATCAAGATATAGAGGATTACTCGGGTCAATCACTTTTGAAAAGACTAAAGCAACACTGCTGGCCATTCGCCGAACCAAATGTGAAGGACTCTCCAGCCTACCTGACATCATCAAACAGAAGACTGAAATGAACAGGACAAAGAAAATCGTTATTACAAGTTACCAGATAAAGAAACGAGATATATACAGCTAACTCCTTGAAGAATCAAATGCATTGCATCCTTGGTAGCATCTAGATCTTCTTTAGTTAGCTTTTCTAAAGAAAGGCCAACTGCTGCAGTTAAATCTGAAGCTCATGTTAAGAAATCACTATAAAAGAGAGGTTAAAGATGGCAAAATGAGCTGGTTGAGTAGATTGGGTAATGGACCAAACGGATTGAGGTAAAAACATACTTTTTAACGTGTGAATCTGAATGAGTTGGATTGGGTTTGGCAGCCAACACATTTTTAACTATTAGTTTGAGTTTTTTTTAAATAATCAGCAAAATATAATTGCAAAAATAATTTACCCTTTAAATAAAGAGCTATAGGAGGTTTTTATGCATTTGAATACTCGTTGGATGATTTCTAATCCATTCGACCCATTTGAGATGCTTCCTTATTAGGTAATTCCTTTAGCTTTATCTATTTGACCCATTAAAAATAAAACATAACCCAATCAACCCATTTATAAGTAATCGACTTGAAACTGACACCTCTAGTGTAAGTGTAAAATGAATATACTACCAAAAATAAGCAATTGATTCAAATTTTATTAATGTAAGGAATGGAATGAAATGAAAAAAGATACAAGCTTGTTGCTCTACTGGTGCTGACTGGACAAACTCTCGCTTGGACCATACTGCAAGAAGACGTTTAGTGGTATCCAATAAATTGCAATGATTTTGATTTTTTCCCTCGAATGCAGTATTAGGAGGGCATTGAAGAACCGAAAATTGAAGAATCCATCTCAGACAACATACCGGGAACAATTTCCAAAGTAAAAATCTTTCTGTGAACATAGACCTGCCATATTCCCATCATCATGAAAAAAATTAGAACGCATTTTTCCAGTGGAAGCGAACATTAGGAAGGATAAATGAATAAAAGGAAAACACAAAAAATGTTAAAATGGAAGGGGTGGTGCTGGTGCAACCAATTGTCTAGTGTCTACTTGTCACATAAGTTTAACAAAATGTCACCCTGCTCAGCAATTTTTTTGCTGCACCCATATGTTACACAAAATATGCTAGACGACAAAAAAGTATTGTATTTTTGTTTGGTTCCACAGAAGTTTTTGTAGTTAAGCAGAAAAAAAATGCTGAATAAGATTTCTGCAAAGCATTCAGTTTGCTACACTAAAGTTGAAACAACCTTTTTAGGTCTCATCAGTCATCAGGTAAAGAATCTTGTAACTAAGAGGTTCGTGTTTAGTTCCTTACGACCTTACCCATAAAAAGACTCAAAATTAATGTTGACAAGGAATAAATTCAGAAGAATGCAAGTATTTTATGCTAGACGCCTAGATGACAAAAAGTAATGTATTTTTGGTTGGTTCCACAGAAAATTTTGTAGTTAAGCAAAAAGCATTGCTGAATAAGATTTTGGCTGGATTACATTTCTTATTGGCATGTCATAGAACTGTCTACAAAAAAAAAGTATCTAATAATAAAACTGCAAAAACATTAGTCTACATATAGGATCATTGAAAATTCTCCATTAACAGTTGCTTCTTATTTTCAACCTTAAGCATGATGTTTTAAGAAAATTTATATCTTACCTTTGCCAGAAAACCCTAAAACTTTGGACTGTTTCTTTCTTTATATTTGATACTAATAGATTGAGAAAATTTTAATACTCTTCTGAAAATACTTCCTTCATTATTCATTCATGAATTCCATTATCTGACAGGATGGAAATCTAACACTTTACTAATTTAGAGTCATCAGCCTCCAATTAACATACTTAGAAAAATCATAAGGTGTAAGAGCTATATCATACCTGACGGATGATTGGAGCTCAAAAATCTGGTGGAACAACAACCAAAGAATCCAGTAACCTTCGACATCATTTATGTTTTGAGTTGCTAGTTTATGTAAAAGCTGCTCAGATATTCTTTCTACAGCATATGAATCTTTAATTGCCTCCATTATTTTTGACCAAAACTGCAAACCAGGCTTTGATTTAAAAGCTTCAGAAACAGTCAAATCACTCCCAGGCTGCACAAGGCTACGAACTTGAGTAACTATTCGAGGAACCATTTCGCTTAGAAGCACATCTGCATGCCAAAAGAACAAATACTGTTTCAAGACAAGAAAATCCAGTCCAACATGTTAGAAAACTTAAACCTTTTGAGAGCACAGATCATGGTGTTTTATGAAGAATTTACGGAACAGTATTCTGAATTAAGATGATATGGATCTTAAAATTTGTATCTAAGTCTGCAGCTTATGATCATCAACTGGAAGTTGTTGATTAATTAAACATGTCCAGCATCATGTTCACTATTTCCCGAAAAAAAAATCCATTTCTGCTGGCTTTTTTCTTGTTGTTTCAAACAAATAATATCTGGATTCATATTATCAGATATAAATATAAATATTCGTTGTCAAACCTTATCCTGTAACCGAATTGATGCAATAAAAATTAAAGTTCTCATGTTTGTGATATCATAACATACCTGTAGACCCTCGACGACAAATGCGCGCAAATGCATCCCCAATAAATAAAATAGAACCATCCAAATCACTGCTATTGAAGTTAGTTGATTTATCATAACAGTTTTTATTCCACTCTTCTGCTCCCTGAATTAGTTGAATTGTTATCCTTTTGATGTATAAGCTGATCAATTCCCGTCAAGACAACAAAAAGATCCAACATGTTTGGTATGAAAAGAAATACATGATAAAGTTAAAAAATTAAATAATAAGCATCAAGCATATCCTTTGCTGTTAGTAGTACAAAGGATACTGTGATGAAAGTAAGGTTGAAGCTCCCATTCGTGCTTTGTCAGGGACAGATGTAACAAGTTGCGACACTTTAGAGATTGCAGACTTATGCTGTTCAAGATTTATGTTTCTTGGTTGGTGAGCAAATTCTCTAGCCAACTGGAGCACCCCATCATTTTCAAGCAAGCATATTGCAAGTAATCTGTCATGCACATGGAGGTTATATCTAAGATATAAATCCTAGAAAAAATCATCATATATATTATTGCTATAATAAATGAAACAAAATCATTCGCAGTACCTCTCAGCGTTTGAGCATATGCTTGTTTCAAGTCTCCCGTTCGAGTGATGTTGTAAATAAGGAACTAAAGTTTGTACAACCTCAGATACACAACCCCTTACAAAGAATACATCATACAAATGTTTCTTTGCAGAAATGGGGAAACATGTTAACCAATTCAAAGCAACATCTGCATATTAAAACACCTAAATTTAGCATCCCAAAAAACTACGTCCTTAACACAGAAATGTGGTTCAGTATTTACTATTTAGATAGTGCTAGCAAGTGCAAGTACAATTCTTACAAACCATAGAAAACATATGAAAGATTTTCTTTGTAAATCACTAGTATTATGTACCAAGAATATATTAAATTTAGTGATTACCAATTAACAACACTCTGGCCAGAGTTGGAAATGCAGTACTTTGATAGAACACCTGCCACCAGTTATCTCTTTCATGTTCTAAAGGAACCTCTGCTCCAATAACCTATGCACATCACAAAGACAATCCATTTACTCAAATTTAAAAAGTAAAACATAACGAATAATAAAAGTAACTCTGCAAAAAAAAAGACTAATAAAAACAACTTCTATTTTAACGATCAAAAGTATCATCTTGCAAGATACACACAAATCATATAAACTAAACCAACAAGCTAACAGTATAATCCGTACGGTCTGAGCCTCTGGGAAGGGTATTATGAAGGCAGACCTTACCTCTATCCCAATGAATAAAGAGACTGCTCTTACTGAGACCCCGAGCTCAAAAAAACTATTATTACGTGTACAGTATATAGTATATTAAACTAGATAACAAAAAATGTAGCTAAACAAATAAGAGTACACAACCATACCGAAATACCAATAGCGGAAGATTTAAACTACCACTAACATACTGCATACAGTGTGATAAGTTACAGATAAAACAGCAAGCAGACAGGAAAAGCATCACTAAACCTAGAAATTACTAAGGCAAGGCTAAAGCCTATACAAATCATATAATCTGTTTACATGTAAAGCAACATAAATGTATATAAATATATTACAAACCTCGTCTCTGTACTGTTTGTCAATGCTACCTGCAATATAATAAAACAAAGGCAATTAATAACCATCCTTCATCAAATTATAAAACAAAACCCTAATTAACACCAACCGTATATTAATAATAATAATCAGTTATTTAATTAACCTGCTATTGCACGAGAATCGAGGGGGAAAATGCGGACTGCGAGAGAATATAGGGCGGATATAACTTGATCAACGTTTTTAGCTTCGTTGATCGAAACGATGACGTTTCCGACCTTATTAAGTACTTCGCTATTAGTGCTTTGTTCACTTCTGTTCTTGTTCTCTGTAGCTTCGCCGCCGTCCATCATGTTTCTTGTTCAGTTGTTTGTAACTCCAAGTTACAGGCTTGGAACATCTGCTATGTATCTACAGTGATTTTGAACAAAAGTGGGTAAACCAATATATTGGTATTGGTAGAGTATCTGTTTTGACACATTATTTTTATTTTTTGAGTACTTCTACGGGTACAAAGTAGCTAAATCAGTACGAGATTACTTTTTTTTAATGGCACTAGACTACAAGTATATCAAAGTCAAGATTAACACAAACTATATTTAATTAGAAAAGATCATTTTATTAAGATGTCGGAGATAAGTATCTTGTTACAATATTTCACAAAACAACAAACAAGAAGTTCATAAATGGGGTTTTTCCGTTTAGGTTCCAACCCGATGGTAACAATAGATGAAACCCCGACAAATATCCGACATCCTGAATTCCACCGTACTAGTCCCATATCTATTCAGCACTTAGTTACCTGAAAGATATGTTTAAAAAGAGACGTCAATATATAAAATATTGGTGAGTTCACAGATTTTAGTTTCGTAATAACAACATTTTCACAACCATCGACTCGACTCACTTTACCGTATAATTATGTTCCCATTAAATAATTATACTAGGATCTTGGCGATCGATATTTCGTTTTTACAACATGTGCGAAACCTGCACAACTTGTGGCCTTTGTAAGGAGTAGCTAGCTCCTACAAATTATGATGATGAGCAATCCCCTGAGTCCCATAACCAAACCAAGACTAATAAATATGCCCCGCTCCAAGTCGTTTCTCGGAACCCAACAACTTAAGTTCAGAATACGTGCACCCCTGGCATACGCCGATGCATAATCGACGCTATCGATTAGGGGTGGGCCTTGTCAGGCACCAATAGTACTATCCAAATATTCCTTCGGTTTCATTTCCCTGAATTAATGGTTACAGTAGCGAGGACTCAACCCCGAGTGGCGAACAAAACTCAAGTACTCATCATGCCACTCATCACATTTTAACCTTTGAAAATATTTCAATATGTGACAACATTTGACAAACATATCTTTCCCCCAGTTAAAAACAGTAAAATGGGGCCGTGAAACTCACCTGAAGCACAGCGTGCAATCAAATAGAAGAGAACAGCAAGTCCGAGGTCAAGCACTTACGAACGTCCTAGTGCGTGTAAGTCACTAAGTCTATAGCGTGTGTTTTTCTGGCAAGTTGTACACCCAACTCCCAACACCACCATTTACGTATAATTCCCCGTTTAATTAAACATATGTCCTAGGTCCGTTGGTGATGGATTACCCTTGTTACAAATTACATTTATACTTTTATGAATATTAATTAACTTGTATAATATTATTCTCGACTCAACTTCACTTAACGTATAATTATTTTCCCATTAAATAATTATACTTAAGATCTCGTCGTTCGATATAATATATTTACCGCTCGACACGACTCACTTTACCGTATATTTATTTTCTCATTCAAATAAATATACTAAGGTCTTGTCGTTCGATAATATGTTTTTCTACGCTCGACTCGACTCACCATACCGTATATTTACTTTCCCATTAAGTAAACACACTAGGATCTCGTCGATTCGATATATATATATATATATATATATATATATATATATATTGTTTTCTGCACTCGACTCGACTTACCTTCCCGTATATTTACTTTCCCATTAAATAAATATACTAAGATTTCGTCGAGTCGAATTTATATATATTTTCCTTGTTAAGTCCATACACTTGTTTAACGTTTAATCGTTAGATTATTTACGTTATTTTTCTCCCACGAATAAATTCCCAACACTTAGGAAAGTGTTATGTATTTTTCACCCGGATTATATATTTTAAGTCCCTTAAAATATATGTTCTTATTTTCTCCTTAGACGTAATTAATACAAATACTTATTTGTTCGCTTTTATGTCTTAGTCCGTTAACACGTCGTAACTCGTCCATATCCGATTTAATTAATCTTGTGTGTATATCTTGTTAATTTTTCCAAGTTTCAACAATATATGTATTATTGAAATTAATCACCTTTTAATTTCCACATATATTACTTGGAAGTTTTTAAACATATTTGTACTTTTATTTCCAAGACTTGGTTACTTATATATACAAAATGCTCCAACACTTTTATATTCTCATTTATATAAAAGTGTCCATTTTTATATAAGTTTCCACCAAGCTTTTATTTTATCTAACATTTTTATAAAAACCTTTGTTTTTATATATTTCCACATGTTAGAAAATCTATTTTTTTATAAAACTCCATTTTATAAAAATACCTTTTTATACAAGATACGTATGTATATTTGCTAGTATTTACCAAATCCACCTTGGAAAGTTATCATTTTACACTTTTGACACTAAACTTTCCATAGTTATATTTTTAGATACAAGTTTTTAAAAATATCATCTTTAGTCCCTCAACTTTTAAAGTTACAAAAATAGTCCTTTAACTTATAAAAGTTACACTTTTATCCTTAATCTTCCAAAAATGACCATTTTCTACTAAACTACTAAGCTTAGTTTTATCAACTTTGTCATTATAGATTATTAATATGATTCAACATTATCACTAGTCCATAATAACCTTATTAAGGACAATAGTAGGTGTATTTAGTGTATTAAGTCCATTTTGTCCAACTTGATGTCTTTATGTCCATATCTTACAATATGTAACTTTTGTATTTTTTTTATTTCTAACAAGATCAAGCCTATTTCTTGTTTTAGATAATAATATTATGAAGATCAAAACCACTTTTAGGTGTGTTCAAGTCACATTTATAAACAATGCCTTAGATCATCATTTAAACATGTGTATGTGTATTTTATAACTTACAAAAATAATATAACATCACCAACAAAAACCCACGACCCATATACCCCTTTTTAGATAATCCATCTTGCAAAAAAATTATATCTTATGTTTAAAATCATATTTCAATCTCTATGTACAACTTGCTTTAAAAACATAAAAATATAAACTTTTAAGAACAAAGCAAGATCAAGAACACTTACAACTAGCACAAGGCTAGGGAAGATAAAAACCCTTGATTTGGATGGGGTTTAGTGTGTTCTTCCAAAAGGTTAAGCTCCAAGCTTGATAACACACCTCTACTTAGTTGAATTTTGGTTGGAACTTAGGTAAATTTGAAGTTTAAAGCTTGAAAAAAGAATTGATGTGTGTAGGTAAGAAACCTACGGTCATTGAAGTGAAAGAAGTGGAAGATTGTATTAATTTTATTTCTTTTTTTTTTTTTGCAATGAGATAAACTTGCAATTTATAAAAAGTTTCATGTACTAAACTTAATATAAAATTCAAAATACCATTCCTAAAATCCCTTAAAACGTGGAAGGCATAAGATTTTATTAGGATGGTGTATGGCCGTTTGGTGAGGGGCCCCACCCCTCCAAAATATCTAGTAACTATGAGTTACATTTCAACTAGTTCCGTTTTGGGTTTAAATCGGGTTTTAAACTACGAGTTATCCGGACATTAAAATAGTCTCTAATAACCCTTAAACATAGCCTAGTTTAAGTGTTAGTTGGTTAATTAGGCTCTTGTTGGGTTAATTTTATAAGTTATACGCGTACCGGGTGTGGTGCGCGCACTTTATTCGTTACCGGGAGATTTGTATGTAAAGTTTTCACTTATGGTTTTGGAGTTCCAAAACACATTATATTTTGTGAAAAATACCCTTTATTTTATATCATGGGTGTCCGGGATCCTTTTCGTTTATTTAATTTTTACCGGGTAATCACCAACGTCCGTACCGGACAAGTTTATTCGCACATGATCCTATCATGCTTCATCATTAAACGTGTGCATTCCTATGCATCTTATGGGGAATTTACTATTCTCTATCAGTTAAATTAATCCAATTAATTTAAAATATGCACTTAAACCGTTAATTACATATACTAATTACGTACGGAATTACATCGATTTTTGCCGGATGTTACATATACGGATATCAAACTGCTAAAATCGGTACAAATGCCATAAACACCATAATACGAAGTAAAGTATAATATCAAATTTATTAGTATATTAAATTCGATACCAATACCTTTTACCCGTAACGATGCTGAAGATACTAAATACCGAAATCAATAAAACCAGGTACTGATACCTATACTGAATACTCAAAATCGGTAAAGGTATTGCATGGGTACGAGTATTTGAGAAAAAATGAGCATCCCTCATCCGCACTTGGGTAGAGACCACAAATCTTCAACTTCAAATGATGAATAAATATTATTTAATATTAATAAAACTAATATTACACTAAGTCTCGATAATGGTTGAGGAGCGTGGCGAACTTAACATGTCAGACTCAAGCTTGGTCTCAATAAATAAACGAAGTTTGTGTTAGGCTCAATAAAGCTCGTCTCGTTTCGAGCTTTCTACCGAGCTGAGCTGGAGTAGCTCGTGGGCGGCTCAGTTTGTTTGGACATCTGATACAACTCATAATGTAGGGCATGTTTGGATAAACTTATTTAAGTTAAAAAAAAAAGACTTTTAGTTAAAAGGACTTATTAACTTATGACTTTTTAAAAAAGAGTTTAAAAAAAGTGTTTGGATTAGCTTATATGGTGGGGAAAAACAATAAGTTGATAAGTTAATTTGTAAAAAAATGTTTAGTTTAACTTATTTGTGTAAAATGACCAAAAAGGGTATAAGAAGTGAAGGTATAAGGATTTAAGAAGGGCATGTAGGTAAATAACCATCAATAAGTTATAAGAGGGTTCAAAAAGTCATTCATCCCTTACTTATCCAAAACAACTTATCGCAAACAAAAAGTTAAAATAAAAAGTTTTTTTTCCTTTTGCCAAACACTTTTTTTAACTTATTAACTTTTTGGAAAAGTTATAAGTTAAGGAGGTGGAAACAAGGAGAGCCAAACATGCCCGTAATGTGATATGTATTCAGAAATTTATCAAGTCATTTGAAACCAACGATATTCCTTGAGGCATACTATTAGAATATATTATTTAGGGTTTTAGTATTGAGCCTACGGGCCCGGTTCATATCTATATATTGTAACCCTATTAAATGGAATACAATCAACCAATTCAGTATTTACCATCTTACATGGTATCAAAGCCTTAGGGTTCTAGTTACCTTCTTCCTTACCGTTGCGCCACCACAAATATACAAACCCTAGCCGTCACCACTGAGTTCAAACCCTAAGCAGGGCGGCGTGCCGCCACCGCCGCCGCCCTGTCCCACCCTTGTTTTTCAGTTTTGTTTTCCTATTTTCAGTATTCCGTTCAAATAAAGTTTGGTCTCGGTTCAAGATTTCACAACAATGATTGTCGCAACTTTTCACCACAATCTTGCTACCTAAAAACAATGACCACTTACAATCGTATCTTTATTATTTGAATCTTGGTGTGGTTTCTAATCTCAATCCTAGGTATGTGTGTCTAATTGGCTCACATCTTTATTAACAGTTTAATCTTCGGTGCTCTTTTCTTCTTTTCCATGATATGGGATTTTCTTTCAGTTTGGGATTTATAGGCTTCCTTTTTAATCAACGTGGATTACATCATCCATATTCATCACCACTAATTACCCATCTCAATTCTCATCATGTCCTCAATATAATTTCCTTTTACCACTATTCTTGTCGTTTCATGGTAAATTGTCCCCAGTCAAGCCACGATTTGATCAGATCTTACTCTTAGATCTACGGATCTCACCACACCGGAGATTGCCGCCTGACCACGGTCACCGGCCTTCGGTTTGACACACCGCTGCATGACCACGGTCACCGGGTGTCTATTTGCTTCTTATATCTTTTTCTTTCCTGGCTGCTTCTATCTCTTTCTTTCCACCAGCCTTTTTTTTTTCTTATCTTTTGTATTGTCATGGCCGACAAACATGGAACTACCACTTTATTGGGAGTGGGATCTAGCGGATCGTGTTTATCATTATAGGAATTAAAGAAACAAAACCAAACAGGAGGAAGTTGTGGACCGAACTAAAGTCAAGTATTGAAGAGTACAGATATTTTTTTAACAAAGTCAAGAAGATTGCAAATTTTTGGACCAACAAGTCAAGAACCGATATCGAGACAAGTCTTTTAATTTTATTATTATGTCCTTTATGTTTTTTTTGTCCTTATTGTTTTTCAGTCTGAGTGTTCGATGCTCTACCGCTCTGACTGCGAGGGAGTGTTAGAATATATTATTTAGGGTTTTAGTATAAAGCCCACGGGCCCAGTTTATATCTATATATTGTAACCCTATTAAATGGAATACAATCAACCAATTCAGTATATTTTACATCTTACACATACAATTAGTTTCAAAGAGAGTATAAAAAGACATCTGCTTTTCTATCTTGCATCGATAGCCAAACTCTAACCATGTTGAAATCAACCATCGGTCCCATGCTAATAACCCTCCACTCAAAAACCAAACTCAACACCTTCACACCCCTCAAAGCATACACTTTTTGCACTGCATTACCTCATAGCCCACCAAGTGTTCGACGAAATGCGTCAACCAATCTTCCAACCATAAAACCACTCGAAATCCCTTCCTACAAACTCCCTCCATCTTCAGCTTACATCCACCTCCCCTTCTGTCGCAAACGCTGCCATTACTGCGACTTCCCCATCGTTGCTCTCGGCTCCAAATCACCACAAACAGCAGACGACGACCCAAGAATATTAAACTACATCAACCTCCTTATCCGTGAAATAGAGGCAACAAGAACAAATTTTGACGAATACCCACCTCTTGAAACTGTCTTCTTTGGTGGTGGCACACCTTCTTTGGTCCCACCAAGGCTTGTTTCCAAGGTTCTTGATACACTGAGATCAAGATTTGGAATATGTGTGGATGCTGAAATATCAATGGAAATGGACCCTGGAACATTTGATGAAAAGAAGCTGAAAGATTTAATGGAGTTGGGTGTGAATAGGGTGTCTTTAGGAGTGCAAGCATTTCAAGAAGAGTTGTTGAAGGCTTGTGGGAGGGCTCATGGTGTTAAGGAGGTTCATGAGGCTATTGAGATTATTGGGTCATGTGGGGTTGGGAATTGGAGTTTGGATCTTATTTCGTCTCTACCAAATCAAACTCAAGAGATGTGGGAAGAGAGTTTGAGGCTCACTATTGAAGCGCAGCCGAATCATGTGTCGGTTTATGACTTGCAGATTGAAAAAGACACCAAATTTGGATCACTGTAAGTTTTTTTTAACAATCTTTCTTTTATGCTCATCAGCTCATGTGTGTCATGATACTTTGCTTTGTGGCCCATCTAGTGTTTAAAGGTTTTAGTTTAAAACCAGAAATTAAACGACTTTCGTCCCCAAAAGATAGTCGATGTTGTAACATTTCGCGATAGCTTTTCCGCGTTACATTTTCATACTTACAATCATTGTCAAAATGGTACAATTCCTGATTTAGATATTTAAGATTGTAAAGTCGCGAAGGAAACGAGTTGAACCTTGTTTAAATATGAAATTGATCTTGTGAATCAACCCACCGATTAGTTAACGGAATTTTGTTATATACCTTTAAGGCTGTGTTTACCTGTTTATGTTGTTTCTTGTAGATCTATGTATAGGGTTTTTCATTCCAAACTTATTATTAGCCTCATTAATATTGAAGATACCATTTGTTAGCATAAGACCAACTCTGTATGATAAATACAAGTATTTGTTTTTTTACAGAACTAAAATGGTTATGGCGTTGCTATAGTTGCTCATATATAGAGATATCAGATATGTGTCTATATATATGTCATCATGTTGATATATAACAGCTATTTAGTTAGGTTTGTGGTTATTAAATTAAAAACTAGCGTCTTTAGCTGGAGGTGGCAATTTTGACTCATTCGCCTATGAATGGGTGGATTTGAGTTCTGTTTTAGCTCCAAAGGATCAAATGAGTTAATCTAAACAAAATGAACTAAAACAAAAAGGTGTTCAATGGGTCAAAGTAACGGGTCGAGAGTCATTTAAAGTGCATTCGTATTCATAAAATCTCTTAAGTCACAACATAGTGCCTGCTAGTTGGCCCAGCGTGTTTATGCTCTGGCCTGAACAGTACTGCGTGACTCGTTACCCGGCCCGCTCGTTTTCTCTATCTATTCTTTACCCAAATGAGTTTTTACAATGATTTATAGGTACACCCCAGGTGAATTCCCACTGCCGTCAGACACACAATCTGCAAAATTCTATAGAATGGCTTCAAGAAAGCTCGGCGAGGCTAATTACAACCATTATGAAATTAGTAGCTACAGCAAAAGCGGTTTTGAGTGCAAGCATAACTACACATACTGGATTAACAAACCATTTTATGCGTTCGGTTTAGGCTCTGCTAGTTATATAAATGGAACAAGATATTCAAGACCGAAAAAGTTAAAAGACTACACAAAATTTGTGAAAAATTTAGAAGATGATTTAATTGATTGGGGCCAAGAAGATGATGATGTTGATGAATGGGAAATGGCTACGGATATTTTGATGCTTTCTTTTAGGACTTCAAAAGGGTTGGAATTCAAGAGTTTTATAGAAGAGTTTGGAAGCGATGCTGCTGTTGAATTGTGTAAGGTTTATGAGCCGTATATGAAAAGCGGGCATGTCTTGTTTTTGGATGATCAAAGAAGAGAAATTACAGAAGATGAGTTTAGTGCTTTGGTCTTAGATGACGAAAAACTGGAAAATGAGGTTGGGTTTATTCGGTTAAGCGATCCAGATGGTTTCTTGTTGTCAAATGAGCTGATATCGCTTGGTCTTGGGGTGATTGATCCTTGAATGATCATCCAAAGTGTGTGTGTGTGTGTGTTTTGGTTAAAGAAATTCTTAATTGTAATTGCCTTATGAGTGTTTTTAGCAAATGGAAATGATTACATCAATCATGGAAACCCAGTTTGGCAATTTGGTACATGAAGGAAACATACTAACTAGTCAAAACATTGAAAGTTATAGTAAAAAAAAAAGAGTCAAAACATATATAGTTGGGTCGAACAAAAAACTTTTTGTTCAAACAGCTTAAATGTACAACATTAAAAAAAGTGTGTAATTTCAAATATAATGATTCACAAAGGCGTTTTATCCTTTATAACTATAAGGCTATACGGTGCACGGACATGACTCCTTCCCGTCCCACCCATTTTTGCCCTGTCCCCCTCGCGTACACCGCCCCCCTTTCATGTCCTCCCCCCGTCCCTTCTTCCTCCGTCTCCCATATCTTGCTCGGGACATAAAGGACGATCCAATCCCCTTTTTTCCTTTTTTTTTTTTTTTTTTTTTTGATTTGAACCACTAGGTATTTTTGTTTTTATTGGATGGTTTATAAATTTGAGACATAACATTGTGGTGTCTCCACACCCTTGCCATGTCTCAACCAAGAGGCATTGAAACATGAACATTCTCATGTCTGCACACCCCATAGCATACTCTTATTTTACTTACATGTTAAAAGTAATACAGCTTGAATCAACATATACATACGTATGTATGTGTAAAATGATTGATAATGTTGTTGAACGATACTAAATGCCAAAAATGATAAGATATCACCAAAAAAAAAACTTATTATCAACTAGTTTGAATCGTGTTAACGTCTCAACAAGTTCTTTAATGGCGGATGAGTGAAAGAACCGTCAAGAAACATATCATAAAGTACTTTATGCATAGCTTCAGTAAGGTGAAGTCCATCCCAGTTGACATACGTAGAGGGGTTTTGGCACGAGCTTGTAGATTGAGTCCCACAAATGGCCGCCAAGTTGAAGTTGTAGGGTCCACCACCAGCCCCACAACATACTTTGAAAAGCTCTTGGAACCCAAGCTTTGGTCCATTCTTGATTATGGAACGATAAGCATTCCAATAATCAGCATATACAATAACGGCTTTCGGGTATTTACATCTTAGGTTTTGAATGTTGGTTTGGAGAATTGTGTTATGCGTGTATCTTTGGTTGTTGACCGATGCTACGCAACCCAAGTCATCACGGTCGGACGCAGGTGAAGAGAACATGGATACGGCTAAGCAACCACTCGCAGGAAGACCTTCTACTACAATGTATTTTGCACCTTTGTTGAGTATTTCCTAGGGGCGGCAATTATTGACACGACCCGAAAACCGACCCGAACCCGACACGAAAAAAAATAGATTTGGGTCAACTAACACGGCCCGTTTAAAAAAACGGGTTGGGTTCGGGTCAACTAACACGACCCGTTTAAAAAATGGGTCGGGTTCGGGTTGACACATATATAAAATGGGTTGACCCGTTAACCCGTCTAAGTATTTAGAAAAAAAAATATATTATATTTTTGTTTTTCTTTTTCCATTTCTATGTACATGGTTAGTTATAATTGTGTTATTTTTGGCACACTGTATTATTTATTTGTCACACTTATATACTCACCATTAAACATTTTATTGATAACCCGCTTACAACCCAACAACCCGCTTATAACTCATGAACATGTATTACTCATTTAAAAATATGGGTTAAACGGGTCGTCTTCGGGTTGACCCGGATTTTATGTGGGTTGGGTTAGGGTTGAAATATTTGACACGAATAATAATATGGGTCGGGTTCGGGTTGCACATTTCAACCCATAAACCCGTCAACCCGCAACCCATAAACCCGCCAACCCATCAACCCGACACGATTAACACCCCTAGTATTTCCTATCAAAGCAATAAATATACATGGTCAATCTATACATAATTTAGTTGAACATATTATATAATATGTTACACACTTTTTACATAACTCCTCTCTGTAAGAAAATCGTCACAACTTACTTATATACACAATTTACTCATGTATAAACATCATCATCATTCTCAGTTAATCCCACTTATAACAAAGCTAAGGTAGGGTCTGAGGAGGGTAAGGATTTAGACAGCCTTACCTCTACCCCTAAGAATAGAGAGGCTGCTTCCAGTGAGACCCCTGACTCGATGTGGTTTGGTATCAAGCCTTGGACATAAGGCATAGAACACTTAGCAATCGAGACAAACCCGATCGGTGCATGTACCCCTTTGTCTTTTGGCTATCCACGCCACCACATGATGCATGATTAATTGTCTGTCGTTTTTAACGTTATTTTCACGAAATTAGTAAAATAACGTTAAAACTAGTGCAACTTAACTTTTGCCCCCCAAAGATCACATATATATACATTATATGCGCACACCGTAATTGGGCCATTTACTCATGTATAAACATGTTTCCAAAAGATAATTGCTATTTTTTTTGTAAGAAACTAAGAAAGGACACATGCATGCGTAACTACAGCTTTATTATAACAATGTATTATTTTTTATTTTTTTATTTTTGTAACACATGGAGTTGGTTATGCCCGTGCGTAATTGTTATGGCGGTGGTTCGGTTTGAAATAAAAGTTATATCGAAACACATAAAAATAAGCGTATCATGACGCTATTTTTGGGAATTATTAAAATCATATATTTAAAAATAAATAAAATATGGTGTACCGAATGAAAACAACAAAAAATGAATATCGACAGCGAATCTGATAATACGATTACCGTAGGTACCATTCCGGTTCGTTTCGTTACCTGTATTGTATCGGTTATCGGTTAGTCTTAAACACAAAATATGCATTATTCTAAACACAAGTTGAGTCGTTGCGATAACGATACTCGCTTTAGTTAATGATACAAAGGTAAGTTAGTTACAATGGTTTTATTACACAAATGTTATTTGATGTAGCCCAAAACGAAAGTCGTGTAACCCAAAAAATAAAGTTGTGTTCGTCACAGTAGTTGTACGGTACCCACATGCGATATAACTTATTATACCAAAAAGAGTACCCTATTTTGAATACAACTTCGCTTTCAACAAAATTTATACCATAACGTTGATTGACAAAAAAATTGTAAACGAAGACATATTAAATTAATTTTGAAAAGTGAACAAATGAAAGTTATCAAGCAAAAATCAAAGTTGCATAATATTAGGTGAGTTAAAGGCGTATATTATGAGGGTGTTTGGGATTGAGTTTGGAAATGTAAAAGTGCTTTTGGTTAAAAGTGCTTATTGGCTTATGACTTTTTGAAAAGGAGTTTTAAAAAAGTGTTTGGATTAGCTTTTCAGATGAGAAACGTCAAAAAGTCAATAAATTGTTGTTTTTTTAAGTGTTTCGCTTAACTTATTGTGAATATTGGTTGTATGGATGGTAAATTTGTAATTTTTATCCAAAAGTCAAAAGCCAAAAGCCAAAAGCCAGGATTTCTAACTTTTCAAAAACAGCTTTTCCACCCTTAAAAGTTAAAAGCCAAAAGTCAAAACAGAAAGTGCTTTTGGGTTACACAAACAACTTATTGACTTATTGGCTTTTTGAAAAAGCCAATAAGTCAATAAGTTGTTTTGAAACTCAATCCCAAACACCCTCTATATACCACTAAACGCTGAAATTGAATAATATATAAAAAAAAAATACTTCCACCCGATTTTCAAAACAAAGAACTTAAGAACGTGAGTAGGGCTGGCAAATCGTGTCTTAACAGGTTTAACATGTCATTGACGACGCGAGCAATACAAGTTCTAAGCTTGAAAACATTTTTTTAACTAATTTATATTGCATGTTTATAATACAATTATATGTTTTATGTACCAACAAAGGGATATGATGAATCATATCATTCTAATTCTATTTATTTATTTTTTTAAAAAGTAAAATTTCACATAGGTACTTTTTAGTTAACAGGTCTAATCATGTCTTATACAGATTACCTATTACAAACCCTACGTTAGGGCCACTTACGATAGAAGTGAAGGAAGCTAACAAAACACATTGCCACTTATGTACATATATGTTGAGTACTTTAGAATAGTTATATAACTAGGTTTAACACCCGCGCTTCGCCGCGGGGCAAACCGATTTTTAACAAAATTTATACGAACCAATCTCACGTATTACGACGGTTCGGTTGAACCACCTGGTACAACCGGTTGAACCACCTGACAAATCCGGTTGAACTGTCCGATATGGCTGGTTAAACCAATATTCCTAACCATTCATACCAGCCGATTAAGCCGGTTGAACCACCCGACATACCCGGTTGAACCGTCTGGTATGGCCGGTTGAACCAATATTCCTAACCTATTTCTAATCCTACTGCATATGTTCAACCGGTTGAACCACCTGGTACAACCGGTTGAACCGTCCGGTATAGCCGGTTGAACCAATATTCCTAACTTATTTCTAAGCCTACTACGTATAAAGATAAAAAAACATATAAAGACAAAACTCACAAAAAGACAAAAAAAACCTATATAATAACAATTTGAACTAATGGCATAACCGTAAATATCCTGAAAAATCTATCCTATTTATACACTATTCATAAGATTGATGAGAATTGTTATATTAATAATTACTTTTTAGTAAATTTTATAGTTACATTATAGTTACTCATAGATATGGTTGAGTTAGAACAAAATTACTCTAGGGTAATTATACGTAAAATAATCATATAATTACCCTATAGTAATTATAAAAGTTTACTTTAAAATATGTTTTAATCTTTCTGAGTTTTTATAAAGTATAATTACTCTAAAAATAATTTATTTATAATTACCATTATAAATATAAGATACGGTGCAAATATAAGTTAACGTATGAAATATACGAATAACTAGAGCAGTTATTATTACCTCTAGAAACGTTGTTACACGATCAGTGGCAAGCCGTTGAATTGTTTCTGCAGTCACATTTGATCGAAGGGTGTAAGTATAGTCATTGGATCCCATCTGACCTAACCAAACTATTGCATCCCGAAATACGGCCCTACACTCTTTTGGAGTTGATATTGCACTTTTACATTCTAGCTCCTCCAATGTCTTATTGAACCATTCTAGCTGCGTTTGTAGTGACTGAGGTGTTTTAGCCAAGGTGAGGTTATTTTTGACAAAGAACTCATGTTCGATCGCAGTGGATCCCGCGACCGCGTAATTAACACCCGCGGAAGTGTCGGCCTTGGGGTTAAGGTAGGGTGGCAGGTGAGGTAGTGAGAGTGATTCGGCCACAAAGTCGATTATGAGACGGCCATCGGAGTATCAGTTGGTTGGATGGTTGAAGAAAGTGCAGCCATATGGAAGGTTAGAGGCGTGACTAAAGATGCTAGGCGCGGTGGTGGCGTTAGTGTTTCCTGTATCGACGTAAGAGGCTCCGAAGGCGTAAAGTTTTTTGAAGGGCCGTGGCGGACGACTGGCAGAAGTGAGAGTGAAGAAACAATAAGTAACACGATGATTAATACTAATCACCGGGTGGTTTATACTTACGTAACTACAAGCTTAATCCTTTACCCAAACCGTGATGGTTAACCCGTTTGGAGATTTAGTGTATGTGAGTGTGTGTAAGAAGTGTGTGAGAACACGAGGTTTAAGTGGTTTGGTCTTTAATGACCTACGTCCACTGTAAGTACACCGGAATGTTATTAAGAATGAGAGATTACAAGGATTGTATGTGGTTATTCTGGTTATTTCTGAATGAATCTACAAGGATTGTATTTAGTCCTATTTATAGGCACCGTAGTGGGCTGCATGGAAAGGCCCACAGGTGACACCATTGGCTTGGGCCCAACCGAGGCCCAAGTCCATGGTCCTTCTGAAATTGGCGGGAAAGACTGGTTACTGTTGACGACGTCGTGCTACAGTGTGGTCGTTGTTGTAGCTGGACACGTGGCGAATTTCCGGTGGTGCATAGTGATGCTGTACGTGCTACAGTGGTCAGGCTATCTCTGCCGTCTGATGTGATGTCTGACAGTTGGCGAGGTAATGCCTGCTGGTCACTGTTGACGACAGCATGCACAGTGTAGCCGTTCCCCTTTTGTACTATCTGCCACATGTCCTTCTCCTGCTGGTGTGTACACTGACATAGATCTTTATGAATCTTCCTTTTGTCGTTCTTTGTACCTCGTATGAAAAGTGCTAAGGGAAGATTCCGCGCGTGATTGTACGCGCGTATCAGGTAATGTCTGCTGCTTATCATCTGTCTTGGCGCGCGAGGTATGTCGATTACTTGTCCTCGCGCTGGTGCGTTGCTCCGCCGTGGTCTGTTGCAGGGTTGTTTCATAGGGATAGGGACGCCTTTCGGATTAGGCTCCCTATCCCTTCAAGTCCCCCTAGTCTAGGACTTCTCCTGCTCGCTGGTGAGTAGGTGGAGTGCTAGACTCAAAATATGTTGGTCGCGGATGAAAGCTCATCTACCTGTGTTTAGAAGCTCTTGAATGTGTTCCGCCGCGGCCTCTTGAAAAGTTTGGCGGGGAACGTCTTTTGCAAGTTTACGTCAAGTTTCCGCTGAGAAGGACGTTCTCCGCCTTACCTTTGCAGGAGTTGGGCGGGGAACGTCTTTTGCAAATTTACGTCAATTTTCCGCTGAGAAGGACGTTCTCCGCCTTGCCTTTGCTACGTCTTTTGCAAATTTACGTCAATTTTCCGCTGAGAAGGACGTTCTCCGCCTTGCCTTTGCAGGAGTTGGGCGGGGAACGTCTTTTGCAAATTTACGTCAACTTTCCGCCTTGAAATTAAATGTTGCTGGGGTGATTAATGCGGGTCTGGAGTTTGTGATAAATTCTAAATCATTGACATTCAATTTGTCTCTCATAAATTGGAGTAAATGCGCCTGGAATTCGAATGATCAATAACTTCTGATGGAAGTTTAATTGTTGCTGACGTGTTCAGTGATTGTCTGGTTGTGCAGACTGAGGGACGTCACATCGTGGTTGTAGTTACCAATACTTCTCCTGGTGTCAGGAGCGTGGGACGTCACGCGTCTGACGTTTTGTCTTCATGGTTGAGATTGTGCCACGTGTCAGTGGGCACGTGCCTTCTGTCAGGCGCGTGGGTTCTCACGCGCTCACCTTGTAGATAATGTGAGATCTTGCGACACGTGTCGATCATCTGGTATGTGTGCAGTGTATAACTGTCACACACTACCATCTGAACCGTCCATCCGTGTCATTGACACGTGTCGTCATCTCGTGCTTTGAATTTGAAAAGGTGTGACGGTTAGTGCCTCCCTGGTGGGTCACACTGTCATTAATGCGATGAGTATATAAACCCTATTAGGGCTCATATGAACGGTTACACTCATATATCCTTCTTCTTCCTTCTTTGCTCTCATTTTCTCTCAAACTTCCGGCCACCGTTCTTTCATTGAAGTTTCCGTTTAATCTTCAAAGATCTCGCTGATCTTGAAGATTCATTGTTGAAACTTCAAGTTTCTTCTTGTTTGATTTCTTGCTTCGTTGTCTTCTGTTTTTCAAATTTGTTAAATCTTCATATCCTCTTGAAGATTCCGGTAAATCTTCAAGTTTTCCGGTTATCTTTTCCAGTTTCCGGCGACTTTTATTTTTGACGATGTCTGAAGTTTCCGTGAGCCCGTTGCCGTCCACCGAGGATGTTAGGGTCGAGCCGGCTGTGGAGGAGGTGGTGGAGGAAGACGTTCTTGTCGAACATGGCAAGATAAAGGAGAGGAAACTGATGTCCAATACCTATTGTGTTTGGAGTCAGGAGGCATTCAACCGGTTTTGTATTATGTACAATATTCTGCCGGAGTGGGAGCCAACCCTTCCGTCTCCGACCAGCACTGTTCTTTCTGCCGGTAGCGGTCGGTTGGCATTGTATGAGGCCCACTTTGCTAAATGTGGATTCCGCCTGCCGTGTACCCGCTTCCAAATTGATACCATGGTGGCTTATGGCGTTGGGCCCACACAACTAACCGCCTTTGGGCTTATGAGGTTAGTGCATTTTGAAGCTTCCTGTCGCGCCTTAGACATTGAGCCAACCGTTGAACGGTTCAATGTCTTCTACTTTATGGCGCGAGACGAGATGTGGTTCTCGTTCAAGCCACGCCCGAGGGTGCCGCCTATGGCCACTCACACTCCTAAGTCCTTGCATTGGGCAAAGGAGAAATTTTTCTTTGTGAAGAGGGGTGTGATCCCCATCAGTCTCCCCTGGAAGGTTATAGGGGATGGGCAGCGTGTGGCGGACATGGTTGTGCCCAAGGATTTCAAGAAGCAGGCCTGGTTCCTTACCCTTACCTCCAATGCCACCAAGCTGGAGTTCAACAATTTGACAGAGGGCATCTTTTTCCTTCTTGGAATGAGCCGCCTTGGTATCCGCGCAGGCAAAGAGCCCTATATTGCGGAGGAGGGTATGTACTTTATTTTTTCCTTTTGTGTTTTCTGCGCAGTTTCCCTTATTGTTTATTGTTGCAGGTGTGGATAAGTTCCAATTTTATGATGCCTGTAAAGAGAAGGGTATCAAGTGGAGGCCTTTGGCGGAGGGTCAGACTTCCTGTATAGAGGCGTTTGCTGACCGCTTCTACTATCCTGACCTCGCCGCCGCGCCCAAGCCTTATTATACAACCGGTGAGTCTTCGGATCCTTTCGGCACTAGCATTTTTGGAGATGATTATACTGAGTCTTCAGTAGAGATCGTTCCGCCTCTGAACCCGTCCGCGGGGAGTGGACGTTGGAAACACGCGCCGCGGAGGCATGGGTATCGAGCAAAGGTTGCTCTTTCTGACTCGGGTTCTTCCGTTTCAGCAGGAGAGGCTGTAAAGGGGCGCCGACGGCGGAAGGATGGGCCGCCCTCGGAAGATGAAGAGGAAGCTGAGTCCTCTCAGCTAGAGAGGAGGAAGAGGGCTCGTCCAGATAGCGCTGCGGCCAGCAGTGTTGCGGCTGGTGGGGGCGAGAGTGGGGATGCCACTCAAATCTCTGAGTCGGTGGCGGCTTCAGAGACTGCTGCTGAGGGTCCTGGCAAGCAGAACGTCAGTTTTGCTGGGGAGCTAGGAGGGAGCGCCCCCGTTTTTTCTGTAGGGATCAGCACTGCCCCGACCCGAAAGCCTCTGTTTCAGAAGCTGATAAAGAAGAAAGCGCCTGGTAAGCAACACTTGCTTTCTTTTGGAATTTTTATCTTTGAATTCTCTTAATATCTTGTTTTCCTTTTGTAGTGTCGCCCAAGATAATTCCTACCCCTCCTCCTGCGTCTCCATCTGGGGAGGCGGCTCAGGTAGAGGAGGAAAGGCTTTGGAGGGAACAGGAGGCGGCTCGAAAGCAAGTGGAAGCCGATGAAGCCTTGCAAAAGGCCGAGGCTGAGAGGGTAGCCGCCGCTGCGAGGAAGCAGGCGGAGGCCGATGAAGCCCTTCGGAGGGCGGAGGCCGCGAAGGTTGCTGCTGCCAATGAGGCCAAACGAAAGGCTGAGGCGGAGAAGCAGGCAGAGGCGGAGCGACTTCGTCTTCAAGAGCAACGGTTTCTTGAGGAGAAAGCTCGGCTTCTGAGGGAGCGCGAAGACAGTGATCGCGCTGCTGCTGAGACCCAAGACAGGACCCATGAGTCTGATGGGTTTGAAAGAGCGCTCTTGGAGCAGGGCGCTGCTGGTGCTAGCGGTGGCTCACGCCAGACTCGGCGTGAGTCGTCAAGGGTTGGTGAGGAGCCATCAGGAGTTTATGATGGCTCCTGTTCGGCTGGTGGTGATGCCATCTGGCGGCCTCGCTGGGCGATCAGGGAGAATACCTCATTTTCAAACTCCTTGGCCGCCCTCGAATTTGTTAGCGAGGTGGTGCCTCCCTACGAGCGCACTTAACAGGATCTGCTGAGTCGCCCTGAGCTCATAACTGCTCTGTGTGTTAACCAGGCGACTCAGTTGTCTTTGATGGATTCGCTTCGCCGCCGGGATGTGGCGGCGCAGCGGGATTTTGACCAGCTTGAGGCGGAGAAGGCGGGCCTTGCTGAGAAAGAGGCTGCCTTCAAGGCAGAAATTTCGAAATATCGCCGCCGTGCTCATGAAGCTGAGGCCAAGGTGGCGAAGCTTGAAGTGGATGCTGCTGCTGAGAGGCGTCGGTGGTCAGAGTCTTGGAAGAAGGCTAATGATGAGACCATGCGACTGAAGGAGACTCTGGCCGAGGCGCAGGAAGAGAGGCGGGTGGTGACCCGCAAGTTTGAAGAGAAGAGTAAGGCGCTCACTGAGAGGACCGCACGGTATGTGGAAATGCGCAAGGAGCTAGAATCCAAGGATGAGGCCCTTGTTGCCGCTACTGAGCGTGTTTCTCTTCTTGAGCAAGAGAAGGTCCGGGTCCTTAACGCTAAGGAAGATTTGGAGCGGGACCTTGACTCCTCTGATCAAGCCCGTGTTGCGGCCGTCAAGGAGTGCCAGGCGGCCCAACACTTACTGGAGGAGGCGGTCACTGCTCAGACCCAGATGCAAAATTCTATCCACTGGCTGATGACGGATGGAATGAATGGGGTAAGTCCTTGCGCCTACTTTGTTATTGATTCTTGTTGCTTGCAAGTAGTTAACTTTGTGTTCTCTCTTCAGGTCTTTAAAAGATTTTGGCAGGAGCCCAAGTTGGGCGATCAGGTTGCCTCCATTGCTGCCGCCGCACAAGCTTTTGGATATGGCGAGGGTTATGCGGATGGTTTCCTGAGTGCCCAAGGTGATGGGCGACTTGAAGACGCCGAGCACTATGGCAAGCCGCTAAAGGAGGAATATGAGGCGGAACTGGCCAAATTTGAAGAGATTGACTTTCCTATCCTCCAAGTCATTGTTGAATGCAATAACAACGCGGATCCCCTTGCTGCCTTGAAATACTTTATCGACAAATCTGATGAGTTGGCGAGGGCTTCTGGCGGGGATCCTTCTGGCGGGGGCTCTTCTGGGACGCATGATGAGTAGGCGCTACACTTGTAATTTTCTTTTTAATCTTGTAAATGTGAAGGGTTTTTAAGTCCCCTTTTTAATGAAATTGTAAGTTTGTTATATTGTGTTTATTCTCGCTCCAACTTTTACTTATTTAACCAAGTCGTCACCCGGTGTGTAAGTGTAAGTTAGGGCGCGCACTGGGCTAGACAGTCCGGCGTTTTGTACATGCATTTTTGCCTTGAAGACTGTAGTGAAGCGCGACTTGTGCCATGGAGTCCGAGTTAGGCGCGTAAGAGCCTTGCCTAGAAGACCATTTGGCCGCGTTTCATGTGGCGCGTCTTCCTCTTGTCCGAACTGTAAGTTCTTGAAGACAAGGGATTGTGCGCGCACATGTGCTAAGCGGGCTGATTGGTCCGACAAGTAAATCTGTCTTGAAGACCATGGCGCGTCGTCCAAGTGTAAGATGTATAAGCCCGACGTGCCTGAGGCGCGTCTTGAAGGCTTATCTTACTACGTTGGCTCGCGGTTTTTGGTCCGACAGGATTTTGCCTAAGTCTTGAAGACCCTGGCGCGGAAAAACAAGTAGAAACACATATATATGAAACTTTTTTATTAATGATATGGCGTGTGTAGCCATGTTATAGTTTTACAAGTAGCAGCGTCTTAACTGTGCGCCGTTCCAAGATCGCGGGATGGGGGTACCATCTAGTCTTTCCAACGCATAGGCGCCTTTGCCTAGCACCTCTTGTATTTTGTATGGCCCTTCCCAAGTCGGAGCTAGTTTTCCTGGCTTCTCGGCGTTAGAGGCTTCGTTGTTGCGGAAGACGTAGTCCCCGATCTTGAACGTGAGCTCTTTGACCCGCTTATTGTAGTACTGCTCTAGTTGAGTTTTATATCTTTCCTCTTTGATTGCCGCGAGATCGCGGCGTTCTTCCAACAGGTCAAGGTTCATGCGGAGCTCTCTGTCATTGTCTGTTGTTTCGGCCATTAGCACTCGTGCGGTAGGATAAGTCATTTCTGCGGGAATCACTGCCTCGGAACCGTACGTTTGGCTGAACGGCGTTTCGCCGTTACTTGTTTTTGTGAGGGTGCGGTAGGCCCATAAAACGTGTGGCAGTTCGTCTACCCACCCTGTCCTCTTGTTTCCAAGCCTTGTCTTGATACCCTCAACGATTGTGCGATTGGCCCTTTCCACTTGACTGTTGCCTTGCGGATGTGCGACGGATGTGAATATTTGTTTTACACCTATTTGAGCCAACCATTCTTGAAGGGATTGGTCTTCGAACTGTGTACCATTGTCGCTGACCAGCTGCATCGGCAACCAAATCGGCAAATAATGAACTCCCAAAGAAATTTCTTGACATGCGCGCCATCGATTTTGGCTAGAGGCTTTGCCTCGACCCACTTAGTAAAGTAGTCGATGGCTACGAGTAAATATCTGACGTTACCCGGGGCTGTTGGGAATGGCCCAACCAAATCGACAGCCCATTTCTGGAACGGCCATGCCGCTGTAACGGGCACCAAGTTGTCTTGGGACGCAAGGTGTTCGGGGCGTGGCGCTGGCAACTGTCGCATTTGCGCAACTCGTTGACCGCGTCCACGTGCATGCCGGGCCAGTAGTACCCTGCGTTCATCAATTTTGCTACTACCATCCTTGGGCCAGCGTGTATCCCGCATATTCCCTCATGTACGTCACTGAGGAGGGAAGCGGTGTCTGCGGAGTCCACGCATCGTAACAGTGGCCCTAGGTAAGATCGGCGGTACAGAGTGCCTTCTATGAGTTGGTAATGTAAAGCCTTGTGTTGGATCTTTCGGGCTTCTGATTTGTCATCAGGTAGGATGCCGGAAGATAAGAAAGCTTTGATCGGGGTCATCCAGGACGCGTTGCCTGTTTGGATGACATGGACTTGTCGCAGCGGGATAGATGGTTTTTCAAGGACTTCAACTCGCACCTCTTTGGCCATGTGTGCGAAGACTGTGGATGCCATTTTACTCAGCGCATCGGCTGGTTTATTCTCACTGCGCCGGATGTGCTCGACGGTGCATGAGTCGAACCGTCGCATGAGTTGCTTGGCTTGCTCCAGATATAAATCCATGGTTTCGTCCTTTGCATCGTATGATCCATTGATCTGTCACGCGACAAGTAGTGAGTCGACGTGTGCCTCAACGTGCCTGGCCCCCATTTTTTCCGCAATGCGGAGGCCTGCCAGCAACGCTTCGTATTCCGCCTCGTTGTTTGTGCTTTTAAAATTGAGGCGAATGGCGTACGTGAACTCGTGTTTATCTGGGCTGATGAGGCGTAATCCTGCGCCGGCGCCGTCGTCATTGGAGGCCCCGTCTGTGAAGAGGGACCATTTTTGCGATGGGTCGTGCGCTGGTGCGGGTGATTCTTCGGCTTTGCATTCTTGGATTTGTCGGCCGGTATCTTTGTAGCGAAGTCCGCGAGTATCTGGCCTTTGATTGCGGGCCGGGGTTTATAATTGATCGTATGTTCTCCTAGCTCGATAGCCCACTTCGCCAGTCGGCCCGACAACTCGGGTTTGGCCAATATGTCGTTTATCCGATAGTCCGTGAGGACGTTTATCGGGTGGCCTTGAAAGTACCTGCGCAGTCTTCGGGATGCATGAATGAGGGCGAGGACCAGCTTTTCCATTATTGTATACCGAGATTTCGCATCTAACAGCGTGCGGCTGATATAGAAAATTGGCGTTTGCACGCCTTTACGATCAACCATTAGGACTGCGCCTATTGCCCGCTCAGTGACAGAGAGATACAGCGTGAGCGGTTCTTTGGGGAGCGGAGCTGTTAGTGTGGGAAGGTTCATTAGGCACTGTTTCATTTGTTGGAATGCTGATTCTGCCTCTGGGGTCCAGCGAAAATTGCTCTTTTTTAGACAATTCTTCAAAGTGTCCACGAATGGGAAAGACTTTGAAGCATAATTGGATAAGAAGCGGTTTAGGGCGACTAGGCGACCCATCAATGTTTGCACCTCCTTGATAGAGGCTGGCGATGGCATCCTTTCGATCGCCTGTACCTTCTCTGGGTTGGCGCGGAAGCCGTCCCTCATTACGATGACGCCCAAAAACTTTCCCTCTTCCATCCCAAACGAGCATTTGCTAGGATTCAACTTCATGCGCACTTTGCGCAATTGATTGAACGTCTGTTGGATATCTCGAAGCATGTCTCCTTCATCCTTGCTCTTGATGACTAAGTCATCAACATACACTTCCAGTCGTACGCCGATTTCATTGACGAAGGCCGTGTCCATGAGACGTTGGTATGTGGCGCCCGCGTTTTTCAGACCAAAAGGCATCTTGGTGTAGCAGAAGATGCCCGCGTCCGTTCGGAATGCGGTCTTGTCTTCATCTTCTTTGGCCATTTGGATTTGGTGGTAACCTTTGTACGCGTCCAAGAAGCATTTGAACCGATATGGGGCGAGTGAATCCACCTTTAGATCGATTTCTGGCAGAGGGTAACAATCTTTGGGACACGCCTTGTTGATATCTTTGTAATCGACGCACATGCGCCAACCTCCATTAGCTTTGGCGACCATGACAGGATTGGCCACCCAGGTTTGATATCTGATAGGGCGAAGGATGCCCGCGTTGAGCAGCTCGGTGACTTGTTCATTCATGGCCTTTGTTTTCTCCGGGCCCATACTGCGTTTCTTCTGTACTATGGGCTCTACGGAGCGGTAGACGTTGAGCCTGTGTTCCGCTATTTCGTGGGGAACACCAACCATGTCTGCTGGTTGCCACGCGAAGACATCCATGTTGCTGATCAGAAGTTGCTTCAAGTGATTGCGTATGGTTTCGGAGATTTCATGGCCAATGATCACCGTTTGCTCCGAAAATTTAGGGTTTAGCGCCCATTTTTCCGGCTCGGTGCGGGCGTTTGTTTTGACCATCTTGGGAGGCTTGGCGGCTTCAGTGGTGTGGCAGTCTTTATTGGCTCTGATGAAGGCAATGCCTGTCTTGGTCGGAAATCCGACCATCGCGTGCGCCGTTGAAGCATTGGCGTTAAAGCGCGCGATGCCCTCCCGACCCAGTAGAATGTCATGATTGGAAGTGGCTGGTAAAACCATAAAGTCGCATATCTCCGTGCGCTCATGGGTGCCATCGGACCATGTGACCGGCAGGGAGAGCATGCCCCGCGGCATGATGGTCTCATGAATGAAACCTGAGATTGGCTCATTGACTGGTACGAGCTTCGCTTTGTCTTCTGCATCCAATTGTTGGAAACATTGCTCATACATGATATCTGTGCTGCTGCCGCCGTCTAAGAACATGTACCGCGTGCGGTAATGTCCGAAAACGGCGGTTATGACTAGTGGGGCGGTGCAGGAAGCGCCGCCTCTGACTTTTGGCATGAGGACATCGGCCTCCTTCCATGAGTCATCGAGTGGTTGCAGACGGGTGCGCTTGCCGTGCTGGGTGTTTTTGCCATGCTTAGTCATGTTGCAGTGATGACGAGGGACGAGTGTGGCGGCATGAGTGTTGAGGTCACGGATTTTCTTTCGCGACCCCTCCCCTTGATTTTCGTCGCCCGCATTACCCTTGCCAGTGCGGTGGACGTTCTTTACCAAATGACCCGGCTGTCCCGACTTCAGCGCGGCCTCGATCTCCATCTTTAGGCTATAACAGTTGTCTGTGAGATGACCGAAGTCATTGTGGTATTCACAGAACTTGCTTCGGTCCACGTTCCTTCGTTTCCCCAAGGGGTTGGCTTCTTTCAGCGTGACTTGCTCTGTTTTCAAGACCTGGGTTGGTGTTTTTGTTAGCGGGGTCCAATCGTGGTTTTTCTTTGAATGTCCACGCTGATCTCGCGATTGCTTGTTATTGATGAGTTGGCGGGCATCGCCCGCGGGGGAGTACTTTCCCTCGTCGGCGGCACCCGAGATGCGGCTCCAGACAGATTTGTTTTTGTGTTTATTATTATTATTATGGTGTTGCGGCTGGAAACCGTGCATCTGGTTGAAAGATTTTTCGGAGGAGGCATATATTTTCGCGGAGTGGATGAGTTCATCCCAGGACTCCGGAATACCGTCTTTGCCCGTGAGGCATTTCATTAGCTCTGGGCTTTGCACGTTATGTATGAATGCCGCCCGGGTAAGCTCCTCCCCGCAGCCTATTTGCAAGGCCTCCTTGTTGAATCGAACTATGAAATCTTCGATGGATTCATGATCGTGTCGACGACATAGCAAAATATGCGCTTTGTCCTTCTTGTGTTTGCGCAAGTGTGAAAAGTGATTTCCAAACTTGTCGGTGAGGTCGTCGAAATCCTTAACGCTCCCAGCGGGGAGGTTGTCGAACCAGACTCTGGCCGCACCGGTTAAAGTCTGTGCAAACAGATGGCACCAGACCTGGACGGGCCAGTCTACCGACATACCTGCGCACTCAAAGTCATGCACATGGTCATCCGGGTCACGCAGGCCATCGTATCTACCGATGCTGCTAGGAAGCTTAGCTTTCCTTGGTATTTTGGCCGTCGCTATGCGAGCGACAAACTTTGATTTTTCGGCGAAAGCTTTTAGTCTAAACGGCCTTACCAAGTCGTCGTCCTTGTCGTTATGACGCGAGCGATGACGGTGTTTCTTTCCGTTGTGGTCAGAGTCGCTGCTAGACGACTCATAGCCATCCGGTTCATCACGTGACTTCGCGCAGCCCCGAACCCTGGCGTCTCCGCCGAGTTCCCCGCTACGACCGTCATCGTGAGTGGCCGGGTCTTTCTTCTTGTACCCCTTTTTGGCTGGGGTATCGTAAGTAAGGATTTTGCCCTTCTTCTTGGCTTGTTGTAAGAGTTTGCGTTGGTATATCGCGGCACTTTTGGCGTTCTGACGAAGGAGCCACTGGTCCGGGTCCTCCTCAGAACCGCCGTCACTGTCATCACCCGAGTCTACGTCACGGATCTCGACGTCCGGTTCGAGACGTGAAGTGGGTTGTTTGACGACAGTGTGTGGTGTGTTTTGGTTTTCCGGGGACTGAGTGTCGACGTCCCCGGTATGGTTAAGGGCAGAAGTGTTAGGGTTGGGTTCAGCCATGGGTGGGTTAAAAGATGAGTTAATAGGGCTGTTCTAACCGTTGGATGGCGCCAATGAAGAAACAATAAGTAACACGATGATTAATACTAATCACCGGGTGGTTTATACTTACGTAACTACAAGCTTAATCCTTTACCCAAACCGTGATGGTTAACCCGTTTGGAGATTTAGTGTATGTGAGTGTGTGAGAACACGAGGTTTAAGTGGTTCGGTCTTTAATGACCTACGTCCACTGTAAGTACACCAGAATGTTATTAAGAATGAGAGATTACAAGGATTGTATGTGGTTATTCTGGTTATTTCTGAATGAATCTACAAGGATTGTATCTAGTCCTATTTATAGGCACCGTAATGGGCTGCATGGAAAGGCCCACAGGTGACACCATTGGCTTGGGCCCAACCGAGGCCCAAGTCCATGGTCCTTCTGAAATTGGCGGGAAAGACTGGTTACTGTTGACGACCTCGTGCTACAGTGTGGTCGTTGTTGTAGCTGGACACGTGGCGAATTTCCGGTGGTGCATAGTGATGCTGTACGTGCTACAGTGGTCAGGTTATCTCCGCCGTCTGATGTGATGTATGACAGTTGGCGAGGTAATGCCTGCTGGTCACTGTTGACGACAGCATGCACAGTGTAGCCGTTCCCCTTTTGTACTATCTGCCACATGTCCTTCTCCTGCTGGTGTGTACACTGACATAGATCTTTATGAATCTTCCTTTTGTCGTTCTTTGTACCTCGTATGAAAAGTGTTAAGGGAAGATTCCGCGCGTGATTGTACGCGCGTATCAGGTAATGTCTGCTGCTTATCATCTGTCTTGACGCGCGAGGTATGTCGATTACTTGTCCTCGCGTTGGTGCGTTGCTCCGCCGTGGTCTGTTGCAGGATTGTTTCATAGGGATAGGGACGCCTTTCGGATTAGGCTCCCTATCCCTTTAGAGAGTAACAAGGAGGAGGAAGGTAGTAGCCGCGGTGGCGGTGAGGATGGAGGAAATGGACATTGTGACACGTTAGTATTTAGTAACGTCTTGACATTTGATTATTTGAATTGTTGTTCACCCAACATGCGATCGTGTTATATAATAGCATTTGTTTGTGTCATGTTCTTTTGTTCAAATTATTTGGGACCTTATTGCTCAATGGTGTGGGATTCCTGATTTGTTTACCTTTGAACTCAAGGATATCTGGTCTGGTGTGTTTGGAGAGATCGGAATGATATCGTTTTCAACCAAGAGAATGTCTAAGTGTCAAAGGTTATAGAAGAAATCAAGGCCATGAGTTATCTCTAGATTAAGAACCGATCGAAGGAATTATTTGTTACATGAGATATGTGGATGAGATTTGATATTTTTCTATAACTAGTTGTATTAAAAGTCGTGCGTTGCGCGAGTGTTAAACGGTTTTAGTATTGTTTTCATTCGCTCAAATCTTGGGCTATATCAACCTTAAAATAGTAAAAACGAACACTTGTAGGCATCACATTAAAACTTTTATAAGAAAACTTGAATTTCAAATTGCACCTCGCCATCAGTTAGCGCATCCCTTAGATGGGCTAGGACCATTGAGTCTAGTCTATCCTCAACACTTCAAGTTGCTTTCTACCATAGGCAAGGTCAGGAAGGTGAAAGTATAAAAGGTGGAAAAATCGAAAGATATTGGATCAAACTCCTTAATAAACTGATATATGCACAATAAAAATATAAAAAAAAAACATATTTCGACAACTGCTTAAAAGAACCAATTAATAATCATTATCATCAAAATTAGTAAACATGGTATTTTGTATAGAGTACTTATTTATAACATATAATAAAACATAAAAAATGTGAGTTTTCAAACCTCACAATCAAATGGTGAGGTTTTTTTGAATGGCCACAGAATTGCCCATAATGTTGCCACCTAAAACCTGGGAAATTTGGACAGCTATGAAGAGCTTTTTACCTTGACAGTACGATCTTACATCAACTGGATACTTGAGCAAGTGAGCATTCATGTCGGACACTTCAGCGGCTGCATACTGGATCCAGCTTGATTAACTCGGTGCCCGTCACACATACTCGAGGCTCTCGGGTACTTCCAAACTGCTTTCAAGTGCTATGAACACGATTAAAAAAAACTTCCATTAGAATTCAAATTCAGTTCAATCCAAATTTCGACTTGCATCCCAACTTGGAAAAATAAAAAAATGTCATTTGTAATAATTTTAACTATTTGTTAACCAAAGGAGTCTAAATGACTAATCTAACAAAGTATAAGGGCTTCCAATACTCTCTCATTCATCTTACAGAAAATAAAATTTTATAACACATCTGAAATAAAATTCCCATCTTAGGTTTCTTGGTTAATCGCCGTGTTTTGAGCTATCAGGTAATATCTTATAAATAATAATAATATCTGTGTGTTTATTATTGATTATCTTTGTGTTTGTTAATTTCCATATGCTTGCTGCAATTTGAAGTTGAAAGTTATAAAACTGATGATCTGATGTAGGGTTTCAGTGATTAATTTGGGCATTTTATTGTCATACTGTAATTCGATTATCGTTTGTTATGAAGTGACTCCTAAACTGTTGCAGTCCCTTCTAAAAACATTCGCCTGAATGAGAAGGCGGATTTTTTGGCTTAGGCAAAAGGGCTTTTAACAGTTTAGTTCCAACACAGTGATCGTTAGTCAAATCACCATTGCATGGTAAATATGGCGCTTGGTATAATGTTAAATGATTGTTAAAAAATGTGTCCGCAACTAATGAAATGTGATATGTTAGCCTACCATATGCAATCAGACCCACTACCAGAAATATGGGGCAACAAATTGCAAAATTGATTTTCACCTGCTAACATCAGACTGGTTTGGCAACTAACATAAATTAAGCTAACCTTGTAAACCGAAAACTAAACTAAAAAGAGGGAAAAAAAATCAAACCAGAACAACGCTCCACAAAATTCACAAACTTGAGCACAACTTCCGGAATCCACATAGTTTGGTGACTGCAAAATTGCACGCCCAGTCATATTGCGAGCCTGATCAACAGCTGAGGTAGCAGACGTTGTAGAGCGCAACATAGAGGCTCGATAAGATGACTGACGACGGGTGGGACATGACGCCTGTGACGAAGATCCAGCTTGCGATGTAGAAAGAGAGTTTTGAACTCTCAAGCGCCTACGCTTAGACTGCACCTCCTGAGAGGGGACATACATATATCTATTAAAAGCAGGGCAAGAAACATATCGGCAACAAAAGACATAAATCCATGTATGAACTACATATTAGCCCGAAAGCCTACCGAAATAGATGAGCAGAAACAAAAGAGGAACTGGCAACGATAGAACGTCAAGTAGTACCTGCAATAAACATGTCAACTACCAACGTTAAAAAAAATAAACCCAGCGGTACACAAATTAACAGGTAAGAAAATATAGGCTAGTTAGCGAAACAGCGTAAGGCGCAGCGAAGGCAAAAGCTAAGAAGACTAAAAAAGAACTGAACACGACAATAGCACATGTTTTACATAGTCCATGTTTTACAACAGCTAAAAAAATATTTATAAAGACAAAGAAGGAGATACGGACATAATTAGAAGCAGAGAGATGTACCCTTCTTTTCTACTCAAAGTAGTTTACATACTAATTAATACTAATTAAAGAGAACGCAAATATGTAAGTCCATAACAGTAAGGAAACCTCAACCAGAAACAAACAGGCAACAGAGATCCAAAAACAGCCGAAAGCGCACTGTTTTAAAACAAAGCAAGGCGGCGAAAAGTATTTATGTAGCGTGCAGGTTAAAGCGAAATGAAAAGTAAAGCCAAAAAAAAAGTTGTAGAAATTGTTTTCAAGATTGTTGCTGCAACAATATGTATAAACAACAACCTAAGAGGTAAGTCACATATCAACTATAAGGCAAGTTGACATATGCATTCCTACAAGGCTACGAAGGGAATAACAATACAGTTAATTGTTTTTAATGAATCTTTCCATTCTAAAAAAGTATTTGCGAAAAGTTATTAAAAAATGATTGCATTACCTGTGTGTGGTGACGCTTTCAATTCGTACAATTCCGTTTCAGCCTTCCTGTTGTCCTCCTTCAGCTACATAAAAATAAGGATTAAGGGGTACATCATATCCGATAGACATAAGGATAAATAACTTAAGACGTAAGAATATGAAATAACAAAAGGGAAAAAATAGAGCTGGCTACTACATTATGGATTAAATGCGAAACTGAAGAACTACAAATTATTTGACCACTCATGTCAACCACTATGCACAAAAGCCTACTTCCATTATTAATTCGCTTCACTCCTGTTGTTCACTTACATAGTTTTTTTTTTAATACACTACCCATGTGTTTTATGTTTTCCTTCAGAAAGTTAGGTTCTTTTATTGAAAAAAAAATGATAACCTTTATCAGCTATTCTCATCATCTTTGTTAGATAATCAAGTCAATTAATTGTAATTCTCATCAATTAATCATTTGGTCATTAATAACCAAATCCACAAAACCTATATGAGGAAACAATATTGTGAACACAAAATCAAAGTATCTGAACAAAAAAAGAAGAATGGTGAACTTAAGGAAAAAGAAACAAAGAATCAAAGAGAAACATATCAAGATTAAAAGAACCAGCGGATACACTTAATCAATGAAAGATTGAAATACCTCAGCAATCTAGCGATTCTGACAATGGGGAAGTGAAGACCAGCCTTCGAAGATCTTGAGGCAGCCTTCGGCTATCCTCTACCGCCTTTCTTCACCCTCGCATTAGTAGATTTTGACGTCGATTGAGACTTTTGATTGCTAAACCTTAAGTCCAATTAGACATAGACGAGATATGGTCAGTGGTCTCATCTTCATCAAAATCATTCCACGTATACCATATACACATAAAATATTAAAATTAGCCATATCCACATAACCAAAAATTGTTCTCTACAACAATCGAGCTTCAAACCTGGTTAGGATCGAGTTCTGAGAACCACCGGTGTTGCCTCCTCTTTCTCTCTATTTGTTCTTTGAATCATACATCATCGCTTGTGAGGTTTCTTGGTTTTAGGTTTTGCATACACGTGTACAGGGAAATAAAAATGTTGTCGGCGACACAGGCCAAAACATGAACACGTGTGCAAGAGAAAAGAAAAAAAAAAGAGGTAACAATACCGATCCCCGGATTCGAACACGGATATCATCAATCATCATCATCAACTATTGTAAAGGCACGCACCAACCACTAAGCTACAATGACTAATCAATTGTAAAAACTAACAATATAATATATAACATAACAAAGAGAATAAAAAAAATAATAAAATCACTGTTTAAATCCTAAGGGTTATTAATATAGTATAATTGGTATGTTGGTTTGGTTGGTCTTTATTGTCCTGTTTTATTTTTTGTTTTCTTTGGTGGCTATAATTTTTTTGCCTAGCTTCTCACTTGGCTTTTAATGTGGTTGATTTCTGTTGGCCTTTAGTAGCAAGTTGAACATAAAGGCTGTTTCACCCTCTATAGTCTATACTCTATAGCTAACAATGGTCAAAGTTGACTTTAAATATAACTGGTCAGTTGCTTGAGTGCGTCCTAGTTGTTTGTTGATAACACTATATTTTATTAAGTTAGATAACACAATTAGTTGTCGTCTTTTCCCGAGAAGGATCATTCATCACAGTTCAGACTCCAACAAACTTAGGGGATGTTTGGTAAACCTCTTAATGATGCTCTTAACCATTCAGCGCTGAATGATTCAGTATTCAGCGCGTTTGTTTCAACTTCTGAATTGAATGGTTAAGTCTGAATAATTAAGATTTGAGATGTTGCTGAACCATTAAGCACTGAACCATTAAGCACTGAATTATGCAGAACCTTAATGAGACTCTCCTACCAATGTGGGACAAGAATACTAACCATTAAGAGGTCAAACTTAATGATTCAGCACTTAACCATTCAGACCTCTTAATGATTCAGCACTTAATCAACCAAACAGCCCCTTATTTTTTTTAGGCCAAACAACTTTTATTAGTATCGAAACGTGCACTAACAAAAAGCTAGAGACATTATACACTAAAATTGTCTACAATCGTAACACCAAAGCCAAAAACACCACTTAACACCCAGGGACACCCAACAAGAATATAACATCTAGCCTATCTTACAAGGAGTACACCATAGATGGGTCGTATTTGCCTATCATAAGTTATAAATCTAAAGGAGACACATTACATCGAGTTCTCTTAATTAGCATCATAGCATAATTTCAACAATCAATTATCTTTATATGATTTTGCAAGTTTTATAACTAATGTTAAAACATCACATCATTTATATTTTCTTTTTTATAATAGGTGTTGCTACTATTTAGTCAAAACTTTGTTAGTTTTTATAGATAGTTCATCTTTTTCAAATCCAACAATTCAATTGGTTTGGTAATATTTTACTTAATCATCTTCTTCCCACTTTTCTCTATTTTTAGAGTAAACATCAAATACAAATAGGCTTTAATCTAATAACAAAGAGAAGTGAAGGGGGATTTTTTTTTTGAAATTTTTTTTCTATCGGCTTAAACATGCTTTCTAGATGAATAATATAAAAAAAATTAAAAATTTTTTTAGCGTATTTACGTCATTAGAGTAATTATAGTAGTTTACACTATAGTAATTACATAATTACTCTGCACCAATTTTTTTTTTTTTTTTAAGATTTCAGTACTAAAGTACATGTTTAACAATATGGAAAAAAAATTCATTTTTTTTTTAAAAAACAAATACCCTCTTTCACTTCTCACTTTAAGAGTTATTTGTGGGATAAGAACCATTTGTACAAGAACCTTCCTCAATATTTTTATATGGATCGATAACCTTCGAATGATGCTACGACAATAGTTTATGTCAATCTTTGTTCATCCCTTTTTATAGAGTAATACATTATACACTGCTTGCAAGTTTAAAGGTTCAGTTATGTGATATAACCAAGATAGTAATGCAATTGTTTATGAGAGTTGTGCTGATTGTAATCTATCATTTTAGAGGTTAATTTCAAAGAATTGTAGATGCTAACTATAAAAAAATACATTTGCTGATAATAAAAATTTATGCGCGCGCTGATGTATAAAAAGTATGTGATGATATATAGCACCATGAAACACAAGAACCAGGTTCATTTTGGTACGTAACAAGAAATTAGTAACAACGAAGGTGATCATTTGTGTTTATAAACAAATAAACCATAATAAATTAATAATCCACACCCTAAACATCCTATATGTGGGTGATGTTTAGGGTTACAAGTGGAACATGCAACTCTTTTGAATTCGATAATGGTGTACCGTTTTGATTGCGAGATTAAACCCCCAATTTTTCTTCCTTGTTGAGCTAATCTTGTTTATTCAAATGAAAAAACCTATAATTCAATCGAATGATACAACTAATTTCATCAAAGAATGTATCTCTCATTTTTTGAAAATGTTTCTTCTTGATGGCGAGATTTTAGAGGAAGTTGACGGTAGTGCTTATACTAAATTCGCAAAATACCATTAGTGCCCTTAATACTATTTAGTTTTTATATGTAATTCTAAATTGATAACTTATCAATACCAACTCTAGATCTAACGAATGGACGTCTCATATCTGTTTTCATAGTTTTTAGATTCAACACTATTTGTACCGAATCCCAACTCTAAACTCCAATATTCTTGAATGTCAACGATTCAGCTCACCTACCACATGAATTATTGGTCGCACTTTGGAAATAAAGTTCTAAAAATATGTAGCAGCCAACAGGGGTGGAATTTTACAATTTGTACCGGCCCCACTGATTTTTAGCGCAGTGGTGGAATCTTACGATTTGTACCGGCCCCATCGATTTTCAACACTATTTGTACCAGCCTCACCGATTTTTAGCGCAGTGGTGGAATTTTACGATTATCGTAGGTTAACTGAGTCCGGCTCCCACCGATTTAATCTTCCGGCCACTACCGATCGAAAAAATTGAGTCCGACCTTTACCGATTTGAGAACCAAGCTTTGCCACTGGTAGCCAATTCATTACGTTCTGATTTCAAATGAATATTTCATCACGATCGAGATTTTTGCAACAATAAAAATGGGTACACAATGATTTACATGTAGACACCTAATGAGTTTCCAATGCCTAATTCAGATACACAATCTGCCAAATTCAACAAAAGCGTTTTTTAATTCAATATAAGTACAAGTACTGGATTAATAAACCATTTATGCATTCAGTTTAGGTTATGTTAGTTATATACATGGAACAAGATATTTGAGACTAAAAAATTTAAAGACTACACTGTTGATTATATTAATGATAACATAAAGGTATAAACATAAGATTTAATCAAGTGTACCTGATTTGCATAACCGTTCAGGAACTTCAGTAATGGAAGACACCATCATCTTGATCGGGTTCCCTTTAGGGTATGCAGTTCTGATGGTTTATGTGTTCTTGAGTTATGAACACATTGAGAGAGAGAGAGAGAGAGAGAGAGATAGGGGATGGCTAATGGTGTTATGAATGTGTCAACCCTAATCTCATAATATCTCTTCATATTTATACATACTCAGGGGACACCCTAATAAGGCCCATCTAATGATAGTCCGCCCATCAAAGACATATCTGTTATTGGGCTTAGGATAATATTAATAATTGATCATCATTATATAAATGATTATAATGGCTATCAATAAATATACAAACGTTACGTATATTTATTCCAACATTCTCCCACTTAGCCGAGTAATCATTTATTATGAGTATTACGTAAGTCTGCAGTGATTAATACTCATTTTAGTTCTAAACCCAAAATGTAGCAGAGAAATACAGCCGTTAAGTCTTTATTCGACTTAGGACCCCCATTAATCATACTACACCCAAATTTAAAACTTAACATTAGGATCAATTAACGTTATGCCCTTAGTTGATTTGTTATATTATTGTCTTTATGCCATTATGCTAGCTTAGCATACTAATAGACAAACAAATCATAATGAGGAAAATTAATCATTAGTCATTAGTCATAAGTCATTCATAGTACGATATGCAGTTGTACATGGTCATTAGTAATACCCTTTTCTCTTAGTTGGCCCGTTAGTGAGACTTATGGGTGATAGACCTTTAGTTATTGGATCCATAAGCATATCATGAATGCATTCGATACAAAATTCTGATTTCCTCTATTTGTTCTTAATCATAAGCGAACAATAATTTCGTATCGAACTCTAATGCAGCTCCTCTCAAACTGTTACTGTTTGAGAAATTATGGTAGCTGACTTTATCACAGTAAGTCTTCAACATAATATTTAAATGGAGTTAATAAGTTATGAGTCAACTAATAAATTTAGCAACAACATTTAATGACCATTCTGTTGTGATCAGCAACACATTATGTCATGATAACTTAGGTTGTTGTTAACAGTTCCTTATGACTCCTCCATAAGATAGTTACGTCTGTTGACCTTATGATATACCCCGAAATTAACACCTGATTTCCTTTGAATATAACAAAGTTAGAATAAGAGTAGTCAATCACTTTAGGTTCTCACTTCTTCTTTAGATTATAGTCTCTTGTTTCTTAAAGATATTGTAATGTTCCATTAGATGCTTTTCATCAATCTAGACAAGTCTAGTATCAAGCAATACGAACAATATCATAAACAAGCATACACTTAAATTTACATCAGTCTTCTAATTAATGAAGCATAAGGTGATAATCTCAAATTATCCTATTATCCTCTAAAAGAGAGCAATGTTGTATGTTACCTACTTAAGGACCCACTTAGAGTAAAACTTATGGGATAAAACTAATATCCCGTTGGGTCTATCTCGGTATATTTTGATTCCTATCACGTAAGAGGAATCCCCGATATTCATCATGTCAAAAGTATGCATGAATAATGCTTTGACTTAGGTAACATATACTTGTTAGGAGAAACATCATCTATGTAAGGACAAGTTTTCATTAGTTGCTCCCACTCATCTTGAGGTAGGTTCTTTAATCCACTTAGTTCTTGATGAAGAGAATTTCGTTATGATTCCAACACATTTTATGCTTGCATCAACCCATACATGGATCTTATTGACTTACAGACTAAGTGTTCTTAACCTTCAGTTTAGAACTTTCAGGTTGCTTAATGAACATGTAGGTCATTGTTATGGAAAGTTTTCTTAATGTCCATCTAATGTGGCTCTTAGTTATTATGAGCTACTAGGACGGTAATGATCCTCAAAGAAATCTTTTGTAATACAGATAAGAAGTTTCTTTGATAATCTAATCCCTCATTGAGTATAATCTTTTACAATCAGTCTTATCTTACAACGTTCCCATTCGGATCTGGTTCAATTATGAATACCTTTAGGTTATTCAACCAAATCCTAAACATTATTCTAATTTATGGAATTAAATTTTGCTAATAATAGCTTTATTCCATTTAGAATATTGATTGATACTAATGATTTAATTAGAAGAGGTAGAATCGGTAAACTTTCCAAACATCCATTTTTGTGTTAGTCAGGCAGGTTACATAATCATCAAATTTAATGGGCTTTTAGACCCAGATGACCTCCTGAGTTGAACATTGGGTTTATTATGATACAAACTTAACTTTAGTTAGGTGTTTTATTTTCAGGTATATAAGGAGCAACATTAGTTTCTAAGTGTGTAAGAGTTGGTGCAGTAAGGTGTACAAGAGGAATAATAGACTCATTAAATTCGGAGTTAAACTTAATGAGTCTCGAATTTTAATGAGTCTCTCCCCCGCATCTTGTACTTCCGAAAAGTCATAATAAGGACTTTACTGCTCCCACTTACCTTAGAGATCTTAATGAATTCAGCATGCTTAAGATCTAACATTTGGAAGATCCATAGATTTTAATAGAGAAAACAACCTAATGATGTTTATTGTCGTTTCTCTTAATGAGGATTACTTTAGTAAGAAATCTAAGTTCGCCCATATTTAGGCATCCACAAAACTTTGTTAGGAGTACGTTAAATGCTAAGGAGACAAGTTGTGATAGAGCGTTGTCCAGTGCAAGAGGCGTAATTTGAGGATAGATCAAATTGTCGTTCCCCCCACCTCTGTAACTTTTGCAAGTCATAAGTAGGACATCTAATGCTCCCACTAATCTTTTAGGTCTCTTAGTATCTCCACATAATAAGTTTCAACGATGCGTGTGAACGAGAATATTTCATATATTTTATACTTGATTTCCCTTATCGTCCAGATTTCATAAGAAATTTTAAGAACATACTTGGAGGGAATTTTATTAAGTATATATGAATTGATTTCTTTGATATTTTGGTTTGTAGGAAACGAAATAGATACAATTAGATATTTATCTAAGCTCCACTGATGTCAATTAGTTATGACTTATGATGGAAACCCATTTATTCCTTTCGCCATTTAATGTTTAGGGCGTTTAACACATGCTTTAAAGTCACTGAGAATGAGATTTGATAGCCAAGCATCCTTTAGTGACCTGGTTATGATTTCTCATGAAATTTTGGTCTTAGTGGATGAATTGCATGGGTCTCATTTTCCTTTGTTAAATTCTCATTTTCATGATAACAAAGTTGTGAAAACATTATTGGATCATCTAGTTTTATTCATAAGGTTTCTATTCAGATAATGACAACAAACAATATGAGAGTTTAACTTAATAGTGGCTTTGGGTTGGTCATTAAAACCTTGTAACTGTCAAAAAATTGTAGCTTTTAGTATTGATACTAAATTCTGAGTAATCTCAAGAATATCGTAAGGTATCATAAAGCTTCAACACTAAGATCAGTTATTAATGGTTAATAGACCCTTAATTTTGCCACTAACTCTCATCTTAAGTATTTGTTGAATTCTGGTAAGGAAACGTATAAAACTAGACTCAACCATCATGTGTTAATTGGAATTCATTAGCATTTGTGGAGTTAAATATCCTTAATTAGGCACTACATATCTTAGCCAGTTGTTCTCTCTACTTATGGGTAATCTCATTGCTTATGCCTATTCTTAATGGCACAGTTTTGATTAGTAAGACTTTCCCTTTAGAGAAACTTATAGCTGAAAGTAGTACTTGTATTTTGTTTCCAGACCTTATAATTATCCTCTCTATGGTAATTATTCTTCCTCTTTTAGGTTTAATGGTAGTAAGGTGAATAACATCAACTTTTCTAGTTTAATGCGTTCTTTTTCCTGTACGTAATTCGCTATCAACCCACTCATTTTACTTTGATATTTCTGAGTGTTATTAGTTGATTCATAATGCATCTAATCGTACTGATGGAAAAGTTATTATGCACTAGAAATTTATTGATTTTCATGTATAACCCCTTAGCTTTATGGGTCATGTTAATCAATGTTAAGATGTATTCACAGATCCCATTTAACCATAGAGTTAGACTTATTTATTTCATGCTTCTTAGGAATTCATTATATTCTTTCATTTCCAAAGATAATACCTTAGTCTTAGGAATTTCAGAATCTTTAATAGCTCACCTAATAGGAATCAGTAAAAGCGTTCTTGATTACCATAAGAGACATTTTTATTCCACTTATTATGCTCATACGTTATTCTGTAATACATTATCAGATAGAGCGTAGGAATATCATGTCTTAAGAGGTTACTTAATAAGAACAAAATTTAAGCAAACTCTTCTTAGTTTTGATAATAAGAGTGGATTATTTAGTTGAGATAGTGAGATTAGTTTCGAGTTACGGGTATTGATGTAAGGCAGACTTAAATTATGATCATTATATTAATGAAGGATCATTAAATGTGAGGATCAATTTTGATATGAAGATGTGATAATACAATAACACCAACATAAGCTACTTAAATAACATGCTCTAGCTTTGGCTATACGCTATTTATTTAAGTATTGAATTGCTGACAGTGAATGTAACCCATCACCTTTGGGCAGAAGTGAGACATTCAAAGTCCTAATGCAATACGCTCAGTTCACCAACATAATCTGTTACACATCACCTTTGGGCAGAAGTGAAACCTTATGGCACTTATGTGAACGAGCTACAATGCTTAACGAGATCTTTATAACGAACTAATGTGACACATCACCTTTAGGCAGAGTGACACCTCAAAATGTTATTGCAAGTTAAGCAAGGTTTTATACTGTTCTGAATAAACTTGATACATTAGGTTTTATCAAAACTGTAAATTTAATTAGAGATCCCGAAAAAATAATGGGTTCTCAGTAATCTTATGAGTTCCCGAAAAAGAAGAGTTCTCGAATTAGCTTATGAGTTCTCGAAATAATGGGTTCTCAAAGAATTGAGTTCTCAAAAAAAATTATTTGAGTTCTCAAATAGCATAAGGGGTTCTCGGAAAAATAATGAGTTCCCGGAAAACTTATGAGATCTCGAATAACATAAGGGGTTCTCGAAATTATGAGTTCTCGAAGACCTAATGAGTTCTCGAAAAATGATGAGTTCCCGGAAGACTTATGAGATCTCGAATAAATCATGAGTACTCGAAGAGTTAATGAGTTCTCAGATATCATAATGAGTTCTCGAATGTCATGATGAGTTCTCGAATGTCAGAATTAGTTCTCGATTTACTGATGAGTTCTCGAATATTATGAGTACTCGAATATCTTATGTTTTCGGATAACTTTAACGGTTCTCGGATTCTTTAATAGTTCTCGAAAAAAATATTGGTTCTCGAATACATGATAGTTCTCGATAAATAAGATGGGTTCTTGGAAACATTATGGGTTCTCGAAGATGAAGACCTTGACCGAGAACTCCTGTCCGTGAACCTGATCGAAAGCTTTAAAACCGAGAACTTATACACCGAAGACCATTATAAAAAAACTTAACTAATAATCCGAGAACTAAATTCGTTAACTTTAAAACCGAAAACTTATTATTCAAGAACTAATACTAAATAAATATGGTTAGAAATTTTAGGGATTTACATAATATCAATTTTCAATTTTAAATGATGACTATCTCCAAATATATCGTAAGATTTTGAAATCTTTTGTAACAACCCGACCCGGAGGGGTCGGGTCGAAACGACAGATTGATAACAGACTTGCACAACGGAAGCAACGATAGACTAATATTTTTGTACAACTATTTAGTTCCAAAAATTATAAATACAAGATATAAAATAAACTAATATCTATTGCAGGGACGAGACGCGGCGGTCGTCGAAGCAGCTGATGAGATGTGGTCTACTAGTCAATCCGATCTCTACACGTATATAACTGTAGAAGCTCTAATCCGCAATGCTTATATCTTGAATCTTCTAACATAACAGTCTCTAATCCACATAAGCAAGCATATACCTCGTCTTCATGATTATCCAATCGCAGTACCTGAACACATGCTTAAAAGAGTTTGGGTCAGCAAATATGCTGGTGAGTCCGTGTAAATAGTTAAGTAAATCCAAAATAGTTTTGTCATCTCAAAACAAGTTCACAAGTTTCCACAACACAACACATGGTGATGTACAAGCGACACCTCAAACCTTAACACATAATCCATATACTGCCATTATGGATTCCCCTGGCAAAATATATGTCACAACGGCCCTGTAGACCTCAGTGGAGGGTTTTCCGGGCTTCCGGATCCACTGTGTGTGGGGGTTTCCCCAAGTAGTACTACCCACATATTAAGTGGCCCAACCCCTGGGTTAATGAGTGTCAGTGTCTGGTATCCGGCAGCAAGTATCTTGTCACATCAATAAGTCAAATCACACACACAAGCACATGTTCACCCCAAAACATTTATAAAACACAAAAAAGGGGGAATGGTACACGGAACTCACCTTAGTAGCGTTTCATATCATGCGAATCACATGGTCGTTCGATATTCCAAGTCGAGAGTCCGCTTATCAAGTCACTTGCAAGGTCCTACTAACATTGCAAACATAAGTGCGTGTAATCGAATGCCGTGATTACACGTGTGGACGAGCTAGGACCCTTAGTTATTGTTACCCGATTGTAATCGTCCAAGATTTATAGTTAGTTTTTAAAGGTCACATATTCGCCTTATAGTAATGGGCTATCTAAGTCTCATGTGATTAATCACATCCAGGAGTCCGGGTTTATATATGTAGATGTCTATTCATTTGTCTCGCCTATTATCCGTGATCTCAACCGTACAAGTGACCAAGTTATACATTGTATTTCTTTTCTAGTGCATAGGTTATGTTATTCCTTACGTCCAAATAATGCGTCTCAAGTCTAATGTATTATTCGTCCTTCGTCATATTTGTTATTAGGTCGTCTACGACACTATTCTATCCAAGTCCATCGTCTCTTGATATTTAAATAGTTATAATACTAGTCTAATGTCAGATGTTCATGGTAATACATGCATACATGCATATATGCATATATCTAATCCATTTTGTTAATTAGCCAATGATATACATATATTTTCTTAAGGTTCGACTTCCTAATTAAAAATTCAGAGGTCCATGTTCTAATCATATAGCTTAATTATCATGTCTTATTTATATCATTAATATATATGTAGTGGGTCTATTTGCATGTTTATGTCAAGTTCTCAGTCCGTTATACAATCCTATATCTCATCTATTATCACTATCACCAAGCTATCAATATACAATCAACGGCTTATCATATGTGCGTTTGCCTTACTAGTTCGTTCATTATGTATAGATCCTTAATTTAGTTTTATAAAGTCGGGTCGGTGCATCGTGCTCGTTTAGTCCCACACGTGCTCACACGCTAATTATAAGTATATAAAATACAAAATAATAAATACTTCCAGCTTGCTCCTCCCTGGTATGTGTTGATTATTTGACCGGTCGATATCCGACCTCCAACATCATCCATCACCGCTATTATTAACCGTCCAGTATCGAGACCACCATATTCATCGCTTAATACCCTCCTCCCTTTGTTACAGATCTGACCTCATCATCTTTAACCAATCATCATCTGAGCACCACCGGACCACCATCATCTCCCATAGCCTACAAACCATCGCCATCATCAATAACTACCACTATCTATCCCAATCAAACTTCCTCCATAATAATCACTAATCCTATATCAAGAATCAAGGACCTTTGGTTTCATACCTGATAGTTCAAAACTCTTAATCGGAACCTTAGTTGAAACCTGGACCTCCGCCGCCTGTCACCACCACCGCTACTGCCACCGTCGCATTCCTCCCTCTCCGTCTGTCTCTCTCTATCTTACGGTTTCTTTCTCTCTGTCTCTTCCTTATCCTTCACTAGAATATAGATGTGGGTGTGTGATAGATGCCGGGTAAGGGTGGAGCCGCCATGGCTCCGCCGTGGCTCCGCCACTAGGCGGTGGTGAGTCTCCAGCTCTTTCTCTCTATTAACTGATGATAATATGTATGTGTGTGTGAATGTTATGAACTAAAGAGATGTGTTTTTATAAGATACTAGGTTTTTTACTCATCCGCGCGTTGCGGCGGCGCCGTGAGTTACATGATAAAGTATAAATTACAATAAACCCGACTCATTTCCGAACTAAACATACGTCAAAACATAGAGCAATCTGAATTCATATCATTGAATGGAAATGTATTGTATTTATAAGTAAATAAACAGTAGCGTCAATGTCGAACATGAATTAGTTTTTACAAATAGTATAGCATGTTAGCCATAAATAACTAACTAATCATCATCATCATCATCATCATCATCATCATCATACTCAGTTAATCCCACCAATAGCAAAAGCTAAGGTAGGGTCTGAGAAGGGTAAGATGTAGACAGTCTTACCTCTACCTCGTAGGAATAAAGAGGTTGTTTCCAATGAGACCCCAAAACAATAAAAAAACACAAACCATTATAATTTAAATAGACTTGGTTTACATCGTGTAAAATAAAATGATGGTGAATGTCCTTTTCTTTTCTAAATGATTTATCATTTGGAGTGCAAGTAATAAAAAAAGTTGATTTGGTTCTTGTATTTTCATAGTGTTTGTTTGTGACACTTCTGCAGGTAATATCGAGAAGCTTGATTTAAGTTAAATGGATTATGAACATCACAAATTATTGGGCAAACTGGTTGCACAAAAGACAACTTTTTTTAAAGTTTCACATCTTAAAGCATCTTTTTCTCCCTTTTTTATCTCCCTCTTCATCTGCACTCCTTAACCCACCACCTCCACTGCCACCATACCACCACCACTCACCCACATGCTCTCTCTCTCTCTCTCTCTCATAACTTGTTCTTCTTCAACCTAAAAACTCAAATTGTTACCAGATCCGTCACTCTGGCACTCCCTTTCTTCATCGATTAGCCAAAGCACAAACATCCCAACCACACGATGACCACCACCATCCGGTGACAGCCACCACCACGCAATAGATGTCACCGCCATAACAACCGACAAGGATCGTCGACCGAACTGAAAAAAAAAAAACAGTTGACTCAGATCTAATGATTATCACAGTCATCACAAAACACCACTACCCAATGAACATACACAATTTGTTGAAAAGGTTCAGAGAACAAAGAAGATAGAGATGTATAGACAGAGAGAAAGAAATCCACAGGAGAGAGAAAAGGAAATTGTAATATACATACTAACATAAGCAATGGTAAATTCGTAATTCTGATTAGGTTAGTATGGTAATTTCATGACACTGATAAGGGCAGTATGGTAAATGTGACGGGTGTCACCGACCATGGTTTTTAAGTATATATATAATGTAGGTGTGTCGTGATAAACAAGCCAACAAGGGATGGGGGACAAGTGTCCCAAAGTGGTGAGTAATCACCACTTTAATAATTAAATAATATCGCGTATAAGATCGGACCCGTAAACCTCACTTGTGTATAATAACTCGTGTATAATAATGTTTATTCGTTATACTATCTTTAGTCGCGAATAATTCTGGGCCTCGAACCAGGGTGTTACATCTTTGACTTAATCATAATTGATTTCGAAAATTTCTTGGAGATAAAGTTACGTCCTAAAGTATTGGAAACATAATTTCAATCGAATTTTAAACCAAAATCATAATAATTTTCGGTTTTCTTATGATGTTCTTCAAGAACATCAACCGAAAAATAAATTTAACCCAAATTCAAAAGCATAAAATAATAATATGGGTTAGAACATGAGAATTAAAAAAATATGCACATTCCTTTTGACAAAAACATAATATCAAAGTTATGTGCATTCCATATATCTCGAAGTCTTCAAACCAAGATACACATCACCATAACAATTTACTAGTTTAGGTTTTATTCAACCGCCATTACGGAAATTATTAATTTAATCGATTTAGCACATCGAAAATATTTCATCATTAGTTATTATTAATTTTTTTATTTAATTGTCGGATCATGACAAAAAAAACATAGTAAAATTAATATGTATCATATTCTAATTTTTTTTTTTTTTTTTTGATATGCGAATGATGCATGACTGATATTTTACCAAAGAATAATATCGTGCACTATGAACGAATTGATATAATCAACATTGCTCTGATACCACATGTTGATTATATTAATGATAACATAAAGGTATAAACATAAGATTTAATCAAGTGTACCTGATTTGCATAACCGTTCAGGAACTTCAGTAATGGAAGACACCATCATCTTGATCGGGTTCCCTTTAGGGTATGCAGTTCTGATGGTTTATGTGTTCTTGAGTTATGAACACATTGAGGGAGAGAGAGAGAGAGAGAGAGAGAGAGAGAGAGATAGGGGATGGCTAATGGTGTTATAAATGTGTCAACCCTAATCTCATAATATCTCTTCATATTTATACATACCCAGGGGACACCCTAATAAGGCCCATCTAATGATAGTCCGCCCATTAAAGACATATCTGTTATTGGGCTTAGGATAATATTAATAATTGATCATCATTATATAAATGATTATAATGGCTATCAATAAATATACAAACGTTACGTATATTTATTCCAACATACACAAATTATGTGAAAAAAATTGAGTGTGGTTTAATTGATTGGTCGCTAGAAGATGATGATGTTGATGAAAGGGAAATGGCTAGGGATATTGTAATACTTTATTTTAGAAATTCAAAAGGGTTAGAATTCAAGAGGTTTATAAAAAATTTTGGAAGCGCGGTCGATGTTGAAAATCGTAAGGTTTATGAGCTAAAATTGGACATGTCTTGATTTTGGATGATCAAAGAATGGAAATTACAAAAGATGAGTTTAGTTCTTTGGTTTTAGATGATGAAAACCTAAGAAAATGAGATTGGGTTTAAAAACATATGTAGTTGGGTCGAAAAAAACATTTCTTTGCAAACAGCTTGTATGTATAATATTACTAAAAAATGTATATTTTAAATATAATGATATACGAAAGCAGTTAATACTTTATAATATTTCTTTCCTATTTTACTCCTTTGATTTTAACTTAATACAACTTAAATAAACCTGGTAAATAGATTGATAATGTTGTTGACAGATACTAAAGGCCATAAGTGATAAGATATCACAAAAGACACTCACTATCATCTAGTTTGTATCGTGTTAACGTCTCAACAAGTACTTTAATGGCGGATAAGTGAAAGGACCGTCAAGAAACATATCATAAAGTACTTTATGCATAGCTTCAGTAAGGTGAAGTCCATCCCAACTGACATATGTAGAAGGGTCTTGACACGAGCTCGCGAATTGGGACCCGCAAATGGCCGCCAAGTTGAAGTTGTAGGGTCCACCACCAGCCCCACAACATACTTTGTAAAGCTCTTGGAACCCAAGGCTTGGTCCATTTTTTATTACGGAACGATAAGCATTCCAATAATCAACATATACGATGATGGCTTTCGGGTATCTTCTTCTTAGGTTTTGAATGTTGGTTTGGAGAATTGCGTTATGCATGTATCTTTGGTTGTTGACTGAGGCAACGCAACCCAAGTCATCACGATCGGATTGAGGTGAAAGGAACAAGGATATGCCTAAGCAACCACTGGCAGGAAGACCTTCTACTACTATATATTTTGCACCTTTGTTGAGTACTGCCTATTAAAGCAACAAATATACATGGTCAATCTCTACATATTTTATAGCAGTTAAACATTGAGTATTGCCTTTTACGGTATATATTTTTCAATAAACAGTGTCACAACTTACTTATATACACAATTTGCTCATGCATAAACAGGTTAATTTCCATATGTAATTATTTTTTAAATTCTTATTAAGACACATGCATGTGCAACTACAACTTATATATATATATATATATATATATATATATATATATATATATATATATATATATATATATATATATAGGGTAGAGTTCGTGTAAAAAGTCCATTTTTCCTAAGAAGTGTAAGAAGTCTATGTACACATCGTGTTTAAAATTTTAGGATAAATGTTTTATACTCTTTTAGTACTATTATATAGAAAAGCAACAAAAGTAACAATTTAAAACACAATCAAGTGGACATTAAATTGTAAAGCACACTGATTATCTTTAGAACACGCTGATTATATTTCTTATCATAGTGTTTTAGATTTAATACTTATAATACATTCGATTGTGTTTTAAATTGTTAATTTTATTGTTTTTCTATATAACACAATACCAAAAGAATTTAAAACATTTCTCCTAAAATTTAAAACACAGTGCCTACATAGACTTCTTACACTTCTTAGGAAAAATAGACTTTTTAGCCAACTCCTTACCTATATATATATATATATATATATATATATATATATATATATATATATATATATATATATATATATATTATGTTTTATAAATAACAAGTAGGTTATTATCGCATGTTACGCCGATTCAGTTTTAAATACAATTTATATTAAAATACAGATAAAATTAAGCGCGTCACGACGAGATAATAGAAATTTTATTTGCAAAAAAATATGTTATACCAATTGAAACCAAAAAAAATAATACCGGCCCTGGTTCTTATACTACGGATACCGTCTATACCAATTCTATTCGCTTCGCTACCGGTACGGTAACGACATTCAGTTAGTTTACACACAAAAAATACATTATTCTGAATCTGAACACAACTCGGCTCGTTATGGTATCGCAATCGCTTTGGTAAATGATACAAAACAAGTATATTTACAATGGTATCATTACACAAAACTTCTTTGGTGCAACCCAAAATTTAGATTCATGTAACATAAAAAATAAAGTTGTGAAACCCAATAAATAAAATCTTGTTTTCATCGGTTTAAAGCCAAACAAAATGAATAAAGGTACCGGTTCGATAAGGCTTTGGTATGGATTCAGGGTGGTGATGTGGACAACTCCCCCAATGGGAAACCCCCCCTCCCCCCTTCAAAATCGGTGAGTTAGGTGTTGTTTGTTTTTTCTGCAGGAAAAGGTCTGCAGTCTGCGGACCACATCTGAAAACATCTACAGGAGAAGAGGTGGACCAAAGGTCTCCAGTCTGCAACAAGAAGACTGTTTGTTTGTTAATGTCTGCAGGCTGCTGAAATTTAAATAAACTAATTTTTTACAGCAATCTGGTGGTGGGTGGTGGTGGTTGTGGTGGACGGTGGTGGTGGTGGACCGTGGTGGTGGTGGACGGTAGTGGTGGATGGTGGTGGACGGTGGTGGTGGTGGGTGGTGGTGGACCGTGGTAGGTGGTGGATGGTGGTAGGTTGTGGTGGACGGTGGTGGTGGTGGACCATGGTTGTTGGTGGTGGTGGACCGTGGTGATGGTAGACGGTGGTGGTGGACCGTGGTGGTGGATGGTCGTGGTGGTGGACGGTGGTGGTGGTGGTCGACTGTGGTTGGTGGTGGTGGGTGGTGGTGGACCGTGGTGGCGGTGGGTGGTGGTGGTGGACCGTGGTGGTGGTGGACGGTTGTGGGTGGTGGATGGTGGTGGTGGTGGTGGACGGTGGTGGTGGTGGACCGTGGTAGGTGGTGGACGGTGGTAGGTTGTGGTGGACGGTGGTGGTGGTGGACGGTGGTAGTGGTGGACTGTGGTGGTGGTGGACCGTGGTTGGTGGTGGATTGTGGTGGTGGTGGACGGTGGTGGTGGTGGGTGGTGGTGGACGGTGGTGGTGGTGGACGGTGGTGGTGGTGGTGGTGATGGTGGACGGTGGTGGTGGTGGGTGGTGGACGGTGGTGGTGGTGGTGGTGGGTGAGGAGAAGAGAAGTGGAGAAGACCTTTGAAGACTTTAGAAGACTTTGGAACAAGTCTGCACCAAGAAGAGGTCAGGAAGACCTTTTTGAGTGAAAGGTCTTCCAAAAAACAAACAATCTGTAGACCCCAAACGTCTGCGCGCGTCTGTGTGGCGCAGACAAAAGAGGTTAGAAGTGCTTCTGAGTAAAAAACAAACAGCACCTTAGTGGTTTATTCCCTCTACTCCCCGAGTAATGTGATTGGCCTTTTTTTAAATCAAACTTTATATAATAAAAAAATGAAGGGGAATTGGGGGAATTAGAGAAATACCATTTTCAAACTTTGGGGAAGGAAAAGGGAAAATAAGGTGATCCTGATGTGGCATTTGGGGGAGTTGGTCTCCACACCATATAGGCATATAGTCTAATATCAATGGCAGCACTGATATTATTTGGTTCGTATCAATTATGTTCATCATGGTAGTGTACTGTATCAACACGCAATATAGCTTACGATACTAAAAAAATACCAAATACCGGAATATTGAGAAAAAAAAGCATGCCCACGTACTAAGATATTTTGGCAAAGTTAATGAACGATAATTATCAAACAAAAACTAAAATAGTATAATATTAAATGAGTTAAAGGCGTTTAGCATATGTGAAACTGATCATTTAAAAAACAATACTTACACTTACACTTACAAAACAAATTAGAACGTGAAAGCTTTTTGTTACTATGTTTCTTATTGTATATATAGAAATTATTGAACAAAGATAAAAGACAAATTCAAATATTGTTCAAATGGTATGAAGTGAAGGAAAGTTAAAAAAAAAAAAAAAAAACACACACACAGTTACAGCATGTTCGTAAATATAACTCTGAGTACTCTAGTTATATAATTACTCTAGAGTAATTATATAATTATATTTTAGGATATGTTTGAGTTGGATAAGAAATAATTAGACTAATTATATAAATTTACTATAGGATATGTTTGAGTTGTATACTCAAGACTAATTATATAAGTCTAGTTATACAATTACCCTAGAAATAAGTTATTGTAAGTTAACATTATGTTACCTGCATTTTTTGAATTTCTCTTTAACTGCATTTTTTGAAATAAGTTATTGTAAGTTAACATTATGTTACCTATTTAGGATTTATACACTCTAACTCACATCACACACTAATAAGAGGTTGCTATACTTTACAGAATATTATGTCACACTTTTAAAATGTGATGTCACGGGGTGTATGAAACCCAGTCATACACCCCTTATTTAGGATTCATACACCCTGTCCCATATTATACACCAATAGGCAATAGAAGGCTGTCACATACCTTAGAATGTGATGTCACATATATCACGGGGTGTATAAAACCCAGAACCCTTATACAATAACCTATTCCTTAAATTATAAATCAGTACGTAAATTTTGTGTTTTTAATTAATCTGCAAAAAAAAATTTCGTGAATTTCAATTACTATTTTATATTTCTGAAATCAGAATTCACATTTTATTAATGTATATTCACAGTGGGTAGTTGTGTTTAAACTATTTACATTTATTATCAAAATCCAGTTTTGCACTCAACATTCTAAAACATGTCATTTCAATTTTATTTTATTTTTTAGTAAACGAGTTATAACCAGAACTAAATATCTAACAAAGTGGCTAGTACATGTTTACGTTTACATGATTCTATATATAGTTATGTAGTCTGGATATTTAGAGAGTTTTTAGAATATATAGGATATAAGATCCTATACAAATACGCGTTAACATGTGAAACAGACGAATAACTAGAGTAATTATTACCTCTAGAAATCTTGTAACACGGTCAGTGGCAAGCCGTTGAATTGTTTCTGCACTCACATTTGATAGAAGGGTGTAAGTATAGTCATTGGATCCCATTTGACCCAACCAAACTAATGCATCCCGAAACACGGCCGTACACTCTCTAGGAGTTAATATTGCACTTTTACATTTTAGCCCCTCTAAGGTCTCAGTGAACCAACTTAGTTGTGTTTGTAGGGACTGGGGTGTTATAGCCAAGGGAAGGTTATTTTCGACAAAGAACTCATGTTCGATCGCGGTTGACCCTGCGACCGCGTAATTGATACCCGCGGATGTGTCGGCCGTGGGGTTAAGGTAAGGTGGCAGGAAAGGTAAAGAAAGTGATTCCGCCACAAAGTCGATTATGAGACGGCCATCAGAGTATCGGTTAGTTGGGCGGTTGAAGAAAGTGCGTCCGTAAGGGGGGTTAGAGGCGTAACGAAAGATGCTAGGCGCGGTAGCGGCGTTGGTGTTTCCTGTGTCGACGTAAGAGGCTCCGAAGGCGTAAATCTTGTTGATGGACCGAGGCGGACGATTGGCGATAGTGAGCGTAAGGAGGAGGAGGAAGGTAGCGGCCGCGGTGACGGTCGCGTTGGAGGAAATGGACATTGTTACACGTTATTAGTTAGTAACGTCTTGACATTTGAAGTGGATGTTCAACCAAACATGCTGTTGTGTTATATAGCTGAAAGTTGGATATATAAAGACTATTTTACCCTCTAGAGGTAACCATGGCCAAAGTTGACTTCAAATATTATTGGTTAGTTGCGTGTGCTATAGTTTAATGTTGATAATATATTTTACTACTTTAGACAACAAATTTTGTTATCATGTTTTCCAAGAAGATTCATTCATTACAATTCATTTAGGGAGTCTGCAACAAACTTATTTATTAAATTTTTTTATTGACAATTAGAGTCATATCCTTTCATTTCACAAACCGAACAATTACATAAGAATGACAGGTAAACAAACAAAAACTTGTGTCGCTACCCCTTTTGAATTACAAATCCTATTCGTCTAAAATCGTAGAAGACGTTCTTCCAGAGTTCCAGGTGTATCCGTAATGTTTAAAATTCACGTAGAATTTCTTTTTTCTAATAGGCTTCAATCTTTAGCCTAAACTCCGTGAGTAAAAAGAGTTGATTAAACTGAAAATATGTGTGTAATTTTGAAAATTTAAGGACTAAAGTTGTAACATGTACTTTACCATTGGGTAAATAACTCTTTTTCCAAAAATATGTAGTAGCTAATTCATTACGTTTCGATTTCTAAAGAATATTTCAACTCGATCAAGAATAAAGAAAGAAAGAAAGAAATGGAACTATAAATTGAGAATAATTTACTGTAAATTAGTTCTTGTTGCGTTTACTTTTTTTCCTCTTTCAAATAAGTAAATCGATGTTGCACTTCATTTATTTGGCTTCATTTACGTGATTAAGATTGATATTAACACCTCAACCAATTTCTCTCTTTCAAACTGTTAAAATGTTAAATATAACATTTACATATCACTTTTATTATTATGTTACTTTTATTACCACTTGAACATATTGCATAAGGAGTGTTTCAGGTTTGGGTCAAATGGAGCTTATTATTACTATGAAGCTGGAGTTGGGCTGAATGTGCTGAGAAGATTAGAAGTCCAGTTCAAGAGTAGAAGTCCAGATGTCAGCTGAGCCCAAATCAACTTATTATTATGCAGGCCCATGAGTCTGGCCCATGCCAGGTTGGCAATCCGGGTGAAACAAACACATCGTGTTTCACCCGTCAGATTAGCTTTCTTCTTTTAATCTTGGCCATTCGTTTGTCTTGAGAGATGTGTTGTGAGAAGCAGTATATATAGGATGTGCTTTCTCTCTCTCTCTCATTCAGATCAGTTCAGTTTAGTTTGTTCGTATACTTTCTCTCTGGTTCTCTCTCACCTAGGGTTTACATTTACAGTCTTTAGGTTTAGATTTGTTTGGGTGTAATCAGCAGATCATCTATTGATGTTCTGCTAGGGTTGGTTTAGAGATTGTTGAGAGGGTCTTTGGTGTAATCGTTTGTTCTGGAGATTATTGTTCTTGATTAGTTTGATAATAAAATGAATATACCATTGTTTTGACATGGTATCAGAGCCAAGGCTTTGATCTGGTTATTCACTGGGTATTATCTCTGATCTGATCGTGTATTGTAATATCTTGTAATATCTTGGAGTAGTCTTCAGATCCTTATTTGATCTTGGTGGCTATTTGTTCTTCATGGTTGTGTGAAGCTGATTACAGATATTATCATTTGTAGCTGAGTGAAGGCGATGCGCTAGGGGTCGTAAAAACCCTAGCAAACATTATTTCCCTTTTATCCCCAATCAAAGGATAACAGGCTTGGAGAAACCCTAACTTGGGTGCTTGTTGGTGAGATCGTTCTTACTTGTGTTCTTGTTTCTTTGTTTGTGTCTAGGAGTCGCCTGGCCGGGTTAGGTGGACCGGCATTGAGACTCAGTACTTGGTTGTGTCTTGTTTAGAGGTCTAGGGTAAAAAGGCTCCCAAGCTAAGACTTGCACAGGCACCCTTGAGTGATGAACCTGTGATCTGGCCCGTGGCTTGGCTTCGCCTGGTCCTGTTTGTGTTTGTCTGTTCTTGATCTGTTTTTTGGTGTGTTTCTGTGCTATTTGTTTCTAATTACTAGTGTGTAATAGTGTGAAACATGGCTGATGATGACAATCCTAGTATTCATAGTGATAATAATCTTGCGGATGAAACTACTGTTGTTAATAATAATGGGGTCACATTAATAAGTAAACTAGATCCTAGTAACCCATTATACTTACATCCTAGTGATTCAGCAAAATTAACTATTGTTAATGTGAAACTTAAAGGAACAGATAACTACAATGTGTGGGCTAATGCTATGATCTTGGCACTTCAAGTTAAGAATAAAATTGGATTTATCAATGGTGAATGTGTAAAACCAACTGATGATAATGTTTTAGAAAGGCAATGGAATAGGTGTAACTCAGTTGTCTTGACTTGGATTCTAAACTCAATCTCTGAGGAGCTTTACTTGGGACAGGTTTATTCCAAGTTAGCCTCAGAGGTTTGGAAGGAATTAAAAGAAACTTACAATAAAATAAATGGGTCCGTAGTTTTCAATCTTTATCAACAAATTAATTCTTTTTCTCAAAATGGAATATCTGTCTCAGAATAATATCATAAGCTTAATGTCATGTGGAATCAGCTTGATCAGATACTGCAGTTACCTGCTTGTACCTGTGAAGCTGTCAAACAATTCAATGACTTTAATAGTATGATAAAGTTAATGCAATTCCTTATGGGACTTGATAATGTTTACCAATCTGTTAGAACTAATTTGTTAATAAGAGATATTTTACCCACTGTTAAGGAGGCCTTTGCTATAATTTCTAGGGAAGAATCCCATAGAAATTCTAGCACCTCAAGTTTAAAGGACCCAAGCCAAACAATGGGTTTCTTTGCTAAGTCAAACCAGACCATTGATAATAAAAGGAAACTTAAGAATACAAATCAGAATGTAAAATGTGTTCACTGTAATAAGACTGGTCATAGTATTGACAAATGTTTTGAGATCATAGGATATCCTAGTTGGATGAGGCCTAGGTCTGGTCAAAATAGGAAAGGTGTGGGTACTAATAGTATAAACACTGCTTCTGCTGAAAGTAATAATACTACCTCTCCTAGTGTTTTGACTTCTAAACAGGTTGCTCAGTTGTTGAGTCTGTTAAATAAGAAACCTGAAGAGCCTTCTACCAGCTGTAATGTTGCAGGTAGGAGCAATGTCTTCTGGTGTTCTTTTAGTTTTTGTGATAATTCAAAAAGAATTTTTTCATTTGCTAGCTTCAATGACAAGTATAGGATTTTAGGCTGGATTTGTGATTCAGGGGCAAACCAGCATATGGTTATGAGTGACAAAGGTTTAATAAATCAAATTGATGTTAGAGATTTAAACTTAAAAGTAAATCATCCAAATGGTACATTTGCTAAAGTCACCAAAATAGGAGATATTAAACTTAGTAATGATGTAACTCTCTATGATGTGTTTGTAGTCCCTGATTATTGTGTAAATCTTCTGTCTGTAAATAAACTTGCTAAGGATAGTAAGATGATTGTGTCATTTGATGAGTCAAAATGTTATATTCAGGATTCTTTAACCAAGAGAGTCCTGGTGAATGGTAATGAACATGATGGTCTTTATTTCCGTGGTGAGTCTTTTGTCTTGTCTTGTGCTAGTGGTATTAGTAATGAACTAACTAATCTGTGGCATGCTAGATTAGGTCACCCTTCTGAAACTGTTTTACAAGTTTTAAAAACTGAATTAAAAGTAAACAAAGTTGGTAATGATAGTCCTTGTGAGACTTGTCATAAGGCTAAGCAACATAGGGAACCATTTCCCATTAGTGAACACACAACTAATAACTTAGGTGATGTTGTTCACTTGGATGTATGGGGTCCCTATAGGGTCACTAGTAGAGATGGTTTTAGGTATTTTCTAACCATTGTTGATGACTATACTAGGGCTGTTTGGGTTTTTCTTATGAAGTCTAAAACAAAGGTTTTTGATAACATTGTTTACTTTACTACTTGTTTATTAAATCAGTTTAAAAGGAGTGTTAAGATATTTAGAAGTGATAATGGCACTGAATTTGTCAATTCTCAATTTAAAAGTTTTTGTAATAAACTTGGGATTTTCCATCAAACTTCCTGCCCTTATACTCCTCAACAGAATGGTATAGTAGAGAGAAAACATAGACACTTGTTAAATGTAGCTAGGTCTCTATTGTTTCAAAGCTGTTTACCATTAAAATTCTGGTCTGAATGCATTTTAACTGCTGCTTATCTTATTAACAGGACTCCATCTTCTGTGTTAAAAGGTAGAACCCCATATGAACTGTTGTTTGGTTTTAAACCCCCTTTAGAACGCCTTAGGGTATTTGGGTGTTTGTGTTACAGTACTGTTTTAAATAATAATGATAAATTAGAAAGTCGTGTTGATAAGTGTGTATTATTAGGTTACTCTAATGAAAAAAGGGGTTATAAACTTTGGAATCTTGAATCAAAACAAATAATGTTCTCAAGAGATGTTAGGTTTTATGAAATGATTTTTCCATTTAAAGAAAATCATATTAGTAAAAATTTTGATCCAAATGTTTATGAAAATGTAAATAATACAATTTTTTTTTGACTTTTCTGATGAAACTGTTACACAACACTCAGCTAGTCTAGGGCTTCCCAATGATGATAGGAGGGTAAATAAGGTCTTAGAATCAGAAGTTCATGGGTCTCAGCATCCAACTCATAGTATTGATACTACACATGGAGATACTGAGACTGAGGACAGTCAGCAACCAAGTAGGACAAACAGTGAGTTAGGCAGGGCTGAGCATGAGCATTATGATCATGATCAGAATCACAATTCTGAGGGAAACTCAGTCCCTGAGACTCAGTCTAGTGTTGTTAGAAGATCTAATAGGCAGTCTATGTTACTGTAACACCCCAACCGATGGCGGAAACATCGAGGTGTCACGTAGTGACGATTGTTCAAAAGCACATGGACTAAAATGTAAATATTAATAGCAATAAACTTTCATTATTCAAAACAAAATACAGAGAGTCTTAATAGAAATCTCAAACATAAATAATAAATGTTCAACTTTTATTTAAGCACTAGGTCCATCCTAAGCGTGAAAGCAAGTAAGATCAAACGTCACCTGAAACATGTACAAAATAATTTGTCAACACATATAATGTATTGGTGAGTACATCCGATGGATATATATAGTACAAAACGTTTCGCAATTCCTGTGTTGTATACCATTTGCAATTATGTAATTTAAGTAATGTCCGTTCAAAATCAACCCTAAATAAGTATCAAGAATCAAGAATCAAAAACATTTTAGTAATATGAATCACAAGACAATGACCAGGGTCTCTCAACAGAGTCACAAGGGGTATATACCATAGTACTATTCATTGAAATGCCAGGCCCTCAAAGGTTAATGATTTTGACAAGTCATAGACACACAAATTAACATAAAGCAAACACACAGGAGAATTGCTATTTTAGTAAGAAGTAATAGAAACTTGATAATAAGTACATGAATCACCCCAAAAATAGTAAACCGTAAAAAGGGGAAAGATATACTCACAGTTTGCGAAAGCGATCAAAATCCACTTAAGCGGTTGTGAGCTAAGTAGTGAGAATTCCGAGGAATTCAACCTATAACGTATATAAAAACTAGTAAGGTAAAGTCTACAAAGTCTAAGGTATCTAGGGTCTAAGGCATTAGGGTTTGCTAAGTCGATTTTGGGGAATTGGAGATTTTATGATTAGTCGAATTAATGTACAAGTTGTATATTAAAAATAATATACCAAAGTTTGTAAATATGATTTAGGTAATATAATTATTACCGATTAAATATTTAGATAACAATACGTTTGAATAATTATGACCAAATAATCTAGTTAGTTACTTTATCTAATTATTATAAATAAATGCAAATATTATAAATGTATAAATAAATATTTATGTGTTTCACAATGATCTACAAATGGTAATTAAGTTTTTTTAAACAATAAAACATTTCTATTTTATAAGAAAAGTATTCATAAATTAGATATTTAATAGTACAAATAAATAAATTATTAATTATGTCTAATTAAACATAAATAAGATTAATAATTCAAGACATGATCCAAAAATATTATTTTTATAGAAATTAAATACCTTCTGATGTAAACAAATTAAAATAATTTCCCCATAATTTATATAAACTTATTTATATTTAAAATCGATTTAACGAGATTAAAGCATGTTTAAATGATCAAAAATAGGGAAATTAATAAAAATAAATGTTTTCTGAGCCAAATATTTTTATTTCAGTTCCTAATCATTAGAAATAATTTATCAAAAATTTTGAGATTAAAATCATTAAAAATGAATTTTTAATCAATTAATTATGATTAAAACAATTTAATTCAATAAAAAAATATAAAATAAACATTTTTCAGAAAATAAAAGTGGGATAATCTTCTATGAAGTGTCAAGAAGCTATTCTTAAATTTTCGTAATTTTTGGAGCTAAGATGAATTTATTATGAATATTTTAAAGATTAAAAGAAAAAAATAATAATTATAATTTATATGTTTAAATTCAGGAATGATAGGAACAAACAAAACAAAAAAAATAATAAAACTGGTGGGAAAGGTCTCGAACCCATGACCTCTTGCAAGTAACAACATAACCCAACCACTACACTACAAGGGAGTTTGTTGATTTTATTTATACATAAATAGATTTAAGTTATTATTACAAGTCACCTTCTTCCCCATTTAACCTTCAAACCCTAACCCTAACTCTCAAAACTAATTAACCCAATTCCTCATAGATAAGAATCAAGACCATATGGCTATTAAAGAACAACATTTGAGGATCAAAACGGCATAATATAGTCGAACTTACAGTGTGTATGGTTGTCGCAAATTGGGGTTCCAAGAAACGAACTTCAACCGAAAATTAAGAGGTTTCCTGAGCGATTTTGGGGGTATTTAGAAGAGGGTTTGGAAAAGAATACGTGCAGGAACAAAGTGATGTATTCAATTTATATAATGGTCGATCGAAAACAGTCTTTTAAATGAATTTTATACTTCCGGCCGGTTACATACAAACGCACGATTAAACACCCCATTAATTATGACTTTGATTGCCTAAAAACTATTAGAAACGGTTGAAAACGAATGGAGAAACGATTTGGAATAAGTTTTGACGGTTACAACTCTTAAACCTGCTTTAATGGGTTCGTCGGAAATATTCTCCGGTGGCCGGAGCTGGGTGGCCGGCCGGAAAAGCGAGTAGCAGCAGCAATTTTTTTTTTCTTTTTAACTTTTAGGAAAAGACACAAATAGCCCCTCATAATTAACTTAGTTAGTTTTAATGCTTTCTAGTTAGTTTTTCCCTTTATAACCACTAACTAAGTTAACCACTTTACTTAAAACTTTTATAAAACCTTTTTTTTTTATTAACTTATTATTATTATTTTTTTTTATAAAAGGTTTTACGAACACGTTTACACGTACTCATTCGATTAAAACTTATACTCGGTCCTTAATGAATGATAAATTTTAATTCGCTCAAAATTTAAATTTGAAAACGACGAATCTCGTAGGGACTATAATGAAAATATTTCAAGGATTATTATTGTAATTTGACGAAAGACGAGGGTGACGGATGTCACAGGCTCCCCTACTTTAGAAAATTTCGTCTCGAAATTTTCTTTCAAGTGAAGGTTTATGGTGTATGTGTGCATGTTATTGATGAAAAACAGTTACGGATTGGTCCAAGAAAGGTTTACAAACTTGGTTCGTAGGGTTCCTAAAAGCAGGTATTAGATTAACGAAAAATGTATAATCGTCTAGGTTCTACGTGCATTTACGGAGCATATAAGAATAAGAACAACCTCCATAGCAAAAGGATGGGTAAGGTGAGGACAAGTACGAGCAAGTAAAGGTTCAACTTCTAATGAGACAAAACTCCTATCCATACCGATATCAAAATCGAAGCATATAAGTTAGTAATAAGAAATGTACCATTGACAACGTCGTTGGTAGCTTGATCTTGGTTAGCGTTGATGTTGAAAGCACGACCACGGGCTGGAGCTGCTTGTATTGCTGGAACTGTTGGAATTGCTGGGGTTTGCTGACGAGCCTGAATAAAAGCCGTAAGATGAGGGCATCTGTTTTGCATATGGTTAGGATCACCACAAGCGTAACACACTCTGGGTTGGTCAACTCCCTGGTTTTGGATAACAGTCTGTGGGTTATTTATTGGTCGATTGGCAACACGACAGAAAGGAGTGGTATGACCCAGTCTTCCACAAGCATCACACTTACGACACGGTAAATTGGTGGGATGATGGTAGTGGCAGGTGGCACATTGAGGTTGTTTCCCAGTATAAGCCCTTGGGGTTGATTGAGGTGCGGTAGGTGGGTTTGCAACAGGAACCTGGTTAAGAGGTGCAACTACAGCATAGTTTTGGTTTCCACCTTTTCGTTTCTTATTGGAACTAGAGGCAGAGGCAGAGTTTTCTTGGGAAGGTTCAGTGGTAGCAGGGGTTTCAGTAGGTCTTTTAGTACCCTTACGAGTTAGAGTACCATCCTTGACATGCTTGTCAGTAAGAGATGCTGCGAGACGGATGGCATCCTCTACAGTAGCAGGCTTGCTTCCCATAACCGAGTCATGGATCTGAGGTGGCAGTCCTTCAATATACTTCTCAATTGCTAAGGATACCGGGGTTACCATACGAGGAATCAGTAAGCTCAACTCGTGGTAACGGTTGTTGTAGGGAACATTGTTTCCACTGTCCTGCTTAAGGTGATAGAACTCATCCTCCAATTTCTTCATCTCACTACGAGGACAGAACTCAGTAGTCATGGCGATTTTGAAATCATCCCAAGACATAGCTAAAGCGGCTTCCGTCCCTCGAGCATGTTTTTCACCATTCCACCAAGTAAGCGCTCTCTTTTGAAGAACACCCGTGGCATGACGAACACGTAGGTTATCTGGACAGTCGCTATTAATGAACGTATTCTCCATACTTTCGAACCATTCAAGTAACCCAGTGGCTCCCTCAGTGCCATTAAACTTGTTGGGGTGACATGAATTGAAGTGCTTGAAAGTGCACTTATTCTCACTAGCCCCACCATTTCCATTTGTATTCCCGTTAGAGTTCCCATTCGAGCTACCGTTCAGGTTAAGGTTTGGAATAATAGCATTAATGATGTTAGGAACAAGTGTTTCCAACTTGTCATTGAGCATAGTCGCGATACGCTGGTCAGATTTTAGTTTAGCCTGACGCTTCGAGGCTCTCTTACGAGGTTCGCGATCAGACATCTACAAAAGTGAACAATAATTATGAGATTTGATTCCAAAAAAATCTTGGATATGTCATAGTTTATATCAAGGCAAGTAACACAATCATGAGATATAGTAATTATAAATTGATATAAGAAAAATTATGAGTATCATAAAGAAAATCATGATAAAACTTCAAATGAATAACAATACCAAGTATAAAACAAGATATAAGAGTGTTTCCAAAGAAACTGTTGACTGACTAAAGTAATTGAAATATTATTAGTGACTTGTGGGGGCGTACTTTAGCCTATAAGTGAATGCTCATCCCGAGAATTCCCAGGTAGGTAAACGGGTCCCTCGTCTGATTGGGATTTATGCGAATTACCAACCTAGACAGAAAACTCAGAATACAGGCGCTCACCCTTCCAGATTGCACGTGCCCCGTCACAAATAATTTCCAAAACTTTAGCGGATCTTGAAATGTGGAATATATATATCCTTGAGATGTGGATTTCACTCCTAACTCAAAGATATACTTCCAAATAGTAAAAATATGAGGGAGTGAAACTGGTCGCTAAGGTAAGGATGTCACTCCTAGCTTAGTGAGTAAGTTTCTTTTGGAGGAATAGATTCCTTGAGATTTGGACGTCTCCTATCTCGAAAGGAAAATTTTCCAAGATAAATAAAATAAATAAACATATAAAGAGTGAAACTATTCACCAAGGTATGGATATCACTCCTAACTTGGTGTTTTCGTTCCATTTGTAGAATAAAAATCTTCTTCGAGTATAATGGAAAGTAAAAGGAGAAAATATATCTAAAGAAATATGAGGATAAAAGAAAACATATAATGGGTAGCTTAGTTATAGTCTAGGTCAAAAGCATTTACTAATAACCTAATTCCCTATAACCATGGCTCTGATACCAATCTGTAACACCCCAACCGATGGCGGAAACATCGAGGTGTCACGTAGTGACGATTGTTCAAAAGCACATGGACTAAAATGTAAATATTAATAGCAATAAACTTTCATTATTCAAAACAAAATACAGAGAGTCTTAATAGAAATCTCAAACATAAATAATAAATGTTCAACTTTTATTTAAGCACTAGGTCCATCCTAAGCGTGAAAGCAAGTAAGATCAAACGTCACCTGAAACATGTACAAAATAATTTGTCAACACATATAATGTATTGGTGAGTACATCCGATGGATATATATAGTACAAAACGTTTCGCAATTCCTGTGTTGTATACCATTTGCAATTATGTAATTTAAGTAATGTCCGTTCAAAATCAACCCTAAATAAGTATCAAGAATCAAGAATCAAAAACATTTTTAGTAATATGAATCACAAGACAATGACCAGGGTCTCTCAACAGAGTCACAAGGGGTATATACCATAGTACTATTCATTGAAATGCCAGGCCCTCAAAGGTTAATGATTTTGACAAGTCATAGACACACAAATTAACATAAAGCAAACACACGGGAGAATTGCTATTTTAGTAAGAAGTAATAGAAACTTGATAATAAGTACATGAATCACCACAAAAATAGTAAACCGTAAAAAGGGGAAAGATATACTCACAGTTTGCGAAAGCGATCAAAATCCACTTAAGCGGTTGTGAGCTAAGTAGTGAGAATTCCGAGGAATTCAACCTATAACGTATATAAAAACTAGTAAGGTAAAGTCTACAAAGTCTAAGGTATCTAGGGTCTAAGGCATTAGGGTTTGCTAAGTCGATTTTGGAGAATTAGAGATTTTATGATTAGTCGAATTAATGTACAAGTTGTATATTAAAAATAATATACCAAAGTTTGTAAATATGATTTAGGTAATATAATTATTACCGATTAAATATTTAGATAACAATACGTTTGAATAATTATGACCAAATTATCTAGTTAGTTACTTTATCTAATTATTATAAATAAATGCAAATATTATAAATGTATAAATAAATATTTATGTGTTTCACAATGATCTACAAATGGTAATTAGGTTTTTTTAAACAATAAAACATTTCTATTTTATAAGAAAAGTATTCATAAAATAGATATTTAATAGTACAAATAAATAAATTATTAATTATGTCTAATTAAACATAAATAAGATTAATAATTCAAGACATGATCCAAAAATATTATTTTTATAGAAATTAAATACCTTCTGATGTAAACAAATTAAAATAATTTCCCCATAATTTATATAAACTTATTTATATTTAAAATCGATTTAACGAGATTAAAGCATGTTTAAATGATCAAAAATAGGGAAATTAATAAAAATAAATGTTTTCTGAGCCAAATATTTTTATTTCAGTTCCTAATCATTAGAAATAATTTATCAAAAATTTTGAGATTAAAATCATTAAAAATGAATTTTTAATCAATTAATTATGATTAAAACAATTTAATTCAATAAAAAAATATAAAATAAACATTTTTCAGAAAATAAAAGTGGGATAATCTTCTATGAAGTGTCAAGAAGCTATTCTTAAATTTTCGTAATTTTTGGAGCTAAGATGAATTTATTATGAATATTTTAAAGATTAAAAGAAAAAAAATAATAATTATAATTTATATGTTTAAATTCAGGAATGATAAAGAGGAACAGACAAAACAAAAAAAATAATAAAACTGGTGGGAAAGGTCTCGAACCCATGACCTCTTGCAAGTAACAACATAACCCAACCACTACACTACAAGGGAGTTTGTTGATTTTATTTATACATAAATAGATTTAAGTTATTATTACAAGTCATCTTCTTCCCCATTTAACCTTCAAACCCTAACCCTAACTCTCAAAACTAATTAACCCAATTCCTCATAGATAAGAATCAAGACCATAGGGCTATTAAAGAACAACATTTGAGGATCAAAACGGCATAATATAGTCGAACTTACAGTGTGTATGGTTGTCGCAAATTGGGGTTCCAAGAAACGAACTTCAACCGAAAATTAAGAGGTTTCCTGAGCGATTTTGGGGGTATTTAGAAGAGGGTTTGGAAAAGAATACGTGCAGGAACAAAGTGATGTATTCAATTTATATAATGGTCGATCGAAAACAGTCTTTTAAATGAATTTTATACTTCCGGCCGGTTACATACAAACGCACGATTAAACACCCCATTAATTATGACTTTGATTGCCTAAAAACTATTAGAAACGGTTGAAAACGAATGGAGAAACGATTTGGAATAAGTTTTGACGGTTACAACTCTTAAACCTGCTTTAATGGGTTCGCCGGAAATATTCTCCGGTGGCCGGAGCTGGGTGGCCGGCCGGAAAAGCGAGTAGCAGCAATTTTTTTTTCTTTTTAACTTTTAGGAAAAGACACAAATAGCCCCTCATAATTAACTTAGTTAGTTTTAATGCTTTCTAGTTAGTTTTTCCCTTTATAACCACTAACTAAGTTAACCACTTTACTTAAAACTTTTATAAAACTTTTTTTTTTATTAACTTATTATTATTATTTTTTTTTTATAAAAGGTTTTACGAACACGTTTACACGTACTCATTCGATTAAAACTTATACTCGGTCCTTAATGAATGATAAATTTTAATTCGCTCAAAATTTAAATTTGAAAACGACGAATCTCGTAGGGACTATAATGAAAATATTTCAAGGATTATTATTGTAATTTGACGAAAGACGAGGGTGACGGATGTCACAGTTACCTAGAAGACTTGAGGATTTTGTTATTGAGGGGAAGGTGAAGTATGGTATGGAAAATGTAGTTAACTATGCTAATCTATCTCCTGAAAATGTTTGTTTTGCTTCCATGCTAAACAAGTCTGTTGAACCTAAATTTTATCATCAGGCATGTAATGATCAGAATTGGATCAATGCCATGAATGATGAAATTGAAGCTTTACTTAGGAATAATACTTGGGATATTGTAGACTTACCTAGTAATAGGAAAGCAATAGGCTGCAAGTGGGTCTACAAAATCAAGTATAAAGCTTCAGGGGAGATAGATAGGTATAAAGCTCGGCTTGTTGCCAAGGGCTTTAGTCAAAGGGAAGGTATAGATTTTGATGAGACATTTTCACCAGTTGTGAAAATGGTTACCATAAGAGTTGTGTTGAACTTAGCTGTTCAAAACAGCTGGCCTTTGTTTCAGTTAGACATCAATAATGCATTTTTATATGGTGATTTGATTGAGGATATTTACATGAAACTGCCTGAAGGATATTATTCTAAAACTGATTCTAGGGTGTGCAAATTAAAAAGGTCTTTGTATGGACTTAAACAGACACCTAGAATGTGGAATGAAAAATTAGTCAGTGTTCTATTTGAAACTGGATTTGTTCAAAGTGTGTGTGATCATTCTATGTTTATAAAATGTAATGAATCTGTGATGATAGTGTTATTAGTATATGTAGATGATATTATTATCACTGGAAATTGTTCTAAGGAGATTGAAAATGTTAAAAGATTTCTTAAAACCAAGTTTCAAATTAAAGATCTAGGAACCCTTAAGTACTTTCTTGGTATAGAGGTAGTTGATACTCAACATGAACTAGTTTTGACCCAAAGGAAATATTGTATGGAATTATTGGCAGAGTATGGTATGTCTGGATGCAAACCTGTCAATAGTCCATTGGAGTCAAACTATGTTATTACCTCTTTGTATGATAAGGAGAGTGAAAACCTTATTGATATTACTGGATACCAAAGACTGGTTGGCAAGTTGATTTACTTATCTCATACTCGTCCTGACATAGCCTATTCTGTGCATGTGTTAAGTCAATACATGCACAAGCCTACTAAGGCTCATTTCAAAATAGCTATGAGAGTTTTGAGATATCTAAAGAGTTGTCCAGGGAATGGTATAAGCTTTAGGAAAAGTACTCACTTGGACTTAAAAGCTTATGCAGATTCTGACTGGGCCAAATGTCTAGTATCCAGGAAATCTGTAACTGGTTTTTGTATATTTTTGGGTGATTGTTTGATAACTTGGAAAAGTAAAAAGCAGTCCACTATATCACGATCCACAGCTGAAGTTGAGTATCGGTCTATGTGTACTATAACATGTGAAGTCTTATGGTTATAAAATCTTCTTAGTGAATTAAAGGTTAAGGTTAGTATTCCTGTATCTTTATATTGTGATAATACAGCTGCTATATCTATAGCAACTAATCCAGTCTTACATGATAAAACTAAACACTTTGAGATTGATATGTTTTTTCTAAGAGAAAAAGTTTCAAAAGGTATCATTAAACCTGCAAACATAAGATCAGCAGATCAAATTGCTGATATTTTTACAAAAGGGCTGTTGGCTTATCAACATGATCAAATTTGCAAATGGCTTCGAATGGTCAATGTGTTTGGACAATAAAAGTGAGGGGGGGGGGGGGGGTGTTAAAATGTTAAATATAACATTTACATGTCACTTTTATTATTATGTTACTTTTATTACCACTTAAACATATTGCATAAGGAGTGTTTCAGGTTTGGGTCAAATGGAGCTTATTATTACTATGAAGCTGAAGTTGGGCTGAATGTGCTGTGAAGATTAGAAGTCCAGTTCAAGAGTAGAAGTCCAGATGTCAGCTGAGCCCAAATCAACTTATTATTATGAAGGCCCATGAGTCTTGCCCATGCCAGGTTGGCAATCCGGGTGAAACAAACACATCGTGTTTCACCCGTCAGATTAGCTTTCTTCTTTTAATCTTGGCCATTCGTTTGTCTTGAGAGATGTGTTGTGAGAAGCAGTATATATAGGATGTGCTTTCTCTCTCTCTCTCTCTCTCTCTCTCTCTCTCTCATTCAGATCAGTTCAGTTTAGTTTGTTCGATTACTTTCTCTCTGGTTCTCTCTCACCTAGGGTTTACATTTACAGTCTTTAGGTTTAGATTTGTTTGGGTGTAATCAGCAGATCATCTATTGATGATCTGCTATGGTTGGTTTAGAGATTGTTGAGAGGGTCTTTGGTGTAATCGTTTGTTCTGGAGATTATTGTTCTTGATTAGTTTGATAATAAAGTGAATATACCATTGTTTTGACACAAACATATATTGCATATTAACCCTCTGGTTTATAATCCTCCAAAGCCATCGTCTAGCCAAGTTGGCGTCTAAAAACTCGATAAAACCTTACATGAAATTTACTGGTTTTGGTTTTGCCTAACTGGTTCGGCTTAGCTTTAAGTCCAATTAGTGAACACATTTAGCTAAATGATGACGTGGGTAGTTTAAGGTTAAACAAACCAACCACATTACACAAGCTTGCTTGAAATGTTGAAAGTTAAAGGGAACCAGAAAGTGACAACCGTCACTAGCAGAAAGAACAAAACCAATGACATGTCTTGTCATTATTATTCTCGGTTGACTCCACCAGCTGGTCACACTCTTCACGTGTAGGAGTCACACCTCATTAACCGCAGGTCCGAAGCCTTTATCGGCTTAAGTAGAAAGTCCCTAGTTAGATCTTGGATCTAGAGTTTTGACATGCCTATTATAGAAGATTCCTCTTCTATAAATCAGAGGCTCCATCGGTCGATCAGATTGTTCCTTACACGCACTCTTCCATTCCTTTCTACTATCACACTTCACGTGTGATATCTTCTTCACTCCACTCAATACATCAATAAAGCAATAAACAATATTCCGACTTTAGGTAGATCCTAAATCCGAATCATAACAACTAAAACATCAAAACTCTTGAACCTCCCATCTACGTTTACAACGTAGAGGGATACCACGACCTGCGTTTGGTGAATCTTAACCCTTTTACCCCGTGGGACTCTATACTAACGTCGGTTCAATATTTGTTGTAGCACTAAATGAAGAGGTTTAGGTCAATCTCAAAGATCCCCCACTTAAGTTTTAGAATTACATAATATTAATAAGCAAACCTTTTGAACAGTGATTTATGGCATTATAGTAATATTGTCGCACCTATTGGCTTATTTTGGCGGTGTCCTTCTCCTGCCCTATTTTTTTTTTTTTTTTTTTTTTTTTCTCTGCTATCACGCCACGATGATCTCTTTGGGGCAACTCTGCGATTCCGGCGACTCAACCTCTTCCTTGTCACAATATGAAGGCTGGGAACCCGCTAATGGTGATAGCGGCTAGCAGGGTCTGTCACAATACACGAGTAAAGAGCGGTGAGGGTTGTTAGGTCGGAGGCTGCCAGAGCTCTAATAGTGACGTTGGTCAACCGGCTAGGGTTCCGGTTAACTTCCGACACGTTTTTGATTAGCCTTTTTCTATTGCATGTTCACTATTTTGTTAAATCGGTTGTGCATGAATCTTAATCTGATGACTCATGTTGATTTGATTAGTAGGTAGCCTTGGTGGTGCAGGTAGTGGTGGTTTCGCGACAGTGAAGATGACTATAGCAGTATAGCCGGTGGTTTGGGCGAGCAGAAATAGGTGTGATGCCGATTGTTTGTTACATTCTACAGGTTTTGATATGACTATTATTTTTGTGTGGTTTGTTTCTTGATCGAAGTGATTGATTTTGGCTTTATTGTTTCATTGTTACCCAGTTTAGATCGATTTGTTGAAATGCTAAAATGGATCTTCTTGCTCCTTAAGGTAAACATTAATTTACATTAAGAAGGGATGTTAAGATATTTTGTTTTTAGGCTTCTTTATGTGACATTTGGTGTTTTACCTTCGCTAAAGTTCAATGTGGGTGAAATTATTTTTGTATTACCAATTTCCAATGGGTGGATGATATTTTTAATTCCAACCAAAAGCGTGTTTCTTTTATGGCAAAACAACAAAGGAAATATGGTCTTAAGCTACAAGATTAGTGCATCGAACAAAATATTAGTGTTGTCCATTTTGGTTGTAATTTTCATATCTAATTGAGGTGTACGGGGCAGGCGTTATCTTCTGACCACCGTTTATCACCTGTTGTGGCCCTGTCTGAGCTCCGATTTTTATACGATGAAGATAGGCTTTCGCGCATTTGAGAGGATTTTTAACTTTTAGTAGCAGTTTGGGGATTTTGTTTGATGTTCATTTTCTGTGTATTTTACCGAGTTATATGGTTGCCTTTTTAAACGGTTTGAATTTTACTCAATGATGGTGGCCATTGGTACATCTGAGAGGTGACAGAGGTGTTAACATCCATCTTTTGACGATGATGCGTGTAAAAGAATCCTGTGTTTTTTTATGACCATTGTTTTTGTTTGGTTCGTTGGTTTTAATTTGTTGTTTTGTTTCTATTTTTCTTCGATGATGGTGGCCATACGTTTGGAGTTTGCTGAAAAAAAAAAGTCTATATGTGTCAACTGGATAAGTCTGCACAAACTTGAAGGGAAGATATGGATGGTGAGGCTTGGAGCGGGAGAAAAAAATCGCAGTGTAGAGAAATGCTCCATCCTTCTATATGAATTTTCATACTTTCAACACCTTTTATTTAAAAGGTAATTTGTACAAGTTACCAGGTGAAAATGATGTTGGTACGTTTATTGGTCAGCCAAGGTTTGTAACTTTTATGCAATTTATATCTTCTGTGTTGATGGCTTACTTCATGTAAATCTTATATTTTACTGATATTATGCCTATATTTTCTAAGCCTCATCCTACCTTGAACTGAATAAATTTATTTTTTGGTAAAGTGCAGTGGGCGCATATGCAATTGGTATAAAAAGACGACCGTTGTGGTGTTCCACTTTCCAACCGGTCGAAGGAGTTGGAATTTACACTTGACCCGTTTTGATTGCAGGCAACCTTTGGAGCTTTTTAAATGGCCTTTGTTTACATATGATTCAACAGGTAAGTTTGAGGCTTTTAGTGGAAGTTTTAAGATTAATGAAGGACAAAAGACACCCACATGCAATACAGGGTACAACTGAGCTTGCAAACTGTTTCTTGAAGTTTGAGATTGTTATCCATTCTTTCTTATATATTGTAGGTTCATATTAAGTAGGAATGTAGGAGGCTGCATTTAGGGGTGTTCAAAAAAATCCGAATCCGAATTCGAATCCGAAAAATCCGATAATCCGAATCCGAATTATCCGAAAATTTGGATAATCCGATTTTCGGATATCCGAAAATCGGATAATCCGAAATTTCGGATTCGGATTCGGATCCTGATTTTGAAAATTTTCGGATAATCGGATTATCCGAATCCGAATATTAAAAAAATACATATAAATATATAATATTATATACACTACATAACACAATACACAATCCTAAATCCCTAATCATCCTAACCCTAAGTCCATACTACTCCAATCTATAGTAGCTGCTCCCTTTTCTCTTCTCTATAATAACCCCCGTCCACCTCGTCTCTGGCCTCCACAACCCCCGTCTACCAAACGGTAAGTTTCTTTTACATTTTTTTTTGTTCCAGTTTCGTTTATCTAACTTCGATTTTTGTTTTTTAACATGTTCACATTTTAGACATAATTGAGAACGTTTTTTTATTATTATTTATTTATTTTTTAATTTTTTTTAAGTTTCGGATTATCCGTTGGATGATCCGAATCCGAATCCGAAATTCGGATTATCCGAATTTCGGATCCGGATTCGGATCCCAATATTGACTATCCGAAATTTCGGATTATCCGAAATTCGGATATCCGAAATTCGGATTATCCGAATTTGAACACCCCTAGCTGCATTTAAAGTAGGAAGGTTATCTCCTGGCTTATTCTGCTGAAACAATTTTGGGATTAAAAAAGGTACATTATTATGTTAGTCAGTCTCTTTAATCTTCTTGGCAATAAAGAACTGAGGAGTAATGCAATTCATTTGAACATGTACTCATTTTGTTACAGTGGCACCACAATTTGTGTGCACTCTCATTTTAAGCTTTTGATTTAATGAACCTTGACAAGTGAATGATTTTTCATTTCCATATTTTGGTCCTCTTAACTGATGTTGGGCATGTAGTATAAGGTTTCATAGTAGAATGGCTCTTTTACCAAGTTCCAGAGGCGGCAAAAACATGCATGGTCCCAACTATCTACACCACCAGGCAGGGGCGGATATACTTCATAACTAGGGTGGGCAGGTGCCCACCGTCCAACCCACGTACAATGCATGTGTGTATATATTTTTTCCGATTTTTTTCGGTAAGCAAAATTTTTGTAAAGATTGGTTGCAGGCTCATGTTTAAAAGAAAAGATGAAGAAGATGATCAAAAGAATTTTATTTGTTTTTTCTTATTAAAAATTAGTAGTCTGTCAAAAGTTATGGGTGAGTGACAGTGAGTGAGTGACAACTATCTATGTCACTCTTTAAAGGTATTTAATTACTTTAATGTAATAAAACTTTTTCTTTTTTACTTTGTTTTTTAGTCTATTACTTGTTATTTTATTTAGTTAATGATATATTATTTTTTGTCACTTATTTATGAACGTGAAGTATAAATATTTGTTTGTAGATATATTTTGATAAAATATAGATTACTACATAACATATGTTAACACCAACTTACCTAAGGTTAAAAAAATATATTAAAAGAAGTTGACAACCTCGGTTCTTATATGTAATACACTTATTTAAAAAAAAATATAAAAAGGTAGCTAACATACAAGATAAAAAAAACTCCTATTTAGATCCCTCAGATAATAATTTCTTGTTCAACGCTAGTTTATATTACAACTTCATTTGTCTACAATTATTATTAAGTGGATTAGTGTAAATTGGTTTTCGCGACCCAGTTTGACCCGACTTGTTTTGACTTGTCTTCTTTTAACCCGGCCAATTTGTGCCCCCCGTCAATAAAATTTCTGGATCCGCCACTGCCACCAGGAGCAATAAGATGCAACCAAGCTAGAAACCGCACTTTTCTTCGATCACCAGGTACTTCAAAACTGTTTTTAACATTCTTTTCTCTTCCGTTTCATAACATAACGGGCGTAGAATTTGTTTTTAATGAAGGTTTATTTGTAAAAACTATCAGAGAAAGCATTGTACTTGAATAGAATAATTAAGTTTTTTGTTACAAGAGTTCATATGTTGTTTCGTTTTTTCTTCGTTTAAATCTTCTTGACCATTGTTCATTTATGTTTTTAAAATACATAATCATCTAATTATACTATGTTGTGCTTACTATATGCAGTTGACAATGTTGGCAAAACAAAAAGAGTAAACAGACGGTCCCCTTTTGTAAGAAGGCTATCAAATGCGCGTGAACCCGGTCTAAAACCACTTTTGTAATATGCCTGGTAAACAACAAATTAAAGCCAACTTTGCAATGTTGTTCCGGTAAAGCACCAAATATGACCATAAATAGCCAAAGTTGAACTTTTGTAATATGGTTGTTGCTACTACTGATGTAAATAACACATATGTTAACACTTTGAATGGAAATACTGTCAATGTACAACTGTAAACATAGAACGAAAAACAAATAATCCTCGCCACGACATGTGTTTTTTGTTAGCGAATAGCTTAATGAATCGTCGCGCAACGCGCTACTTTTTAACACACTAGTTTATTAAAAGATTAAACTCGTTCGATATATCATGTATATTAAAAACATAAATGATTGAGGAGATTTGTAGCTTAAACATTAACTCTATTATTATTAACATCATACATACACACATATATTTGTAATTTTGTAAGTTAAGAATATTTATATGGTAAAAAACAAAAACATAAATTTTGACTACACTAAGTGACTGTGTTTAACCCAATGACTAAGAGTATGTGTAGTGGCCCATTGTGGGGGCGTTTTAGCCCCCCATAGCGCCGGGAACACCGCCCCCAGGCGCTATGGGGGCGTTTTGGTGGTGATTGGTTTTGCTCATAACGAGCGTTGTGGTGGTGAGTTTGATGAATTGACCGTTGAACAACGGTCATATTACTATTAAAAAAAAATTCATCCTATATATATATATATATATATATATATATATATATATATATCCATATACTACACACACATTTACACACATACAATACACACATACAAAACTATAACCCTCAAACAAATCATCAAAATGTCGTCCCCTCCTCACTCCGATGATTCGTTTATCGATCTATATAATCGGTTTTTTAAAGATGACAGCGTGGAAGAGGAGGTGGCCGTTACGAGTGCGGTTCAACTAGCGTGTAGCACGGTTGAAGTTGTAGGTACTTCCGTCCCACGGCCGATATTGTCTAGGCAATATATAGAGCGAGACCGTGTAGCCGCCAATGAGCGTTTGATGAATGACTATTTCAATGCCAATCCGGTTTACGACCCTAATTTGTTTAGACGAAGATCTCAGATGCGTAAAAACTTATTTTTGCGCATCACCGGAGATTTCGGATGCCAATCCGGTTTACGGCCATATTCACGGGGTGGGGTGGTCTGGTGGTGGGGGGTGGGGGTATTCTGGGGGGTGGGGATAGGTTGGTGGTAGGGGGTGGGGATAGCAGCAGCAATTCGGGGGTTGGGGGCCGACAACATCAGGCGGTCCATTTCATTAATAACCATGGTATAATCCATGGCCCAGGCCCATTCTTCATCCGTGAAGTCATCATCGACTTCAGGATGAGGAAAGGTTGGTGGTGCCGCAGCAGGAGGAGGAGGGTGATATAACCAATGTTTGGAGGAGGAGGGGGAGGAGGAGGAAGAGGAGGTTGTGGAGGAGGAGGAGAGGAGGTGAATGGTAGTCTCTGGGGCTGGCCCCGTCCCCGGACCCGGCGAGCGTACTGCCGGACATTAGAAGGTCCGACAGCTCCTGGTTGAAAACCGCCCATATTATTCATTGTGTTCAGGATGAGGAAAGGATGATGAAGAGGGAAGAGGTGTGACTGAGATTTGGGAGGAGGGGGTATTTATAGGTGTGACTGAGATTTGGTGGGGGGGGGGGGGGGGAGTTTGAAATTCAAACGGTTTGGAACAGTAACCGTTTGAAATTCAAACGGTTTGGAACAGTAACCGTTTGAAATTCAAAATTTTTTTTATTAAATATTATCTTTTTAATATTAAATATTTTTTATTAAATATTATCTTTTAATATTAAATATTTTTTTTATTATTATTTTTATATTTAATGAAATATTATTAACTATTTAATATTCCTATTTAAATAAAAAACAATAAAAAGCAATGATTACCCCATCATTTATAACCCCTCATAACCCCCCTTCCCACTACACCCTCTTTTTCCATAACCCTCTTCTATTACTTTTTAATATTTTAATACCATAACCCCCACATAACCCCCAATCACTACACACTCTAACCTATAAAATTTTTTCATGGGTCGTCATGGGCGGACTTACACTATGGTCAAGGGGTGCGGGCGCCCACCTTGAAAAAAAAATTTAGTGTTATATACGCGCGTTAATCCCGTCCGCACCCCATGAATTTTTTCAGTCGCACCCCTTAGACTTTTGAAACCAACCTCAAGAAAAAAAAATATAATTGTATGTTAAGAGTTAGCCCATTTTATTAGTTAGTAGCCCAATATCAAGAATGAGCCCAAGCCCAAAGTTTATAATAAGCCGACATGTGTTTTAATATTGACTAAAATGAAAAAAAAACAACAACATATAAATCTAAAGCCAGAAGAGCACTAAACAAAGAAACCCAAAGAAAAGTTGTTCGTCTCCCTCCCTCCCTCGGCGATCGCTAAACAAAGAAGAGGAACATGTGACGTTGACCCATCACAATTCACAAACAATTGAATAATTCCAACAAAACTTCAAAAGGTAATTAGGTAAATGTGAATATTATTAGATGACTACATGAGCAATATTATTATGGGTTTTTATATTGTAATTTTGGTTTTGTTTTGGGTTTTTATATTGTAACTTTGATTCTGTTTTAGATGAGCAATATTATTATGGAACGGTTTCTTAAAAGGAAAAGTGGACAATCATCTTCAAAAACTCCTGAATTCGTTGACTTGGATACTCTTCCTACGGATCCTGCCGATAGGAAACCGAGTTTGTCATATAACGTTAATCAGCGAGACGAAATCATAAGGGCATACATACTTAGAGGACCATATCAATCACGAGGTATAGAAATTCCACAATCAATGTTTGGTGTTGAGTTAAGTATAGTATAAAATCGGACTGTGTGTTTTGTTTATGTAATGATATTTAAATTACTTTTGGGCTTTTGGTTTGCTTTAGTTGATTATATAATTTTAGTATTATTATTTTTGGTATACGAGTCGACCGAACCCGACCCGGGTCATCTGATGGATAAACAACCTATATAAGGTCTATAATTTCGCAACCCATGAAAAAAATTCCTGGATCTGCCACTGTGGGTCGTACGGGATAATTCACATATATAGCAAAAGAATATAAAAATCCCTAGGGTGCAACCGACCTCTGCACCTAGGTCCGCGTCAAATCGCAAAATTTAAGTCTGACATCTTTAGATCCATATAAACCTTATGAGTTTTATCCATGAAGATACCATATTTAACACTACACCGGACAACACATCAAATACTAGTATAACAAGATCAATATATGTTTTGTTTGTATTTTTTTTTTTTTTTTTTATGTAATAATTATATACACCTAAATGCCACTCAAATTTATATTTGCAACAACTTAAACCCACTAGGTCATAGATATCATCTATTTATAGTTACGGATGATGAAGTTTGTTACAAAAGCTCTAAGTGTTATGGGCCTCAACTCCTCGATCCACGTACCTTAGTGGTTTAGTTGTTGGTTGTCATTAGGGCTCTTCACGAGCCGAGTTGATCCGAGCGGAGCTTTGCTCGTGCTTGGCTCGTTTACAAACCGAACCGAGCGGAGCGGCTCGTTTACAATCGAGCCGAAAACCGAATGAGCATTCTTCGAGCACAAATTTTCCGAGCGAGCGCCGAGCGAGAATCGAGCGGAGAATAATATGGACGATCATAAAATTGGGATGTTTCATTCGATGTTTTCATTGTCGGATGACAACTAAGGTCGAAATGTCTAAGGATGGGGCTTAGATTGAGGCTGGTGAGGTGATGAGCATACGTCAGAGAACAGTTCTTGCATTGTGACATAGGTGTGATATCATGTGACAATTAGTGTTGGACGACTAATAGCATAAAGAAGTCAAGACTGTCACCTCATTGCTTATTGTTTTACTATTAAATCTAGTATTAATTTTTTTTTTATTGAGTTAAGTAGGCTGGTTATATTTTGTTTGCATATACTGAGTCAAATCCAATAGAATCTTATATATAAAGCCATAAATTTATCTGCAAATTGTGTGTATATTTATTATAAAATAAATAAAAATTTTATTCGAGCCGAACCGAACCGAGCGTACCTTTGCTCGTGCTTGGCTCATTTACAAACCGAACCGAGCCGATCTGCTCATATACAACCGAGCGGAAGATCGAGCGAGAATTTTTCAAGCATTTTCTGAACGAGCGACGAGCGATCCACGAGCGGCGAGCGATTTGAATAGCCCTAGTTGTCAGTGTTCTTTTTTCTTTTTTTTTTCATAAATCTAATCGGACATACTTTATTTCCCCTTATTAATTATTCAAGAATTCTGATAAGTTAGGATGAAAAATACTAATAGAATACAGGGAAAACAATTATAATAATCATAGTAAAATTAAGAAACCATTTTTGTTGTAATTATAATTTTAATTATCACATAATAATAAAATTACTTAGAAATAGAATATAAGTTTTTTTTTTTTAAATAATTTTACTAATTAAAACGAAATAAGTATTATTTAAAATTTTAGTTTTAAAAATTGAGTGAGTTATATTCCGATCTGATTATTTAGTTTTATTTATATAAAAGAATAGGTGGCTCTAGTATAATATTAAACGAAAGTCTGTGCCTAGAATAGGATATATAGTATCATGTCGGGATCAGTGGCGGATCCAGAAATTTTATTGACGGGGGGCACAAATTGGCCGGGTTAAAAGAAGACAAGTCAAAACAAGTCGGGTCAAACTGGGTCGCGAAAACCAATTTACACTAATCCACTTAATAATAATTGTAGACAAATGAAGTTGTAATATAAACTAGCGTTGAACAAGAAATTATTATCTGAGGGATCTAAATAGGAGTTTTTTTTATCTTGTATGTTAGCTACCTTTTTATATTTTTTTTTAAATAAGTGTATTACATATAAGAACCGAGGTTGTCAACTTCTTTTAATATATTTTTTTAACCTTAGGTAAGTTGGTGTTAACATATGTTATGTAGTAATCTATATTTTATCAAAATATATCTACAAACAAATATTTATACTTCACGTTCATAAATAAGTGACAAAAAATAATATATCATTAACTAAATAAAATAACAAGTAATAGACTAAAAAACAAAGTAAAAAAGAAAAAGTTTTATTACATTAAAGTAATTAAATACCTTTAAAGAGTGACATAGATAGTTGTCACTCACTCACTGTCACTCACCCATAACTTTTGACAGACTACTAATTTTTAATAAGAAAAAACAAATAAAATTCTTTTGATCATCTTCTTCATCTTTTCTTTTAAACATGAGCCTGCAACCAATCTTTACAAAAATTTTGCTTACCGAAAAAAATCGGAAAAAATATATACACACATGCATTGTACGTGGGTTGGACGGTGGGCACCTGCCCACCCTAGTTATGAAGTATATCCGCCCCTGGTCGGGATATACTTATGGTCATTAAAGACTATCTATGTATGAAGTTCATTAAAGACTATCAATGTATGAAGTTCACCTGAGTTGTCTTCTTGTCGACAAACGTTGTTCGCAACTCCTTCCTAACTCACAAGTTAGCTCGGTGAAATTTTGCTCAGCTATTATTTAGCCCGAGCCTAGTATATACACGCAAGACGAGTTTTTAATGAAGGTAGTTCGATAGTTGAATTATAGCCCGAGCCTTGTATAAACACGCAAGACGAGTTTTAGATAAAGGTAGTTTGATAGTTGACTCGGACACATAATTTTTCATCTGTATATTATCTTGTATATTTGTAATGAGAAAGTATACGATATAAAGTTGCTTAACGTAAGAAGCATAAGAAGCCACCATAATACGCCACCATAATACGCCACCTGTCCACTCTGGTTAGGTTTAATTAATCTAATTCTGGTTTATCACAGGGGTAAATTCGTCTATATACACTATCATTCAATTCCTTCAATCACGTTATAATTAACCTGTTAATTAATACGATTTCAAAAATTAATGAGATTCACATCATGTTCGATTCAAATCATGATCGTCAACATCTAATCAATCTGTTATTCATCAAACCAAATCATAATTTTCGTTTTTAGTGCTCAGTTTATCGAACAGTAAGTTTAAATTTGATTTTCTTTTTTTAATTGAAATTATATGTGTTTTTATTATAAGTTTATTATTGTTTTTGATCGGTTTTTATAAGTTTCAAGTTTGATTCAAACAATCAAGGTTGCAGGTTTTTACAAACGATCAGAGGTTGAAGAAGATATCAATGAATGAGTCTGAATAATTAAATGAGTGCGTCTGAAGTTTTTACATAAGTGCGTCTGAAGTTTTACACAAGTGTGTTTGTTTTAAAATGATCTACTGTTGTTTTTTACATAAGTGTTTTTGAATTTTTATTCACATGCATTTTACAGTTCAATTATTGGAGGAAAACAAAAGAATAGTAACTCTCGTGAATCATTATTTTGTCACCTTATTATTATTTTTTTTGTTTATATATTGTCTGATGTCTGTATACTGATTTCTCAACCCACAATTCAATCACAGATTTTCTTTTTGTAGTGATGGCTTCTTCGTCGTTTGGCGGATAACCTTAGCAGGATAAATGATGGCATGAGTAAGAGAGATGAGATTTCCAAGATTCTTATTCGTATGCCCGATTCGAGTCTTCATGAACTTGCTGTTATGTTCATGATTGATGCAAAGAAAGGCGATATTAATCTTGTTGAACAACTAAAAAAATGCATAGCTCTTTTGAGGTGCTCTATTCAATTTAAAATTCAGTTCTTAAAGTCTATGTAATATCAAGATCATGATGAACTTATTATGTAATTTGTTTTTGTAGTTTTATATTACCTGTTTGTATGATGTGTGTTTTTAGTAAGTGCGTTTGAATTAATAAAAACAACTGAACAAGTGCTTTTGATTAAAATAATAGTAATGTATTTCATTTTTGTTAGTGCGTCCAAGTATATATTAACTTGCAGATTAGTGCGTCCAAACATAAAATTCATACTAGATCAGTGTTAATTACAAATCCCAAAATAACATACTTAAAATCAAAATCAGTATCTAAGATGTTTTAAAAAAGCATTCAAAACAAATGTTTATATGGCAGCCACCATTTTCTCTAATTTTGCCACCGCATTTTGTAACATCTTGTTCCTTGCTTTTTCTGGCCTTTTTGCAAACTTCCATGCCTCTTCAATTATTTCATCCCTGAGCAGGTTGTAAGGTGAGAGTATCATCTTTGCGACGTACTTGAACCACAATGCATCCAACTGTCTTTGCTGATACTCCGATTCACTTGCAAATCCACAGGTCCAAAATGCATACCCTTTGAAGGTTTCGAGGTGTCGCATAGCGAATATGCCACAGTCTACTATGTTTTTATTAGTCCTCCATGTCATTTCTCTTCTTATAATCTTATCTGTTACAACTTTCTCAATTGAGGGTGTTGCAGGACATGTCTTCTTCCACAACCGGTACAAAGTGTGTCTCTACAAAACATTTTTTAACAAACTCATTATGTTATTATCATAATTTCCTAGGTATATAATTTTCTATAATCATAAATATAAACATACCAATATACCGGGAACGCCTTTATATCTCTTTGCTTGGTCATCCCCATATGTAGAGTTGTCAAGCAACTCTGATGCCCCATTCTTCACATCAAAAGCTAAGACATAGAAATGCCTATCCATCCACACCGGTTGCAGAATCATGTCGAATTCGTATAACGATTTTGCCTCGATCTTCCGAAAGATATCATGCAGATTGCTAAGGTAAACCCTTTCTCTTTCTTCCCATTGAACTTCTTCCTTATAGTAGTCTGTAGGCTGAAAAAAAAAAGAAAAAAAAAAACAGTTAAAAACAATAAGTGCGTCTAAATATATACATTAATGCATCTGAATTTTTCAAATATTAACAAACATTATAAGAGTGCATCTGAATGATATTATACATATATATTAGTGCGTTTAAGTTCAAAGTTTTTGCATACCATCATGTTGGTACAAAGAAATAGCCTTCGTATAGATCCATCCTTCTTTTTCTTTAAATTTTCCTTCTCTTCGTAGTTTAGGATATCTGTCCATACATCTATAGCATTGGTGCACAGCCATAGCCCAGGGTGTTAACTTTCAAAGATCACTTTCATGATCTCATTTCCACCTTGATCCGCATAACAGATTTTCTGAAATTACAATTTTTTTTAAATGAAATTAGTAATTAGTTAGTAATAATTTATAAACAAAAATAAAAAACACACTTACGTTTTTTTCTCGAATTGGTGCAAACATGTATTGTGTTATTCTGGCTTCATCTTTTGTTAATTTCTCAACAGTGCTCACTTGTTTCCCTGTGTATGGTGACCTCAGAGCCCATGAAGGGTTTTTTTCCCTAACTGGCTTGTCATAACCAACCGGTGCTTTCTCTTTACCTTTTTTTGTGCTTTTTCTACTTCCTTTTCATAACAAACAGTGCTCACTTCCTTTTATGGTGTTTTTTTTCTCAGCATGCTTCTCTTGGGGTGTTGCTTGTCCATCTTCAGCTTCATACACAGTTGGTTTTATTGTTTGAAGTTGAATAAATGATGCGTTAGTTACCCCCTGTGATTCTAATGAAACAACAATATCATGCAGCTTTTCTGTGTTCTTTGTCTCCAAATCTTTATCAGCTTCTTTGTTCTCTTCCTCATTCACATCTCTTACCCTATACACCCCTGGTTCAACTGTTTCTAGTGCCGCAATAGCTATATTAGTTATTTCGTCTTCTTCATTTACAGTTTTCCAGGTTTCTATCACCAGCCTGATCATCCATTACCAAGTCATCCCCATCCTTATTCACATCAACATTTTCCAAATCAGCATCAACATTTTCTAGGTTTGTTGATTTCACATTGCCTTTTAGACTGTAAAGTTGATATGTTATATAACAACTGAATATAATTAAGCAAGTATTATGAACATGCAAATAACCTAGTTGCTTCTCATCAAAAATTAAGTGCTATTTTGTATTGTTGAATCAAATATACCTTTACTCTGTTTTGAATTTGGTTTGCTTTGTTTATCTTCTCTTCTTCTTCGTCCTTCCATGTCTGATTCCATTTTTAAAAAAAAATTATGAGAAACGACAATGAAAAAATGACAGAAATAAGTGATAATCTAATGATAAAACGCACCTGAATGTTTTGATGACATTATCCTCTGTTTTTTGTTGTTTCTTCGACAATCTGGTGTTTGATTTGTGTGTTTGTGTGTTTTTTGATTGATTTTGGATGTGTAAGGAACCCTAATTAAATGAGGTTTGATGATTTTGTGTTTATGATTTTAGTGATAACCGTCGTTGATTTTTGAATTCGCGGTTGTAACACCCCAACCGATGGCGGAAACATCGAGGTGTCACATAGTGATGATTGTTCAATAGCTCATGGTACTAAATGGAAGTTGAATATTATATATACTAGTGGGTATGCCCGCGCGTTGCAGCGGGTATCCCAGTTGATATGAACCACCGCCCATTCCTACTATTGTTAATAATGTAAACAAAATTTTCATAAACATTTGACATCACATGCTTAACAACTCTCATAAACATGTAAAAAACAATAAACATATATGAAGCACTTTATCTTTCAAAACATTTATTCATAGACCATGTGTACTGGTACGCGAAATTGGGCGTTTCCCCATCTACCACGCCCCATAACGACCCGCACACCGCCCCCGGGGGCGTTATGGGTTAAAAATGGGCGTTTTCACGTTGGAGAAGGGCATTTTCTGACCACCTTTTTGATCAGCCAATGAAATAAAGTATATGTGGAGCAGCCCGCTACGGTAAGTCTTATAGCATCATTACATAATTTATAAACAAAGTATCACATTCGTGATAGCAGTCAAACAACCAGGAGAATGGCTATGACTGTAATAAAGCTTAAGCATGAATCAAATGGCGTAAACTCCTATAATATCGTCATATTCAGATGTTGATAACTCCGGCGACGAAAACAAGTTAAATTCAATTATTACGTATAAAACCAATACTGATGTGATATTGTAAAAAGGGACATTAGGAACCCAAATTCCTAAATCCATGTCTATAACAAAAAACCTAAATGACAAGAAATGAAGGGATCTTTATTTCATAAGGTGAAGAACAAAATACATGAACTTGTGATCTTTTCGGTAGAGACAAACGAATAACAGCAGGGGTGTTTCACGGTTGTGGTGTCGGTCCCTTGCCGATCATGATTTAATCTGCTCAGCCGTAAACGCAGTTGTATTCATGGAAAACATTGAAGCCATCTTGATCTTTGTTTCATTGTCCATGATCCGTAGACCGTTTAGGTACCTTTCCACTTGAAAAAGTTAAAAGTGTTACAGAAAAATCCCGATCACCATCTAGTTTTCAAATAAATAACACTAACACACGAATATTATATAATACGATGTAGAAATTAAGGGGCATGATATACAATCTTGTGATCATCACACATAAGAAGTCATTAAATCTTGTAAATGTGTCTGATGTATAACTGGTGAATCATACAAAATCATTTTGTTTGATTACTACTTTGAATACCACAGAGCTTAAACTAAAAAACAATCAAACTGTAAACTAAAAAAATTATCCTGAACAAACAAATTAATTAATTGCAGCCAATAAGAAGAATGTAAATTCACGCATGTCCATTGATGCCTTCAATTCCAATCAGAGTAAGGGTAGGTTGTTCTACTACTTGAAGCAATCAATAACCAGCTAGTTTTATACAATCTCAACAACACCATCTTGTTATACAATCTCATCAAAAACATTTAGTGCTATACAATCTCAACAACAAAAGGTTGGTATTGGCTTTTATAGATAAGTGACATGCAATGTGTCCACAAAAACAGGAATCCTAGATTCCAAATTCGATATAAAATTATAAAATTGAGGAAACTGAATGTTGAAACTAACCCCATCAAGTTGACTCAGAGGTGAAGACTGGGTTCACAAAACAACTCGTATATCTTAAGTTAGATCAGCCTTGTTACAGAATTGTCAGTGACGCAGCTGGATTCTTAACATGCACCACCACAATCTTCGTTTTCAGCTTCAAAACGTCGACATTTCCTCTCTCGGTGACATCAGTATTTCGAATCCACATGCCAAACGCACATAGTATGTATAAAGCGACATCCAACTGTAATAGCAACATCGATTTCAACATATAAGAGGTTACCTATTCAAAAACCAAAAAAAAAAGTTTATAAATTTAAAACAAAAGAGAGCAAACTGAAATAGAAGAGAATATTATGTGTGGTCAGACTGGGAAACGGGTTTAATTATTTTTCAAGTATGAAGGTAAGTGCTGCCAAAGTGCCAATACCCACCTAATTAACGACAAAAGCATGATGTATAACAAAATATATCATTCAAACCATGTTAGTAGAGTTTGTTCTTTTTGTTTGTATTACTTTATGAGAGGTATATAAATTGCAAATATTCTGAGCTAAACAAAGCCTAAAAGGAAGACATCAATTGTTAAGGTGTAAAACTATACATGTGAATATTGTAGAGGCCAAATGTTCGAATCAAATAATTTTTTTCTTGTTTTTCTACAATGACGAAAACAGAAGTGGAAATCCCTAAACATGTATTGAAGCTTTCTGAGGTGTTAAAAAGGTATTAATCTGTAAATCGTATATAAGCTGTGAAGACACACATGTACAAGATGTAAGCAAAAATATTGTAAGACCTCCCTTCAATTATGACACGATGATCATATTTTACCAATTTATCATTGGCTGATGAGCTTATGCACATCATTTATGACTTTGGGACATAATACATAAAGCAGCGTACTTATTAAAGCACCCATGATGTTTAGCATTTTGTTAACATCACAATTCACAACAGTGGTTAAATTTGGCTTGGAAGTTGAACAATATATTATCATTCCAGTATGTGGTACACTATTTTTGGGTCTAAGTAAGATAATGAAGCGACTGTCTGCATGCGAATCTATCTTAAAGCTATGGTTAGCAGGTTGAGTAATGGGTCAGGAATGTTGGAAGATTTACACAAATATACGCAAATCAATAACAATAACTGATAATAATATTGGATTGATCGAATTGATCGTAAGATTACAATGTTTGTTTCGTATCTTTTGGTTTGGATAATGAAACTTGATAACCGTAAACATGAAACATTCTAAACTATATATACATAAACGAACTAATTCTAAGCGACGTGTCCTTCATCGAAGCGTTGTGTCTTCTCAATCGAACCGTCGTGTCTTTAAGTGTTGAACCGGTTTGAATAGTATGAACCGGTGTCTTGGTTTGGATATATCTAGCTTATATTATATCATCGTCCAATACCCTCCCTTAAGCTAGATTGGTAGTACATTTAACATAGTGCGTAGTTTTGTGAAGTCCTTTGGTTGTAGTGCTTTGGTGAAGATATCCGCTATTTGATCTTTTGTGTTACAGTACTTGATCTCCACGTCTTCAGTTTTGATTATATCTCTTATGAAGTGATATTTGATCCTAATATGTTTGCTCTTCCCATGATAGACTGGATCCTTTGTGAGATTGATGGTAGATTTATTATCACAATATAAAGTAATTGCTTTATTTGTGTCAAACTCTAAATCTTTTAAGATCCCTTTGAGCCATAGAGCTTGACATCCAGTGAGAGATAAAGCAATATATTCCGCTTCTGTTGATGATAATGCTACCACCTTTTGTTTCTTTGATTGCCATGAAATTGCTCCTGATCCTATATTGAATATATATCCTGATGTGCTTTTGCTATCATCTATATTTCCTGCATAGTCACTATCACTGAAGCCCTTCAATTCAAATGAATTTTTGTTGTATACGATTCCATATTCTGAAGTGCCTTTTATATATCTCAATATATGTTTTCCTGCTTCCCAATGTGACTTCTTTGGTTGATCCATAAATCTGCTGATTTTGCTGACTGCAAACATTATATCAGGTCTTGTATTTGTTAAATACATATGTAACACCCCGCCTCTATCACCACCAATATTGTCCGCTTTGCCCATCCAGAGCTCACGGATTTGTTTTTGGTTGCCCAAGTGGAGACTTCCCAGGAGGTCACCCATCCTGAAATTTCTCCCACCTGAGCACGCTTAACTGTGGAGTTCTCCTCTCATCCACTAACATTAAGCCTCAAAACGCGTTGGTTATTTAAGAGGCAAGACATTACTTATGAACCAAGGATCTCTCCTGGCCACGGCCGATGTGGGATTTTCCTGGGGTGTCACATTCACCCCTTGTTAGAGTCTCATCGTCCCTGATGAGGTGTGTTCCTGGGGTGTCACATTCACCCCCTGTTAGAGTCTCATCATCCCTGATGAGGTGTGCACCCACCATCCCGAACGGCACAGGAGTGGCTCTGATACCATCTGTCACACCCTCAAAATCCACTTGCGGAGTTTTACCGCGAGGCGCATGACAAACCAGGATCCAAACCAACGATCACAATAAACAAGTCTAAATGTAATTAATGCAATACCAAAACATAGTTTTAAAATCCCGTTTACAGCGGAAGCTTATTCAAAACAAAGTTCAACATAAATAAACCAAGTTCAATGTTTGTGAAATAATGCAACTCTATCTAGACGCCGTGCAGACGCGTGCGCCCTAGTTCCCCTGTGCTACCTTAGCGACCTGAGAAAACATGTAAAAGTTTACGTCAGCACAAAAATGCTGGTGAGTTTACAGGTTTGCAGTTCAAGTACCAAGTCCACCTGTCCATACTATAATAAATAGAAAACCAGTATACGCTAGCTAGGCGTACGTTTTGCTACTACCACGATTGGAAAACCATTACTAACACGTATACCAGTTTTGTGCCCGAATAGTTCCAAATGTTCCTGTTGTTCCTGTTTGAGACAATATGCACTCGCCCGGCCCTCCAAGCCGACGAGCGGGGTTGGTCACTCCCAATAGCGCTATTCACATTTCCCCGTTGTGCAAACCCGCACATTCATGGTTCCCCCCGGGACTTCCAAAGATCGTGTAGTATACGTTAGAACCCATAGTATGACAGAATTTACCAAACAATCGTTTTAACACATGTTTTCTCCCCCGAAAGTATAAAACCAGTTTAAAAGAGGGGCCGTAAACTCACCTTAAGTTCCTTTACTCCTAATCCCGAGTAAAATCAGCTGCTATGTTAGTCCCGTACAGTGGCGACCTAACATATGACAGTTACAAGTACTTAGACTAATAACCCGCAGGTTAACTAGTCCCTAGATGTCCAGACCATAACCAAGTTCGTTTGAAAACACCGTGACTGTTTAACTGACCCAATTGACAAGACTCGACATCCCATTGGTGACCCGAGACTCCCGTGTTATGTTTACGCTCCAAAACATACATTAACGTATCTACACTTAACATACGTTAACACACTCAACAAGTTATAGCACATAGTTCACGTATCACCGAATTACATCCAAATATATGTTACCAAGTTATTAGACATGTTACTGGGTTCCTAGCATGTTTCTACATGTGAAATCGGGTCTCGGAATGCTAATTTATACTTACAGCAGCAGTACACGCGATTAGGAAAAGTCAACTAGCATTTAGGTTGGTCAACTAGCAATTAGGAATCCTAATCGCCTCTATTATAGGCGATTGGGGCTATACCATATGTTATTATTAGCAATTAGGGCTAATCACGTGAACTTACATGCAATTGGGGCTAATCACGTGACATTATATGCGATTGGGGCTAATCACGTGACATTATATGCGATTGGGGCTAATCACGTGACATTATATGCGATTAGCTCCCCAATCTCATGAATTATAGGCGATTAGCCTTGCTAATCGCCTGTAACCATGCTGTTCCGGTTTTTCGCGCGTTTAACACCCCAGATCAGATCCAGAACGTGTGTAACTACCCAATATCATCCCAAACACTATCCTAAACATGTTTAACCCAAAACCCTTCGTTCAACCTCGTATTATCAGTCCCGCATGCAACCAAATCAATCCAAACACTATACACATAGCATGCAACATCAATTAACGCATGTAAGCATAACCCTATTATCCGATTACTGAGGTTCCTATCATCATACTAACAATATTACCTCTGACCTAGCATGATAACCCATCAAAACATCATCAAGATCCATAAAAATCCTATCTTTCTAATCATACATACCCATAACGCATGTTAATTAGTTATAATCCGATTAACAACCTTTATTGACGATTTTCAGAAAGCCTTTTCGTTTATGAACAGGTCTGGACCATTAGGGATTGATTAAAAACATTTACAAAGTGTTATGGATAAGAATCAAACCTTAGAATTGTAAAAGATTGATGGTTAGACCTTGAAACCTTGTGTTTTTGATCAAAATCGCCTTCCAGAGGTTGTTTAGGTGTGTGGGGCGGTTATGGGACGACTAGGGTTGATATTAGGGAGTTTAGGAGGTTAAGTGTTCTATTTATAGGCGTTTCTAGTCGTTCCAGCACGTTACACGCGATTGTGCAGCAGTTCATGCGATTAGGGCTGCTAATCGCATGAAGTACATGTGATTGGGCCTAATCGCCCAAACTAACACACGATTGGGGGCCTAATCGCCCCTAATGATGCCCACTCGCCTCCCTTATAGGCGATTAGGCCTCCCTAATCGCCTATAGGGGCTGGTTTGGTGCGTTTTGCGCGTTAAACCCCGTTTTAACGTATGTTAACACATATTAACATACCGACAATTCATATAATGATTGTAAACACATAACACAAGTAAATACACATATTTACACTCGTTCACCAATTCCCGGGACTCGAGACTCGTACGTTCCGTATGCTCTGACGATCCTACAAATCGTCACCGTTTGGACACTTGGTTAAGGACTGACATCTAACGAACCTCTAGACCAACATCCAATGATCTTCTAGATTAACCAGTAGTTCCCGAACCATAACCCGACCTAACTAACCCAGTTAAGTACCGTATACGCGTGACTCGCTAAGGTAGACTTTCATCTAGACCATGTTGTTAACCCGAAATTGCCGGGTGTCACATCATCCCCACGTTAAAAGAATTTTCGTCCCGAAAATTGCGTAAGTACCAAAAGAAACAACGAAGGGGATAAACAAACAGATAGGAATCAAAGAGTAGAGATCAAAAGAGAGATTTACCCGAGGTGTCACATCATCCCCACGTTAAAAGGAATCTCGCCCCGAGATTCATTCATCTGTCGAGGAGACATATCTTGACTCGAACGCTTCCTTAGGAAATAGGTGAGGATACTTAGGCTTCCAACTAAACTTCGATATAAGCTTGGGTCAATATTCTCTTCGTTGCTATTCTTGATCAACTTCAATCCATATTCCATTGGAGTTGAGACTCTAATGCTATCTGCCATTCGAAATCTTTCAAGTATGTCTTTAGCATACTTAGTTTGAGAAATCTTTATTGCTTCTTGATCATAAGTGACTTCCATTCCTAAGAAATAATGTAGCTTTCCCATGTCTGTCATTTCAAACTCCCTTTGCATGGATTCCTTAAATGAGATTATTTCTTCCATGCAGTCACTAGCTATGATTAAATCATCTACGTATAAACACACCACTAGTCTGGAGGTCTTTGTCTTCTTTAAAAATAAGGTATGTTCAAATGTGCATCTTTTGAAGCTATTTTGTTCAAAATATTGATTGATCCTACTATACCATGCTCGTGGAGCTTGCTTCAATCCATACAGTGCTTTCTTAAGAAGACATACCTTATTTTCATTCCCCTTTTCTATAAATCCCAGAGGCTGTTCTATAAATACTTTCTCTTTTAGTTCTCCATTCAAGAATGCAGTTTTCACATCCATTTGGTGTAGATACCATTTATATTGAGCTGCTAGGGCAAGAACTAGTCTTACAGTCTCAAAACGGATTACCGGTGCAAATACTTCCTGATAATCTATCCCATATTTTTGTTTGTAGCCCTTGACCACTAGACGAGCTTTGTGTTTATCTATATTTCCATGTTCATCGTATTTGGTTTTGTATATCCATTTTACTCCTATGGGTTTTTGATCCTTTGGTAAATCAACCAACTCCCAGGTTTCATTCTTTTGTATAGATTCTATTTCTCTTTTCATTGCTTCCTTCCATTTTTCATCTTTACTTGCTTCATCATAATCAATTGGGTCTGAGTCAGTGTAAAATGCAAAGTTTGCAGCTTCTTGATGTCTCTGATATAAATCCCGTATTTCTGGACTACTTAATGGTTGGGTTCTACTAAGAATATCTGCCATTGAACGTATTTTTAAAGGTGGACTTTGACTAGATGTTGTGGCATCTAGATTGTCATCCTCAATTTCGATTCCTTGCTCTTCCTGTCTTTCATTTTCAGATGCATTGTGTACGGGTGAGTATTCTTCATTTCTTGATGTATGATCATGTGTATTATTCTCATTGTTTTCCGTGTTTTCATCTTGAATCACAATATCTTCATCTTCAATTTCTTTCCAAGTTTTGTCTTCATCAAATATAACATCTCTGCTGACTATAGTTTTTCTTGTAGCTGGATTGTATAATTTATAAGCTTTACTATTCTCACTGTATCCAACAAAGATGGCTCTTTCTGTTTTATCGTCAAGTTTACCCCGTTTTTGTTCTGGAACATGTGCATAGGCAAGACAGCCAAATATTCGTAGATTTGATACATCAGGTTTGATTCCAGTCCAGGCTTCTTCTGGAGTTTTATTACTGATACTTTTGGAAGTTGTTCGATTTAAGAGATATGTCGTGCAACTTACAGCTTCTCCCCAATATTCATTTGGAAGTTTCTTTGTCTTCAACATACTCCTACTTAATTCCATCAGGGTTCTATTTTTACGTTCTGCAACTCCATTTTGTTGTGGTGTATAACTTGTGGTCAGTTGATGATGTATTCCATGTTCTTGTAAGTATTCTTGGAAAGCATTTCCACAATATTCTCCACCTCTGTCAGTCCTAAGACATTTTATTCTTTTGTCTGACTGGTTTTCTGCTAAGGCTTTAAATATTTTGAAGAAATGTAATGCTTGTGATTTTTCCTTGAGGAAGTATACCCAGGTTTTTCTTGTAAAATCATCTATAAAAGTAATGAAGTATCTGCATCCTCCTATTGTCTTTGTTCTCATTGGTCCACATATATCTGAGTGAACAAGTTGTAGTGGGCTTTCTGCTCTCCATTTTGCTTGTTTGCTAAATGGTTTTCTTGCATGTTTTCCTAAAGCACATCCTTCACATACGTTTTCTGTCTTGTATATCTTAGGTAAACCTTTCACTGCATGTTTGTGTTCCATTTCAATTAACGTTTCATAGTTAATGTGACCATATCTTTGATGCCATAAGTCTGAACCGGTCTTTGTAGATGTGTATAGTACTTTTGGCAAGTCTTGATTTGGGTATAAAGGAAACATCTTGTTTTGAGTCATAGGTGTTTCTGTGATTGTCTTTCCTTCATGATTTTTTATGGTGCACATTCCTTTACCAAAAAACACATCATATCCCTTTTACAGTAATTGTCCCACGCTAAGTAGATTGTGCCTTAATCCTTCCACATAAAATACATTTGGTATTTTGTTTACCTTATCATTTACTCTTATGCAAACTTCCCCACTTCCCAATACTTGTAGTCTCTTATCATCACCTGTTCTAACTTCTCGTCTATCTTGATCATTAAATGTGATGAATATATTTTTATTTCCTGTCATATGATTACTACATTCGCTATCTAAGTACCAACAATTTTCATCCTTATTTTCTTCCATGTTAAATATCATGAACATGGTATCTCGTTCTGATTTATTTTCTTCTTTACACACCATTGCGGATTCTTCTTTCTCACTTTCTTCCTTATTTGGACAATTTCTAGCTATATGACCTAATCCTTGGCAATTATAACATACAATGGGTCCGTATCGCCCTGATCTGCCTCCTCTTCCTCTTCCTCTTCCTCTGTAGCTGTTACTATATCTATTCCCTCCTTTATTTCTTACTTGAGTCCCGTCTTGTACTTGGAATGCTTGATCGATGACGTGTGTGTCATATTGCTTAAGTCTTAATTCATGGGATTGTAATATTCCCATAAGTTCTTCAATTGATAATACTTCTAAATCTTTGGACTCTTCTACAGCTACTACTACTGACTCATATTTTCTGGTCATACTACGCAATATTTTCTCAACTACTCGCTTATCACTTATATCTTCTTCATTCATTCTTAACTGGTTTACTATTGTGGTAACCCTATCAAAGTATCCTTCTATTGTTTCTGTTTCTGACATTCTTAGGATGTCAAATTCGCATCTAAGGGTTTGCAGCTTTACTGTCTTTACGCGACGCTCTCCATGATATGATTTGTATAATATTTCCCATGCTTCCTTAGATGATTTTGCATTTGCAATTCTTTCAAATATTGTGTCCGTTGATGCTTGAAATAGATAGTGAAGTGCCTTCTTATCCTTTTTATTTTGTTCCCTATGTTCTTTTCGTAGTGCTTCACTTGCATCATTTGGTAATTCCCTAACACCATCTTCTACTATATTCCACAAATCTTGAGACTCTAAAAGTACTCTCATTTGGATATGCCAATGATAGTAATTTTGTCCCAACAATTTTGGAATTTGGGTTTGTACCCCTCCTTGTGTTATCATGATTCCTTTTCTTTATAATTATTCTATTTATATTTTGATAACTCTATTATATTCTAGAACAGAAAAAATTGATGTTCGGCCTATTTGTTCCAAGGGTTGACTTTTTGAGTCAATGAATTTCAAAAAAAATAATAAATTATTCTTTTTGGTTTCCCTCGCAAACTTCAACAAACAGACACACTCTAGACGGTTTCTAGAATACAATTTCTAACTTATATCTTAATTCTATGGAATTATCCGTACGTAATCCTTGTATATGTTACTAACTGTTTGATCGAGTACACTATGGATAATAACCGGGATTTGTGATACTCTGTTTTGAAGGAATACAAAACGAAAAACAACGAATAGAGAAATCAGGGAATTTACAAACTATGTTCTTTGTGATCTGATGAGAGATACTTGTTGAAATGATCCGCGTAAATTCCTTTCCAGTTTTGTCGAATCTTTATATCCTTCTAAATGATTTGATCGTTCCTCTGTTTTTGTTTGAAGACGATGACTGGATTGAACAGATATTTCTGAATGATTCTTCGTTATGCTTGGCTCTGATACCAGTTTTGTTGGAAGATTTACACAAATATACGCAAATCAATAACAATAACTGATAATAATATTGGATTGATCGAATTGATCGTAAGATTACAATGTTTGTTTCGTATCTTTTGGTTTGGATAATGAAACTTGATAACCGTAAACATGAAACATTCTAAACTATATATACATAAACGAACTAATTCTAAGCGACGTGTCCTTCATCGAAGCGTTGTGTCTTCTCAATCGAACCGTCGTGTCTTTAAGTGTTGAACCGGTTTGAATAGTATGAACCGGTGTCTTGGTTTGGATATATCTAGCTTATATTATATCATCGTCCAATAAGGAAGGTGCAGGTAGTTTTGTTTAGCTGAAAGTTTAAAAGAACGGAAACAAGCCTCGAGGCGAACCGAAGCATAAGCTCGAGGCGCAGTCAAAAAATAAATATAAAAATTACGTGTCCATAAAAAAATAAAATACTTGACCTAGAAAAGTCGAAAACATAAAACACACACATCAAAAATAAAATAATTGACCCGAAAATTCTAAAACATCAAAAAAAAAAAACACCCTAAACCACCCGAGGCGCACCTGAGGCACACATTTTCTTAGCGCCTCAGCCCATAGAGGCGTATGTACAATCTGAACCCCATGAGGCGCGCCTTAGACTCGTTTTCTTAGAGTTTCACCTCAAGGCGCACCTCGAGGCGTACGCCTCACCCATTTTTTTAAACGGGCTCATTAAACTATGCTCAGTTTCTAAATGGTAAAAGAAATAAATATGATAAATATCTTTAGCACTTCAGTTCTTTTCATGTTTTTTGATTTTCCCGTCATCAATCAAGCTTTTGAACAATGAGTCAATGAATTGATGAACCAATATGTTAATCTAAAATCATTAAAATTCAACAAATAAATGGGTAGTGTTTCATCGGTTTGACATGAAGCCTAGAATCATCTCATCATTTTTATATCATATAAGCTCAAAGCTTTCAGAGATGAATTTCCTTACCAGATTATGTTATTGATCTGAAACAAAAGAAAAGAGTGGTATGATATGAGCAAACCATGACCTTTATTAACATAAAAAGGTACTTTTGCATGGAACAATAGAATTATTATAGATGCATTTAATTTGAACAACATCAATAAACATTAATTAAAAAACATTAAGCTGGGTTAAAATGAAAAACAGGTGATGATTATTATGTATATAATTTCATTAATTATAAGGCATTTGCGTATTTCTTTCTCCAGAAGTAGACCTATACTCTTTGCCTTCTATTCAGATTTCACTGGTTTGGTTTCATTAGTTCAAAATGGGCTAGTTCATTGATGCACATCCCATATATATATATATATATATAAAAAAAAAAACAAATCAATAAATAAAGAAGGGAAAATGGCCAAAATAGCCTGTTGACCGGGCGTTTTGCACAAATAGCCCTCTCCACCCTCTTTGGAGAGAGGGGTCACGGTTCCCAACATGCCTGAACCGTCTTCCGAGAGGCTTCCCATTTCAGCCAACAGAGGACCGCCACGTGTCGTTGTTGATCCCGAGACAGACCTGAGACGTGAGACAGATCTGAGACGTCTCCGGTGACGTCTCAGAGACGCCTCCGGTGACGTCTCAGAGACGCCTCCGGTGACGTCTCAGAGACGCCTCCGGTGACGTCTCGGAAGACGTCTCCGGTGAAGACGAAGAACAAGAAAAAAACAGTAAACTTCGTCGGAGAAGACGGAGAACTCACCGGAGAAGACGAAGAAACAAGAATCAGTACACCAGCAGGGTCACCGGACCGGTGACCGGCCCTTCTGTTTCCGGCGAACCCTCAGCAAGCCTATGACTAGCCGTCGTCTTCCTCCCTCTCTGTCCGTCTTTCTCTCTCTACTCTCTGTTTCCAGCGAACCCTGCTTGAAGTTCTGTTCCGGGTAGATCGGTTTCGCGTTGAAGGGTCTTGAGGAACTTGATTCCGTTGATGTCTGGTGAGAAATTAGATCATTCGGCTTCTTGAAGATTGAATATGGAATCCATTAATTTCTAAGAATGATCAGTTGGTGAGAATCATTATTCATGAATCTGTCATACATGGAAATTGATTTGCTGTGGAACTTCGTTGATGATTTTTTTTTTCCATGGACTGTCATTATGTGAACACACTTAAAGACGGTATAGTGAAAGACGGGTGAGAAAGAGAGAGGAGGAAAGGAGAGAGAGAGATGTGATGGGTAATTATTAGAGAGAGGATGAGAGAAGGAGAGAGAGTGTGGGTGATGATGTGGAGGTAAGTTATTGGTTAGAGTGGGAGACGTCTCGGGAGACGGTTCAGGCATGTTGGGAACCGTGACCCCTCTCTCCAAAGAGGGTGGAGAGGGCTATTTGTGCAAAACGCCCGGTCAACGGGCTATTTTGGTCATTTTCCCAATAAAGAATGTTACAACTGAGGGGCGCAGACGCTGATATTATAAAGACCCAAATGAACAAGAGCTTCAACAAGAGAGATAATTAAATCAAACCCCTGGATTATAAAATAAGAACAGTAAGATGAGAAATGGAAACAATTAGGAGAACGAATACTTACAAGAATTTAATGAAAATTGGTGGGTGAAGCTTACGTTATCCATGGATTAGGGTTTGTTTTCCTGATTCAATCGGTTGTATGGACGATTCATTGAATGGGTTATGAGGTTGCGGGTTATGAAACCATGACTGTATAAGAAGAACTCTGAGATTTGTGGGTAACTGGGCTAATACGGGAGGAAATTGTATATAAAATATGGATTTGTATAGGGACATTCAAGTCTTTCTTCATTCATAATGGCAATGCATTTGTTACAGAAAGAAAAAGGGAACTAAAAAGGTTGTCTTGAATGGTAAGCTTTAAAGAAGGTTCATTCAGTTGTTTCAACTTCTGCAAATTAACGGTGGAGGTAAATATTGTAGGTGTCTTCTTGAAAGATAAGGAAAAGAGGGTATTATTGTAAAAGTGTTTTGAAATTGTAAAGGATGAGGATGGTGAAATGTCTAAACTATCCTTCTAAGTGTCTTAATTGTCACTAACATCCCCATAATACCCTTAAATTTATTGCTTAAATATGTTATACATGTTGCTTTTTAAGTTGTACGGAGGTGAAAATGACCATGTTGGCCATCACTCCTCCTTTATAATGTATTATAGATTATAGATTATAGATATACAATTACCAACTTGGGTCACCTTCAATAGTCACCACTCTTTCTTATCACTTGGCATCATTTCACAAATTAATTTTACCAACATGAGTCTCCTCCAAAAGTCACCACTCTTTCCCTATTACTTGGCACCACTTCACAATTTAATTTCAACACGAGTCTCCACCAAGAGTCACCACTCTTTTCTCATTGCTTGGTACCGTTTCACAAAGTATATTATATATCTATAAATAATCAACATGAAATACAAATTATCATTTAAGAGTATGGGGAGTATATGAAACTTGGAAGATATTGTTGTGTGTAAGTTGGATGTGAAAAACCAAATGAGATGGGTTTCATTTATAGTTTATGAGACAGCCCATCCGAACCATTACCTCCATTCATGAAACGGTATATCGTTTATGAAGCAGTGCGTTGTTTCCTTAATATGTGTTGGTTCATAAACTTGATGCATCACTTTATTATAATATGTATAATCGCCGCATGCAAATTTGACCTAGGTTCACGTCGATTCATAAAAGAAACACGCACCACTTCAATTTGTCATGCCTTAATTAAATTAACATTTTTTTTAACGAAAAGCAATAATTCTTACCCCAATTTAGATAGTAGTTGAGAAAAAACTGCTTATTGAAATTAACATTCAATTTAACAGTCTAAAGGTTATGCTTATATCTACTAGATTTTTTTTTTTTTTTTTTGCCTATTGCTACTATTTTTTTCTTTCTTATATAAATTTGCTATCGTCGCTAGTGCATGCTTTTTGGTTTGTTTATATATGATGTAAAAAATGATGACAACTTCATTAAAATGTTGTAATGTGATCTTTTGGGCTGGAGGTTAATTAGCCAAAACAAAAAGAATGTTTTGAAAAGACTTAGGTATTTTTTGCATCTCATATATTTGATAAAAGAGTCGTTTATAATAATCATCCCGCCGCAACGCGCGGATTAACGTCAACTCGTTACTAAACAATTTACAATTTGTCATACAAATTACATAAACTTGATTTGCATAAACTAGGTCCAAAGCTCCTATGTGTTCCAAGACTTGTAGAACTTCTAATAGCAAATAAAACCTGAAACATGTTAAGTTAGAAAGATGGGGGGTCAACTATAAATAGTTGGTGAGAATACATAGGTTTTGCATATAGTTGAAAACAATATGTTGTATAGCAATCATTGTTGAAGTATAATAATGAGTAATGATAGAATATGAGTCCGACATGTAACAATGCGTCTTTTGTACAATCAAACCTTGTGTCGACTGAGACCTAACTCACAAGTTAGTAAAAGTGTAACTGTTTTCGATCATCCCTGAATTTATGCGGGGGGATGGGTTTGTCAAACCTATAGCGCTATAATCTAAACAGGCGGCTTGATCAATGTTAATGATTGTACTGTGTCTTTTTGTTACAGTCAAAGGATAGAATGAGTAATTGATAGTGTAATTGAATCACAAGTTTCAACAATGTAAGAATGAGTAAATGATAGTGTATAAAATGTTTAAACATGTTTCACCCCAAAAATGTAAAACAGAAAAAGGGGCTATGTAAACTCACATTCGCTAAGCTGAATTATCCTATAAGCGTTGTGAATGTATGTGAGGCGAATCCCAAAGACTCAACAACGTAGCTAGTCCAATTTGAAGAAATAAGAAATCCGAAAAAAAGAAAGATATCATGCTTCGAATTCGCCAATTACAAGAGCTTATAATCAAAGCTTCAATTGTAGAAGTAATAGACTATAGAAGAAAAGTATGAGGGAAAGTTTAATCGGATTGAAACAATCGATTTAGAGGTGGCAAGTGTAATGGTTCATAGGTGGGTTTTTATACTAGTTTTGGATTCAATTAGCCATTAAAATTGGTCAACACCATAAAGTAAGGTTTTATGATGAATTGACTATTTGACTAGGACTTTGACTGTTTGACTAAGACTTTGACTAGGACTTTGACAAGGAGACCATATTTACTAACACTTTGACTTGACTTGACTAGGAGACTACGTTTGACTTTTCAGGTTTGACTAAGGGACCTTGAAAGGGTTTAAGTTTAATTGGTTTTAATTAACATCACAAAACACCAAATGGTGTAGTGGTTTGTGTGGTGTGGTTAAGGTTTAGCCCGCCAGGGACTCGGGTTCGAATCCTGGCACAGGCAAACATTTTTTTTAACGTTTTTAAATCAGAAATTTTAATACAATCCAATTTAATATTGATTATAAGTCATTATTTAAATAAAAAATTTAACAAAATGGATGGTAAAGATACTGTAAACATGAATCAGATGAATAAACGATGGTGTTCTATATGTATATATAAAGAAAATTTGTGTGATGTTACAGTGGTTTTATTTTTTTTATTTTTTTAAATTTAAATGTTTTAATGACTAATTTACCCCTGGTTAGATTTAAACGCCAATGGTTAATTGATCTGATCATTTTGAAATCTAATGGTCCAGATTGCTTCTTATGCTTCTTATGTTAAGAGGCTTTATACAATATCTCTTTCCATTTGTAATTTGGTACTCTCTTATTTAAGATTTATAAAACTTAAGATTATTGTTAACTTGTTATTTGAATTTGCTTAAAAAAACATAAAAACTGGAAAAAAAAAAAAAAAGACAAAAGTTGAATATGATCCAAATATCAGCTCAAACCACAATCCAACCGGTATGAATTTCAACTTTCTTAAAGTGATATGTAAATAAGTACTTATAAGAACACTTTTCTTTAATCATACCAAGCATTTCGAAAATAGAGTAAGTTTGATGAAAGGATGTAATTCTTCTTTCATTGTTCTTTGTTTCTAAAAGAGTAAACTACACGGATGGTCTATGTGGTTTGTCTAAGTTTAAAGTATGCTTCCTAGCTTTTCAAAATTACCTCAATGGGATCTGTGGTTTGGGTTTTATTGCATCGATGGTCCCTGAATTGGATGGAGGTTAAGTTTTTCAGTTAAGTCCATGTGAAATTACTAAATTGCCCGTCTTTAAAAAAAATAAAAAAAATGTTGTAAACTCTCTTTATATCTCCTTCCCCTTCTCCCTCAAGTCTCAACCCCCACCACACCTATCTACCACAACCAACCAACCAACCAACCACCACCACCACCATATTCCCCCAACCACCACCACTACCATCTTTCCCCAACCATCACCAACAATCATTTAACACCACCATCTGTCAACAAAACCCTCCACCAAACAATCATTTAGCACCACCATCATGAGCAAAGTACGATAGCAATACACAAGTGTGTAAGACAACAAGATATAAATATTATCCAGCTCAAGAATCCTAATAGACGCAAGCAAGAAAACACACAACTGCAGATCATTCTCTCATTTTTTTTCCTTTTTCACATATTGTTGTTTGGGTTGGTCAAATATATCCCTATATATACAACATATCTCCGAACCATACAGTTCAGGACTAAGTCACTATTGTCCAAGGGGTTGGTCATCCAAAAAGGCAAGAACAATGCATCAAGATAGATCCCCAACTACCCATGCCCTAAAAAAGAATATGATCAACCACAAAAACTGTTCGTTGCTGGTTTGGAGGCTGACCTTGGCCCCAAAATGGTAATTTTACAAGTTTATGATTACTTACCAGGGTTTGACTTGGAACTTTTGGAATGTTATAATCAACTATCATCATCTATAGAACCAATATAAGTCAGATCTATCCTCCTAATACTAACAGCACCCTTGAGCTAGCTTGATGCCTCGAGATTAGCATGATCATTTCCTGCAATTGCAGCTGCATTTATGGAAGACGGACCAGATCCTGCTCCATTTTCTAAAAGGGTCCACAGGTCGATCTCTATATCAGAATCGGGTTGCAAGGACACAGGCTTGCGGGCCTTTCCTGGCCCGTTTGAGATGGTACGTGATGAAGAGCCCTGGCTATTTCTAAGATTTCCAGGATGTGGCATAGGAACTGATACACTCGATTGAAGAAGGCTCGGGGCAGTGAGTGGGACATTAGGTGGTTGACACGATATTGAGTGGTGGTAGTGGTTGGAGAAGGAGGTGGTGTTGTGTAACACCCCAACCGATGGCGGAAACATCGAGGTTCCACGTAGTGATGATTGTTCATTAGCTCATGGTACTAAATGAAAGTTGAATAATATTAAACAATTTACAATTTGCCTTACAAGTAATGATTACAAAAGTTGATTAATATAAACTAGGACCAAAGCTCCTACGTGTCCTAAGACTTGTACAACTTGCAATAGCAAATAAAACCTGAAACATGTTAAGTTGGAAAGATAGGGGGTCAACTAAAAATAGTTGGTAATGATAGGTTTTGCATGTAATTGAAAACAATGTTATGTATAGCAATCACAGTTGAGATATAACCATGAGTAATGTAAGAGTATGAGTCCGACATGTAACAATTCGTCTTTTGTACAATCAAACCTTGTGTCGACTTAGACCTAACTCGCAAGTTAGTAAAAGTGTAACTGTTTTCGATCATCCCTGAATTTATGCGGGGGGATGGGTTTGTCAGTGTAACAGTACTGATTTCTGGGAGATTAACATGGACCTTTGTATGACACCCTAGGCAAATCCCACATCGGCCATGGCCAGGAGAGATCCTTGGTTCATAAGTAATCCAAAGCCTCTTAAATCACCAACGCGTTTTGGGCTTAATGCTAGTGGATGAGAGGAGAACTCCATAGTTAAGCGTGCTCAGGTGGGAGTAGTATCAGGATGGGTGACCTCTTGGGAAGTCTCCACCGGGGCGACAAAAAACAAATCCGTGAGCTCTGGATGGGCAACCCATCGGGGCAAAGCGGACAATATTGGTGGTGAGAGGGGCCAGATGTTACAGTCAGACCTATAGCGCTATAATCTAAACAGGCAGCTTGATCAATGTTAATGATTGTACTGTGTCTTTTTGTTACAGTCAAATGAATCCATAAGTTTCAACAAAATGAGAATGAGTTTTTTTATGAAAAATGTTTAAACATGTTTCACCCCAAAAATGTAAAACAATAAAAAGGGGGCTATGTAAACTCACCTTAGCACAAGTGTTGAATCCTTTGAAATAGTCTAAATGTGGTCAAAACGTTTCTAAGTATTACCCTATGTTCAAGACAATAAAATAAGTGTTTGGGAAAACTTAAAAGTCTAAGTTTTCTAGTCTAAAAGTATTATAGGGTTCCTAATTTGAGGATTGACGATTGTTTACTAATTAATTTAAAATAATTGTTGGTTAAATAATAAGTAAAGAAATTAAGAAGATAAATAAATAAAAAGGATTTTTTTGTAAGATTTTGATCAAGGGTGGTTGTACCAAAATATTATAGTGTGAAAATAATTCTTATAAAATTATTTCCATAATTAAAGTGTATATAATATAATATAACTTATTAATCAAACATGTTAAAAATATTAAAAAATATTAAATTTCATAAATTTTTTGTTATAAAATTATATTCCAGATCTAGACTACTAAAAATAATTTATTGAAATTTTGGTACAAAAATGATGAAAAATGAATTTATTATGAAATTATTATGATTATAATAGAATAAATTGATTAAAAATAATTAATAAACCTTTTTCTAAAAATAAAATTTAGTTTTATAAAGTTTATTAGTTTACAAGTCTAAAATAATTTTTGTGGAATTTTATAAAACTATTTAGTTATATTTCTAGAATTTTTAATTATTTAGATTTAAATTTGCATTAATCATTTTATATATTAAATAAATAAATTTACAAAAACTAAAAATCGTATAATAAAGTACTGAGCTTAGGGAACCATATATAATTTTTACAAAATTTTTGGGCTTTATTTAATAATTGAAAAGCATTTATAAACTTTTGGTAACTATATATATATATATAAAGTGCCTGAAGAAAAAAAACCACAAAAAATATGTGAGGCTTATGGGACTCGAACCTGGGCCTCTGACCGGTTCGTGTCCAGTAACACAAGAAGTGAACCATCTGGGCTACCAGATCTTATGGCTTGAAATAGAAAAAAAACTTTAAAACCTTTATAACAGTTCATCCTTAATTCAAAAACATGAACCCTAGAATGAACATCGATCCAATTGACCATACAAATGATTTCGATACAGAAAACAACGATGGGGCTTTTGATACTGATATAAAATCGACCACATATAAAGGTTTAATCGGAATTTTTACTTACTTGAAGTGGTGCAATCGACCGGTCAAAGGAACGAGACAAAAAGCTTTAATCATGTATCAGAACGAGTTTTAAAACAAAATTTGATTTGTGGGTTCACTTTAATCGCATGTTTTAGGTGTTAGAGATAGGTTGAATTGATTCGAAAACATCATTATATGCAGATTCCAAATCGGGTCTTTAGGGAAGTTTGAAAACTAGTCAATTTCGATTAATTAGCCAAAATTACGGGAAGATAATGTGTTAAACTAGATTAATTAGGTAAGGTATGATGAATTCGGTCAAGGGGTGCATTTAATTGAAAAATGGAGCGAGTTTAGTGGGTTAATTACGCGTTTAACAAGTGGATGTTGACTTTTGGACTTTGACCACGAATTTGGAAGTGTGTTTATATAATATCGTTTTCAATTAATAACACAAAAACACTGCTGGTGCAGTTGGTTTGTGTTTGTGATGTTAGTTTGAGAACCGGCTCAGGCGCGGGTTCGAGTCCCGGCCTGAGCGGTTATTTATTATTTTTTTAAAGCAATTTTTATATATAAACCATATTATTATATATATATATATATATATATATATTATGATATGAAAATGTTATGAAAAATTTTAAAGTACGTTAAAACGTCAAGATTCAAAGTATTTTATTAAATAGTGATTATGACAAAATAAATGAAAAAAAATACGGAACGTTACATGTTGATGGTTTAAAGAGGTGGTGGTGATGGTGATGGTGGTTTTATTTTTGATATGGTGAGGGTATTTTGATCATTTTACATGATTTAACTAACAAAACTTAACAACGTTAGCTGGTAGGGACCAAAATGTTATAAAATAACAATGTTGGGGACCATTGAAAACAGATGGGACATCTGTGCAATTCGTGCAAACCACAGAAACCATCCGTGCAATTTACTCTTTTTAAAAGCATGACCAACTAGTTTGAAATGTGTTATTCCACCCCACTAGCTTGTTGCAGACTGGTGTATCTACAAGTGATGTCGATAATATTGTCATCAAGCTTAGCTTTGATTATTTATAAATAAATGATAGGGCATAACCAAAACATTTTCTTGAGCGGTTTTTAATTTGGATGTAATTGAAATTATTATTTTGAAATATCGTTCACTGGGTTAAAATGATAACGCTATAGAATAAAACACATGCATATCACTTAGTCTTTTCAAAAGTAACTCATAAGTTTTCTTTGTTAGTATTTTTTTTAGAAAGACAAACTTGATCTAAAAACACACCCGGTTAGCAAATGACTAACATGGGGAGAAAAACCAAAACAATTACATGCAAAGGAGTGGATTTTTCAACTACTCGGTCTAAGAAACTTTAACTTTTCTACAATGACAAGAACACCACAAGTAAAAAATCGAAATAATGGAATCAATAAAATTTTCTTTACAATCACCATGACGTCCAAAGATCTTTTCATTCCGAGCTCTCCAAATAAACCACCACGCTATGAAAAAATGGCTTCAATCATGATCTTCTTAAGTTTAGAAATATTAGATGTGTCTAACCTACAAATAAGTGAATGATGACACCTGGAAATCGAATGAATAGCATCTAGCCAACGACCAATACCATCCTAAATTTTAGAAGTAACAGAACAATCTCCAAAAAGATGACTTGAATCTTCAAACGTAAGAGAGTAAGACAGACAAATAATAATCAGATATCAAAACCTTTACTACTTAAATTCAATCTAGTAGGAAGACAATCCAAAAGTAATATCCAAACATGAATATTAACCTTCTTCAGGGTAATTTTACTCCACCTCATTGCATCTAACCCATCTAGAAGATAAATATATGATTAATATACTTTTTAACATAGTTGACCGAAAACTCATCTTCTAAATCCATATTCCATACCCATCTATCTTTTGTATCACCCAAATTAACGTTAACCAGAACTACCTCTAAATTATTAAGTATAGAGGCTTTTGCCCCAACCTTGGATCACGCCTCCAATCCCAAACCAACCCATAAGATTTCTTTAAAACCTGAACCCATAAGGAATTGGAGCGGTTTCCATACCTCCATCGCCATTTATAAAGGAGAGCCCGATTAAAACTAAACAAACTACCAATACCGAGGCCCCTTTTATGTTTTTTAGCAAACACCAAATTCTATATGTCCCATGGAATTTTATGATTCTCACGAATCTCCTCCCCAAAAAGTGTCGCCCTTATAACCTCCAAGTTCTTTCTAACCACCATAGGTAAATGAAAAAGCGACAAATATTACATACCAATAGAACCAAGGACATATGATACAAAAACTGACCTTCCACCAATCAAAAGAAAATTAGCTTTCTATTGGGAAAGTCTCTTATCAAATTTATCCACAATCAGTTTCCACCCCTGCATATTATTCATATTTGTTCGAACTGGAATACATAAGTAGATGAATGGAAACTTCTCTTATTTACAACCAATAATGTCAGCAAAATATTAATCTCTAGGTAATCTGTGTAACGCCTCAAAACCATTTGTTTCGTCTAATTACACCATTAGGCGTGATTAGCAAAATTAATAAAACGAGACTCGAACAAAAAGAACTCGGATTATGTTCTAATATATAAATGATCTAGTTTATGTTATTAATCTTATAAATGAGCTAATAATATAAGAAAGCTAGCTTAATTAGCTAGTTTCATAAGAAATGACATTCGAGGATTTTTAGAGGGACCATAGTTGCTAAAATGGCAAACTTGTGTGTTAATAATATTAAAAAGGGAAGACCATACACACAAGTGTGTGTGTGTGTGTGTGTCGAGTATTATTAGGAGAAAAAATTCTCCTTCACCTCCAAACCCTAAACATCAAACCCTTGCTCAAATCCAAGCCAGATCAAGGGGTTTTTCGGTGCACTAGAAAGAAACAAGTCATATAAGGCTTAATGAACATCAAGGTACCTTTTATTTGGTAGAAATTGATGTTATATTCATTTTTTATCATGATGAAAATATAGTGTTTTGTAAAAAACGTGAGGTTCTAAGTTCTTGGAGGTTTCTCTAGCTTTAGTAAGCTTCAATCATACCTAATTTGGTTACGAATCACACTCTACATGTGTATGTGATTATAGTCATAAGATTATGTTAATGTGTAAAAATTGGGGTTTCACCTCCAGGTTGAAACCCTCTATGTTTAGTGATTTAGTTGACTCTTAGGAATTGTTATAATGAGGAATTTAGGCTAAAGAGTCTAAATATCATGTTATGATAATAATTAGATACATGGGTATATTTTGGTTAAACTTAGATTCTTGAAAATCAAGTATTTTGGTGGATACAAACAAAGTGCTCAATGAAATGTATAGTAGATGAAAACTAGTGAATTAAGAGAATAAGGAGCATGCGAAAGTTAACAATTGTATGTGATGTTAGCTAACTAATGAATTAAGTCAAGTACGTGCTCTATGTAAGAAATAGCTCATGATGAGCTAGGTGTATGAATGAATACATGATGCTTTGGATATTGAAAGAATTTCCATATTGTGTAATCTAATAAAACAATGTTTGACATGTCCCTAAGTTAGGTACAATAACTAGGGAGCAAACGGGTTAAACAAATGGAAGCTTAATGCATAGGGAAGAAAGAGCGGATACAAGGTAAGCACTACTTACGCCAAATAGATTTAATCATAACTTGAATGTTGCATTTATTTATTAAGTATTGAATATGGTATACATAATTTAGGACCCCAAGTCGTGAATTCCACTAAACGGGTCTAGACGGATAAAGTTAAATGGAAACGTGCTTAGTATTATAAATGAGGAGATATGTTGTACCCAAGTGATGGAATTCGCTTTATGGGTCAAGTCATGAAAAGTTATATAGTAACTTATTTCATAATTAGTAAAGAGGCGATTTGATTTAAATAAAAGTGATAGCCACTAAATGGATTAAAGACATATACTTTTATGTATAGCAACAAGGTTTAAGTGTTGCGTTTAAAGTATTTCATGAATTGGGTCAACAGTTGATTATCTCATTGTTGAGGCTTGATAAATAATACTTGTATAACAAGCATTAAGAATCAAGTATGTAAATGGGTTAAAAGTTGAGGCGTCGCCATTTGGAACCCTAGAATATAATGTGTGTAGCAAAGGTTCTCCCACAGGTGAGCATGATTAGAGTGAACACATGATGTCAAGATATTTCAGAAAGGAAATATCAAGGCATGGAATTTGGGGTATTTGCAATCCGGTAAGTCCGTGGCTAAATAAACGCCTTCGGGTGAAGTATCATGGGTGCTAAAGCAACCCACATGAAGTGTGGGTGCCAAATAGGTAAGTTATTTCCATAATTATGTCTAATGCGCTTAGAATTGGCTAAATAGAACAATCTTGGGAAATGATGAAAATCTAAGTCTGTAAGGACTTAGAGGTTTTTAAAACAAGTCATTGAGTCGCAAACATTGAAATCAAATCAAGAAGTGTTGTTACGAATGGCTAATTTGAAGTAAATGCCTATGAGGGCATTTTGGGAATTTTAAACTCTCGTTGAAAGTTAAATATAGTAATCGGGTCTTAATGACACAAATCGAGCGATATTTCTAGTTAAACAAGTAACCAATGGGTTGATAATATGATTATCATACTCTTTGAACAATCAAGTAGTGTATTGAATAGTCCAAGGCCCTAATGGGTCGATTTGGGTAAGAATCGACAAAATCATTCAAAACTAAGAGTCGGGCCATAGTGACAATAACCGGATGATGTTTTTAGTCAAACAAATGATAAATGCGGGAACAATGTGATTTTTATGCAATGTGGATTGTCAAATGAGTCCACAATGCGATTCTTAAGCTTTTAAAAATTGTCAAGTGAAGTCAGGCCCAACGAATAACCGTTCGCTAGTGTGAGTCCCCATCAATGAGTCCCCAACGTGTTTAGAGTTGTAGTTTAAAACTAGTAAAATTAAATGACTTTCGTCTCCAGAAGATTTTAGATTTTGTAAAATTTCCCCATCAATGGTCATAGCTTTTCTGGATTTTGTTCATACTTACCATCACTGTCAAAATGGTACAATGCTTGGTTTGAATTTATAAGATTTTGCATTCCAAACTTATTATTAGCCTAGAATATTTCATTTGTTAGGGGCTGTTTGACAAGTGCTGAACCAATAAGTGCTGAATCAGTAAGAGGTTTGAATGGGTAAGGGGCTCTGAACCAGTAAGTACTGAACCAATAAGTGTTGTTTGGTTAAACCTCTGAATAACTTTACAAAATTACTATTTTACCCCTCACCTTATTTTGATAAAAATCTTTAGTCTTTATAAAAAAAAAAAAAAAAAAAAAACACATACCATATACACGACATATCACACCAAAGTCCAAACATCAATCATCTTCTTTTCTTTTATTCTCTCTTTATCCCAAACACAATAAATATCTTCTTCAATCATCTTCTTTTTTTTATTCTCTCTTTATCCCTGATCTTATACCACAAACATAAACACAATAATACTTTCCTTTTCTCACACACAGAGGAGAGGAAGAATGGTTGTTGGTGGTCGGAGCAGATAAGAGCAGAGGAGAAGAAGAAGGGTTGTTGGTGGTCGGAGCAGACGAGAGCAGTGGAGGGGGGGATGATGGTCAGAGCAGAGGAGGAGGGTGACGAGGGTTGAGGAGGGTGGGTGGGGAGGACTGGAAAAGCGGCGGCGGATGGAGGAGCAGGGGTTGTTGGCGTCAACAGTCAGAGGAGAGGAGGAGCAGGGGTAACCAGAGTCTTTTTTTTTTTTTTTTTTCATTCAGCATGTATACAAAACTGAACCATTCAGTCTTAATGGTTCAGTCAAGAGGGACAAGTTTTTGCAACCAAACACCACCACCTCTGACCGATTCAGAGGTTACCTCTGAATGGAGCTATTCAGAGGTAAATCAAACAACCCCTTAATAAATGACAACTCTCTTGTGATGAATACAAGTATTTGGTTTTTTACCCAACTTAAATAGTATTTCTTTACTTGATTTATCTATGTCTTGAAAAAAAAAAAAAAAAAAATCTTGACCAAGTTGTGATTAGTAATGTAGAAGTACAACCTACATGTTATCAAAGCTACTTTATATTTAGTTTTCTTTTAATTTTTTTTGTTTGTAAATTGATATCATTGTTCCTTTTCATTATTCTAATAATATATTATGTAATACTTTATAAAATTCTAAATCTAATGTTGCGATGTGGTTGTTTTATCCACCTTTTGATAAAAGTTTTGCTATGACGAACCACACCGATATCGTTTGAATAGTTTTAGTAGTTGGTTAATGATTTCCGGTATATATTTTGTTGAATACAGAGATGTATTCGCAATAGATAATATTTTTATATCATAAGCTAGAGAGTATCGGTTTCGTACCTGTATTATGACGAAACAGGCCGTAACGTTACAAAGAAGACTAACATGACCAATTGTAACCCTATAGACAAATCTCATATTGAATGCAGACATGAAATATTCTTGATTCATGACACCAAGGTGTTTTGAGCACATTGGCTATAGCGTAGATGAAAACTCCACAATTAAGCGTGCTTAAATGTGAGTAGTACTAGGATGAGTGATCTATGAAAAAGTCTCCACCAGAGCAATCACAAACAAAACCGTAAGTTCGTAGACATGACTGTCTCTAAAGGGGGCGGGGGGCTACGGCTCGGGCCCAGATCTCTCGATGGGCTTGAAACGCACAATATTTGCAGTACGAGAGGCCTGATATTCGTTTTTAGGATTTTCAATTGAAATAAAACACATGTCGATATTCTTTTAGTCATATCACAAATTTGTTATTTGGGTTTTATCTTTTATTTGTTATACCAAGTGTCGGTATCATAATAAACTTAACCTAACTGATACCGCTTGAATTCCTGTCAAAACACATTGAAGAATACACTAGTTAAGTTTAATCAAATAATTTAAAGTTAATCTAGACCTTGGGCCAAACAAAAGATGTGAATTTGTTTGAGAAAAATGGGTAGCCCATAACACAATAACCAAAGATTGTGGCTCATGTTATATATTGCTGAACACAGTCAAGTTGTCAACTGTCAAAGTAGGTATAATAACGGTAGGTATACAACTTTTTTTAAACATGGGCCCATAGTGATAGGTTATTTGGGCCGGCCTTGCATAGGGGATTAGTGGATAAACAAACAGCTAGTTATATTGGAGACCAAAAAAGTTACAAGTTTACACAAATTATGAGAAGAATTTGAAGAATGGTTTAATTGGTTTGAGCCAAGATATTGAGGAAGGAGAAATGTGATATGGATATCGTGATGCTCTCTTTAAGAACTTCAAAAGGATCAGAGTTCCAGAGTTTTATAGGTAGTTGAAGATAAACACAACACAAATTTACCAACTTATGAGTAAATAGTTTAAGTAACTTTACAATCTTATGAGTAAATAGTTGAAGTTGTCGATACTAAATGAATAATCATTACAAAAGGAAACACTGTCATCTAACTCGAGCTCTGTTTGCTTCTCAATAAGTACTTAAATGGCGGTTGAGTAAAAGAACCATTAAGAAACATCTTAGAAACTATTTTATACATAGCTTCAGTGAGGTGAACTCCATCCCAATTAACATACTCAGAAGGGTTTCGACATGAACTAGCTGATTTGGACCCACATGTAGCGGTCACGTCAAAGTTATAGGGTCCACCGCTAGACCCACAACAAACTTTGTAAAGCTCATGGAACCCTAGCTTTGGTGCGTTCTTTATGATTGAACGATAAGCATTCCAATAATCGGCATATACAATTACTGCTTTCGGGTATTTTCTTCTTAAGTTTTGAATGTTGCTTTGGAGAATGGTGTTATGGATGTGGCTTTGGTTGTTGACCGTGGCAACGCAACCAATGTCATCACGGTCAGTCTCGGATGAAAGGTACATGGTTAGGGTCAGACAACCAGTCATTGGAAGCCCTTGTACCACCATGTATTTTGCACCTTTATTTAGCAAAGCCTAGACAAAGAATAGTTAGCCATTCATTAATCATTTCGAAGATATCATAGAAGGAAAAAAAACATGGTTTTAGCTTTAAGATACATTAAACTGAATTTGGATTCAAGACACTTATAGATGTAAATTCATATAATGTAATTAAAAGAAACTAAAACAAATAAAATTATAAATATTAATTATTTCTTGATATACTTATACTTGAAATTGACTTGACTAGCCAACTTTCAACTATTTTTTTTAGGGAAATTAGATTTTAACACTTTGAACTATTGATTAATGGCCGCTGACACATTGAATTATAAAATTGTTCACCACCACACTGTACTTTCAACTTCTTGGCCTATGTCACACTCGGACTAACCATGTTTAGTTTTTTTGCTGACGTCGCCATTTTTGCTGATGTAGCATGGTTGAGTTGGGTAGATGCAGATCAAAATCCATGGTTGGCGCTATATAGGGATCGTCTAGATCAGGGACGTAGGCTATATCAAAGAAATACGAGCGACGAAAGACGAAAAGAGTGGTTTGACCTAACTAGTAGTCCTGATAGTTCTGGTAGTCCGGTGTAACTTTGTTTTTATAATGTATAATGATTTATTAAGTAGATTTTTTTTTGTTTATATTATTTTACCTATACAATAAGAAATGAAAAAGATTTTTTTATAAAAAAAATTATACAACACAATTAAAACTAACAAAATACAAAAAAAAAAAAAAAAAAAACAAAAAACAAAACAAAACCTCTACTCTGTGTGTGTGAGATACAATAGGCCCACGATCGAACCTCGTCCCAAACGTTTTAATTTTTTTTTTTTGTCTTCGGCCCATAGAGGGCTATACGACCCGTAGGTAAAACTTATCCTCAATCCCACCCAAATTGATCTCCAAATTAATCAGACTTTACCTACGGCCCGTAAAGGCCTCTACGGGCCGTAGAGGGGATCACAATCATTGGTAGTCAGAAATGAAACCTCGTACCTCGTTTTCATGTTTGGCTACGGGCCGTAGAGGCCTCTACGGCCCGTAGATTGTTCAAAAGTTGATCCCTACGACGGCCGTATAGGATTGTGTGAATAAAATGCAAGGTTGTGTGAATATCCGGAGCCATTTATTTTACTTTTTTTTTAAAAAGTGGTCACGGTTTATATATGTTGGGACGATCATCAAACATAAGTTGACAAAGCAAAACTTCTACTAGCCACCTACTCAACCATAAATACTAATAACTTTAATTAATTTTAACAATATTCACAACAAATAATTAATAATAATTACCTCTACAAACCCTGTAACACTGCGAATAGCCCGTCGTTGAATGGTTTGTCCAGTAACCATCGATCCAACAGTGTAAGCATAGTCATTAACACCAATCTCTCCAACCCAAACCAACGCATCCCTGAACACTGCCTCACACTCAACCGGTGTTAATATTACACTTTTACATTTTAGCCCCTCCATTGTTTTATTAAACCACCTTAGCTGCGTTTGTAGCGACTGAGGTGTTATAGCAAAGGTAAGGTTATTTTTGACAAAGAACGCATGTCTGATCGCGGTTGATCCCGCGACAGCATAATTAATACCAGCGGATGTGTTGGCTTTGCGGTTAAGGTAGGGTGGTATATAAGGTAAGTTGAGTGATTCGGCTACGAAGTCGATGACTAGACGGCCGTCGGAGTAGCGGTTGGTGGGGTGGTGGAAGAATGTGCGACCGTATGGGAGGTTGGAGACGTGGTTGAAGGCGCTAGGGCCGGTGGCGGAGACGGTGTTGCCGGTGTCGGTGTACGAGTCGCCGAATGCGTAGATTTTGGTGAAGGGTTGTGGAGGAGGGTTACTAGAGGTGAGGGTAAGGAGGAGGAGGAAGGTGGTGGCTATGGTGGTGGATATTGACATGGTTTGTAACATTTTTATTTTTAATGTGAAGTGGTGTTTTAGAGAGTGTGCTAGTAGGTTATATAGTGGAAATTAATTGTGTATTTAAAGAGTTGAAGGACTATTACCCTTTAGGGAAGCTATAGTCAAAGTTGACTAAAGTTACAAAGATAAGACCCCGTAGTGGGGCGTGACTTTTCGAAATTTGGCAAAAATAGCGCCCCCAACACCGAAACAGGGGGGCGTTATTTGTGTTTTTTTGTTGATGGCGTTATATAAATAACGCTTGGTGATCAATTCTGGCCCAATCATATTGTTCCACGTGGACTAGGGGAACGGTAATATTACCATTTAAATTTCAAACGGCTAATTTTTTTTTTGTTATTTATATACAACACACATATATTAACATACAAACACATATATATTAACATACATACCAAATATACCTTCCAAAAAATATTCAAACACATACATACCAATATTTGAAGAAAATGGGTTCCCCCGCGTCATCATCTATTGCGAGAGAATATTATAGGGAGTTTCTAGGCGACGAGGGTTATTCCACAGACGAAGAGTTGGAGCAAGATGCCATTACGAGTGCGCTAGCACTTTCGGCGCGGTATCTTGAAGAAAGTAGTACGCCTACACCTCCAAAACAAACTAGGCAGTACTACGAACGAGATCGTGTAGCGGCAAATGCTCGATTGATGAAGGATTACTTTGATGAAAACCCGACTTACCCCGACCCAAAGATCTTTAGGCGTCGTTTCCGGATGAGCAAACGTTTATTTCTATGTATATCCGGAGATCTTGAAAACGCGTTTCCGTACTTTAAACAAAAGGCGGATGCTAGGGGGATGATGGGATTCACGTCTATTCAAAAGTGTACCTCGGCACTGCGTATACTCGCATACGGCAACACGACGGATATCAACGAGGAGTATTTAAAAATGACCGAGAAAACAACACGCGATTCTTTGGAGTATTTTTGCCAAGGTATTTATTTTTTATATATGTTTGTATTTATTTTTTATATATGTTTGTATTTATTTTTTATATATGTTTGTATTTATTTTTTATATATGTTTGTATTTATTTGTTTTAGGAATAATAAAGTTGTACGCAGCCCGTTATCTTAGAAGGCCCACTTGGTACGACTTACAAAAAATTTACGAGGTGCATACGGCTGAACATGGGTTACCAGGAATGCTGGGTAGCCTTGATTGTCGTCACTGGCGGTGGTATAATTGCCCAACCGCTTGGCGAGGTCAACACACGCGTGGTGACCAAAAAGGACCATCGATTATTCTTCAAGCGGTGGCTTCAGTCGATCTTTGGGTTTGGTCGGCCTATTTTGGTGTTGCGGGTTCATGCAACGACTTAAACGTTTTTGAGCAGTCGCCTATTATAGAGGATTTCGTTTCTGGCAGGGCAGCGAAGGCGTGCTTTTACGCTAATGGAAACTACTACCCACACGGATACTATTTGGCTGACGGAATATATCCGAGGTATAGCATTATCGTTAAGACGTTTAGTAACCTGTACGATGAAAAAAGGGCACACTTTAGTCCAAGAGGCGGCGCGAAAGGACATAGAGAGATGTTTTGGGGTTCTTCAACAGCGTTGGCATTACATAAGAAATCCTGCTCGTGCATGGACCACAGACAAGCTGCGAGATGCTATGTATGCATGTATAGTCATGCATAATATGATATTAGAAGATGAAGGTAAAGCGATATGCCAAAATTACGTACCGGAAGCCGTTCAGGATCTACCGCAAGCTAATGTGCAAGAAAGAGTGCTCAACGCACATGAACTTCGCGACCATGAAGTACATAACGCGTTAGCTGCGGATTTGGTCCAACAAGCGTGGTCGGTTCGGTATATTCCAAACCCAGGAGGAAACGAAGAAGAAGAAGAAGAAGAAGAAGAAGAAGAAGAAGAAGAAGAAGGTGACGAAGAAGAAGAAGAAGAGGACGAAGACGAATATGAAGAATCCGAAGGTGAAAATTAATATTAGTTGTAACTTTTTTTTTTAATATTACTTGTAATTTTTTTAATATTAGTTGTGTTTTTAATATTATTTGTAATTTTTTTATATTTATTTGCATTTTATTTTAATTATTTTGAATTAAAAGATTAAAAAAAAATTAAAAAAATCAACCAATCACAATCAGGGGTTTTATAAATAAAGCCCCACCACTACACCCGTTTTTCAGTTTCTCTCTCCACGCTGACTCAGCAGCCACGTGGACCAATCAGGAAGGGGGGCTTTATAAATAAAGCCCCCCACTACACATGGTCTAATTGATGAGATATGATTTAGTTTCAAGAGTTTAGTGATATAAATGATGTAATTTTTTCTGAAAATAATAATGATAATGCAAATACAAATGATGTTGTAGTCTAGTGGTTGTAACGAAGGTGGGAAAGTTTATCTATATTTGTGGGGTTCTTGCCCGAGGGTCTTAGGTTCGATTCCTTCATCCACCGAAAAAATAACCATTGAGTTTGAAAGGAGAAACCCGTGTGGGGAAGGATTCGATCCTGGGCAAAGGTGACTTTCTAGCTACTTATATGACATTTAATTAGAACTAGTTGTTACTAGATTCTTTTCATAGGCTGCGCGTTGCGACAGTGACGGCGACGCCTTAGCTATTTATCTCTCGGCATGCAATATGATGTGTTATTAACCATACGAAAATGTGTGTTTCTACTTATCCAATCTAACTCAGTGAAACCAATATAAACATTGCGATTATAGTGTACAATGATGACATTAGCATGTGGTGTATGTATGTGACTTAACATCATTAGAAATGGATAAAAAAAGAGTATGTCTTTGTCGTTGCAGCGTTAAGTTGTAAAAGAATTTTAGATAGCGGTGTGAAGTCGTAAAAGTAATTTGGACATTCATGTGACTAGGAATAGATAATAATAATAATAATAATAATAATAATAATAATAATAATAATAATGTGTAGCCCGTTACGATGTAAAGTCGTAAAAGTAATAATTTAAATAAAATGAGGTGTCAAGTTATTAAGTAAAAAGATTGGTGAGTCAAAGTTGTCAATTTTCAAAAGATAGAAGTGAATGTGTAACTTAATAGATCAAGGCTAATACTGTTTCATGTCAAAGTTGAATTAGGCACATTTAGTAAAAGCAATAAAGGATGGGTGCCTTTAGCAACACCATGGTATAATTAGCTACTAAATGTTTTATGAGATATAATTTTTTTAATGACCAACAAAAACTTTTATAAATCAGCTGCCTTTCAGGCAACCACAGCAAGTCGCTAAGCCAACCCGGGGTTCACTTACAACAAAACTAAAAACTTACACCAATACAAACATATACACCTTTTTAATGTGGCAACTTAAAACTATGCCATTCATTCCACAAGACAACCGGAAACTTTGCTCGATAAAGTACACACTCATAAGACGCCCCCTTTTATCTCATCTACCAACTATTCTTAGCATGATATTGGGGAATCTCATTGCTATTACTCAAACAAGCATGAAACGTATGCTTGCATATTCGTCCATAGGGCAAATCGAATATGTAATTATTGGAATATTGTTGGAGACTCAAATGATGGATATGCAAGCATGATAGCTATTCTTAGCATGATATTGGGGAATCTCATTGCTATTACTCAAACAAGCATGAAACGTATGCTTGCATATCTCTATTGTTAAAAAAAAAACTCTCATCTGGTTTAGGCCACATGCTCCAAACCATTTGTTGATCACGTGTATTACCCTTTTCATTATCACTGAATAGCTCAAACCATCGACGCTTTGTAATAGCTCACCAAAGGAATCAAAGCAATGCCATGCTGGAGCTTTATCCACGTGAAGACTTGTACCCTACTACCTCCGCCACCCCACAATGAAGCAACACATGGTCCACCGTTTCCTCCCTAAGTCCACAAAGTTTGCATACCATGGATGGGAGATTTAAGCCTCTTCTTTCCAATGTTGTTGCATACCGCAAGGTTTCCTCCCTAAGTCCACAAAGTTTGCATATCCAAATTTCCAACATAAACCTTTGGCTTGGTTGTTCACATCCACCAAGTTTGAGAGGGCGTGTCTCACCCTTTTCATTGAGAACCCTATTTTCGTATCATCCTTCCATATCTAACAATCACTTTTTGCCTCTAAACGTTGCTGTGAAAGCAGACTATTCAGTTTCATCATTTCCTCTTTTTCTTCGGTGCTACACGGCGCTCTACTCCACCCCCATGCATTCCCAAATGATGTCACCATTGATTTCCTTGTAACAATCCATCACCAACTTTGATTGTCTTAGTTGAATGTGATTTAGAAAACGTTTACAACAAACATAAATCCAATTTGAGACATGAGCTTCCGCTTTTATTTATCCTAACGGGTGTTTGTTAGTACCTTAATCATTCAACTCTTAAGACCATGTGTAATGGGCATTATAGGGACATGAATAAGCATGATAATGCCTCCAACACCATCCCATTGGGCATTATATGGGCATTAAGAGGGTGAGGCATTTCTAGTATAATGCCCAAATAGGATAAAAAATATGGAAAGCAATAACTAAAAAGGGCATTAAGTGGCCTTTAACCATTACACATTTTTTTGAATGGCTTTATAATAATGATGTGGTGGAAAATGCCCCTAAAGGGCATGAACCACTACTTATGGTCTAATCATTCAGCATTCAGAGTGTTTGTTTCAACAAAAAAAACATCTGAATGGTTCCATTAAGCTCTTAATCATTTAGCTAATAAGGGGTGTTGAACCATTCAAACTCTCTTAATGATTCAATACTTAATCAGACAGATCTTATCAAACAGCGCCTAAGTCTAGATACGTATTATTTAAGCTTTTATTGAGATTTAAGTTTGATTCACTATATTAGTTTTTGCAAGACTTTTATTCTAAATTTAGTATTTTTTTATTACCAAGTGTTAAGTTTATTTATTTAATTTTTTTTGGAATGGTGACTTTCTATGTACTGGATTAAATTGGTCACCGGGTTTCGTCTAAGACGTTACCCGTTATCTCTGTCCGCAAACGTGATGTTCTATCGGGCCCCGGCCGTCGCGCAAAATCAACCGACGTATCCATTTATTGTTTTCATTTATGTCATTTAATATTTTTTATTAAGGGGGTTGAGAGTAATAATTTGGATGATGAGAGGGTGGTTGATGATGCCTTTTGCTATAAATCATTAAATGTGATTGGTACTAAACTCCCGATCTACCTACCTTAGTCGGCTATTTATAATCAATATCTTGCTTAGAGTATGTGGTGTGGGGGCGCATTTGGTTCGTCGACCACGTTTAGGCCTGACGAACACCCACGTTGCTCCGAACCCGGTTAAAACGGCTCAATATTGACGTTGTGTCCGTCCATTTTGATTGGTTAGTTTAAAATTGTGGGGCCCTCATTTAATATTATAACCGTTTGACAATATATATATTTTTTTTTACCATTTATCCTACTATAAAAACCCACATATTTTTCAAACAATTTTTACAAACCATCTTCATTTCTTCTCTAAATCTTTACCTTTTTTTTTTTTTATAAAATCCACTAGAAACCAAAACCCTCTTCTATAAAAATGGCATGGACTTCCGATAACGAGATCAAGTTGGTGATGGCCTACATCAATATCAAAGGGTTGACGGACTTAGAAGTAAATTCGTCTTCTTTTTGGAATAACGTTTTGGCGGAATACAATCGTATAATGCAAACAAATCATCGCACCGCGGATCAACTCGTTAGTAAGTGGCGGACTTTACAAAGAAGGTGTATGAGGTGGAACATCCTATTTGAAGCCACGATGGAAAGGAACCCTGGTCTTACCCAACAAGCGGCAATCCAACGCACACAAGAAGACCATCGGGCTGCTCACGAGGAAGAATTCAGTATCCCCATCTTCTCGCATAGCGATTGTTGTGTTTTTTTAATGTCGATTGGTAGACGTTTTTTAAGCTTTCGGTTTTTTTAAAAATTTGTAGGTTTCGGCAACTTTTTATTTTTATTTTTTAGGTTTAGTTTTTTTAGATTTCGGTGTTTTTTTTAATGTCTACTTCATTGTAACTTTTTTTTTAATGTTATGTGACTTTTTATATTATTTATTTTAATTATTTACTTATTTAAAAATTAGAAAATAAAAAATAAATGGTGACCAATAGGAGTGGAGGACTAGCCAAAGAAGACTACCCCACACCCTTGGATAGTCCTTAAATTGTCTAAAACCAAGGCTGACCTACTTTTTGTTGACATAACGGTTTCCAAGCCTGCCTCAACCACACCACATAGTCTTAGGAGTCTTGGTGAGGTGATAAGATTCACATTCTTCCTTCTCGATAGGGTATCCTTGTGTGTACTGTTGTGAGTTAGCTAGTTGCTAGTCTCTCTAGTGAATAATCAAAATCGTCTATGAGATTTTTTTTGAACGGATCGTCTATGAGATTTACACACCTTTATCAGATTCATCTATATTATTTTTTCAATTGGATCACCGAGGTTTCCTAAACATTACCAGATTCATCCATTTTGATAAATCTTATTAAAAAATAATGTTAGTTGAGGCCATTTTCACCATTTTAGAGCATTCGAGTAGCTTTTGCATATTTTCTCCATAATTACTCTAAAAACACTACTTTTTCTCACTTCTTTCAATTAAATAATATTTACTCTATACTTTTATCATTACCATTTCTCTCTCCTCTACTCACAACCACTTTCAAAAAATATTAAAAAATTATGGAGGATGAACAGTTCCATATCAAATATAGAGATGAAAAGTAACTTCTCTATATCCTTCACTCACAACCATTTACTACCACATATCAAAATATTAAAGTTTATCTCACATAAATATGCATAACCTACCTACTGTGTGTTAGTACATGATGTCCCTAGGCTAGTATATCAGTTGTTTGGACGTGTTTCGGGGTGTTTGGAGATGTTTGTACGCGTTTTGGAGTGTTCGGGAAGCTGCATGCGATTAGCAGTTGGTGACACGCGATTAGGGTCCTAATCGCGTCACTATTCATGCGATTGGGCTTTGTTCTCTGGCGATTAGCACTGATCGCCCAACATGGTCTTGCTAATCGCTAGTTTACTGCTGTACGTACCCGGGAGGTATAAATAGGCCCAATCATTGCCCTAATCATTAGTTCTTGCCTCACACACTCTCCAAACACCCTCCCAAGGTCTGTAAGGTCTGATTTGATCTCTGTAAACACTCGTGCTCTGTTTTTAATGATTAATCGATAATCTTTTGACCCGTGTGTGTGTTGTGATTACTCATTTGTCATTGTTTCATTATCGTATCTGTTATTAAAGCATATTAGAGGGATTCCGCACCTCTAGTATAAACCCCGTGATTGTTGGATTTCGCGTTATTCGATCCTACAAGTGGTATCAGTGCGTTGGCATATGGTCTTGGTACCGAAATCTCGTTTGATAGCATGCCAAAATCCGAGGTTTCATGGTCTTTAAGAGGTTGGTTCATCCGGGGTGAACTGGACGTCTCTCAGAATAATTAGGAATGGCACACGTGTCGTACGTTGGGGTCGCAGCCTACGACTGAGACACCCCTATGTCATTTCCTGAAAAAAAAAACAACAAAAAAATAGAATAAATTCTGATCAGGGGACGTCCGGGAATCCTAAAAGAGCAAAAAAGATTCATATATGCCAAAACCCTATTCTCAATGAGAATTCGCTCTAAGGTATCAAATCATATACCTAAAGCATCGTACCGTGAAAAATCAAATATACGGTATTTGACTTGTACCCTGGTTTGGATTTCACTGGTCTCTCTGTTGCAGCGTTTCTGCAGACCTGATCACCACTGAGTCCACTCCTTGTAAAATACGGATGACAACAGCTTACTCACCGGTTACGAGGAAGCTTTGTGCATGACTTGATACGGGAATGTGTCGCGTGGCGGGGAACACCTTGTATCTCAGCCTTAATATTACCTTAAACGTATCTAAAGTGCCTAGCGATAAAACTTGATTTTGAGTTTAGGTGGACAACAATATCGACAGTTGTTGTAGGATGCTTATTAGTAATTTAAGCGAAAACTGAAAATATAAGGGTTCTAGTGATGTCCGTACACTGATATGATTCCCTAACCGTTGAAACTCGCAAAAATATGTTAGTGTACAGTTAGTTGATCTCCCGTTTTATTTTATTTATGCTTAGTTTAGCTTAGTTAATCATTCTTGATTGCCGATGTTGGAATCCTAATCCATTGTAATCTTACTTCTTCAAAAATAAAACGCCGAAAAATAAAATGGACAACTAATTGGAAACTTGTGTTTTTGCCGGGTCAAAACCGTAGTTTTATCAGGTACAAGGGTGGAAAATGGAATATTTTCAAGTATCTGAGTCATCATCTGAGTCGCGTGTCAAATCGGGTTGAAAAACGCATGTTTTGAACCTTAACGGGTCAAAAATGCAAGTTTTGGTGCTGCAGGGGCAATTTGGTAAATTGTGTGAAAGATTTATGCATTTAGAAGCCTACTCGCATATATGCTTAAGCGAGAAGCCGTAATCGCGTGTCTTAACAAGCGATTATGATGTAATCGCGTGTAACTAAGCCTACTCGTGTGGTTATATACGCGATTAGCCATACTCGCTTGCTTATTGTCATTACGTGACTACTCGTGTGTTTTTGAGGGCGATTAGCCATACTCGCCACTTTCTTCACGCGATCAGGAACATACTCGCATACAATATCATGCGATTAGCTGCAAGTATATAAACAACACTTAGCTCTCTTTCTTCACATTTTCAAAACCCACAACAGTTCGTTCTTTTCCCTCTATACCCGTATCAATCCAAAACTCTTGCCCGTTTATTTTTGATCCCAGATTATTGTTCCTAATCATCAAGGTAACAACATCTTAAATTTTCAGATCCAAATAACATCGTTTACAGGGTTAAATCTGTTTATTATTAACCGAAACCCTAAGTGTGTTATATTGAATCGTTGGGGCAAAATACGAGCTTGTTAATGATAAATGGGCATGAGGGTTTCTTAATCGGAACCCTTAGATCATATTTATATAAAGTTTTTGATCCTAATCATCTAAAATCAGAAAGCCCCAAATTTGAAAGAATAAGAACCCTAATATACAAACTGGTTAATTGACCCATGATTTGAATCTGTCCATGAAGTATTGTTTAGGGGTTTTATTGTTGGGTTGTTTTAGGGTAAAATGTGACCAACATCATCATCCAAAACGACCCATTACGAATTTTGAAAAATTTGGTGAAGAACATGAACTGTCACGCGATTAGCTTGGCTAATCGCGTGAACAGTTGAGCGATTGGGGCTTCTTTTCTTCTAATCGCATGTTATAACTGGCGATTGGGCCTTAATCGTGTACTATTACTAGCGATTACATGGCAAATCGCCTGTAACCTTCTGTTTGACCAAAAGTTGTCAAATTTTGTCCGATTTTGTCCGTTTTTCATATTCTTGATCTGTCTTTGATGTTTTATGGTGTGTTTAACTTGCAGAATCATGCAATACGGTACTTCGGCCAAGCACAACTGTCTTGCCTTTCTCGGACCTTTAAAGAAGCAGGAATGCAAGCGTTTTGAAGGCATCATCGAGTACTTGAAGCGCTCAAAGATATACTATGCCATATCTACAGACTATGCGGCCTACAAGAACATTCTCCAGGAATTCTATCAGAATGCTAGAGTCGATGTCAGCACAGTTCCAGCTACTATCAGAAGCTCGGTGCAACGAAAGGAGGTTCTTATCACTGAAGACATGATTCGCGAGATTCTCAGATTTGGTGATGATAAAGATGATCCAATCGTTTTCGATTCCATTTTGATACGAGGTGGATTCCTACGGATGAAGTATACGGGTGATGTTCGTGCGCAGGAGATGCTACAAAAGGGATGTCTTCCTCCAGAAATGAAGTATCTGACGCACGTGGTGTTAAAATGTCTCGGACCTCGCAGAGGAACGTTCGATGCAATCAAAGACATTTTGGCATCGGCGATTGTCGCATTGACGTTGAACAAGCCGTTCAATTTCTCTGGGATGATTATGCATCACCTCAAGGAAGTGATTCTGCGAAAGCCGAAAGAGAATCCCTTTATTGTTTATCCTCGCTTTCTGCAGATGATCCTTGACAATCAGATCCCGAACATGGTGAAACGGGTAGAAGAGCTGATTAATATAAGGAGAATTGATGAAGTTGAGATGAAGAGAATGCTACAGTACACGAACAAGCCAAAGTCAGAATATCCTCCAAGTCGTAGATTGTTTGCCTACCTAATGAGAGACAACTATGTGGCACCTCCAGGTAATAGATGGAGGCATGACGACAGTGATTCAGAGGACGATATTCAGATTCACAGACAGGTATTCAAGGATGATGATAACATTGGGAGACCCACTGTTGCTTTGGGACCCAATGAACCGGGCAATATGGGTGATACTGGAGCAAGACAAGATGATGATATGCTTGATACTGATTTGCTAAACATAGATGAACCATCCAGTTCAGGCAAAGGCAAAGCCAAGATTGACGAGGGCCCGGTTAACATTGAAGATGTTGATGATGATGATGACGATTCAGAGCGTACCGAAGATGAATCACCTGATGTACTTTCACTTGAGGAGGATAGAGCCCGCACGGCTGCGGCGAGAGAGCTTGCAAAAGATCCCACTTTCACTCCAGTCAGTGATGATCTTGTTGCAGATATTGATGCTGAACTTAGCACGCCGCCTCCTCAGAAAAGACAAAAGACAAAAGCGACGAAGGTTAGTAGGGGTCAAAAGAGAATGTCAGACAAGGCAGCTGCGACTGAGAGGACGCCTAAGAAATTGAGGGGAAGGCGTATGAAACTCCCAGATACTTTTGGCCTTCCTGCTTCCTCTTCTGTATCAGCAACAACAACAGCAGCAACAGATACAACAACAGCAGCAACAGAAACAACAACAGCGGCAACATCGTCTGTCCCACTCTCTTTCAGTGCAGCTATGCCTGCGAGTGTGACTATGTCAATGCCTTCATCGGTAATCTTCACTGAGCCAGTCTCAGTTACCGTTGAAGCGACAGGCTCACAGTTGGCCGCTAATCCGATAGGTGACAGAATCCGGATGATGAAAGAAGCAGCAAGATCGACAACTGCTAGACCTTCGAGCCAATCCTCATCTTCGACTCCAACAACCAACGAACAACTCCAGCGCCAAATCAACGAACTTACTGCTATAGTGGCCGCCCAAGCACGGGAAATGGCCGAAATGAAGAGCAAAAACGCCAACATAGAAGAAAATGAGACGGCGATGTTGGAACTGATTGGAGACACTATCACTGCTAACACTGAGCTGAGAACCACTGTTGACGCTCTTACCTTATCTAATCAGCAACTCTTGGAGTCGAACAGGCAGATCATGGAATCACAACAGCAGCTCATGGAATCACATCAGCAGCTGATTCAGTCTAACCGTGATCTCCAGCTTGCAAATGTGAACAACGAGCGTCGAATCACCAAGTATAAGAAGCAAAACACAAGGCTAAGGACTAGGTTGAATGCGTTGACTGGAACTCAACCTAGACTTACTGGTGGTTCGGAAGCTGGAGCTAGTACTGGTGCTGATGATGATGATGAGGATAGTGAAGAAGACGATGATGATGAAGAGGATGATGATGAGTCTGATGACGATGATGACAATGATGGTAAGGGTGATGGTGGTGATCCCGGAGCCACAGGCGGTGGTGGATCAACTGGTGGGTCTGCATCGGGACGAACAAAGAAAAGTCACGATCGCAGAGGCAATGATCCCAAGGCAGGTTCTTCTGCTCAGGGGGAGCCAGCACCTATGATGAGCAAGATTCAAGAACTTCGCGATAAAGTAAAGAAGAAAGCGATAGTTCTTGTTGAAGACGTGGAGCCTTTGAATTGCTACTTTGCATATGATGACGAAGGCAACTTGCTCCCACCTCCTGCCATGCCTGAGTACGATCTGGAAGAAGGAGAGATTCCACCTGAGATGACGACAGAGGACATGTCCAAAGTATATGGCTTTGCATCTGGAGAATCTTCCAATGCAAGTCAAAGTGTTCCTCCTGAGATGCATCCAGAGTGCAACGAAGTGGATCTCGAAGAAGGAACCAGCGTGCCGACCCCTGAGTATGTTGTAAATGACTCGGGCGCTGGAATTCCTAATATTGATGAAGAGATGATACGTGAGGCTGAAGAAAAGTTGAAATCCGACTCTACTGAAGTTCCTGATGCAGTAAAGATTCGACATGACAAGATCAGAGAGCGGTATCCCCAATGGTTCAAACCCGAAGAGAAGAAAAGGCCAGTTGAGCGAGCATCCATCTTCAAGAAAAGACTGTCGAAGATGTCTGGCAATGTGATAAGCTGGGCGTATGTGAGTCAGACCAGAATGCTCGGGGTTAAATGGCAAGAAGGTGTATTGTACTTTGAGGATTTCAAAGACACTCTGAGCCTGCCTTTCTGGTACATTCGTGACTTAGTTCGTCTCAACTATCCGCTGTATGAAGAGAAATCTGCCTCTCTTAAGGGTTTTTACACAAAGCTGAAGCGAGAGAGCTCAGAGGGATGGAAAGAGTTGATGCCTCAGTATCCCAGATCGTATCAGACAGACAAGATTCATCCTTTCACCTTAAAGCCTATCTGGGAGCACAAGCTCAAGCCACCGAAATGCGTTTCAAGGATTCCCATTATTCCAGTTGAACAAGACTTTTCCTCGAAGCTGTATTATTGGCACTATGATGCAGCAACCACTGAAGCTGTGATTGTCTTGAGCAACAGTCCGAATCCGTGCAGAAAGATAAGGATTTGGGATCCTATGTGGTTGATAAATTGCTCAGAGAAGGACGTGGAGACGTTGTACCAACATCCGATCATGCACTTACCAGCTGAAGCCGATCAAGCCATGAAGTTTCAAAGGGTGATCCAGTTTTGCTACGCCAACAAAGTTCATGCAGGATGCGATTGGTCAAGAATCTCAAGGGTCAAGACAACGTCAAGCTAAAGTTGAAGACGGATGATGCTGCTTGTTATTTTGTTTAGTTGTATTTGTTTATGTTTATCAAGTCTGTAAAGTTGTTTGCTATTGATATAAACGTTGTCTTTTGATTAAGTCTGTACGTATACTAGCCTGGTCCAAGGGGGAGTCTGTTAGTACATGATGTCCCTAGGCTAGTATATCAGTTGTTTGGACGTGTTTCGGGGTGTTTGGAGATGTTTGTACGCGTTTTGGAGTGTTCGGGAAGCTGCATGCGATTAGCAGTTGGTGACACGCGATTAGGGTCCTAATCGCGTCACTATTCATGCGATTGGGCTTTGTTCTCTGGCGATTAGCACTGATCGCCCAACATGGTCTTGCTAATCGCTAGTTTACTGCTGTACGTACCCGGGAGGTATAAATAGGCCCAATCATTGCCCTAATCATTAGTTCTTGCCTCACACACTCTCCAAACACCCTCCCAAGGTCTGTAAGGTCTGATTTGATCTCTGTAAACACTCGTGCTCTGTTTTTAGTGGTTAATCGATAATCTTTTGACCCGTGTGTGTGTTGTGATTACTCATTTGTCATTGTTTCATTATCGTATCTGTTATTAAAGCATATTAGAGGGATTCCGCACCTCTAGTATAAACCCCGTGATTGTTGGATTTCGCGTTATTCGATCCTACACTGTGAATGCTCTTACATTGTTTTCTAAGTAGTTTCTTATTTCCCTTTACTTTTATCATTAAAAAATAAAAGTTGTCTTTTTCTTTTGAGTAAACTGCCATTTTCGTCCTTGAGGTTTGGCACTTTTTGCCAGTTTCATCCAAAAGATTTTTATTTTCTCAACTGGCTCCACTAGTTTTCAAATTCTTGCTGGTTTCGTCCAAGTGCCTAACTCCGTTAGTCAATCTCAGTTAACTGAGGGGCAGTTTTGTCATTTTATTGTAGCCAAACACCTTTTATTCCTGCTATTAAACTTGTCACCAAACACCCCTCTGGCTAGTTCCTACACCCGCATCCAAACATCCCCTAATCTGTCCCTCCTTTATAAACCCTCCCCCACCTTCTTTGTTTCTACAGAACACACGCACAACACACACCTACTGTGTGTGCGTCGAAAGCTTCTGACCAAAGATCCTTGGTCCGGTGACCGGCGCCGGCAACCATTCTTCCGGTAAGTCCTCGTCTTCCCTGATAACACTCCTCTGTTTGCTGTCAACAATCATCAACCATCACCGGTTGCAGCAGTGGCGGTGGGGGTGACGGTGGTTACAGCAGTTGTGGTGGTGGTGGGGTGATGGTGTCAGGTGGTTACAGCAGTCACCGGCAGCGGTGTACGGCTGACTGAAGAAAAAAACGATGATGGAATTCAATCTGCTGCTGATGATGTATTTATGGAGCAGAAACCTGCTGTTTGCAAGGCGTATTATGCCAGCATTTGTTCAATAGCGATCTTAGATGTTGCGGGCAGTCCTTTGGGATGTCGGGTCTAAGCCCACATGCAGCAATGCCCCAAGTCGCTTGAACAGGTGACAGTGCAGCGTACGCCGCCTCCCCTGTCATCATCTCCCATACCACCATTCCAAAACTAAACACGTTGCTCATCCACGTCTCTGTCACTGTTTCTGGATCACCCGCGATGATCTGTGAACAAACAACTAAAAACAACCATGTTTGAATTGTAAGACGCGTTAGGGGTTTTGATTGATTAGGGTTTCTTGACATTAGAAAGGAAGAAGATGAATTGGGGGTGATTTACTGACTTGGGGGTGGTTTAAATAGGGTTGGGATTAAAAAGAGACGAATTGACAAAAATGCCCTTCACTTAACTGAGTTCAACTAACGTCGTTTACGATTTGGATGAAACGAGCAAAAATTTGAAAACTAGTGGATCCAGTTGAGAAAAAAAAAACTTTTGGATGAAACTGGCAAAAAGTGTCAAACCTCAAGGACGAAAATGGCAGTTTACTCTTTTCTTTTTATAGACCCCCCCCCCCCCCTTCCGATAGAGCTCCGTTGTGTTAGTGAACCTCTTCAAACCATTTTACACATTTTCTTAGCTCGATTAATAACCAATTTAATATATCTGATGACACATTCTTCTTCTACAAGATCTTCCCCATTAAACTTAACTCTTTTAAGGAGACGAAGCTTCTTCAATATAGAACCTTAACAATTTCCCTCTTCATCTAGTAGAACTACGTTTCCAATTTCTTAAGAAAATGTGAATGCCTTCTTGACATAAAATTCGAGAAACCACTCACTAGCTATATGGTTCTTAATATTATGAGCTATAACGTGAAAGAAAAGGATTTCGAACGTCTCACAAGAAATCAGGCCTTTAGCGACGAAATCATATATGCCGATATACCTACCTGTTGCCACAAAATAATTGGAACACCCTATATCAACAAAAAATTCTTCGCCATATCTCTTTGCGGGATGGAGGGAAATATTCCCCCTTTGTGAAAAAAGAGACGAAATTTCATTGCAATAAAGATTTTAATTTTTATGTTTGATTTTGTTACATTTGGTAAATAACAAAACTTCACATATTATATTTTGGCATACCTATGGCGACTATATTTTGTCGCTATAGGGCCACCTTTTTTAATTTAATGTTAATTCCATCAAACGAAACCAAATCGAATAAGGGATCCTATAGCCACAAAATTGCGTAGCGACATATCTGGCCCTAATTTACCCCAACTTGACCAGGGCTTTCTTCCACTCGACCAAAAATTATGAAACCCAAAATTTTGACAATATCCCCCTTTTCTCTCTACGATTCCAGTCGCTTGGTGTTTCCTCACCAAATTTCTTCACCAATCTACTGTAGGCAAGTGTTTAACTTTTCTTTTGACTTCTTTCTTACAACGGTTGTCAGTACGTAATATGGAGAACCCAAAGTCACCAATCGTAGCATCAAAAATTTGCATCTTTATTTGCTTCAAATTCACTTTGTGCTATATGCTTAGAAATTTAGTAGATTTTAAGGAATTTGATGTGTACGTACGTACGTGCGTATGTATGTATGTGTGTGTATGTATGTATGTATGTATGTATGTATGTATGTATGTATGTATGTATGTATGTATGTATGTATGTATGTATGTATGTATGTATGTATGTATGTATGTATGTATGTATGTATGTGTAGGTCTAGATGAAGTTGGCGGTTATTTATATTAGAATTTAACTTAGTTTGCTTTAAAATATGTAGTTGGTTATTTTGGATTTTACAGGTTGTATTGTTTGGAAAATATGAAGAAAAAAAAAGGAAACATAACTTTTTCTCATATAGCGAAAAAATTGTGTATAGCTTATAACATAAAAAATCAACATAACACTATAACGAAGAAATTGTACAGCTTGTAGCATGCAAAAATCAACATAAAATTATAGCGACAAAAAATGTTCTCTATTGCTTGCAGCTTATATAATTAGCATATAACTATAGGGACGAAAATTTGTTGCCATAAGGTTTATTTTTAAAAATTAAAACTTTTTTTTGAAATGTGTAAAACTTTTTTAGCAAAACTCCTATAGAGACAGCATATCATCGCTATAGGTCAACCTGTACTGTCGACGTCTATGGCAACAAAATCATAGGTCTTATACGATGAAGCCAATCATCAGGAAATGGCTTTTTTATTTCGTTGCTAAAGACCTGATTTCTTGTAGTACATCCATACTTAATACTTCATTTCAATTTTCCAAACATTGTAAGAATGTCACAAAACTTAATGAAAAATATTCGAGTCATCCTAATTACTTGTGATATAGATGTATTTTCGCTCTCATAAACATACTTACACAATATTGAACATTAATTTATTTTTTTTAAAGAGTATCATGAAGTACATGGCGTATTTATTTTTTATATATATATATTCACCTAAAATGAAATTACATACCTAGAAATAACTGTGATAACTTGGTTCTAGTTCTACCATGTCAAAATTAATCTTTTTCTCCTTTTCTTATGTTCACGGGACTTTATAAAACTATAAGTAGAGCCATTTTCTATGATATTTGTAGTATTAATGAAAAAAAATTGTACAGCTAAAAGTTGAGATGCAAGCAATATATGCAACGTTCAATATCAAAAAGCATGATGATGACATGCAACAATAAAGTTTTCCAAAGCAAAAAGAAATGGAAATCACACAAATAAATCATCAGAGTTGGTCTTAACTAATTAGAAACACGATACACAAAATGGCAAAAATTTATCCCAATTCAAGAATTCCGCTTACATTGCAACAATTGAACCATTTGATAAGGAAAACTGAAATGAAACATCCATTTGAAGTTCAAGCAAACAATTAAATCAATGTTTATAACTTACAAATTAGCCGCAATGTTTCTTTTCGAATTAGGCTAACCAAATTTGAAATTCGGCTCTTTTGACTCTCCATTTAATAATGCTACTGAAGATATATGGTCCTGGATCCCATGCAGACTTAGGCTAAACCCATATCCAAAGCACTAAACAACCAAATAGGCATTACAAACCACATGAGTAGGACACATATTGTACAAAAGGATGATGACGTGTAACCAATCACAGCCGCGGATCATCGTATCAGGTGTCTCTCCACTAAGCGCATACCGCAGAGGGGACATGATATACGATGATAGCGATGTTTAGCCAATCACAGCATCGTATCACTGTTCCAGACGTCTTCACACTAATGGTTATGGCAGATGAGACAAGAGGTACACGTGACAACGACATCTAGCCAATTATGCACCGCGGATCCATGTCATTCATAACCTCCACTAACGGTCGACGCTGTCATCACTAATAGTACATCCTGAAACCGACGTGTGGCCAATCAGGGCACACAGACGTGCTCCCACCTCTGCGAACACCAGTGGTGAGGGCAGATGGGGCAAAATTGACATTCTTAAAGTGACAGCTCACCCAATCCTTCTCCAACCTTCCGACTATAAATGTCACACTTCTCTAAGGTGAAGTCACTCTGGATTCCCTACTCTCACTTATACTACATATTATTCTCACGTAGGGTGGTTATAAGAAGAACCATCCACCTCTCCAACTCGTAACAAGTTGCAGTGTTTTCTAGTTTTGCAGATTATTCCTAGATTCAAGAGCTTGTGGCGATCTGTATAATTCACCCCCTGTCGAGCAGTAGCCTAATCTCCTCTAATTAGACTTGTGTTTCTTAAGCTACAAAGGTATTCAAGTGATTTTGTTTGAATATGTAAAAGATATATAAGAGGAGGCAAATTAGAGAGGAGTATACGGAAGGAGTTCAATTCTAAGAGTGGAAAGAATGTTCATGCCAGTGCTTATTTATATGATAGTTTGGATTTGGGGTGTTCATCAGGTTTGGTTTTCGATTATCGGGTTATTCGGGTCGGGTTATTCAGGTTTTCAGTTGTGAAAATATTACCCGATAACCGACCCAATCTACTTAAATGGTTATCGGTTATGGGGTTAATTGGGTTCGGGTTTTTCGGGTCGGGTTACATGGCTATCGGTTTAATGGTTCGGGTGTTTGAGTTACATATTTCCAACCATTTAGGTTGCGTATTTCTATTCATTTGGGCTACAATATGTGTAAAATTAAACCACAACATAGGCTATAATATTTAGTTGCAAATTTGGCTACAAAAACACTACTCCGATTTAAATATGGAAACTCGATCATTTATTTGTTTTTGAATTATTCGGGTTATTCGGGTCAACCCGAGTTATACAAAACTAATCCGAAGACCGACCCTAAAGACTCTAGTCGGGTTCGGGTATGCACTTAATCGGGTTCGGGTTAATCGGGTAAGGTAGTTTCTTGGGTCAGATCACTTCGGGTTCGGTTTGATTATTGGTAATCGGTTAAAAAGAACACCCCTAGTTTGAATGTTATGGAAAGCCAGGAACGTGATATCCTTTCAAAATAAGTGTTTACCCTTAGCAAAGATGGTAGTCAATGTCAAAAATCAGCTCCTTTTGGTGGATAAACCTTCGTTCCAAGTTCAAATTAATTTCTTCATTTTACATGCATATGTGTAAATTATGACAAAATTTGTGTATACTTATTATTTCTTCAAAGTCAAGAGAGGTGAATGAAGTTGCATTTCAACTATTTGATCCCTAAAAAATGGTTTGACATATGAGTACAAAGTTGAAACTAATAAACATTACAAAAAGACACTCATTACTTTCTAACAAGAATTTTGTTTACTTCTCAACACATAATTAAATGGCGGCTGGGTAAAAGGACCATTAAGAAACATGTCAGAAACGACCTTATACATAGCTTCAGTAAGGTGAACTCCATCCCAATTAACATACTGAGAAGGGTTTTGGCAGGAGCTAGCAGATTTGGACCCACAAGCAGCAGCCAAGTCGAAGTTATAAGGTTCACCACTAGACCCACAACAAACTTTGTAAAGCTCATGGAACCCTAGTTTTGGTGCATTCTTTATTACAGAACGATAAGCACTCCAATAATCAGCATATACGATTACTGCATTCGGGTATTTTCTTCTTAATTTTTGAATGTTGGTTTGGAGATCGGTATTATGGATGTAGCTTTGGTTATTGATTGTGGCTACGCACCCCATATCATCACGGTCAGACTCACGAGAAAGGTACATGGCTAGGGTTAGACAGCCTGTCGCAGGCAGGCCTTGTACCACCATGTATTTTGCACCTTTATTCAGTAGTGCCTAGCAAAAGAGATTTTAATTATTCATCAATCATTTAGAATATATCATAAACATGGCAGAGATGAATCAAAATGCTAGACAATAAAATGTAATTTTCATGTATTACTTTCTTTTTAGAATATCTTGAAAATTACTTTATCCACCTAAAGAATTAACTATCACCGTTTAAAAAGATGAAGCCTTATTCAACATTCCTATGTCATTCGCCACAAACCCTTTGACTTATTGAACTTTAATATATTAACTTCTCACTTAGTGAATGTCTAGTACATATCTTTATTTGTAGAGTATGTTCTTTTTTTCGTCTAATGTCTACTTTTCATGTATTAAGTTTTATCACTTACACTCAGGGACGGAGCGTCTTGAGGGGGCCTGGGCCTCTACCGTTTTTTGGCGCAGTGATGAAATTTTACGATTTTCGTCGGTAAATTGAGTCCGGGTTGAGTTCGGTCCCTACCGATTTGATATTCCAGTCACTGTCGATCGAAAAAAATTGAGTCTGGCCCCTACCGATTCGAGAACCAAGCTTCGCCACTGCTTACACTTATTGACTTATTGAATGTCTAGTACATACTTTTTTTTCTTTAAAAATGGTACATATTATCGTGAAATTTATTCACCTATTTTATTATCAAAGAAGCATAATTTGATGCAAAATGTTATTTACTTGTAGCTAGATTGGAAAAAATTATAACTTTGTCATTTGTCAATAATTATAAAACACCTCTTGAAACCAAGTTACTTTGGTTTCTGTACAGTTTCAAAGCGAAACCGAGCTAGGTTTTGGTTTTCGGTTCCAAAATCTGAATTCGATTCGAACAAAATAACAAAATGATTATTTTTATTTTGTCATTTACCCAAATCCATTTACAAATGTACCAAAATCCTATTTTGTCCAACCTAATGTAATCCTATTTTGAACTATACGTACCTGATTCAGCTTGGTTCGGTATTCATTTCCATCCTAAAAAACCCTTCAAACCATACTGATGTAAACCTCTAACGGTCTAAACATATTCATTGGCTCTAACCGAACAACTTTTAATTAACTACTTTTTCCTTTCTACTTCAATTTTTTGTTGAGTAAAAACTTTCTTGTGCTAATTTACTTTACTTGCACGGATATTTTTTTTGCCATATTTATTTTATTTCTTAAAAATGTGGTCCCGATTTATATTTTTTTTACTGATAAATAAAATTTGCATTTCTTACCTACTGCCCCATAAAAATAGTGTGTTCAATTTCTAAATAATTTTCTCTAGTAAATAGTTAATTTCTTTTAGCAAAAGCTTTTAATCATAACATACTCCGATTTTTTTAATGACCAACAAAACCTGACTATTCCGGTAAATCCAATGGCAAAAAGCCACATACGTCTTTAAAAACAGACAACATTGGTGAATCGGACGTCATCATTCCAAAGAAAACCCATCATTCAAAGGCCCACTATGAATAAAAACTTTTACTAAACCAAAAGCATTTTGTTCAAGGCAAGACTCGAACCCACGACCTTCACTTTTGAATGTCGTAGGACTTTCAATGCACCAGAAGGCCATCATCAATAGGGTCGTCACTGAAAATTCATATACCCTATCTAAATCGTTAAAAAATGAGTCCCTTAGGCCTAAGTTTAAGTGTTAAATGAGTTATATAAAAAATATATACATATATATATATATATATATATATATATGATTTTTTTAAAATTATGCCCTTAAGATTTATAGACCCTATCCGGTTAGCCTCCCTAGACCTCCCAAAAACGCTCTAATCATCATCAATAATAATATACTCTTATGTATTATTAACCACCTATACCTATACGTAACCAGCAAAATAATTAATTATACCTCTAGAAACCTTGTTACACTATGAATGGCACCCCGACGAATGGTGTCTCGGGTCACAGTCGAACCAAGGGTATAAGCATAGTCATTAGCACCAATCTCTCCAACCCAAACCAACGCATCCCGAAACACTGCCTCACACTCTACCGGCGATAATATAGCACTTTTACATTTTAGCCCCTCCATTGTTTTATTAAACCAACTTAGCTGCGTTTGTAGCGACTGAGGTGTTATATTTAACGTAAGGTTATTTTTGACAAAGAACGCATGTCTGATCGCGGTTGATCCCGCGACAGCATAATTAATACCAGCGGATGTGTTGGCTTTGCGGTTAAGGTAGGGTGGTAAATAAGGTAAGTTGAGTGATTCGGCTACGAAGTCAATGACTAGACGGCCGTCGGAGTAGCGGTTGGTGGGGTGGTGGAAGAATGTGCGGCCATAAGGGAGGTTGGAGACGTGGCTGAAGCCGCTAGGGCCGGTGGTGGAGGCGGTGTTTCCAGTGTCGGTGTATGAGTCTCCGAATGCGTAGATTTTGGTGAAGGACCGCGGCGGAGGGTTGCCGGAAGTGAGAGTAAGAAGGAGAAGGATGGTGGTGACCGTGGTGATGGTGGCAACGGTGGTGGTGGAAAGTGGCATGGTTTAGTAATGTTTTTGCCTTTTGGTAATGTTAGTCTAGTCTCCTAATGGGTTATATATATAGTGGGAAGTTGTGTGTTTAATGACTATTTTGCACCTATGTAAAGTGCATTTGTTAATCAAAATATTATGATTCATTAGTTGATAGTAATACATATTATAAGTGTGACTAACAAACTACACGTTTTCACTCTAAGGGTGCGTTTAGGATAAAGTCCCCCACGGCTTAGGCAACATGTAGACAGGAAGCGTTAGTGTTGATTATCATGCAATGGAATAAAGCCTATATTATCATTACTTAATCATTGATATAAGTGATAATCCAAATTTAAATCATTTGTTAATTTATAACTAAATTGAACAACAAATAAAATAAATATATAAATATCTTAATTCCAACACGTCAAAATAGAACAAAATACTCAAAAAGTTATTATTTCTACTCGTCTTCACCATCATCATCATCCTCAACACAACTAAATTACTATAGATGTACAACCAAATTCGCTTGAATATGTGTAAACCATGTTCGCTCGAATATTCACTTGTACATCCTTGTCATGTATCTTCAGTTGGATAGCTTCTTTCTTGCGTAGTTACGTAGTGGGTTCATCGATTGAAAGGTATTGTCAAAGTCGTCACAGAAGGCTATGCCCGTGTCCTCTAAGATCATGTTATGCAAGATATAATACACGCATATGTTACACGGTTCTAATTTTTCTCTTTTCAAATATATGTGAGGGTTGGGCAATGATAATCCATTGCTTTTTTAACACTTTGAATGCCCTTTCAACATCTTTTCTCGCCAACCCATGCTTCTTCTTGTCATACACATGTTTGATGTCCTCTAAAATCATGTTATGCAAGATATAATACACGCATATGTTACACGTTTCTAATTTTTCTCTTTTCAAATATATGTGAGGGTTGGGCAATGATAATCCATTGCTTTTTTAACACTTCGAATGCCCTTTCAATATCCTTTCTTGCCGACCCATGCTTCTTCTTGTCATACACATGTTTGATGTCATCCAGGCACAGAAGAGTTTTTACCAACGTAGCCCACTCCGGATAAATACCATCGAAAAGATAATACTAGTACTTGTACTCCACATCATTTGCATAAAATGATGAATTTGGTGCAACCCCGTCTATGACATCACCGAACAGATTTGATGATTGTAAAACAATGATATCATTGTTCGCACCGGTCATAGCAAAGAACACATGACAAATCCAGAGATCTTGAGATGCCTGCTGTAGTATTACGGTTGGGCCATCGTGCTCACCTCAATGGTCTTGGCCTTTCAAAGTAGTTGGACAAGCTGCCCACTGCCCCTTGGTGCAGTCAATGCTACCTAGCATGGATACCTGTGTATTCGTTGATGTGCTTTCTAAGAAAGTGGGATGTTTAGACGTCATATTCCTCATATACGGCCTTCATAAATGTTAATAATACCTAATAATAAACTATTATAAATTACAATAATAACAACAACAATAATAATAATAATAATAGCAATAGTAATATTGTCAATTAAAACAATACCTTCAAGAAATTGTCAAGACGATCTCGGCATTCTGACATTTCTTAAATACTCGTTCCATGCAACCGTTGACATGACGTAGTTGACGAATTGCGGCTATACACTTTTACTAACCAAAGAATCCAAGTTTACGTCTAGTATCTTCTATTTTATTGAAATATGTATAAATGCGCTCTAAATCGCCTAAAATTCTCAATGAGAAACTCGGCCCCTCATACGAAAGCAATACTGAAACCGTGCATCATCATACATTGGGTTTTCAGAAAAATAATCATTCACCAAACGCTGATGACCACTCAACCGATCTCATTCAAGCGCTGGTTTTCTAATATGTGATTGTGACGATTCAACTTTGTCTTCTAAAATTTGAACCGATGCTTGAGCCGCGGTACAATAATCAAGTTGTCCATCATTCCCACGTTAGAAAAGGATGAGTGACATAAATAGGGTAGAATCCTGCTTCTATCTGTTGGGAAACTATGAAAAGGAAATTGCTAAAAATACATATGGTGTTGCATGTAATTGCAAATTTATTTTGTAAGGTATAATATTCCTCAATCCAGCTGGGAGCTGGCCCTTATCGTTGAGATTAGTTTGTTGTAAAAGGGACTCTAATTTATCATATTACTAGTATTACTGATTACTATTGGTCAATATTATAATTTGGATTAATCAAATTTACCAAATAAAAATAAATTGATATGCAATATAACAAAAATGCTCCGGAGTAGGTTTTTTTTTTTTTAACGTCTAAAATTCCTTCAATGTTAGTTGTTAGTGGATTTTGAACCCGTGATCTCCATGTTAGTAGACCAAGTTAGTTATCATCACACCAAGGGTGAGGCGAGTAAGTTGATGTTTGTTATGTATTTTTGAAAATTGAATGATGACATTTAAGTCATAGTTACTACAAGTAGGTGAAACAAAATTATTAAAGTTGTAGTTAATTATAGTTATTTACATTTAGTAATTGAAAATAAGTTTTATTACAACCAATTCTCAAAATTTATTATTTTTTAAAAAGAAATAAATAAAGTTAGGGGTTGTTTGATTGATTAAGTGCTGGATTATTAAGATAGTCTGAATGGTTAAGAGGCTCTGAATGGTTAAGAGCTGAATCATTCAGCATCTCTTATTAGCTTAATGGTTCAGCACTTAATCATTCCATTCAGATGTTGAAACAAACAGTCTGAATGTTGAATGATTGAGACCTGAATGGTTAAGAGGTTGATTAAGAGGCTACCAAACAGCCTCTTAGATATGTTGTTTTCATAATAGAGCTAGATTTTCGATACTCGGAACAACTTAATCTTTTTTTTTTTTGAAAGGAAAATTTCATTCAAAAAACGCCACCAAACACGGTCCTTAAAGCAAGGGCCGGCGAGGGGCAAAAAACACAAACGAAATTACATCGAGTTCAATGGGTCAATACACCAATCATACCAATTTAAACCTTTCAATCTAGCTCTATGTCGAATCCAAAAAAACGATAATGATTTTATGGTCTCCACCACCTCAATAGGTCTTCGAGCCTTATTGTCGAAAATGCGCGCGTTTCTTTCTATCCAAATAGACCACATAGCAGTGTACATAATACCTCTTAATGTTTGTTTTGTTTGTTTATAAAATGTTTTTTTTATTTCAAAACCGACAATAATTAATGAATTCTGTTAAATTATTTTAACTTTTAAATACATTCTAAATTTACTATTTAGATTTTAATTATTATCAAATTATAAGAGCTTTAAATTACGTACATTATACAAGACATCGAATTAGTTCTACTAAAATAACCCACATATATTCCACTTATAGCTTGTATTTAAGTCATTAACATCCATTATGTTGGGTGTTGAGAGTAATAATTTGGATGGTGCGACTTGCGAGGGTGGCTTATGAATTTCGTTATAGAGCTTTAAATGTTTATACTTAATATGGTATGTATGGTCCTCAACTCCAGATCCACGGTGCCAATCCAGCTCAGCTGGTTTGAGGTGAGAGGGTTTACGTCTTTAGATGGTTTACCTCTTTAAAGGGTTCCCGCTCGAGGTTGGTCACATGTTAATCATACCCATTAAGATTGAAAGGGTCTGGCTTGTGTGGGATGAGTTGAATTTGTGACCCAGAAGTTGTCCGCCTTTAAAAAAAACTCCACATCCACGGTCCACCTACCTTAGCCATTATTTGTGGGCTTCATATCGGTTGCTTTGTCACATAGTTTTTTTTTCCCCTAAATTGGGAACCTAAATTACTAATCATATTACACTAATGGTTATGGGGACGTGGTAGACCGTGGGAGGGTACTGAAGGCCGTGAGGCCACCGCCCCCTACTCCCTCACGGCATGGCAACCGTGAGGGAGGTCACGTATGTCACGGGCCTATGTGGTGTTAATTGTTTTGTCTTATTCAATTTAAGAGGGTGATGACTATACCATAGTAGGTAGTAACAAGGGTAGTAATTGTTTTGTCTTATGCTAATTCTATAAAAGGTACCAGGTTATAAAATTTCCTGTTAACAAAAAATATAATAGAGTGTTTGTTCACATATTTTTTTTTTTGAACGTTAAACTTCATTAAAACTGCGGACCTCAAAACAAGGCTGCCAAAAAAAACCTTACAAACAATACAAAGGGAATTTCACCCAACTATTCCAATCTACATTTTTGAACTTCGACCGATATTTAAACCATAAAAACGATAAACGTTTAATACTAGCCACCAATTCCTCAATGCTCGTCGAAGCTCCCTGAAACACCTTTTTGTTACGGGCTTTCCATAAAACCCAACAGCCAACCATGACTAACCCCCTAATCAGACGTTTAGCCCACTTTGGCCCCTGGACAGTATCATGAATCTGCAGCAGAAAATCAATAGACAAACCGCCGTAGTGACCAATTTTGCACCAAGAGAGAACCGCAGACCACATACCAAACGCGTAACCACAGTCAGCCAGAAGATGTGCAGCAGTCTCGTTCATAACATCGCACATCGGGCAGACACAATTCTGCAAAATAATACCTCGTCTAGCTAAAGCGACACGGGTCGGAATCCGGTCTTTCTCGCTCTGCCACATGAAAATGTTAACTTTTAAAGGGACCCAATGTTCCCAACTCATTCGCTGCTGTATAGTCCCAGACGCTGCAGACCTCAAGAGTTTTTTAACCGACTTCACCGAGAAACCATTGGAAGCATCCGGTTCCCACTTTAAAGAATCCTTCTCTTCAACTAACTGGACCTGGGCTAACATACTCTGTAAGTCCTGCGCTTCCGAGATCACCACAACCGAGTCAGTCCTAAAAACCCCCCAATCCACCACCTCAGTCAACCCATTTACCGTGAATAATCTATCACTAACAGAGCAGTTTTTACATTTATCCCCAGCAAATAGAGTCGGCCATCTATCCATCAACGGGACAGACCCATACCAAATGTCCTTCCAGAAACGGATATGTTTCCCATTCCCGAGCGCATAAGAAAAAAGAAATTTAAGCTCTTTACCCTCAATCCTAAGACGATCTATAAACATAGCAATCGTCTTCCAACACCCAGGAAGCGCTTTTTTTATAGGAAGAAAATGCCATCTATTTCTTCTCCCATGTAGGTTAATAATCACCCGTCTCCATAACCCATTCCTATCAATATTAAATCTCCAAGCCCATTTAACCAAAAGAGCCGTGTTCACATCTACAAGTTTTGTAATACCCAAACCTCCTAATTTAATAGGTTTAGTCACCACCTCCCAAGCCACCCAACTAATACTTCTACCGTCTTTCCCCCCTGCCCAAAGAAATTTTCTCATCAATTGTTCAATTGTTTCAAGCACCGCCAAGGGAGCTCTATATAACGAAAGGTAATAGACCGGGAGACTCGATAAAACCGACTTAATCAAGGTGAGTCTCCCACCAATAGACATCAACTTAGATTTCCAGGAGAGAAGGCGATTCCTAACCACTTCCAAGACCGGCTCCCAATTAGAAATTCTGTTCATATTCGCGCCAACTTTGATCCCAAGGTACACAAACGGGAGTTTCCCAATTTTACACCCCAACAGATGCGCCATAGAATCAATCGCAGCCCCATCCACCCCTAACCCAAATAACGATGATTTCTGAATATTTATCCGCATCCCCGAACACATATGAAAAACCCTTAAAAGACGGTTAATAGCAACTACATTCTCCTGCTTCCAGCTCCCCATAATCAAAGCATCATCTGCATACAACATATGACTAACAATAGGACCCTCATTAGATAAAGCCACACCCTCAAAGTATCCCAAGGAACACGCTTTAGACACCATACTAGCCAAAGCCTCCATCACAATAAGAAACAGAAAAGGCGATAACGGATCTCCTTGTCTGAGACCCTTTTGACAAGGGAACTCAAACGTAGGAGAACCGTTAACCAGCACTGCGGACCTAGCAGAACATAAGATGCCTCTCATCCACAAACACCACCTAGCAGGAAACCCCATTTGCTCCATGACAGATAACAAAAACTCCCAGCTCACGTTGTCATACGCTTTTTCAAAATCCAGCTTCAACAGAAAATATTGTTTACCACTTTTTTTCGCCCATGTGATCAACTCGTTAAGAACCAGCGGACCATCCAATATTAACCTGTCCTTAATGAAAGCTGATTGAGACTCTGAAATAACATCGCCAATAATCAGCTTAATCCTACCAGCAATAACTTTGGAAATGAGTTTACTAATCACGCCTATCAGGTTAATCGGTCTATAATCTTTCAGACCAACCGGAGTCTTGACTTTAGCCACCAAAGTAATAAACGAAGTACTACATTCCTTGTTAATCACACCCGAGTCATAAAACTCGTTAAACATGTTCACAAAATCATCTTCCAAATAGCTCCAAAAATGTTTGATAAACCTGAAATTAAAATCGTCTGGACCCGGAGCTTTATCGGAGCCACAATCAAAGACTGCCTCTTTAATTTCCTCCTTCGTAAACGGCGCCACCAAATCATCAATCTTCTTACTAGGCACCTGTTTCAAATCATCCAAAAGAAAACTCAGCCTACGATTGTAAGCCTCATTAAAATGGTTACGAAAGAAACGGGAAACCTCCTTTTTAACATAAGAAGGCCGAGAAACCCAAACCCCGTCAACTAACAAACCCGGAATCGCATTAGCCGCCTTTCTCCCATTTATACAACGATGGAAGTAAGCGGAGTTGTCATCCCCCACAGAAGCCCACTTCACCCTAGACTTTTGGTGCAAGTCTTTATTTTTTAAGAATAAAAGATTCTCCACCTCCTTTTTGCTCTCTTCCCAAACCCATCTCTCTTCCTCCTCTAAATCCCTATCCTCCATAATACTATCAAAGGACAAAATATCATTTTTTAACTCTTCCAAAACCTCATCCTCTTTGTTTCGAATAGACTTCCACCACCCTCGAAGCGCATATTTGGCAGCTGCCATCTTCTTATGAATTCTAAGATCCGAAGGGCCCTCATACCTGAAGTTATTAAACGCCTCAATCACTACTTTCTCACAATCTTCTCGATCCAACCATGAGTTAAACCATTTGAAGGGTTTAGCTCCAAAATTCGTATCACATAAAGTAAGTAGTAATGGGGAATGGTCTGATCTCTCCCTCGGGAGAGCCCTTAGACAAGCAGTCGGCCACCTACCAAAAAACTCAAGGCAAACCAGAATACGGTCAATTTTACTCAACTTAACCATGTCACCTGATTTTGCCAAAAAAGTAAACTTATTCCCATTCATCTTATACTCTTGAAGGCTAACATCATCAATAAACAAGTTAAAATCATTCGCCATAACACAATTAAATTTAGAGTTTCGCCTCTCCTCCTTCCATCTAACAGTATTAAAGTCACCAAGCAAGATCCACATACCCCCGGCCCCCTGAATCAAAACTTTAAGACGATCCCATACATCTCTTTTTTCACCCGCCTTTTGAGGCGCATAAATATTGGCAATATTAATTATCGACCCATCCTCCACCAAAGTTCCCGACGTGATTAAGAAATTCCTATCACTAATCGAAGACCTTTTACAAAACTTTTTTTGGTTCCATAAACTGACCATGCCTCCTGACTTCCCAGTAGACCCAACCATATCAACCCCAAAATTCGGATTACCCCAAATTCTCGAGAAATCAAACCCTTTGCCGTCCGACAACATGGACTCTTGAATAGCTAAGAAATCAACCTTATGAACCCCCACCAGCCCTTTTAACCAATTAACTTTACCAACATTCCCAATCCCTCTACAATTTACCGAAAGGAAATTCATTTAAAACCCGATTGTAACCCTGTACCTTTAACTGTCTCTGAAAGTAACTGATCAAATCCCTCCATCTGGACGCCCAATTTCTCGGCAAAAGACTTAGTTTCCTGTTCCTCCACAACGGTATTAGCGAGCTGTTCAAGGTTAGAACCGACAAAATCCGGTTGGGTCCCGACATCAATAACCTGTTCACCTTCTCCAGTTATATCATCCACCTGGTCAGATTGGGAGTCACTGTCCAGACCTTCGACGTCAGCTTGACCAGTAACATTCTCCTCATTTTCCTGTAATAAAGCATTAAAAGAATTTGCCAAAGGAACAGGGGGTGTGCCTCTGGACTTAACAACGTTCTCATCACCCGTAAAAATAAAAGGGTCTAGCCCAAATATGTCCTCCTTTAAGTTCTTGGGCTCCTTAGTGGGCCTATTATTGCTACTAAGCCTACCACCACTAGTGGACTGGTCCACCACAGATTTCAAAACTGCCTTTTTTCTTTTATGTGATTTGGTCATACAAACCAAATTTACGTCCACTGCAACCGGATCTCTAGGTAATTGCGCCTCATAAAGAGTTTCCATATTAACGTCCTCCTGATTGATAGGAATTGAATTGTCATTAATAGGGGTTTTTAATGCCTCTTCCGAAAAAACCTCTGTCTCTTCCCCGTTACGATAACCGGTGCTCGGAGATTGTTCCGGGCCAGGTTCCGATGGACGTCTACCACCAGAATCGAACTTATCGACAAAGTCACCTAACCAGTCAGTAGCCTCCTCCTCAATCCAGACCTTAATCGTTTTTCCTCTCCACTTAATAAACAGCGTATCCTTTATGTGATTTCCAAACTCCACTATTATACCAATCGAATGAAACGAGACATCCACCTCCGTTCTTTCCACCGGAGATGTCTTAATGACACGACCAAAGAAACTACCAATCTCGTTCAAGACCCGATCATCCAATAAACACATTGGGAGGCCATAAACTCTAACCCATGCAAGACGTTCAAACATGATCATCTGACCTTCCCATAAAGAAACGGAAACGAATTGTTCAGGCCTACCAACCAACTCATCCTTTGCCATAATCGCATGTTCTTTATTCTTAAAAATAATCATACAAACCAAACCTCCCAGGCACCGTAACTCTCCTTCCCCCAGCCCCATCTCCCTCAAGATGTTACGTAAATTAATCAAGACCCACAGAGACTCCACCCTCACCACCACAGCCCTACCATGTAGTTTTTCAAAAGCCGAGATCCCATCGTCAATCTTAATCGTTTTTCCTACTGCAGCACCAGAAAAAGCTTCTTTGAAAGACATATTATTTCCACCAGCCTCCTTCTGTACGTGACTCTTCTGACCATGATCTCTATAGTGAGATTCCTTTTTATCTTCCTTGACATACCGACGTTCGTTCACCTCACCATCTTCTAAAACGAATCTGGCAATATTAAACGACAACCGGAATTCACCCATGCGAATAGACGACAATCTCTTCACCAACTCCGCCCTATCCTTAACATCAAAGAATGACACAAACCCAAAGCGCTTACCTTGTCTATCGTGTTTTCTTGCTATGTAAATGTCGAATATCGTACCATTCCCTCGAAGTACCAAAGCTAAATCCGATCCACTGCAGCGATCGGGAAGATTTGACACGTAAAACTTCGTTAACCTTGGCACATTAATCAGTTTGAAACTTTGAAAGACATGAGTGTTTGTTCACATATATTTTGTTATCTTGGCACATTAATCAGTTTGGAAATTATTAAATTTCCTTTTTTTTTTGAACGGCCAACAAAATTCCATTTCACCAAAGCTAGCGAGATACTAGCAATACACCATACATCACCAAAGATGAAACAAACAAAATGCAAAACATCACAAACCTACTCTAGATAAATCAAAAGAGCACCAAAACTTCCCAATTCAAAGACGGGGTTTTGGCCCTAGCCTTAACCCAAAACAAACTTAAAGTTTTAATGTCCGCGAGAACCCTGTGTAAGGATGCTTGATGATTGTTGAACACATTTCGATATTTCCAAATGCACCATATGGTTGTCAAACACACCATATAAAAAGCCTTTAATCTCTTGGGTGAGCCTCCGATATACAAGTGTAGGTCAAGTTGTAACATCGCGTGATTTCTACTTTTCTTGTATTTTAAATTCTATAGTTAACAAATTCGAAGTTCGCCTTTATTCGCTTCTTTTATATTACTCCTACCAATTCGTGACTAGTCGTCCTTATAATTTATCCTATTCAATTTTAACTCTATAACAATAAACTCATTTAGTTAAGATCTTAATATATATTTATTTTATTTTAATAAAACATATATAATAATACTTAAAAAGAAAGAAAACAAAATGGGAAATCGTAACATGTTGGACTTTTATTTCAAATGACAATAAAAATTGTCATACAATATGAGAATTGTTCCATTCGTAGTATTATTTTTTTTTACAAGTCGATGTCTAACAGTAGCTAATTATAACAGCTAAGGACCACCCCATTAGCTAAATTTAACCCCACCTAATTCACTCTTAACCACCTCTTAACTCTTTTAATTACCCAACCACTTTACCCCACCTATAAATACACCACTCCCTACCCATTCTAACACTTGCTCAATCTCAAATCCTCTCTAAACCTCCAAATTTTCCAAGAAATCTCAAGTGTTGGAAGCCCACTTCTAAGTGAGTTTTCTCATAAACTCCAACTTTATTCTTCTTTCTTCACTTCTTTTATTCTTCTAACCTCTTGGAGAAACCTCTAGCACCTAACTCTTGTTTGCTATGGCAAATGAATACGAGTAGGACACCAAAATGAGGCCTCAAAGGTGGTCCATCTTCTATTGTTTTTATGCACTAGAAGGTTAGTTGAAGTGATACCAACCAAGTTCACCAACAACTTAATGTTGGATAGACTTGTGCTATGGTTAATGGTTGACAAAGGAAAGCCAAGGCTCTTCCAAACTAAGTCACCATACACTACTTTAACCCTATAGTTATATTATGTAAATACTAAAATATATACTTTCAAAACTCTACTAATCTAATAACTTGGAAGGTTTGTGGATACATCCCTACCATACCAATACTTGACTCTCTTGACCATCCGAATCACCTTTATGGTGGTTTGTGTTTTGGTTAGCCTTAAAGGCACTACTTGACTCTCATGACCATCCGAATCACCTTTATGATGGTTTGTGTTTTGGTTCGCCTAAAAGGCTTGCTTGACTCTCTTGAATCTAATAATCCAACTCTTGAACCTAAAACGCTTTCCTTTCTAATTCTAGTTATTCGGAGCTAAAATCTTCAATTCTCAAGACCCGTTTTTGGGAACTAAATAACACACCCTAAGGTGAGTTCATACTTGTCCCCCTTTTATTCTTTATTCTTTGGGGCTCAACATGTATCACTATCAAAACTCAAACGATTTTAAACTCTACAATCTATTATGCTTAGTCTAAAGTCTATCATATTCTAAATTCTATCATGTGCAATCTAAAGTCTATTATATGCTTGTACGCTATGCTATGTAGAATTATTTACTCTAACATACAAATGTTCATATAGTTGACAACCCACCTTGCATGTATAGCGCTATAGGATTGGCTATCCGCCCCCTACATGGGTCATGTTAAGCAAAATTCTTCGTGGCTAGTCGCCGTTTGTATGGTTCTCTTGCATATGCCTATAAGCAAAACTTTATTACACTATGTATGTATGTCAAAACTAGTATGCTCACCAATGCTTTATGTGTTGACGGATATTTTATACATGTTGCAGGAAATATTTATTGCAGGACATTCAAGAAAACTACTTAGGATTGGACATAGAAACTCACTCTAGTTCAAGTTATCATATTCTTGTTGTTGTATTTTTCGTTATTTGAACTACTTGTATTTCTATTTTTAGACAATAAATGAAATTCTATCTTTAAACTATATTGTCACAAAATCTAGTGTCATGAAGTCTTTGAACAATCTACCACTAAGTCTCGCCCTGATGTATTCCGCCATCGGTTGGGGTGTGACACAAGTAAATCTCTAAACCGAAAAGCATACACCGGCCCCACTTTAGACCACTGACCGACCAGTTGCTAGATCATCTGAGCGAAACCACAATCTATGGAGACATTGGTTGGGGGTCAGAGCAGGTGGCTGGGGTCGGAAAAGGGAGGAGACGAGAGGAGGAGAGAAGGAAGGGTGGGTGGCAGGTGACTGTCTTTTTTTTTTTTTTTTCATTCAACAACATGTGTATGCTATACCATTAAAAGCTGAATAGTTCCATTAAGAGATGTTTTAGGCAACTGACACCCTTCCCTAACCGATTCATAGGTAACCTCTTATAGAGAAATTAAGAGGTAAACTAAACAGTCCCTTAATGTAACTTATCATTACTGTAAAAAAAATTGAAATAAATTTTATTGTTCACGTCTAGGTGTTTATTTACGTATCTACATACCCGACGTTGAAAGTTGTAATTTGTGATGCCTATGAGGAGTGTCTCGAAGGACTTTACAATTCGCCACTACTTATCCCTTCCAACCGATTAACACAAAAAAAAAATTATGTATCTGATTTGGTTCCAACAATTAAATGTTGGTCAAAGAAAATAGAGAGGAACTTAATTAGAGAAATTTAGATAGGATATTTGTACTAATTTTCATTCATACCTAAAACAAATAGGCTTACAAAGTATTCAAAATATAGAACATGGATTTAATGGGTTAAACACCACTAACCTTGTTACTTAGGTGGTGTTTGTTTTTCTCCCAGAAGCACTTCTGACCTCTTTTGTCTGCGCCGCGCAGACGCGGGCAGACGTTTGGGGCGGGCAGACTGTTTGTTTTTCGGAAGACATTTCACTCCAAAAGCTCTTCCTGACCTCTTCTTGGTACAGACTTAGACCAAAGTCTTCTAAGGTCTTCTCCTCTTCTCTTCTCCTCACCCACCACCACCACCACCCACTACCACCACCACCACCACCACCGTCACCCACCACCACGGTCCACCACCACGGTCCACCACCCACCACCACCACCACCACCGTCCACCACCACCACCCACCACCGTCCACCACCACCACCCACCACCGTTCACCACCACCACCATCCACCACCACTACCACCACCCACCACCACCACCCACTACCACCGTCCACCACCGTCACCACACCCACCACCACCACCTAGCATCGTCCACCACCACCACCGTTCACCACCACCACCGTCCATCACCACCACGGTCAACCACCACCACCCACACCACCACCCACCACCACCACGGTCCACCACCCACCACCACCACGGTCCACCCACCACCACCACCACCACCCACCACCACGGTCCACCACCACCACCCACCACGGTCCACCACCACCACCTACCACGGTCCACCACCACCACCCACCACGGTTCACCACCACCACCTACCACCGTCCACCCACCACCACTACCACCACCCACCACTGTCCACCACCACCCACCACCACCACGGTCCACCACCACCACCCACCACCACCACGGTCCACCCACCACCACCACCGTCTACCACCAGACTGTTGTAAAAACTCAGTTTATTTAAATTTAAGTTTATTTCAGCAGCCTGCAGACGTTAACAAACAAACAGTCTTCTTCTTGCAGACTGCAGACCTTTGGTTCACCTCTTTTCCTGCAGATGTGGTCCGCAGACTGCAGACATTTTCCTGCAGAAAAAACAAACAGCACCTTAGACACTTGCAAAGAAAGAAACAAACGCAAAAGCAACTACAATAGAAATCATGGGTAGTGGGCACATATCAGTATCTTGTTAACACGCCTAATACGTTTGTTTGTTGGAATCTCTCTATTTCTTGTTTTATATCTACGGTGTTCTTGTAAGTCTCACATCTAAAGCAAAAACATATGCAAAAGAGTGTTATTATAAGGGTTAATATTATAAACCACACTATAATTTCTGTTATTGTTTTTCCTCACAAAAATTACTCCACAACTTTTTGCACGTAAAAAACATTATAATTTCTTTTTTTTTTTTTAATCGTAAAATTAACTTAACAATATTTTACACATAAAAAACAAATGTACTTTCTATTTTTTTCACACATAAGCCATTCAACAATTTCATCATTGTGATCCTTTTTTTTAGGCTCAATCTATTTGGACACCCTTGAAATCTATTTTGACACCCTAAGTATGCTTCATATTGGTTTATATGAGGCATAATTAGGTCAAAAAGCTGTACACAAACTTCAACGGAATCTCAGACCTAAAACTTCGTGCCAATATGTCACATATTGGTCAATATGAGGTATATCATAGCTAAGTATGCCTCATATAGATCAATATGAGGCATATTAGGGTCTTTTTATTATTTTTATTGTTTTTAAATAACTAAAAATACTAAATTAACTTTAAAAAAAAAATCAAAAATTAACAAAAAGTTAGTTATATTCATTCCAATATTATTTTAACAAAATTACAACTTTTTGTTACCAGTATTATTTTATAAAAATTATTTCTTTTGTTTGGGTATGGATGGTTTGGATTAGCATAGGGTCACATTAAAATAGATTATAATTTAAAAAAAAATAAATAAAATAACAATAAAAAAATTAAAAAGTAAATAAAAATAAAAAAAATTAAAATTAAAAAAAACAAAAATAAACTTAAAAATAAAATTTTAAGAGATCTGAAAAATTTCATTTTGAACCGGACCGGTTCGACCCTATCGGGCTTGGATAACAACCCGGACTGTTACGACCCAGCCGGGCCGGGTAGCGACCATAACTGTTTCGACATGACCCGTCTTGTAACGACCCGGACCGTTTCAACCAGACCGGGCCCGGTAACGACCCGGACCGTTTCGACCCGACCGGGGCCGGTAACAATCTAGACCGTTTCAACCTGACCCGTCCCGTAGCGACCCGGTCGGGCCCGGTAGCAAAAGTTGTAATTATTTTAAAAATAATGTTGGTAACAAAAAGTTGTAATTATTTTAAAAATATATTTTAATGAATATAATTAATTTTTTTGGATTTTTTAAGTTAATTTAGTATTTTTAGTTATTTAAAACAAATAAAATGAAAATATATAAAAAAAATACAAATAGACCATAATATGCCTCATATTGATCTATATGAGGCATATTACTTTATTGTTTTTTGTGTTGGTCAACATTAATTGGCTAGAAGACAAAAATTGTACTTCAATATGCCTCATATAGGTCTATACGATAAGTATCAACTTTATTGTTTTCTGTGTTAGTCAACATCAGATAGCTAAAAGACAAAAATTGTACTTATATATGCCCCATATAGGTCTATATGAGACATACTTAGGGTGTCAATTTAATTTTTTGACGTGTCCAAATAGTATGACCCTTTTTTTTAAGAGTAAAATTACATAAGACCATGCGTAGTGGGGGGGCTTTATTTATAAAGTCCCCCTTCCTGATTGGTCCACGTAGCTGCTGAGTCAGCGTGGAGAGAGAAACTGAAAAAGGGGTGTAGTGGTGGGGCTTTATTTATAAAGTCCCTGATTGTGATTGGTTGATTTTTTTATTATTTTTTTTAATCTTTTAATTCAAAATAATTTAAATAAAAGACAAATAAATATAAAAAAATTACAAATAATAATAAAAACACACAACTAATATTAAAAAAAAAAAAAAGTTACACACTTCCTAAATTACTTATTTAAACATTACATATTCCTACTAGAGAATTCCTAAATTACTTATTAAACAATACATAATTCCTAAATTACTTATTTAATCCTAATTTTCTCCACTATGGAGAGTAGTTGTCCCAGTCCTCGAGTGTGTAGTACTCGGGGGACACGGAACGTGAGCTATCCCGTCCATCGGATCTCGCATCCGAGGGGAAATAGCAGTACTCACAAGGAGGGGAAGGAAGGCTCCAGAGGCGTTCTTCCTCCTCAATTTCCCTATGGGCTTCCAAGTCCCCCTCAGTTGGGGAAGGGGTGGGGGTAGTCTGGTGGTAGGGGATGGGGTTAGGGGAGTCTGGTGGTAGGGGGTGGGGGTAGTCTGGTGGTAGGGGATGGGGATGGGGGTAGTCTGGTGGTAGGGGGTGGGGATGGGGATAGCAGCAGCATTCCGGGGGGTGGGGGCCGACAACATTAGTCGGTCCATTTCGTTAACAACCATGACATAATCCATGGCCTAGACCATTTCCTCATCCGTTCAGTCATCATCGGCTTCAGGAGGAGGAAAGGTTGGTTGTGCAGCAGCAGCAACAGGAGGGGGATATAACCAATGCAGTGGAGGAGGAGGAGGAGAAATAGGAAGTTGTGCAGCAGTAGGAGGAGTAGAGGAGGTGAATGGTTGTCTCCGGGGGCGGACCCGTCCCGGACCCGTCCCGGACCCGGCGAGAGTACTGCCGGGTATTAGACGGTCCGGCAGCTCCTGGTTGAAAACCAGCACCCATGTTATTCATTGTTTTGAGGATGAGGAATTGGAGGTGTGACTGAAAAATCAGTTTTGGTGTTTTATTTATAGGGTTAGCAAATTTTGAAATTCAAACGGTTTGGGGGGAAAACGTTTGAAATTCAAACGGTTTAGGGGGAAATTTTGAATTTCAAACGGTTTGGAACAGTAACTGTTTAAAATTCAAATTTTTCAATTATTATTATTATTATTATGTTTATTATTATTATTATTAAAAATAAAAAAAATTGACTTTGACCTTGCCACATGGCAAGGTTTAATTGGTTGGTTAGTGTATCACATGGTGTTATAAATATAAAGCCCTCAGCCACGTTTAGCATATAGCGCCCCCTGTAACGGTGTGGGGTGCGCTATTTTTGAATAACTTTGAAAAACAACGCCCCACTACGGGGTCTAAGCCATGTATGACACAAAAGAATACGTATGGAGACACGCGTTACGTTCCAAATTACTTGGTTAGAACATCTCATTAATTCATCTAAAAGTTGTAGATGAAATTGATTTGTTTCCACATTCGTAAATCAAACAAGTCAATATAACTAACTATCGTTTTACGATAATCAATATTTTCTGATTTTAAAACTTTTGAGTACAAATATTATACACTAGATATTTGCCCGCGTTGACACGCAGTTCAACAACGTACGATTATTTGGAGTAGTATAACGTATAAGAAAAATAAAGTAGAAACATTTTATTAAAATTTAAAAGCAACGAATACACATTTATTCAAATATCGCTGAAAATTTCCTTATAAACCACATTTTTTGTTTTAGTCATCACTTTCCCACCAGCATCAAGTATAAGTAACTTCACGCCTGCCCTGCTTTTAACTCTTGACAATGCGACATAAAGCTGGCCATGTGAGAATACAGGGTTTCTTAAATACAATCCAACCTGAATAAGGCGACTTAAATGGTATGTGTTAAAAATAGACTTATGGCATATTCAACAATAAGAAAGTAATAAAAATGAAAATAAGAAACTAACTACCACCTAAATTTCACAATTTAATTTGACACGTCTGAGAAGATGAGCATTACCCATATCGACCCGCTAAAAAAGCTTCGAGCATATTTTATTCTATTTGACACATTTGAAAAGGCAAACATTACCCAAATCGACCCGTTAAGAAAAGGGAAGATTGCCCCAATTCACCTATGGCCTATGTATAAGTAAAAGGAACATCAATCTGTTGGATCAGTTTGCTCTTTTTGCTAAGTAAGAACTTGCTATCTTGACACTTAAGTGTTTAGCAAGTCCTTGTAAATCAGATTATAAGCACAGCGGAATGTTATAAGTTAAAGCAACACTTTTTACACTAAGGCAGAGTTATTACTCCCCCTTGATGTTTGAAACTAATAAATGACAAAGTATTTATTATGAATCTAAGCTGTAAATGAGAATTAGATACTTAGACAGATTCACAATAAATACAGAAATGGAATAGAACAATGAGAGTGTTTGAAGGATTTTTCTATTAAAATCAATGTCTAAAATAGAAGGTTGAAGCCTCCTATTTATAGACGTTTACATGCATGTATCTTGCTCAAAAAGCAAGTACAGAAACAACAGAAACAAGTTGCACAAGTTGCAACATTGAAAGAAACAAATACAGCTAAAAGTAATAATAAACAACAAACTACTGTTGCAAAAAGGCGGTGGGAAATATCTGATGCTAAGTGTTGATGAAGGACAAACTACTGAAGAGTAGTTTTGTCTTCAGTACTTCTGAAGTGAACTTGTCTGGTTTGGACTTCAGAACTTCTGCTTCTTCAGCACTTCTCATATCTTCTAATCAGCAGTTTCTTGTCTTCTCTTCAGTACTTCAATACTTAGCCAAAATGACAGAAGTGAATTAGACTAAGGTTTACAAAAGTGGTTTCACCAATCCTCTTTGTCCTAACAATCTCCCCCTGGATTGATGAAGCCAAAACCTTACTAATTCCTTATGTGTTTCTTCTGTCTTGAACAATCTTCCATATCTCTTTGTACATGGTGTTCTTGAGCTGGTTTAACTGACCATCAGATAGAGATCCTCTCTGTGGTTCTAGATGTTGAATTGTGAGCAGGTCTTGTGTTGACAGTTTCTTCAGATCACTGATCTTCTTGTAAGCCCTGCTTGAGAGGTCTCTTCTTGTCAACAGTACTGAGTTGTTATCAGTAAGTGACCATCTGATGATAGGGATCTTTGACTTGTTAAAGTCAGAAGAATAGGGAACCAGACTTGTCCCTTGGGTTGATGGTCCTGAGTGCTGGATGTCTTCAGTTTCAGATAGCCTCAGGTGGGATTCTCTTCCTTGTTGTTGTTGCATATCAGGCATCTGAACAGTTGGGAGATGGTGTTCAGTCACTACTCTGGTATGCAGCTTTTCTTTGATGGTCTTTTGTATTTGATAAGCAAAAGTGGAAGGATCCCTGAATTGTGTTAACAGAGGTTTCTCCTCAATGTCAAAATCTGAATGGACTATTGAACTTCCTTCAAGTAGTACCATTTTGAAGTCAGTTTTGACATTGTCCTCTGCCTTCTTCTTCTGAGTAGCAATTCTTCTAGATACACCAGAAGTTCTAACTACTGATCTTGAAGGATCAGCAGTTTGAAACTTCTCAGGATTTGCAGCCTTGGCAGCCAAATATTTTCTATAAGTATCCATCAGTCTTTCTTCTTTCCATCTGGATACTGAGGCTTTTGAACCATATCCTTCTGCTACTAACTCTTCTATTATCTGGGCTCTCTTGGCCTTTCCATCTTTGCTTGTGGCCACTTTGTCTGCAAGCAGTTGTGCTCTTCTTGTCAGCTCTTGCATAGAGAGTCCTTTGAGTGTAAAGGCTTTGGTCTTGCTGTTCTTGGTAATGTAAGACACCAGTTGTTGTCTTTTATCTTGTTCAGCAATCTCATCAAGGCTAGCCTGCCTTTGTAGTTCAGCTGCATAAGCCTGAAGTTTTTCTTCATGGCTTAAATCCAAATCATCCCTTTCTTCCAGAGATTTCCAGATCTGATCTTCTCTGGCCTTCTTGTTGGCTGCAATTAAGCTCTTCTCTAATAGATCAGCTGATTGAGAGATAGGAGAAGGGTTTAATACAGTCATTGTTGTAACAGTTGTAGGCCTGATGGGATCAGATGTTGGTTGAATGGGAGCAGTGGTTCTGGAAGGTTCAGTTGTTTGAGGTTTGGAAGTGTTAACTTCTGATGTGCTGACAACTGCTGATGGTTTGTCAACTACTGAAGGATTGTCTTCAGTACTTTCTGATTCTTCATCAGAAGTTTTGTCATCAGAAGTTTCTTCATTTTGCCTTAGGGATTCTTCAGATGTTTGGGTCTCATCTTCTTTCTCTGCTGCTTCAATTTCTTCTATTGAGACACCAAACTGTTTGGCCAATTTTTCTTTCCTGGCCTGATCTTTTTGATCTCTTTCAAGGATGGCCACTCTTGCCCTTATCCTGGCTTGGAATGACTCCTTAGGTTCCCTGATCTTCTCCCCCTTTTTGGATTCATCAATTTTAACCCTTGAAGCAGAGGGTTGGGAGAATTGTCCTTTAAGATGAGCAATCTGTTTGCTGTTGAAGTCTATTTTGTTGGACAGATCGTTCATCTTGGTCTTGATCACTCCAAATTGGTTCTTGATGGACAGCTCCAAGTCAGCTGTATATGTTTGGAAGTGATTTCTGATGAGTGTATTCATCATGTGGTACAGGGGACCCTCTGGGCTGCATAGCTGGTTCAGGTCTATGCTTGTTTGCCCAGGGAATTGGGTAGGCATTTGTTGTGAAGGGGGTGTTTTTGGGAGATCCTCATGTTGTACAGAGGATGCCACTCTAGGGGTTTTAGGGATTGAGTGGGCTTTAACCTGTGCAGAGGTGACTGGCTTCTTGAGCCTGGATACCCCTGAAACAGGACCTTCAGAAAGTGCCGTCAATTCAGTAGTTTGAGTGTGTGAAACATCATCCAAACTAATGGAATCATCTGAATCCCTGATGTTGCCCTCAATGAGGACTGTCTCAGTTAAATCATGAGCTGAGCCCAACTCAGTTCTCTCATGAACCTCTTTTTCTTGGTACTGAGGATTTCCTACTTCAGGCATTAAGCCTTCATCAGTAGTTGCCACATCTGAGGTCTTAGCTATGTTACTTCTATCCTCAGATCCACCACTGGGTGGTAACTGAGTAGTAGCAGCCTCAGATGCCCCAAGAGTCTCTAAAATTGGGCTTAAAGACTCTGGTCCACCCTCATCTCTTGGGATAGGGCTAGAGATGTCCACATCCATGTCTGATGTAGTAGTTATGTCCCCTGTTTGGTGTGGTTGTAGGGGACTGACATGATCAGATGGGACATTCTCTTTTAGCCCAGAGAGAAGTTTGGCAATTTCTATTGCCTCTTGTTCAGAAATTTGTGGGGTTGGTTCAGTAGTTTGGGCAATAGGTGGTGAAAGTTGTTGTTCAGCAGTTTCAAAAGAAGAGTGTGTTTCATATGTTTTTCTAAGTCTTTTTCTTTTGAATAAAATGGTTATGGGTGCTCTTGGTGGGGTTTGAGATGGATGAGACTGAGAGGGTGTTTCAGTCTCATCTATTTGAAGAGCAGAATGCTCATGAGCATGTTCAGGCATCTCAACCTCCTGAACAGCTTTTCTTTTGGGTTGGTGGGGTGCAGTTTTTGTTGGCTTGGGCTTTTTGGCTTTTGGTGGGGTGAGTTTGGAAGATGTGGGCTTCAGGGGGACTTGTTGTTGTTCTCCCTGATCATCTTCTGGCCAGGCAGCCGGTTTGTTATGCCTTGAGTATGCTTGTGATGTTAAAGGATTTAAAGTTGAAATTTTTCCCACGAGCACCTCATTACCCAGTTCCCCTATTATGCATTGCATAATGAACCTTGGGTATAACAAAAACTTTTTCTTGGTATTATTGTGATGTAACACCAACTCATTGAAAAATAGTTTTGATGCCCTGAATTTAGTTTCATTCACAATGGAATGAAATATTGGTTGAAAAGTGGAGGGCATCTGGTCATAAGACCCTGTTTTTGGACTCAAACACATAATAATATAATGAAACAAAAGCTTGTATTTTGGTTCAAAATATTTTTTGAATATTGTAGCATGGGAGAGAGTACCTTGATAACCACATGACGTGTGCGTAACTATACATATTTTACAATGGATTTTAACACACGTTTTTGCTTTAATATTTATAAAAATGGTTTCGACCTTCATATTAAAACACACACACTAGGGCAAGTGTACCCTGTCATATATGTAGTAAGTACAGATAAGAACCAAGTATCGATCCATGGACGCGCGCGGAGCAATTGTACTAAAACTCTGTCCCCGATTTACCAGTAGGAAAAGATAAGTTTTGAGTTTTGTTTAAAACTAAATTAATTCTAAAACATGTAAATAACTTAACTACGACTCCAAATAGAAAATATTACTATATAAACTATATTTTTGCCAATCCTAGCATGTTATCTAAATATAATAAGTAATATAGGCGCGTGATCAACATTCCCATTTTCCGACAGTTAGTGTCCCTTTCGGGCATCCTAACATGACAACTATACAGAAAGCTAACACGAATACACACGTTAACCGCTTCAAGTCGTTCATTAGCGAGCAGCTGATATGATCTCACGCAGATCTTCTAAAGATAAGTTAGTCCTCCGTTAAGAGTATTCTAACCTCACTAATTTAGGGAAGCGATACCGAATACACAACACAGCCACCTAAACTAGCATAAAGTATAGCATTTCACAACCTATTCCATTTTACCAACTTTGACCCCAGATCTACTAAGATCGCCATTTTTACCAAAATAACTACCAAAGATCATTAACCGTGTCAAAGACTAGTAACGGCACCATTAGGCTTTTTAAACCCTTTTACGTGCCGGTAAGCATTTTTAACCGTTATTCGACTGACTTTAACCAAACCAATACCCGGTTACAGTTTCATGGCATAAACTATTTAACAAGTTAACTAGTCTACTACCGGACGATTAAACGGACGGTTTTTCAACATGTATCCGCCTAACACATTCGACAATCGCTAAAGTCATTCAAATACAGCTACAAATCCATCAACAACGGAACAAGGTTGCGCTATGATCATCAAGATCTAATACGTGAAAAACGCCAAATTTATACAGAACATGATTACATACTAAACGATTGTTTTACGTACTAAATACTATTGTTCTTGCCCGTAGGCGTACGAATAACTATAATAACATCAAAATAGCATACAAAAATCAGATTTGAATCATAAAAAGCTTCAAGGATCAAACCATAAGAATGCTAAAGAGATGGATCGGATGATGAAGGATGGAACGGATGGACTTCCGAGCTTGTTAAACGGCTTTCCAGCAGCTTGGATCGTCCAAAAATCGCCCAGAAAAGCTTCCCTCAAGATCCAATCATTGATCAGTGGGTTCTGCTCTGTTTTTATAGAAAGTTTGATATTTGGCACGGCCGTGCGCATAAAGTGCACGGCCGTGCACTTTAACTTTTTGAGTTGACGTGCAAGTGGGCAAGTGGTTGGGCTGCTCCTGAAAATATCTAGATATTTCGCACGGCCGTGCACCTAAGGTGCACGGGCGTGCAGGTCTGGTTGTGGCCGAGTGCTGATGGTGCACTGCCTGGTGCACTGGCAGTGCACCCGGGAACTTGAGTCGCACGGGCACCCGCACGGCAGTGCTGATCAGGGTGCCCGAGAACAACAGCTGCACGCCTAGTCGCACTGGCAGTGCAGCTTGTCTGTGTCCGAGTAACCTGAGTCCGCACGGGCGTGCACCTGGGGTGCACGGCCGTGCACTATTTCCAGACTTGGCTGATTTTGCCAAAACTTTCTGTCTTGTCCGTTTTTCGCCCGGTTTCTTCGACTTTGTTCGTGGGACGTCGTTTAAGACCTGCAATAAACATATGAAGCGGTTAAGTACCGAATTCGTGCAATTATGGTCGAAAACGCGTAATTTGGGAGTTTAATCGGGGATTTAAATATGTATATTTTAACGTATATCACCACACTCAGTCATGGTTAGATGAATATCAGTGTTAGCAACATGGTCAGGGGCAGTTACATCATCCAGACCCAGTCTTGTTGCCAGTGTGGCCGGTGTGATGGTCAGTTGTTTCCCTTTTATTCTTGAGTTGAGGGAAATGACCTCATCACCCATTGTAACCGTCTCAGCATTTGCCCAGAACTCATTCAGAGTTTCAGTGTGAATTGGTGGGTTTATTGTGAGAGCAGTAGAATATTGGGATTTGACGACAAGATCAATGATCTCATCGTATTGGGACCAGCCTTCTTGTTTTTCAAGAAAGGCCCTTTGATTGTGTCCCTGTTTTAGAACTAGAGCCATGTGGTTTGGGTTTTGATCGAACAGTGGATTTGCAGGTATTGAGAGAGTTTTTTGAGAGAGAAGGAGGGATATTTTGAGTTTGAAAGGATAAGTGTGTAGAAAAGGTATTTATTAGAAGTTTTAACCGCTTGAATCTTCTTTATTAGAAGTTTTAAAACCGCCTTTGGTTAAAAATCTTTTTATCAGAGGTTTTAAACTGATTAGGTCAAACCTCTGATGATGGGAAAAGTCAGATTTGCCCTTTTGACTTAAACTGCTGATGAAGGATTACTTCATCAGTAGTTCCCATTTTCTCTTCAGTAGTTTTAACATCTGATGAGAAATGTTTTTATAAATACTTTATTCATAACTTCTGAAGGTTATTTTATCAGAAGTTACACACTTTTTCAGAAAATTATCCCCATACTGATGATTTTTGTTCATCAGTAGTTTCTCTCATACTGATTTTTGTTTAATCAGTAGTTTTGTTTTTCAGAAGTTTTGTTTCAGACTTTTGTCTTTTGTAAGTGAAAACCAGAAAAAAGAAGGAAAAGGTAAACAGGATGGAATCAAGGATGGAAAAAGGGAGAAAAATTTTTTTTGATGTTTTATGCATAACAGTAGTGATTGATGTAGAAGTTTGATGTAGAGTTGGGTAGAATCAAGTGTTAACTTGGATTCTAACTGATATGCATATAAGAAAAAAAAATAAAAATAAAGTAAACACTTACAAATTTAGCATTCCAAGCATGGATACTAACTTCTGAAATGTTGATGTGTCAAGGGGCTTAGTGAAGATGTCAGCTATTTGATTAGCTGTTGCTACATGCTTTACCTCAATCTTGCCTTTTTCATAGCAATCTCTTATGAAATGGTACCTGATCTCAATATGTTTGGTTTTTGAGAACTGTACCGGATTTTGAATGATGCTAATGGCAGATTTGCTGTCTACAAACAAAGGTGTCTTGGTCTCTTTGATTCCATAATCAAGAAGTTGATATTGGAGCCATTGTATCTGTGATGTACAACTTGCAACTGCAATGTATTCAGCTTCAGCAGTTGAAGTTGCAACAGATGTTTGCTTCTTTGATTGCCATGACACTAGACAGTTACCCAGAAATTGACAACCACCAGATGTTGACTTTCTTGTCATCTTACACCCTGCATAGTCACTATCTGAAAAAGCTGATAACTTGGTATTGCTTGAGGCAGGATACCAAATTCCCAGTGTTGGAGTTCCTTTCAGATATCTGAAAATTCTTTTGACTGCTATAAGGTGTGATTCCCTTGGTGCTGATTGATATCTAGCACAGACACATGTTGAAAACATAATATCTGGTCTAGATGCAGTTAAGTATAAAAGGGAACCAATCATGCATCTGTACATGGTTTGATCAACCTGTTTTCCTTGATCATCAGGTTCAACTTGTGTGATTGGTGTCATGGGAGTGGAACATGATTTACAGTCATTTAAAGAAAATTTGTTCAATAATTCTTTAACATATTTTGATTGATGTATAAAAGTTCCATTTGTTTGTTGTTTGATCTGCAGTCCTAGAAAGTACTGCAGTTCTCCCATGGTACTCATCTCAAATTTTGATTGCATGAGTTTCTTAAAATCATCACACAGTTTTGTGTTTGTTGAACCAAAAATGATATCATCAACATAAATTTGAACAAGTAAGACATGATTTCCAACATGTTTAATGAAAAGTGTTTTATCAATGGCACCTCTTGTAAAGTTATTTTTGAGTAAAAAGGTGGAGAGTGTATCATACCAGGCTCTTGGAGCCTGTTTGAGCCCATAAAGAGCTTTGTCAAGTCTGTACACCCACTCAGGATGAGAAGGATCCTCAAACCCAGGTAGCTGACAGACATACACCTCCTCTTTGATTTTTCCATACAAAAATGCACTTTTCACATCCATTTGATAAACTTTAATTTTGTTGGAAATGGCATAGGCCAGAAATAACCTGATGGCCTCAAGCCTTGCAACTGGAGCAAAGGTTTCATCATAGTCAATTCCCTCTTCTTGAGAGTACCCTTGAACTACCAGTCTTGCCTTGTTCTTGATTATCATACCAGCTTCATCTTGTTTGTTCCTGAAAACCCATCTTGTACCAATTGGTTGCTTGTTTTGAGGTAAGGGACAGATTTCCCAGACCTGTTGCTTGTTGAACTGAAGCAGTTCATCTTGCATAGCTTGCACCCAATTATTGTCTTTGAGGGCTTCCTGGTACTTCTTTGGTTCCAACTGTGAAATAAAGGCTGAAAATAGGCAAAAGTTGGAGAGCTGGTTTCTGGTAAGAACACCTGAAGCTATATCACCCATGATTTGATCAAGTGGATGATCTCTGTGTTCAATCAGTTGTTGTAAACCACTGACAGGTGTAGGTGGCTCTTGTTCTTCAAACAAACTACTGAGGTCTATAATATCTGGTTCAGCAGTTTCAGCTTCTTCAGTAGTTGCAGGTGCTGAAGCAGATGTTTGAGTTTGGCCTTCAGTATTTGTTTGATCAGAAGTTTGAGAAACTTCTGATGGTGTTGTAGTTGACTTAATGACTGTTTGAGGATTCCATGGTGTAGGATCCTCATCTTCAAACCTTTAATCACCATAATAAGTAGGTTTGGAAGAAGTAACAGTCTTTTCAGGTCCAAAGTGAAAGTTGTCAAGGTCAAAGAGTTCAGCAGGATGTGCTGGAATAAGAGTGTGTTTTGACTCATTGAACTTGACATTCAATGTTTCTTCTACTATCCTGGTGTGAGAATTAAAAACCTTGTAGGCTTTTCTAGTTGAAGAATAACCAAGAAAGTAACCTGAGTCAACTTTGGCAGCAAACTTTGAAATAGATTCCTTTATGTTCAAGATGAAACATTGACACCCAAAAGCCCTGAAAAAGGAGATAAGAGGCTTCATGCCATGAAGAACTTCATAGGCAGTCTTGGAATGTCTCTTGACCACAAGAACTCTATTCTGAACATAACATGATGTGTTAACTGCTTCTGTCCAAAAGTACAATGGCAGTCCAGAATCAGCTAACATTGTTCTTGCTCCTTCTATCAATGTTCTGTTCTTCCTTTCTACTACACCATTTTGTTCAGGAGTTCTGGGAACACTGTATTGTCTAATAATCCCTTTAGACAAACAGAATTCATCCAGAGTTTTGTTCCTGAACTCTGTCCCATTGTCACTTCTAATGGTTTTGACAGATAGAGAATATTGTTTCTCTACTTGTAGAATGAAGAACTTGATGATTTCAGCAGCCTCATCCTTGGAAAATAAGAAGAATACCCATGTGAATCTTGAGTAGTCATCAATGATGACTAAGCAGTACTTCTTTTTACCAAGGCTCATAATCTTGACAGGTCCAAATAAGTCCATATGGAGTAGTTGAAGACATGCAGTTGTTTTTGATTCTTCAATAGACTTATAGGAGGACTTATGTTGTTTTCCCTTTAAACAGGATACACAGTGTTCTTGACACTGGTATACTTTCAAAGGTAGACCTCTGACCAAGCCCATTTTTGTGACTTTATTTATGGTTTTAAAGTTCACATGGCCAAGTCTCCTGTGCCAGAGATCTGTTTCTGAAGTTGATGCCCTTGAGAAGAAACAGGCTGTGTTGTTCAATACTTTGTCTTTCTCAATGTCCACTGCATAGACATTGCCACATCTTTTGGCAATCAGCAAAGTATGATCTTCTATAATCTTCTCTATCAACTTCTGGCCTTCTGGTGAGATGATCTTGCATGTTGTCTTTGTGAAAAAGGAAGAATATCCTTTATCACACATTTGTGACACACTCAGCAAGTTGTATTCAAGGTTTTCCACCAGATTGACCTTGTCAAACTGTATCTTGCCAGAGGAGACATTGCCATGTCCTAGCACATATCCCTTAGCATTGTTCCCAAAGGATACAGATCCTTCTCTTTGGCTGATAAAGTTGTTTATCAGGTATCTGCATCCAGTCATGTGCATAGAGCCTCCACTATCAACATACCATATGCTGTTTAAGCCCCTGGAAACTCTCTGCACATAAAAGCAAATTAGTTAGATTTAGGAACCCAAGCCTGTTTGGCTTTGGGTTTGCTCTTGAGAACAGTTACAGTTTGTTCTTGACCAGGTTGAGAAATCCATGTCTTTTTGGTAATGGATTTTTCATTAAGAACCATGGTGGTATCCTTTTTAGGACCACCATCAACCTTGGTCATCAGTAGTTCTACCATGTTCTTTAGATTTTGAATTTCAGCAGTTTGTGAAACTGCTGATGATTCTGGTCTAACTACTGACAAGGAATTTTGAGAAAAAGATTTTGGTTGAGATTTTATCTTTTTCTGAGAAAAGGTGTTTTCAGGTTGTTGTTTCTTGGGTTTAAAGATTCTTTCATAATCATTTCTGATTTGATTTCCCACAACCTGTTGTTTAAATTTTTGATTGAACTGAATTCCTTTTCTGTATCTACAAAATTCAGTTTTGTGGTTGAACAGGCCACAAATTTCACATTCTTTTGCCTTTTGTTTTTGATCTAAAGGCAAATTTCTGACATTTGTGAAAAGATTTTGCTCATCAGTAGTTTTCAGGGTCTCAACTCCTGATGTAGATGAAACTACTGATGGCTTATTGTCAGATTTTGTTAATACTTCTGAAGTACTTTCTTTAAAAATGCCAGGATTTCTGTTTAGAAAGTTTTCATGGAAAGATGTGCATTCTTTCCCTTCAGAAGTTTCATTTGAAACAATTCTTCTCCCATCTTCAGTAGTTTTGGGAGAAAAATCTGTTGGTGTTTCAACATGATGGTATCCTATGCCAAACTTAACATTTGAAGCACTTTGTTTGTTTAGCAATAATTGATACCCCTTACAAGATTCCACCCATTTTTCACAAGTGATCCTGGTGTCAGCAAGCTCTTGTCTGACATCTCCCAGGTCATTTAGCATGATTTTGATTTGTGCTTGGGTTTCAATAGCAGAGTCAGTTAATTTAGAAACTTCTTTTGTTTTAGCACATAGTTTTCTTTCTAAATCACATTTTATCTGTGTGTATTTTCTTTCTAAATCATTGGCTTTGCCTTGTAAGTGCAGGTTTGTCTCTCTTATGAGAGCAAAAGTTTCTTTGCAAGAATTTGAGCAAAGTTTTGTCAAAGATTCTTTTGATACCTGTGACAATGCAGATTTTGAAGTACAGCCTTCAAATGCCATTAAGGCAAAGTTCTTTCTGCCATTGTCTGGTTCTCCCCAGTTGATGTCAAACACTTTGTTGTCTGCATCAGGATTGCACTCTGTGGTGTCAAAAGGGAGACTGCTCCAGTCAACATACCCTGAGGTAAAGAGACTTTGTTGAGAGGGTTGTTGAGGCTGTGGAGGAAGTTGAGCAGCTGGAAAGGGAGGGATTGATTGTTGGCTCTGCATCTGTTGAGCAGGCACTTGAACATATTGTACTTGAGGCATATATTGCTGTTGAGGAGCTTGTGCCTGTACAAAATGAGCACTCCCTTGAGTTCCATTATTCCTATTATAATTGGGGTTATAGTTATTTCCAGATTGTGATTGGTTAAAGCTAGAGCTTCTACACTCTCTAGCAAAGTGTCCCAACTTCTGACACTTGTGACATCTCAGTTTAGATTTGTCAAAACCAATTTTTGTATTACTGGTCAATCCTGGAAATTTCCTTCCTGACCTTTTATAAAACTTGTTAGTTTTAATGCTTAGCATGGCCAGTTGGTGTAATATGTCCATTTCTTCTAAGTCATCACTGCTAAAATTTTTCAAATCATCCATGATAAAACATAGATTATCAGCAGTTTGACTTTGGTCATCATTGTCATAACCTGGGAAAGATCTTTCTGATGAGATCCCAGTTGTTATGTCAATATTGTCATAAGATCCATAGGAACAAGTTGGTGAATCTTGTCCCAAAAGTGCTGTACTACCTGGTAGGTAGTCATCAGCAGTTTTACCAAATGTTTGTAATTTCTTCTTTTGATCAATTTCTCTCTCAAAAGTAAGTAATCTCCCATGGAGTTTTGTAAGAGTGAGGGAGCTAAAATCTGGTGAGGATCTTAAAACAATGGAGTAAGTTTCCCATTTGTCAGGTAAAGACCTTAAAAATCTATGTAGCATAGACACTGTTGTATAGGTCTGACCATTTAACTTTAGCTCAGATATTAATGAGGAGAATCTTTCAAATTGTTGAGTCAAAGTTTCCCCATTAATATAAGCAAATGTTTCATATTGTTGAGCTAAAATTTCTCTGGTGTTGGCAATCACCTCTTCAGTTCCTCCAAACTGTTCTTTAAGACAGTCCCAAAGTTCTTTGGCACTTTCACAATGTAAAAGGCCAGAGTATATCTCATTTGGGAGAGCCATTGCCAACATAGAGAATGCTTTTGAATCTAGCTCAAGTTTTAGGAAATCCTCATCTGTATAGTCTTTGGGTTCCTTTGGAATCCCTTCTTTAGTTTCAAGATTTATATTTACTGGTTTGTGAGGACCATATATCACAGATCTCCAACAACCTGTGTTGGTTTGTGACAAGGTATGTGCCATTCTCTTTTGCCATATGTTGTACTCATTTCTCACAAGCATGGCAGGTTTAGTGGCAGAACCAGTATTATGTGGATCCATTTTAAAGAGTATAGATTTGTCAGATGACTCTTTTAAGTGATGGATATTGATAAAAAGTGAACTTTTGATCTTTTTATTGAATATCAATAAGAGCTTTGTGTCTGATTCTCAATTTGTTAGATTGATATGTGATCAGATAAACCAATGCTCTGATACCAATTGTTGGATCAGTTTGCTCTTTTTGCTAAGTAAGAACTTGCTATCTTGACACTTAAGTGTTTAGCAAGTCCTTGTAAATCAGATTATAAGCACAGCGGAATGTTATAAGTTAAAGCAACACTTTTTACACTAAGGCAGAGTTATTACTCCCCCTTGATGTTTGAAACTAATAAATGACAAAGTATTTATTATGAATCTAAGCTGTAAATGAGAATTAGATACTTAGACAGATTCACAATAAATACAGAAATGGAATAGAACAATGAGAGTGTTTGAAGGATTTTTCTATTAAAATCAATGTCTAAAATAGAAGGTTGAAGCCTCCTATTTATAGACGTTTACATGCATGTATCTTGCTCAAAAAGCAAGTACAGAAACAACAGAAACAAGTTGCACAAGTTGCAACATTGAAAGAAACAAATACAGCTAAAAGTAATAATAAACAACAAACTACTGTTGCAAAAAGGCGGTGGGAAATATCTGATGCTAAGTGTTGATGAAGGACAAACTACTGAAGAGTAGTTTTGTCTTCAGTACTTCTGAAGTGAACTTGTCTGGTTTGGACTTCAGAACTTCTGCTTCTTTAGCACTTCTCATATCTTCTAATCAGCAGTTTCTTGTCTTCTCTTCAGTACTTCAATACTTAGCCAAAATGACAGAAGTGAATTAGACTAAGGTTTACAAAAGTGGTTTCACCAATCCTCTTTGTCCTAACACAATCTAATCAAAACACCATAAACACACTGTTGGCGACTTTTACCCTATTTGACCCATTGGAAAAGTTGAACATTACCCAAATCGACCGATTTATAAGTAAACAAACATGAACCTACACCACTAAAACAACATTTTATAACCCTCTTTTAACTAATCAACTAATTCACATAACCCATATGCTTGCATTTGATAAAAAAGCTACCGTTCAAGGTCTCTGAGTAAGCAACTTAGAACTTCCTTAACTTTGCATCAACATCGATATGCTTACTCATTTCAGAGTGTTGCCTACAAATATTTAAGTACTAAGATCAAGTAAACTAACAATACAAAAAACAGTGTGTTTGGATGTGCGTTTTAAAAGCGATTATATGAGCTTTAAGCGATCAAAATCATAGAATTAGTTGTGATACCTCAAAAATCCACATATAAGTCAAAAGTCAAATACCAAATGGACATTCAGTTTTCAAATAAATAATCAATGAACTTCAGCGAGAGGTAATTACGTATATAACATTACTTACATGTAGAAAAACACCGATAGGATGACGCCCGCAAATAGTATTATCAGAGACAAACCTGTCCTCAAAAGTCTTTAAATTTCTCGCGCTCCATATTTGCGAAATCGTTGCTAACCCCACATTGTGTAAATCTTCTTCCACCTTTTGCTTCCCGGACTACTCCACAGCCGGGTGTTTAATAACTTTCCTAAACACTATAATCCATAATTTTTAATTTTTTTAAAATAAAAACATTTAATAACTATTCTATTTTTAAAATTCAAAAAAAAGTCATTAATGTTTTTATAAATGTTTTTTATTTTTTAAAAATCGAAATCATTCATTAATGTTTGGGTCAACGTGTTTAATAACTTTCCTAAACACTGTAATCTAGATTTTTAATTTTTTTAAAATAAAAAAAATTTAATGACTATTCTATTTTTAAAATTCAAAAAAGAGTCATTAATGTTTTTATAAAATTTTTTATTTTACATCAACGAAAATTATTCATTAATGTTTCGGTCAAAGTGTTTAATAACTTTCCTAAACACTATAATCCAGATTTTTAATTTTTTTTAAATAAAAAACATTTAATGACTATTCTATTTTTAAAATTCAAAAAAGAGTCATGTTTTTATAAAAGAATTTATTTTTTAAAAATCGAAAATCATTCATTAATGTTTCGGTCAACGTGTTTAATAACTTTCCTAAACAATATAATCCACATTTTTTGTTTTTTTAAAATAAAAAACATTTAATAACTATTCTATTTTTAAAATTCAAAAAAGAGTTATTAATGTTTTTATAAAAAATTTTATTTTTTAAAAATCGAAATCATTCATTAATGTTTGGGTCAACGTGTTTAATAACTTTCCTAAACACTGTAATCCATATTTTTAATTTCTTAAAATAAAAAACATTTAATGACTATTCTATTTTTAAAATTCAAAAAAGAGTCATTAATGTTTTTATAAAAATTTTTATTTTTTAATAATCGAAAATTATTCATTAATGTTTCGGTCAAAGTGTTTAATAACTTTCCTAAACACTATAATCCAGATTTTTAATTTTTTTTAAAATAAAAAACATTTAATGACTATTCTATTTTTAAAATTCAAAAAAGAGTCATGTTTTTATAAAAGAATTTATTTTTTAAAAATCGAAAATCATTCATTAATGTTTCGGTCAACGTGTTTAATAACTTTCCTAAACACTATAATCCAAATTTTTACTTTTTTTAAAATAAAAAACATTTAATGACTATTCTATTTTTAAAAGTCAAAAAAGAGTCATTAATGTTTTTATAAAAATAAATATTTTTTAAAATCGAAAATCATTCATTAATGTTTCGGTCAAAGTGTTTAATAACTTTCCTAAACACTATAATCCAGATTTTTAATTTTTTTAAAATAAAAAACATTTAATGACTATTCTATTTTTAAAATTCAAAAAATAGTCATTAATGTTTTTATAAAAAAAAAATAATTTTTTAAAAATCGAAAATCATTCATTAATGTTTCGGTCAAAGTGTTTAATAACTTGCCTAACATTGTAATCCCGATTTTTAATTTTTTTTTAAAATAAAAAACATTTAATGACTATTCTATTTTTAAAATTCAAAAAAGAAGAAAGAAAAATCTAACCTCGTATGCAAGACGGATGCCTTTGAACACCTCACCAGCTTGTGAATCCTTGTTAACATTAAATCCACAGTATTAAACGGATTATTATGAAATCATGAAAGAGAAAAATCTTATAAACAATCGGAAAAATCTGAAAATAATTATAACGAAACAACAATATATAACAGGAATCGTATGAAAAAGCAAGAAACAATCGTTACCTTGAAGGAGAGAGACGAAGAACATGAAACCTAAACCCCCAAATCTGCAAAATTATATAAAAGCAATCAACAATACAAAAAAATAGGTTAATATCAACAATCGATTATCCCTGAAAATCATTAAATATGGAAATCATTATAAGAAACAAACAATCGCCTAAATATGAAAATCATTATAACAAACAAACAATATATAACAGGAATCGTATTAAAAAAATTGAAACAATGGTTACCTTGAATGAGTGACACGAAGAAGATGAATGATCGGAGCCGACGAACACACACAAAACAAACAGACTGATAATAAGTATAACAAAGAACAATATGTAACAGGAATATTATGAAAAAGAAAGAAAGAATCGTTACCAATGATCGGAGATAGAAGCGTTGGTTTGATGAAGAAGAAACGATCGCAATCTTCTTCTTCAAATGAGAGAGAGCGAATCAGAGAGAATGAGGGAAGAAAGAGAAACGCGTGTGTTTTTATTAGGGTATTGATTGGGTAGGTTATTGATTTTAGGAAACTATTAACTCACCAATTTTGACCATATTTATGTATTTTTAATCTAATTTTAATTTAAAAAAAAGAAAAATTTTATAAATTACAAGAGTAGGACATGTGGCACAATATGGGAAGAGAGAGGAATTGAGGTGAAATGAGGGAGTGCCAAGTGTACAAATTGAGTTTGTTTTATTAGATGTATAGATAGATTAAAGCTTATGAAAAGTTATGAGTATGCTCCTCTATATTAAGGGGGTGTTTGGGATTGATTATTCAAAACAGATTATGCGTTTTGAAAAAGCAGGGGTGGAGCTGTTTATAGATTATTGCGTTTTGATAGCCTAAAAACTTATTATCTGCGTTTCAAAACACAATCCAAACACTAAAAACTGATTATCCACGTTTTCAAAACGCAATAATCTAAAAATCAGATTCAAAACGCAATCCCAAACACCCTCTAAGTAGAATTACACTTCCGCAAGGAAATATGAATGCAATCTTAATGGTGCATTGCACACTAGGGGGTGTCAATCGTGTTTAGTTGATGGGTTGGCGGATTGATGGGTTGAAATGTGCAACCCAAACCCAGCCAATATTATTATTCGTGTCAAAATTTTCAATCCTGCTTGAATGGGTTCAATCGGACTCTATTTCATTCTCTTCTTACGAATTTCTATTTTGTTTTCAGTGTGTATTTGATTATAACTCTAATACCCGTTTTGATTGGCGTACCCGACCCTACCAGATAACGACCATATGTCACTACATGCAGTGTGTGTAAAAATATGTATGTGGTGGTTATGCACATCCAACTCAAACATGAGCCACAAAATCCCTTAACTCCCAATCACAATTCCTTCAAATAAAAACATCAAACAACCAAACAATTAACAATCCAACCACAAATGGCCTCCATCATCATTCCTTCATCATCTTCATCATCATCATGTTCAACCTCATCTCTTCTTCACTCACGCACTCCAACCATCACCAAGCAATTCAAATCCTCATTACTACCAGACCTTCCAATTCGATCTTCACTTGCTAAATTATCCAGCCCGTTGACTCGTCGTAATTCGATCAGAAGATCGAAAACCGGCTTTAAATGCTCAGCGGTTGATTCGTCGGTTCTTCCGTCTGCTCTGTTATTCGATTGTGATGGTGTTCTTGTTGATACTGAGAAGGATGGTCATCGTGTCTCGTTTAATGACACATTCAATGAAGTTTGACTTTGACTTTGACTTTTAGTCAACTTATTTAGGGGTGTTCATGGTTCGGTTCCAAACCGTGAAACCGCCCAAACCGCTCATCGGTTTGGTTTCACGGTTGGTTTTTTTATTGATCTTTCGGTCGGTCGGTTTCAATATTTTGAAACCGTAGCCAACGGTTTGGTTACGGTTTATAGCAAAAACCAACCGTAAAAAACCGGACCGGACCGTATGATTTTATTTATTTATTTTAAATATTTAATAGTATACATAATTTTAATATGCATCCATAGATAAAATAAATATGTAAACTATAATCTGTACAAACATTTGTAAAATTAAATTGGGCTCAACCCATTTTGCAACAATTGTCCACCAATACAATACAAGCCCATGTTATTAAAACAACTTAATGTAAGGATTATGGCTAACAATATTTATGATATCCCAGAATTGGACAGCTTGTGTTTTTTTTTTTTTTTTTTGGTTCTATTTTATACTTAATCGCAAACAAGGCACAACATGCCCAAACCGCGAAACCAAACCGGAACCAAACCGGAATTAATGGTTTGGTTTGGTTCGGTTTAAAAACTCTACGGTTTGGTTTTGGTTCACAAAAGTAAAAAACCGTTACTAGCGGTTTGGTTTACGGTTTGACCCAAAAACCGCGAAAACCGGACCATGAACACCCCTAAACTTATTTATGTTTTTAATCTAATTTTGACCTTTAAAGTCAAACTGTTGACTTGGAAATGTTGGTTGTGATTGTACAGAAAGAGTTGGGAGTTACATGGGATGTTGACTTGTATGGTGAATTGCTTAAAATTGGCGGTGGAAAAGAAAGGTAACCATAATGTACCGCTATTTGTGTGTCTCGGTTGAAGTCAGCTCGTTTATAGACGAGCCGAGCTCCAGGCGGTGTGACTCGCCCATTTAAGTTTAAATTTCTTTTGAACAGGCAACATATATTATACAAACCCGGCCATCTGAGAAAGGTCACTTACGCCCCGCAAACACATACAACGCTGGTGGCCCATAATTCCATTTTAAATAAGCCCATATAAAGTTGTTAATGAGCCCATTAAAGACTACCCACAAAGTCACAAGTGATTTAATAGTGTGAATAAATATTACATCATAGTCAGTGGCAGATCTAGAAACATTTTTCAATAGTAACGTTTTTCATTTTTTTTATTTTAGTAGCAACGTTTTTCAAATTTCGTAAAAAAAACCAAATTTTCCACTACGCGTGCGAAGTTGGGCCGCAACGTCCGCACCCTCTGCTATTACTATAGATCCGCCCCTGATCATAGTTCAAGTAAAAGAGTTGTCTTGAGCTTTTTGCAAATTGTTTGATAAGATAGTTTATCTTTATAACCATGATGGTTTCTTTGTAACTTACAGAATGACAGCGTACTTCAACGAAACGGGTTGGCCAGAAAACGCTCCGAAAGGTGAACAAGAAAGGAAGGAGTTTATAGCTTCGCTTCACAAGCGAAAAACCGAGTTGTTTATGGTTCTTATTGAGAAGAAGTTGTTGCCATTACGTCCGGGAGTTGCAAAGTAAGCAACTTTTTCTTTCCATTCTTTTTTTATAGTTGTTCACAAATGAATTCTTGAATTAGAGTAGAGTAATGAATTATGAGTGATACAGGTTGATAGATCAGGCTTTTGCCAAAGGTGTAAAAGTTGCAGTGTGCAGTACTTCTAACGAAAAGGCGGTATGTATAGTTTGGAGAAAGGCTAGGTTAGATTGACCCAAAAGCGCGCAATAGTTTATATACGAACTTTTTATATTTTTAATAAATAATTAGTGTGTCAAATATGATTTCGAAGATTTGAATCTTTCAAACGAATTGTGCCATATACCTCTTGTTTAAATAAGATGATTGTTAACTCGCATAATTGCGTTAAAAGGTAATCATTTTGTGAATGTATTTGAGTGCATGGCTGCAGGTATCTGCTATAGTTTCGTTTCTTTTGGGACCTGAACGAGCAGCGAAGATCCAAATTTTTGCTGGCGATGTGGTTCCACGTAAAAAGCCCGACCCGGTAATATCATTTATTAGTCCTTTTTACTATTGAATGTTTGCTACAAACTTCATCATTAGATCTTCAGTTTATTCACAAAGATGATACCTTTTTCAGGCGATTTACAATTTAGCAGCCACTACTTTAGGTGTTGAACCATCAAGGTATTCATGAAGCCATTAGATATCTTTATACTTTAGTCATTAAACGTTTTTGACATTTGGATACGCGACTTTAGATGTTCTAAAACTGAGATGAATATGGAAGCCAAGCCATAATTTTTTATGTTGGTGTTTGCAGATGTGTGGTGGTAGAAGACAGTGGCATAGGTCTTGCCGCTGCAAAAGCGGCTGGAATGACGTGCATCGTCACAAAGAGCGGGTAGGTTTTCGTTTTCTTTTTCCTGCTTTTTAGGGTACTCATGGCGAGTATTTAACATATACTCTAGTTCAATGGTTTAAGCCGGTTTAATGGCCATATAAATTTCAAACCAGCCGGCGTGCTTTGGTTTTGATCAGTATATGAGCACTATGGTTCATATGAAAGAACATAACATAACCTGATTAGAAGTAGAAACCCCGAGTTGCTGCTATTGTGGGTATGAATAATCAACCTCATGAGTTCAATTTACAAAGGTTTTAAAAGAATTCTTTTATTGGGAGTACAGTTACACTGCAGATGAAGACTTTGAGAATGCAGATGCTGTTTTTGATTGCATTGGTGATCCACCTGAAGAAAGGTTTGATCTTGCCTTCTGCACCAACCTTCTTCAAAAGCAGTATGTCTAGCCAGCCAGCCACCTACCTGCACATTTGTAACAATTTTCATCTCGCTTTTGTATTGTATTGTATCGTATGTATTTTAACAAACAACTGTAGAGGAATTCAATCGACAAATTGTCAAAACCGATGTACGGATTCGATTTATATAGTTATCAACTTAAAATCCACAATCGGATTCAAGACAGAAATCGTTATCCCGACTTCACCCTAAATTAGGTTTTCCAATCATTTTTATACATCTAGTAGGTAAACAAATACTCTCATTAAAACATATGTCAAAGCATGTGTACCTTGTGATGCATTGCAGTTACACAGTAACCAGCCACCCTCTAACCACAGCATGTTCATAGTAAACCTTAAACTTGTCATCAGCATCAGGAATATCAAGAGCTAGGTCATCGAGACCGTCTTTAACCCTACCAAACCCTTTTGTCATCTGATTAGTAGTAATCAGCCCTTCACTATAACACTCCTGCAACAAATCCAGCATCCTGTCATTCTTCTTCTCCATAGCCATCACCAACGCCTTTTTCACCACCTCATGGTTGAAAAACGGCATCCCAAGATCACGGATACACTCACATGCTTCACCGACAACACCCCCACTCTCGTATTCTTCAAGTAATTTGGCGATTTTGTCCTTGGCGTCTTCCACCGCCCACCCCGAGCCACCACCCCAACACCTCGATAGTCTTTCACCTGCGTGACGGGCATTTACAAGTGACTGAGCCACATGAATCGTCTCACTCCCACTGCAGTTTGGTGCTAACCAGTTCCCTATTTCCTCCAGATTCAATGGAGCCAGGACATCATCGATAACTGCCCGTGCAAGGAAAAGTGCGAGCTCATTTGATGCATCAAGAATGTCTAGAGCCGTGTCTTCTGCAGATTCTAAGAGGAGAGTAAACCCGTCAACAATATTTTTAGTCGAAAAGATTTCTATATGAAGTGCAGAGAGTAAAACAGAGGCCATTTCCTTCTCTCGGTTTTTTCTATCCATAGCAAGAGTTATTAACTTCTTCAAGAAAATCGGGTTGTATTCAGGCAACCCAAGATCCTCAAGACTCCTAATGAGTTCAGGAATATCATCTGAAAGAAAATACTCGTGAATTATTGTCACGATTTCTTTTTTGTAGCGCCTTAAATTCTCATCTTCAGCCTCTGTAGCGGCCCAATCTCCCTGTGAGTTCATGAAAGACGAATCAAGCCAGCTGTCGGTTACTGCAAGCTGGACTAAGGACTCGAATAATGACTTGGCAGAAGGGATGTCGAGCACCAGGTCATCAAGGCTATCATGTAAACGGGCAAAACCTTTGTTCATTTGACTCGAACTTATCAGACCTTCTTCTGATGCTTCTTTCAGTAGCTTTAAAATCAGTGGCTCAGCAGCACGATTCTCCATGGCTAGAACCAAGGCCCGTTTGACAACTTCATGATGAAAGAAGGCAACCCCTAGCTGGCGGATACACCTACATGCCTCAGAAGTATCACCACTCTCTACGTATTCTCTCAACAGGTCAGAAATTCTTTTCTTGACTTCCTCCACTGTGATGTGGGTGCTGCCACCCCATCGCCGCTCAACCAGTTCTGCATGATGCGGGGCTGACAGATAACTTTTTTCTGCTGTTTGAAGAACCTGAAATCCTTTTGATGATGCTGAAAGTGATTTTCTGGCGCGGGTCACAAAGGATGGAGGAAGGATATCATCAACCACAGCACGAGCAACAAATAAAGCAAGAATCTCAACTGCATCGAGTATGTCAACCTCTAGGTCATCAGCAGACTCAAGAAGCAAGAAAAACCCTTGCTTGATTTGTGTAGAACTGATGACATCAGAATAAAGAGCTGAAAGTAGAACCGAAGCCATTTCTTTCTCTTTGTCATGTCTGTCCATGGCCATTGATACAAGCCTCTTAATGAAATAAGGGTGGTATTGAGATGACCCGAGTTCCCTGAGTTCAGATGCTGCTAAATCCACATCATCATTGGTGAAGTATTCATCAATGATGGATGCCACCTTTCTTTTGTACTCATCTAACGGGTCAGCAACAGCAGACCCCACAAGTTCATATGGCTCCTAGATTTCAATAACAAGAGCACAATCACATTAGTGCGCCAAGAAAGTTATACTGATACAGCAGATGAAAATAAATACCTCGCCACTATCGTAATTAGGGTCATTGCGATCAATATAAGTATCACCATCAGTGTCAAGTAGTTTTCCCCAAGTACCCTTACCACCACCACCATCTGATTTCAGAGTCGGTCAGCAAAATAGCATAATACAAACATTTATACAAAATAACAGAAAGAATAAACACTAGCGCCTGCCATTGGGTCAAATACATATACAAAACCATGAAACAAAGCAAAGAGAGCAAAAATCAGATAAGAAGGCCGGGAAATGCCTCTAATTGAAGTAGAGACTGAATGACCCTCTTATAACATCAAATGGTCAACAGGCCAGGTCAAATTGTACAAGTTCAGTAAACAAAAAATCACTCTTATCAGAACTGTACATGGTAACAAAAGGAGTTCAAAGAGCAGCACCTATTGTTTCAACTATATGCAGTTATCTATTCTAAAATGACTCAAAAATACTGTTGTGGAAATCGCTAGGTGCTAGTCGGGCGGTGAGGTACCGCCTAGAGATTAACCGAATCAGACTTTTTTATGTACTAGAAATGATCCCGCGCTACGCGGCGGGGTAAACCAATTTTGAATGAAAGTTAAATGGAAATGTAAATGAAATAGTAATAGAAACACTAATAAAAAAACCTAAAACTAAAATATTGTAAAAATAAAAAAAATTCTTTAGTTTTCCCCAACGCAAATCGATTCTCGGATGTTTGGTTAATTTTTAGCCCATCGTGGTTTCTAGCCCGTGTCGATTTTGCCAAAAAAACTTAAAAGAACCCAAACTTGTTTTAAACCCAAACTGGTTTGAGAAAAAAATGGGTTATCTCTACCTTATTTTTTTATTTACAAGTATAAAAATTATTGTTGAGAAAATGCATTTAGTTCATTTAATTAGAATTATAAGTTTATTAAATAAAGTATTAATTAGTTAGAAGTTTATATTAAATAATGTATTAATGATTTGATGTAAATTACAATGATGTCCTTTTATAATGAAGTTAAATTACCTTATTGCCCATCTAGAATGCACTATATAGTTGTATAGATGTATAGATGTATAGATGTATAGATGTATAGATATAGATAATTTTGCAAAGTTATATATATTTATCAGATACGAAAGTTAAGGAAATGGTTGCGGACATTAAGATTTTGGGTTTCTTATGGTACAAAAATAGGTTCAAAAAGGGGGTGGTGGATTGGGATAGATGGAAAAGATTCGAGATTCTGTAATGTAATTTATTGTATTGTGGTGTTCGGGTTCTATTTCCGTCTTGGAGATAGTTCGCCTTGTTTGGTGGTTTAATAAAAGTTATCTTTCAAAAAAAAAAAAAATTATCCGATACAACAAGAAAACACATACCCTAGCCCTACATTAACTTCATCTAATCAATTGGATCTTCAATGGTGTTAGTTTTCGGCTTTTCGCACGATAGAGACAGGTGCAGGTCCGATTTTCATTCGAATCGAGACAAGAACTCGTTCCGCTTGACTAATGTGGTCCGATTTGACCTTATATGTTCCATTTTGACCTAATTTTGACTGATGATTTTTGGCGCATTTTTTACGTCTTTGACCGATTTAGACCTTTACCGCCTAAGCACCGATTAATTGGCCAGCTATGCCGATTTCTACAACACAGCTAAAAAAAACAAGACATGTTGAGCATCAGTAACTAAAAACAGGTCAGAATCACAACAGCTACTGCTGTTTGACTTTCCGTTGATCGTTCAACGTTGACCAGAGTTGACCAACGGCAGCTACTGTCACTTCACTGTTGCATACACAAAAAACACTTAGGTCGGTTCGGTCTAATCTAGCCTACGTCCACCACCAGCTACAACTATAATTACTTTTATTACTTTCAAAGGTACTAATAACAGATTAGGCTTACAAACTTACTACGCAAGAAAACATAATATTATTCAAAACATCAATAGTTCAATACCTTTCTTAACCTTGCCCAACTTTCCAGAATGTGAGCGACGCACATGCTTCACTGCAACCCCAACGTTTGGTGCTTTAATCGGATGTTGAGACATCGACCACGACGGCGATTTCGGAGACGACGACAAAACCTCCGTAGTTGCTGTCTTCAACACTTCCCTCTGTTCATCAGTCAGAAACCCCTCACGCTGTGCCTCCATCTCCTCCAACAAATCCTACAATAATAATAATAATAATAATAATAATAATAATAATAATAATAATAATAATAATCTGAGAATGAATGAATGAATGAAAGTTAAGTAGAAGTAGAATAACGAAATAGATCTGTGTGATTATTTGTCTTTACTTACAGAGAGGATAGATGTGATTTCGATAAATGCTATTGAAGTGTGATATAAATGTAATAATAATAATAATAATAATAATAATAATAATAATAATAATAATAATAATAATAATAATAATAATAATAATAAGAAGTTGCAGATGAAATGGTGAAACCCTAAATGAGGAAAGTGATGGGAAGTCAAGAGTGTGTGCTATTGCTATAAGAGAGGGGAGAAGACAATTGGATGAGGATGGGGAGTAGGTTTTTCTTTTTGTAGGGGACACGTCACCACCGTCTATTACTCGATACACATGGCTCTTCTGCTAATCAGACTTGTACCGTACAACTTCAGGTTCAACTAGTCTAGGGTTTTGGATTGTTGGCTTTTGTTAGAAAAAGATATTCGTCTTGTCTTTAGTGTGACGAGCTCGGTGCTGGTCAGTACTGGAAATGTATAGTACTTTATTGAAAATGATTCGGCATGAAAATTTTGATACCGATACCCGGTTTCATTTGTTTAGACTGGACGGAGTGGGAGCGGGAGGGGGGAACACCGCCGCCGGTAGGGCGTGGTGGGGGCGGGAGGATTCACCGGCGTGGGGGGATTGTTTTAGACACTTGGCATGTTTTTATTGGATGAGGTCTTTTATTTATTAAAAAAAACAATAATCTAATCATCATTTAAAATGCCTGGTTTTTTTAAAAAAAAAAAAGAAATTAAATAAAAATAATAAATAAAAAAACATTACATAATTAAATTACTTAATAACCATTACATAAAACAACAATTACATAATTCTAAATCCTAAATTACTTATCTATACTATCTTATAAAGCATTTCATAAGGATCTCTTAATTTTTAAGTAATACAACTATAAATGCCTAAAGTACAACACATAATGCATGTAGTAACTACCTTTTAAGGGTATTTATGTCTTTTCAAACATAACTTGCATATATACCCCTTATTAGTTACAGTTTTCTCCCTTGTCTATCTATATAATATTATAGTTTTATACAATACTTACATATTTGCCCCATCAACTTTACTCAATTTCTGTTTATTTAAATAGTAATTACACTTTTGCACCTTTATTTTAACCAACTACCCCCACGATTTTTAAACGTTCATAACTTTTTCAGACGATAATATTTTCTTAATATTATTACACCATATAAAAGAGAATTTTATTCTCTTTAATTTGAGTATAGTATTCGTATAGTTTTTTTATTTTTAAAATATTATATGTTAGGGTTAAGCAATAACCGAAACGAAAACAAAGGAAAAAAAAACAAAAAAAAAACTTAAATCATCTAAACTTTATTATAATACATTTCTTAGTGATCTCTTAAAATTCAAGTTTTACAAGTATATTGATTGTAGTACAAAATACAATGCAGATACTTACTACTTTTTTAAGGCAAACATGTCTTTTAAAAAATATACTTACACATATATGTCCCTCCATCTTTACTCAATTTTGGTTTTTTAAATAGTAATTACACTTTTACACCCTTAATTTAAACAACTCGTCATGATTTTTAAACGTCCATAACTTTTTTGTGCGTGAATATTTTCTTAATATTATTACACCGTATAAACGGGCATTTTATTCTTTAATTTGAGTATAGTATTGGTATAGTTTTTTATATAAAAAATGATATGATATGTTTAAGTAATAACTGAAACAAAAACAAACCGATTTAGACGAAAAATAATAGTTACATGTTTTTCTTGTTTTAAGGAAATTACCCCCACGATTTTTAAACAGCCATAATTTTTTCATATGTTGATTTTTTTTAACATCATAGAATGGGGCCCAAAAAAGATGGGGCATTAAGCCCATGCTTTAATAGACTTATAATTTGGCCAAAGTTTAGTTTTGGTTATTAACAAAATTAACTTAACCGGACTGAAAAACGACAATCAAATCAAATAAACCGAACCAATATCCCAATCGCCTAATTAGATTATTTAACTGTTGACTTTGGTTTTGGTTGAGGTTAATAACTGAATTGAACCGAATAATGCATACCCATAAAAGTAGTTGTGTTCACCGCTGCATCGCGCGAGCACGCTACTAGTTTAAACATAAATAAATCCTAGATTACTTATTTAATCCTAAATTTCTCCACTATGGAAAGTAGTTGTCCCATTCCCAGGGGAGGGTGATGTACTCCGGGGGCGGCGAGAGTACTGCCGGATATTAGACGGGCCAGCAGCTCCTGGTTGAAAACCGTCACCCATGTTATTCATTGCTTTGCGGAAGAGGAATAGGTGTGACTGAGAATTGGGTTAGGTGTTGTATTTATAGGGTTAGAAATATGAAGCAGTGGGGGGGGGGGGGAACTTTGAAATTCAAAGTTTCACATTTAAAATTTCAAATTTAAACGTTTGGGTGGGAAAAATTGATGTTTGTACTGTTTGGAGCAGGGGGGGGACTTTGAAATTCAAAGATTCAAATTTAATATTAATTATTTTTTTATTACTTTAATATATTTTCGGTTTATATTATTATTATTATTATTATTATTATTATTATGTTTTTAATATATGACAGTTTTTTATAAAAGAAAAAAGAAAAAAAAATGTTACATGTCACTTCCCCCCCCCCCCTCCCCCCCTCTCCACTCCCCACAATTATTTCCCCCTCCCCCCCCCCCCCCCCCCTCACAAGGGTCCCACAAGTGCCACATGACGCTTCATCCCCCTCCCCCCCACCACTCCTTATAGTCTTATCTCTAGTTTAGTAAATCGTGTCAAAACTTAAAACGGGTGGAAGAAGAGAGAAACGTGTAAATTGTTTAAAAATTGTACATTGTGCGTTGTGCGTTCTATTATTACAAAAAATATTATTATTTCAATTTCAAAACTGCTCAGAGTCTGGGAGAAGTTTTTGAATTGTCCTCCCGCCAGAAGGCGGTGATTGAATGCCTAAGGGGCCCTCATGCTCAGGATTTTTTGACCGTTATTCCGATTGAGGGTTTAGGTCAATGTATGTCTGCAGTGGAGTACAGGGCTATACTCAAGTACCGGTTGATGATCCCTATGTATCCGGAAGATGAAACATGCCCCATCTGCCGTAAAGCTTGCATGGATAAATACGGGGAGCACGCAATTCATTGCAAAGAGTTCCCTGGGTTCAAATATCAGCATGACTGGGTGAGGGATGTTTTGTGGGACATCCTGAGAAGAGCTGGGATTTCTGCCAAAAAGGAGGCCCCTGTAAATTTTCTCACAGACCCTGCGGAAGGGAGATCCACCCTGCGACCAGCAGATCTGCTTGTCTTTGGTTGGGAGAGGGGGAAACATGCTTGCATGGACCTCACAGGGATTTCTCCTTTGGTTGGGTTAAGGGAAACAGGGTTTGTAGCTACGCAAGCATCGAGAAAAGCGGAATCGAAGAAAGTAGATAAACATGCTAAAGCTTGTGCAGGGAACCAACATGTATTTGTCCCTTTAGCCTTTGATACTTTTGGCTCCCTAGCGCCAGAAGCTATTAGTTTTTTACCAGGATCCAACGGGTCGTCCACAACAATAGTTCATCTCCAGGGGGCAAGGATTTGTCTTTGGTAGGCTAGGGTTCGTAATTCAGAAAGGGGTGGCGGCGCAGCTTGTTGCCCGTCTACCTTCTATTGTGATGTAACTTTCGTATTTTGTTTGAGTAATGAATATTATATTTACAAAAAAAAAAAAAAATCAATAGTAATCCATTTTTCATATATATAAATAAAAATAAATAACTAAAAGCATGTTGCCTAGTCATTAGTCAATATCATATGACCAACATGTTCCAATAGTTCCGAAAACTTATCCCTTAATCTCATACATCTCCAAATCAAATCACTTGTCTTTTGGACCACAAAGATTTATTCCTTTTCGAGATTAGAAGTTAGCATATTGAAACTTTTAATATAAAATAAAATTATAGGCTATTTGTGGTTTAGTTAAATTATTAAGTGAGTATAATAAGTATCAATCGTGGCATAACGTGTCACCATGTTTAACTATTCAGGTGTTCAAGAATTCTTTTACTGTGTCAGGTTACTAATATCCCGTCTCATCATATACTAAAAGTTGAACACCAACCGTAACTAATATACACTAAATCAGACTTAAAAACAAATATTATAGCTTGTTTTTGCTCCGTCCCATTGACGGGTGAATCGCTAAACCTAAACATCAACACTAATCTCGACACTCTTTAAAATTGTGTACGGTATAAACCAAACACGCCACATTAACTTGATTATAACACGTCAACCCGCTTAACTTATCTTAACAAGTTAAACAGGTTTACGTGTTATAATCAAGCTAAAAACGTCTTTAATGGGTTGATTGCTTGCAATAATAGGTTAAAAGGATCATATATAAATTGGCGTGTCGGCCTATTTAATTAAACACACTAAACATGTAACCCTGTTACAATTGTTTATTAAACAAGTTATATGTAACCAGTAACCACTCAAAACAATGATCAGTCATTCAGTTGGTCTATTTTTCATTTTTTTTCTCATCCTGCATTACTTCATCAACTGTTCAGCTATTTTAGTTACAGTTGCTATGACCCATTCTAATTCGAACCCGTTTTGACCCGAACAAATTTATATTTTTAAAAGGTCCGTCCGAACCTGTATGACCCATTATGCCAAGCTAAATAATACTAAAGATTTAAGTCTTGCCTGCAAAATCATCTTGTTAAAACTATAAGATTATTTGCACACCCTTTAGATGGCACTTTTGGAATCTTTAGAGAAAACAGAAAATAACTAAATAACATTTGACCAAAACAGTACTCCAACAACAAAGCAGGTGAAAAAACATTTAGTACCATTTGTGGATGTCAAGAACACTGCCCGAGGGCGTGTTTTGGAAACTCTTAAGGTTACTAATGCTCTCCTTGAAATCAAACCATGTTTGGTCTTTGTGGGAGCAAGAGATTGTAAAACTTATTTGGCAGAAAAAACCGTTTCCCCTTGCTATCAATCGCTTTCTTCCATCCACACCATCCACCATTCACAATTTTCTTTAAATCATCACTACCCGTATAGTGAGGATCAAGTATCAAAAATGCACAATCTCCTGTTGTATCATTGTAATCAACTCCCAAAAGGGTATATGCAAGAACCCCACCACCTGCGTTTATATCATTACAAAAACAATAACCTCAATACGGTGTAAACGGGTTGAGCCACTTGTGAGCTACTCAAGAACGGCCAGCTAAAATCTCGAATGAACCCATTTTAAACAAGATCGAGCTTCACATACCAAGCTTGACTAGGCTTGCGAGCCTAAACGAGCCTATTACTTATATACCTATAACACTTAAAATAATTAAAAATTAAACAAGTCGAGCTCAAAACAGGTTGAGCTCAAGCTCTGTTAAGTTAAAAGACAGAAGCTAGAGCTCGGCTCAGCTTGTTTACACCCCTAAGTTTTATGATTAACAAAACAATTATAACATGATAATAATCTTAACTTTTTATTAAAACGTATTAGGAGGTTATATGCATTAAAAACAGAATATGGGTGACCTTCCATCAATTTAACATTTTCTCCTTTTAGCTTATTTTTTTTATTTGGCCCGTTTGAGATAATACAACCCGTATTGACTCATTAAAAGGGATGTTTCACTGACCAATCATGATGGGTGTCCCTTGGGTCTCGAAATGCATCATGAGTTCTCTACATTTTTCAGGTAATTCATCTCCAGATCTAACATTTATGACCTTGCAGCTAACCTGTTACATGTCAGACAAGATATCTTGATCATTTTACTATGAATTTACAAGGTTTCACCGGACACTAATAGTTACATGCAACTTAACTCTGTTACATTTGGATAATCAGGTAAGAAGTAGATGTAAGACTACTGATTATTGAGATTTATGTAAAATTCCATAAACGTCCCTGCCTTGAATCAACCATTTATTCTACATGCGGCAAAACACTTTGAAAACGCAAATTTTAACAACCCCTTAATCAAAAGATTCACATTATTCAGATTTAATAGTGAATTAAATCTTGAACATCATGATTTATGATTAATAGAAAAATGAGCAAACTTACACCAAGGAGTTTGTCCAAAACGAAGCTTAGTTCAATGGCACCAATCCACTCACGTGACCCAATAAATGAAGGGTCCTTGTCTCCAATTTCAACAAGTGACTGTTGTATTTCCCTGCCCCGATTTAGCATTTGTATAAAATATTTTAAATAGTATTAGTAACAGAGAACATCAGATATCATCACGATTTCAGTTATATACTACACGTAAGAGGGTGATTTTTTTTTATTTTGTAAAATAGATATAATTATATTTATTTAACCTTTAGTACACAAAATTGAAGTCTTACCGGTGTGTAGGAACACCAATAGATGTGTATTGTTGGATTTTAAACCATGAAACTATGGTCTGCAAAGATCGGTAAGCACAACCCCATCCCTGACATTAAATTTAAAAATAATCAGAAAAATGGTTCTTCTTTCTAAATTCTGACCTGGAAATTAAAAATGATTCTTAGTTATTCTCCAAATTAAAGTATAAAACAAGATACTTACCGAGTCATCGAAACCATCTTGAAGGTAATGATAGTACTCGTAAGAGCCTTGAACCAGAGACACATCTCCACCATTAACTGTGATAGAGCATTATATGCAACTGATTCACTTTATATATATCCTCAATAAGGCAGTAAAATTATAAAAGTTTCAAGTAACAGAAGAATAAATTCTTCAAGTAACAATATTATCTTAACATGCAAAAATAGGCTACTTACCTCCACTACTTGGGATACCAATATGTACGTCCTTAAGCAGAGGAATTCCTGATTTTCAAACCATATGTTAGCAACAAAAAGGACTGAGCATTGCAAATTAACAAGAAATTAGTTGATAACTAAATATGATATAATATTCAATTACCCTTTTTCAAAAAGTTTCCACTTGCACCATCTTTTGCAACTGAGAAGTTCATGGCGTTAGCGATTCTTAAAAGAGGTTGATCTGAAGGTAATCCCAGCCTCAAGTGAAGAGACCTTCTGATTTCAACTAAAAAGGCAACTTAATTTACTTCAGGGTTCAAGAATATATTTCATACTGTAATACTAAATAAACAACAGAAGTGCACTGTACCTTGCTTCATTTCAGTCTCACCATACAGTGAATCATAAATGGCAGTTACGGGATGCAGAAACCCGGGGGGATTGAAGTGATATGGATGCAACTGTAAGGCAATCAAGTTAAAATTAAGAGATCAGAAGTAGAAACAAAATTTAATGTGAATTGATTATATGGCAATGTTAACCTTTGGGTGTTGTGATAATAGATTGGGTAAGGTCATGTTCTTCATAGTATGCAACTGGTCAACTAACCCAGGAATAATCAACTTTGAAACTGCATCTGTTAACCGGAGATCCTTTGTTGCATAACAGATAACTTTTAGTTTATAGTCAACGACCAGAAGCTTGGCTTCACCTGTAGCTCCAAAATAAACAACTTATATTTTGGTAATAAAATAAAGAATTTTAGAAGAATATATTGGCATATAGAACAGAGGTAGACATTTCGACTCATTTATCGGGTGATCAGTCATGTTATATCTCTTACAGGTCAAAACCGTAAAATTAAAAAGAATAGCTTACAAGGAAACATGTCAAATGTGTTAACAAGGTTCGAATCGGTCCAAGTGTATTTTTAATTTGCATAAAACCTAATAACTTTATTTGAAAAATAATATTATCCGTGAAAGTAACATAAATATTTGCAATCATATTTGGTATGCTAACTATTTATCAAAACATTAAGTATTTGAACAAATGGTGTTTCTTATCAGCCATACGCAACTTGACATGTTTTGACCCCGTTACTCAACCTGCTTGAATCACCTATTTGCCACATCTATTAGTTAACTGTTTGGTTAGATTTCTAATAACATCTGGTTGATTTCTTGTTTTGGTTGAATAAATCATCATCATCATACTCAGTTAATCCCACCAATAGCAAAAGCTAAGGTAGGGTCTGAGGAGGGTAAGATGTAGGCAGCCTTACCTCTACCCCGTGACAATAGAGAGGCTGCTTCCAGTGAGACCCCCGGCTCAATAGTGGTTTTGTATCAAGCCTTAGACATAAGGCACATAACACTTAGTCACTTAGCAATCGGGACAAACCCGGTTGGTGCATGTATGATGTACCCCCTTGTCTTTTGGCTATCAACGTCACCACCTGATGCATGATTAGCCGTCCGTCATTTTTAACGTTATTTTCACGAAACTAGTAAAATAACGTTAAAATTAGTGCAACTTTACTTTTGCCTCCCGAGGGCCACACATATATACATTATATGCGCACAGCCGTCAGTGGGGCTGAATAAACTTATTACTAATTGTTTTGTTGGGACTATCCTCTGTTTTATATTTTTGTTGGTCCCAAAGTTTATTGGGTGCAGGTGCTATCTTCCAGAATTGAGGTGTTACAGGAAAGGACAGAGTTTATGCATTACTAATGCAAGCAAATAAGCAATACCTGGAATATATTCAGCAACAGGGGCAGCAGGTTTTACAGAAGCTCCTGAAGTAGCAAGCAAGAAAGTTACGTGGATTTTATCTGCATTCTAAGTAAAAAATCTATCACAAAAATGCAAATCAAGATATATCACTAAAACAATCTGATAATACAACTACTGGAGCTTGATAGGAACCGAGAAAAACCTTAAGGCAAGTGAAATGTACACAAATAGCCGTATTTTAGTGTGAAATTACCTGTGCTGAATGAGATTTGTGTTTATTATCTTCAGAGCAAAAGTGAGAGCACAATAAAGAGCTTGCATTAGATTCAGATGTAAGATCCAATTCCCGGTTACGAACAACAACAGCATGTGGTGCTTCAGTTATCGAATCATCAAGTGTTTCTAAAATATATGTTGTCTTTGTGTCTCTAAATTTAGCCACAACAGCCTCAATTGCACGTGTTAGCATGTCTTCTGCCCCTGAAAAAAAGTTAAAATATTCAAATTTTGTATTACTTTAAGAACACGTGCATTTTGACTCATTGGTGCACAATAAATATATTCATAGCTCTAGGTTGCATGGTTAGCGTTTGGTGCCTATGGTGGGCTACTAAAAATGCTTTGGCAGATGCCTAGTTAGCAGTTCAGTGGGTGCAATGCATGCGTCTGGGGTCGTTGATGTGGCTTAACCTCAAAAGTAACACACAGCCAATGACATAGATCCTTATATGATAATCTAACATGAATGTTTCTGAAAATACAAATTTGCTTCCATATGTAATGACACATCCTGTTCAAACAGTAGAATACTGCACCATCCACATAGATATTTATCTTCCATTTTTAAATAAACATTTTGACTGTTATTAAAAGAAATGTTATACATGGAAGTGTGTCAAAAGCCTCACCTCATCACAATCTGTTGTTACTTCTACTTTTTAAATTTTACAACTTCATTATCGTATTTGATTACGTTAAATACTTAAATTTCATGGGCAAACTATTAGAAATTCAGAAGACAAATTTGCATTTAACATGTGTAACACACTATTGTGATCTCATTATAGAACATATTGAAAATATTATGCAAGCCTCAAAGCCATTAGCTTAAGTGCTTAAGTGCTTAACAAGCTAAATACATACCCATGCCAGACTTATTGACAATTGACATAATGGACATTTACGGAAAAGGTAGATTTGGTTTTGAGTCGTAAAAACAAGGTTGTTTAGCATGTTATCTTAATTTAAATTGTAGTGAGAAGTTGAATAACAATTTGAAAAGCGTGTTTATCTTATAAGAGTGGCAATCATCTATACGCCAATGGCCTAAAGATGCAAAGGGGAAAATTTGTGAAGATAGCCATATTGACACATCTTTGGAACAATGGACGCGTTTTATATTTAGAGACAGATATGGATCCTATACTGAAAGTATGTAGGCATGTTGACAAGGAGCAAAAACATTCTATAGGAATAGGATGCATAAATAAGTTGAATAGAGTAAAAGAGTCTATAGCAGAAGGCTTTAAAGCTTACAAAATATGAAAGTAAGTACATGCTTTTTTTTATGATCACTTATGAAGATATATGAAAGAATAAGTAGACCTTTTGGGATTTTTTGTGGGATTAATACTTCTTTTTTTTGGTATATTAACTATTTCACAATTAGTTAGGACTTAATGTATAAATGTTTTATTACCTTCATCTTATGCTCTTGTTTTTATTTCTATGTAAAACTTTGTTATATATGCCAGCTATCCACAAAAAATGCCTTTATTACTCCACTTAAACCCTCGCCTTTTTCGCCTCTCTCCTTAGCCCGAATGCAAGGTGTGTCACCTCAAGTGCACCTTCACCTTTAACTACCTTGGTCATAAGATCAAGTTGTATCCCAATGATGAACTTCATGATCATGGATAGAAAGGTGACATGTGGAGAGGTAAACATTGCGTTGTCAATGAGTGATGAGACAACACAAGAGAGGCACTATGTATGAGTTACTAGGATGCAGGGCCCAAGATATCTTAAGGTGTGCCTCAAGAAGGCACGCATTACATTAATCATGAGTATACTTGTACTGTTGGATACTCAAGTAAATTGTGGAGGATGTCTATAAAATAAGAGATAAGCGTACAATATTTTGTATATAATGTATACTTCCACAAAAATCCTTAAATCTTGTACACAAAGCCTACCATAAAGTCAAGACAAAACGCACTTGTGAATTGACATGAGTAAGGCAGTTGACACATGAGCGGGGAGATGCGTCAACAAGATTATTGAAAAATATTATGAAAAACCAATCAGCCATGTCATGTGTATAAGAACAAGCTTTAAACAAACTCTTTAATGAACATGTAAAGCTATTTATATTGGTTGTCATTTCATATGTGAAAGTTTTTGGGACCCTCTTGCAAGCCCTTGTCTGTAAAATCAGTTTGGGTATAGTCAAGGGATCGAGTTGTTCGTGCTCAAACCATGTACTCAAATAATCAAACATGAGTAGACATAGGCCTAATTGCATCACATGTGTTTATAATATATTTGCTATGTCGGTAACTAGGTTTGTGTTTTCAGTCCATTGCCTGCATGTGTAATCAAAAGTCAAATTGTTCTCAGTAACTAATATGATTTTCCAGTAAATATACAATGTTGTCACCAAAACAACTCTTATAGTCCAAGGCTTGGGATCTTAAACCAAAACCATCAAAAATTGCAAAGTCAACTTCAACCACGCTATTGAATCCTAACTAAAAATCCATAGCTGTTCTAGATTAATAGATTGACACATGTCCATATGAGAAAATATACAACTTGAAAATGACCAGCTATACGCCAACTATAGTCTAAATTTAATCACCAAGATGTTAATGTCAGTGGTCTGACATGCGTTTCAAGAGCAAACACAAAGTTCAATAGCTTGATATAATGATATGTATGTTATGTGTGAGTGTGTGACTTTCAAGCAATTACGGAGTTATGTGATTATCATAATCTAGTACCTGAAGCAATAATCAACTACTAAGGAATACATAAGAATTTTAATACATATAGCATACCTTTTCGCTCCTCCACAGAATAAATAAGAGGCAGCTTAACCGGAAGCTCACAACTCAATACACAACCTCTCTCCCAAGCATACTTCTCAGGCTCTTCTTCATACACAGCTGTACCAACCGACTCAACTCCAGCATCCAATACAAAAAAACGAACCTCTCCAGAACTCGGATCCACAACACCTCCAACTAAACTCTGATTCTCCGATTGCAAAAGAGCCTTCCTCAATCTACTCGACGCATCTATCGCAACTCGAGCAGACCCTTCAACATTTTCATGGGCTGTACCAACAATCAAAGCACCAATCACCTCAAATCCCCGAGGTAATAACGCCCTAATATCATCTGTCACACATAATCCAACTTAAATCAAACACACTTCCAACTTAAACACCTTAATTTTACAATTCCTAACAAATTCCTAAATCAAGCCCTAGAAAAATGTCTATATCAAGTTCAGTGTAAGATCAATGTTATAAGCAAGGTAGGCTCAAAGAAGAAGTTTGTTTTGCCTAAGAAGGCCAAGAAGGATTTTTATTTTATCGGTAACTGGCTCAAACGAACTATGATTTAACTCATTCCAGCGGCATTGGAACCGACTTGTCGAACTCTACAATCTTACCTTTTAGGTTTTAGCAATTTAGCTTTTAGGCTTTAACTTTTAGACTCTAGCTTTAGCGGTTTAACTTTAGCGTTATGGTTTAGCCTTTAGGTTTTAACTTCACAATCTTAGCTCTAGATCTTAGATTTTACAATTCAACAAGCCTATTCCAACGCCACTTACATAAGTTCACTCGAAGTCCGTTTGATCCAATTTCGCTCCAAAACAAAAATCCTTCTAAAGCTACTTAGTCAAAGCAAACAAAAAACCTTTCTATCTATCAAAAACCTTATATCAGTGGTAAACATATGGAACAATTCATATAAACTAAACCGAATAACATAAATGAATGACAGACACTCTGTAGATAGCATTAAACATTCAATTGTATCATTTAAATCAGTTTTATGGTGAACAAATGGAACAATTGAAATAATTAGGGTTTTACCTGATTCTTTGGAGATGTTAGGGGAAATAGGATCTGATGAAAGAGTATGAATGCATCTTAAAGTTGAAACGATGGTGAAGGAAGGTAGGAAAGAGGAACCGATTAACCATTGTATGCCTGAATCATCGGGTTTTGTGATTAATAGAAGCTTGCGACACAGTACTCGTATGGTTTTTGTCTTCTTGTTTGCATCATCGGCCATGGTGGTTGTGAACAAGGGTTCGGGAAGAGATTGACCGGTTTGACTGTGGCGTGATGGTTTATGTTTATGCAGTGGTTGATTTTTCGGTACAGTTTTTTTTTTTTTTTTTTTTTTTTTTTTTTTTTTTTTTTTTTATATAGGTTTTTGGGATCATTCTATTGGGGTGCAAACGAGTCGAACCGAGCCCGAGCTCGAAAAACTTTTAAGAGCTCGAGCTTGGCTCAATTGAAGTTTTGTTTTGAAAGCTCAAGCTCGACTCGTTGGAAATTTCTTAAGCTCGAGCTCGACTCGTTTACTATCTATTACTTGATATCTTAAATAAAAATAATGTATATAATAGGCTCGTGAGCTCAATAAATAAAGCTCGGCTCAGGCTCGTTTAGTTAGCAAACTTAAATCATGGGTAAATAGTATTAGATGTTAATAAAATTAATATTATACTAAAGCTCGATAAGGCTCGACGAGCCTCAGATGCCAGGCTCGAGCTCGGGCTTGATTAATAACCGAGCTTTGTTTTAGGCATAAGCTCGGCTTGGGATCGATAAGGCTCGGCTCATTTCAAGCTTTTTATTGAGCCGAGCTCGAGTAGCTCGCGAGCTGCTCGGCTCATTTGCACCCCTATGTTCTACAACAACAACAACAACAACAACCTTACCCAGTAAATCCCACAATTTAGCACAGCTAAGAGTAGGGTCTGGGGAGGGTGGGATGTAGGCAAACCTTACCTCTATCCTTGCGGATAGAGAGGCTGCTTCCAGAGAGACCCCCGGCTCGACAAACAGATTTGCACCCCTATGTTCTAATATTGAAATTATATACATGTAAACCTGAAAAACACAATAAACCACAAATCTGTTGCATAAAAATACATCATGTACATAAGGTGAGCGCCTCAAGGTTGAATTTTCACCAAAAATGCCCCTTGGGGTTGAATTTTCACCCAAAAAAATGTGCCTTAGGCGCGCTTTCTGTACAAGTTGCGCCTCATGTTACATAAGGCACAGAAACTTGTGCCTCGATGTGTTTCGTGCCTCGGGAACGCTTTTTACCATTGTAATTGGTCGGATCGACTTTTGATTGATGGTAAAGTAAAGTAAAAGTAGCCTTTTTTCTACTTTTTATTGTTGGAACCAGATTTTAACCCTCTAAAATCTTTTATAAATAGTTGTGAGATATATGATTAATTACACAGCTAAAAACCGCATAAACGAACCCAAGAAAATGCAAAATCAAACACATATGAAAATGTCTTCACCTTGAAGGAATTACGAGGAGTAGTGTATGACACTTGCTTTTGTAGACATTAGGATCAGAGAAATACGAGCGGAGGGAATCAACCTTGGCCTGAGACTGGTTGAGAGGTTTAACGAAGAAATGGGTTTTCAAACCGACCATTCAAGTAATGATATCAAAGCAAAGTTCATAAGCATGTGCTACTCGATTGGTGTTATTTGATGTCGGCGGATGGACAAATTGGATGACCCAAATAACGACGAACATGTTGTTGAGGAATATATGGCCAAGTATGAACGAGTTAATGGAAGACCATTTTCCAAATTATAAATTTTGAAGCTTATAGTTGACACGATTTTGTAATTTGTATTAGTGTTTTAATATTTATTTATGTTTAATGATAACTATGTCTAACATAAATGTTATTTTATTGAAATTAACGTTAAACATTTTAAAACTTAAAATTAAACATTAAATACCAATATTAAACAATAAAACATAACATGAAACATTAAACATAAAAACAACTACTACACGTCTACACTAGTTTTGCTTTGCGTATCCAGACAATTTGCCTTCTTTTTTAGTTTTCTTCGTCGGACAATGTTTAACCATGTGTTTTTTTAGAGTTGAGTTTGTCACGGTTTTCATGGACTTCCCACAATACTTGCACTGAGCCATCTCAGTGTTGTCCGAGTCGTAGTGGGACCAAATGTCAGGGTTTCTCTTGGTTCCAAGTATCAAAATAACATCTTTATTGTTTATCATCGTCGTCGTTAGTGAAGAAAAAACTTGAGCAATTTGAGTTGTTTTGCATTTTAGTTAATGTTTGAGAGTTAGAGAAGCTGCGTAATAAAAATAAATAAATATTATACCGTCAAGATGGCTAAATGGTAAATAACCGGTTCCTAATGGTTATATTACCGTCAAGAGCCGATTCCAACGGTTTCTTTTTGAAATTTTGCCTCCAAACGGTAATACCCGGTTGTACCCGAATACCGGTTTCTACCAGGACTTGATCATACTCGAACCGGTTCCATCGGGTTCTACTATATACCCTCGTACCTAGGTCCGGTTCCTACTCGATTCCTTGTGTACATGGACCATTTTGTACCATTGTGTTATATTTTGTGATTATTGTGTTTTTTGTATCATTCGACCACCTAATCAATTCCCAGACATTAACATCGTTCACTGACATGTGTTGTCTTGTGAAAAATTAGGAACAAAAAAAGTTGGCGTATTTATAACGGGTAAATTCTTTTGGTTAGTTTATTTAGGACATGTTTGGGTGTCCATCTCCTTATCTTCTTCTACCTCTTTTTTTCCTTAATCAAAAAGTCATAAATCTTAACTTATAATTTATCTCTTTTTCAACCCACAAAAACCTCGTTTTCAACCTAAACATTATTTTCTCCTTATTAACTTATTGATTAAATCAATAAGTTAAAAGGAGCTCCAAAATGGACACCAAAACATGCACTTAGACGGCTCGGCTTGAAGATTGTTGTAGTATTTGGTTTCATACCATATTGGAAATTGAAATTCCTGCAATTAATAAACAAACTTGCGGTCCTGGTTTCATGGTGTGGCCATTAAAACACAATTTGCATTGGCAGGTGGTCCTTAAGGAGTTAAAGACTAGTAACCATGTGAAAGGAATAATAAATCAGTGAACGTACATTTCAAGATTCCTGCGGAGAGAGAGAATGCAAAGCCGAAGAGACACTTCTTTCCGGAAATGGAGCAATCGGGGGACTATAGATCCTAGGCCAATAACAACTTTTTTTTATCGCGAATCTTCCGACCGGGGTGACGGAATCAATTCTTTGGAAAGCTTTTCAAGCACACGGAATCGTCAAGGACGTATACGTAGCAAGGAAAACAGATGCAAGAGGGAACTGGTTTGGATTTGTTAGGTATCTGGGGGTGAAGGATCTAAATGAGGTGTTGAAGAACATGAACTTGGTAAAGATATATGGGGCTAAGCTGGGTGTTTCAGTGGCCAAATACGGCAAAGATAATCGTAGACCAATGCAGTTCGGTCCACAACAAAGAATAGAAAATAGGGCTCCATTCCAGCCTGCAATGAAGAATATCCCGGTTAACAACGTAGCTGGTGGTTTGTCAAAACAAACAACAGTTGGTGGGGGTTCGTACAAGGATTCACTTGGTGGTGGAACTAGGAAGTCGTCTATGTTTTCTAAGGTGCTTGAGATAAATGAGAGGGGTGCATTGTATCCAGAACACTGTGTCATGAGAACTGTTATTGGAGAGGTGATTGATGCAGATGCTTTTAAGGAAGTAAAAAATATGATCATGGTGGGAGGTTACGATGAAAGTCCGGTTAGTCTTATTGGGGTATGAAGATAATGATGGTTTTTAGGGATAAACGTAATGCGATGGAGTTCATCAATATAAGAGAGACTCTATGGAACAATGTTTTATCCTCGGCGGTGCTCTGGAACGGTGAGCATATGGATTTTGAAAGGGTGGTCTGTTTGAAGGTGAGAGGAATGCCCCTGCAATTGAGGGAAGGTACCTTCTTCGACCGGGTGGGTCACATGTTTGGGAGAGTTGTGCGGAAATCGGATTATTCTTGGTTATCAACTAACAACATTGATGGGAAGGTGTGGTTTTGTGTCAGTAGCAATAAAAAGATTGATGAGGAAGTGACGTTGATCTGGCAGGGTATCCAGGTCCAGGTTTGGGTTACGGAGGAAGATGATGGGTTATTATCTAACTTATGTAATGATCTGTTATCGGAGATGGTGGGGACGCCGGATGGTCCGGTAGCCTCAACGACAAGGGTGGAGGAGATGGAGGACGGGGAATTTAGACAAGATGAAGATGTACCCTTAGCTCTGGCAACTGCTGATCTGACGATTCCGGGCAAGTCACCGGAAGGTGAAAGGGTTGATGAATCCCAACGGTTGCATGGGAGGGATGTCTTGCATGGGGAAGGTCAAAAGGTGAGTGGACACATGGAGGACAATTATTCTCCTGCTGTTACGTCTTTGGTGGGCCAGTCACAAGGGGGTCAGTCTTTTATCAATAAGTCAAATAGGATGGGTGTTTCCTTTAATGTGGGCCAGCATAGCTCATTGGATCAACCTCAAAAATCAAGAAAAAAGCCTCGACATATTAGAAGCCCAGCCCAATCTGATGGGGAGTTGTTGTCTCAACTTGGGTGTCAAATGGGGGCCTCATCTTTTTTAGACAGACTTAATGAACTAAAGACAAATCAGTCTGATGGGAATGATGGTGTGAACAGAGAGGCTACAGAAGCTAATCAAGAAGTTGAGATGATTCAAACTGAGGTATGGTCGGGTGGTGACCAGGCTGGGGTTTCTAACGAGACTCCTCTATTCTCCGGTGTCCAACAGAAAACACCTTCACAAGAGCTACGGGCAGATACAGGTAATCCTTCTGGTTCGGATTTTATGTCGGGGGCTAATACTAGGGTTGGGATTGATAATGAAGTGGGATTGATCTTTGGTGGGTATTGAGCTTGCTAGTTTCGAGGATCAGGTTAGAGAGGAAGTTATAGGAGAAGGTGTCGTTGCGGGAGGTCAATGAATTTTCTAAGCATAAATTTTAGGGGGATAAAGGATGATCGTAAAACATCCTGGATTAGGGGACTTAAGACGTGTCATGGTTCGCACTTTGTCGGTATACAAGAATCAAAACTGGGGGAAGGGATATTTTTTCATTTGAATTCTTTGTGGGGTCGGCCAGCTTTTGACTCGGAGCAAGTGTATTCGGAAGGTAGATCTGGGGGTATAATTAGCATTTGGGACCCGTTGGTTTTTCGGGTACAATCAGTGGTAAAGAATAGGCACTATTTACTAACATCGGGGGTTCTTACGACAACTGGGGATAGGTTTAATGTTGTGAATATCTATGCACCGAATGATCCTATCAAAAGACGTGGGTTGTGGGGTGACCTTTTGCTGCTGAAAAATTCTCGGACAGGTTTCTGGGTTTTTCTAGGTGATTTTAATGAGGTTAGGTGGCCATCGGACCGTAGGAATACTGAATTTGTCTCATCCAATGCTGCTCATTTCAATAATTTTATCAGCAGTTCGGGTTTAGAGGAGTATAATATGGGGGGTCATACGTTCACGTATGTGTCGGACAATGGACATAAGTTTAGCAAGTTAGACATGTCCTTGGTTTGTAACGCGTTTAAGACGAAGTGGAGTGATGCTTCAATTACGGCCCTCTCCAGATTGTTATCAGATCATAGTCCTGTGACGTTATCAGTGGTGGCTACTGATTTTGGCCACATATCGTTTCGCTTCTTTAATTCATGGCTGGAACTACCTGGGTTCTTGGAGTTCGTGATGGTGTTATGTGAACAGTTTCAGTTCTCTGGGCCGTCTGACTTAGCGGTGGTCACGAAACTTAAGTTTTTGAAAAGGAAGATAAAAGAGTGGGTTGGTGTTGAGAAGGCTAAAATGAATGTAACTTATAATCAGATGAAAGTGGTGGTGGATAAGTTCGACAAGCTGGCCGAATCTAGGGATCTTTCTAGCCAAGAGTCCAGTTCATATTCTGAAGCAAAGGCATTCATGTTAGAGTTTGATAGACGCAAGCAATCGGATCTTAAACAAAAAGCCAGGGTGAAATGGGCTACGGATGGTGATGAAAATTCTCGGTATTATCATGGGATTATTAATGCGAACGCTTCGAGTAAGAGGATTAATGGTTTACTGGTTGAGGGCGAATGGGTCACTAATCCTACGTTCATAAAAGATAGAGCTTTCACTTTCTTTGAAAGTAAATTTAAGGAGCCAATGCCGATTCGTCCGAAGCTTCTTTGTCCGAACATTAACAGAATTTCTGATTCTAATGCTGAATTCATTAGTAGACCGTTCTCTACCCAAGAGATAAAGGATGCGGTTTGGGAGTGTGAAGGCGACAAGGCCACGGGACCGGACGGGTTCAATTTTAGATTCCTTAAAAGGTGTTGGAGTGGTTTTGAAGCTGATTTTGTCCGACTTTTCCATGATTTTCATAACGGGGCAGATTTAGGACCCGGGTGCGCGTCATCATTTATAGCGTTAATTCCTAAGAAGAAGGATCCGTTGGGTTTTAATGACTATCGCCCAATTAGTTTGGTCGGGTGCGTTAATAAAGTTCTTTCCAAGGTGTTGGTGTCTAGACTCAAGTCGGTCATAGGAAAGTTGATCTCCCCCGAGCAATCGGCCTTCCTATCCGGTCGTAATATAACGGATGGGCCGTTGATGTTAAATGAAGTTATTGGGTGGATGAAGAAACAAAAAAGAGAAGGTATGATCTTCAAGGTGGATATCAAGAAAGCTTATGACTCCTTGAGTTGGGAATTTTTAGAGTCGATTATGATCCAAATGAATTTTCCGAGAAGGTGGTGTAAATGGGTCATGGCAATTGTCACTTCGGCTAGAGCCTCGGTTTTGGTAAACGGTTCGCCAACTCATGAATTTGCTTGCAGCCGCGGACTTAGGCAAGGGGATCCTATTTCCCCTTTCTTATTCCTGATTGCCATGGAAGCTCTCTCTTGTGTGATGAAGCGGGCGGTCGAGGTGGGTTTGTTTAGTGGCCTTGTATGTGGTTCTAGTGATACCGTGTTATCACATCTTTTATATGTGGATGATGTGGTATTCCTTGGTGAATGGTCATTATCTAATGCATGGAACCTTAAACGTTTACTCCGGTGCTTTCATTTAGTGTCGGGCTTAAAGGTAAACTTGGGGAAGTGTAGCGTTTTTGGGGTGGGTGTTCCGAATGGTGAAGTCCAGTCTATGGCCGAAGTACTTAGGTGTAAGCCGGAATCGTTTCCATTCATTTATCTTGGCCTACAAGTTGGTGCGAATATGAATCTTTGTAAACATTGGAAACCGGTGGTGGACGCGTTTAGAAATGAGCTAACTACTTGGAAAGCGAAGACGTTGTCTTTTGGTGGTCGGGTAACGCTTATCAAATATGTCCTTAATGCCTTACCTACTTATTACTTCACATTGTTTAAAGCCCCCGGAAGGATTCTTAATGAACTAGATAAGATGAGGCGAGTCTTCTTTTGGGGAGGTTCGGAAGAGAAAGCGAGTATGAATTGGGTTGTTTGGCATATGGTATGTTCTCCGATTGATTATGGTGGTCTTGGCTTCGGTTCTCTCCTTGACGCAAACTTAGCAATGATGGCAAAGTGGTGGTGGCGGTTCAAAACGGATTCTGGTGCGCTTTGGAGAAATGTGATTTGGTCAATCCATAGCTCCAATAGAGACTGGAATCCGATCCCTACTAAGTTAACTATTTATGGTCCATGGAAACAGGTACATAAATCGATGCAGTTGGTGAAACGGGGTGGGGTGGATGTGGGTTGGGCAATTAAAGGGGTTGTGGGCTGCGGGTTGGGTGTGTCATTCTGGCTGGATAGTTGGGCGTTGGATATTCCACTCGCCGTTCTATTCCCAGCTTTGTTTGCACTTGATCGTCGCAAGAAGGCTTCAGTTGTTGAAAGGATTTCTCAGACGGGATTTGGGTGGGTATGGGAATGGAAACGCAGCGTTTTTACAGCTGAGGAACAAGCAGAACTGGACCAATTTTGCGGTTGTATCGCGGTCCCTGTTTTGTCCGATGAGGCTGACAAATGGCTTTGGGGCTCGGGTTGGGGCTGCCAGTTCTCGGTGGGTGCTGTGAAGAGGCGTCTACAAGAATCCAGGTTTGAGGCTGCAGATTTTATTGTTGAGAAGTGTTCATGGGTTCCGAACAAGGTGCTGATTTTCGCGTGGAGAGCTGAACAAGACAGGATTCCGACTCGAAGTGCTTTATTGCATAGGAACATCAATGTGGGCACAGATTTATGCCCTTTTTGCAGGGATTTTGCGGAGACTACGGATCATCTTTTCATCTCATGTGCCTTTACGCAAACCATTTGGCAACTCGTGGCGCAATGGTGCAAAATCGGGCCGATATATGCTTTCCATTTTAAAGATCTTCTTCAACTCCATAGGTTTATAAGTGGTTCTAGATTCAGGAAAAAGGCGATATATGCGACATGCTTGGTTACAATTTGGTGTATTTGGAAAAATAGAAACGAGGTGGTTTTTAATCGAAGTCAAGTTTCAATCACAAAAGTTTTGGGTGACATCAAGACGCTTAGTCTATTTTGGATCAAAACAAGAGCGAAGCAACCTACACTCAATTGGAACGCATGGTGTAGCTTTAATATTAATAGTATTGGTTGGTAATTATGTAATCTAATGTAGTCTATCTCTGTTTGATGACTGTTAACGGTTGTAAGGTGTATTGCTAGCATCCCGCTAGCTTGATGAAATAAAATTTGTTGATCGTTCAAAAAAAAAAAAAGTAACCATGTGAAAGATATGGATTCAAAACTAACCTTTACTTTTTTTTTTCCGGTAAATTTCTATTTTTTATGGGATTTGAACTCATGATCTCCTCAACTTAAATATTTATGGAAGCTTTGCTTCTATTATTTAGCCACCGACCCGTTAAAAAAATTATCCAACTTTATATAATTTATGAGTTGTTTAAAGGAACTACTCATTTCTCCTTAAATATTTTTAAATACTTATCGTTTTTGTCACCCTTTAATTTTTAACTTTCTATGATTTAAAAGGTGGCATTAGTGATTATGTGATAATGGAAGGATGATGCTATCTTTTTTAAGTTGACTTAAACTTATTTTAAGTTTATTAATTAACCTCCACAACCAGAAGCTTGAGGGGTTGAGGATATGCTACCCCTCAACGATTTTGATGAGGTACATTTTTAGTGCAAAAACTTTTTGATTCTTCTTCAATTTATGTATCAGTTACCCCTGAGTATGGTTCGATGGTTTAATCATCTGTTCCGGTTATCCCCTTCGAGGAGAACATCAACCTACAACCGATGAACCATGCTTATTTCTGCAATTGAACATACCAATATCATATTCTTGATCCCCTCTTTCAAATCCGGCGAATAATCGCCTAGAATTGTGAGTTTCAGCTAACGGCGTTAGTCTGATTTAACGGAGGTCCAATGATAGCAAAATATTTAAAAGGTGGGACTGGTGGAGGGAAAAAATTCAGGTAGGATTATTATTTACCAACCAATATGGTATGAAACCGAATAAAACAATCTTCAAACTACGTAAATAATTGCAGGAATTTCAATTTCCAATATGGTATGAAACCAAATAAAACAATCTTCAAATCGAGCCGACTAAGTGCATGGTTTGATGTCTATTTTGGAGTTCTTTTTAATTTATTGACTTAATCAAGAAGTTAATAAGGAGAAAATTAGGGACGGCAATAATGATGGAAATTAACCTTAATTTTGCCACAAATTATGCAATAAAATATGGGAAAATCATGTGGTAAGTCTTGAAATTGTCAAATAAATGCGAATACTTTCAAATCAAGTGTCTGATGTGAAGACATCTATGTAAAGCCCATGTGCAATTGAAAGAAGACTATTGGTGGAGAGTGACTGCCATGTGGCATTAACAAGTGCATGACACGTGGATAATGTAGATGAACTTGGTGTCTTGGTGCATTATCACTATCATCATCTTACCAATCACTATCTATAAACCCACCCATCTTAACCCATCAGCTAACATGGCTCGACCCTTTTTTTCAAGAGCTAATGCCCAATTGGAAAATGACGTCCACCTTAAATTATCATGTTATCCATACATTTAGAGGTTACATTGCCACTCACATAATCACTAGAGAATAAAAATCGGCAGCTTAAATTTGAAATCAGTCAATTTTTTTACATTCAATTTACACTCCTTTCCCATGAACGAAACCATATATTCATACCTAGACCTATCATCGAACTGATAGATTACGGTCATATCTGTCAACATGCCTGGACGATTTTAGAAACCGAACAACTTACATATAGAGTAAAGTTTCCCTTTACATTCCTTTGGTTTGGTAAGAATCGTCAGTTTAATAAAAAAAAATTGTCAGCGCGCATTGTGGTTTACATTTTGTTGTCACTTGAATCTAACCTAGTAACTCCATCCGGTTATTATGTTCAGTTGAAGGGTATCATTATCATTCTTTTTTATTCAGGTGCTGCAACTTAGCTAAAAAAGTAAAAGGAGTTAGTCAGTTGGATTTAGGGGTGTAAACGAGCAGAGCCGAGCCTGAGCTTGACTGGGCTCGAGCTCGGCTCGTCATGGTTTTAGGAAGCTCGAGCTCGGTTCGAGCCTACAATCTTGAGCTCGAGCTCGGCTCGCTAGCAAAATCAAAAGCTCGAGCTCGGCTCGGCTCGGCTCGAGGTGCTTTGAGAACAATCTCAAACGAGTTCAAAGCTCGGCTCGAGATCGCAAAATCTCGGCTCGCAAGTGTTGTTAAATGGGCTGGTCCTATGAAATAAGGACTTGGGCTTTGGAGATGTGGGCTATAAATTATAAGAGATATATAAATAACTTATAATTATTTGGGCTCGTTTAGGCTCGCGAGCCCAATCGAGCTTTGTATATGGGGCTCGAGCTCGGGCTCGATAACTAAACGAGCCATATTTCAGGCTCGGGCTCGTTAAGGCTTGGCTCGTTCGAGCTTTTTACCGAGCCGATGTCGGGTAGCTCTCGAGCCGCTACGTGTCATTTACACCCCTAGTTGGATTCAGATGGCAACAAAATACAAACCACAACCACCTCAACTGGATGAAAAACAAAATTTACTCTTACACACATGCATGTATACATATATGCAGGGCCGTCTTCGAGAAATGTAAAATGTTTTGGGCTTGGGGCCACTACAAATAAACTGGGCCTATATAATTAAACCCAGTCATCGTATATAAAAAACCATAACGCGACATTAATTGTTATTAAAAGCATTAAAATAAAAGTATTGTATTAAAATGATCAAAATTTACCTACTCAAGCGAATCGTGTGGCTCTCGATCACATATTAGTCCCACACCCCACCAAAATTGTTTTTTAAATTGTTTAAATTTCAATTTGGGTTGGGTTTGGGTTGGTTTGAGGAGTTTAAAAATTGTAGTGATTTTGGGCCTTAGTAGATGGATTAATGTTAAAAAAAAAAAATTGATTATAATAGTTCACAACACATAAATATTTATAATTTTTTTTAATAAAAAAACTTCCGGCCCTCAGAATTTTTGGTCCTGATGCCGTTGCCCGCGCCGCCCCTATTAAGGGCTGACCCTGCATATATAAAATATGACGTCCTAAAATTATATGGAGTTGGAAGTAGTAATAATTCGATATACGAGATTTTGAATAAAAAACAGAAATAAAAAATAAAATCTAGGTGGTTCAACGATCAATATGGTTGGCTAGTCCAATCGAGCAGTGTCATAACCAGCCAGCCAAGATGAAAGTGGTTCAATTGTGCAAGAGTATTTGACTGAACTAGTTGTGTTGACGATTTCCAATCTAATCGACATGTCTAGTGTGGGTTTAAGAGCATTGTCCACAACCGATTGCTTAGGTTAACCTGATTGATAATCTCTATGTGATGGATAATGGGTGGTGGGTGGTGGTCATTGCACATGTTTGTGGGGACTTAAGAGGCCCACTGAAAACAACAAGTAGCAATTAACGACTATAATAAACATCATAACATAACACCTTCGTTACATAGAAGCTGTTACACTAATGTATGTTGACATTAACTTCTCTTGAAATTTTGATGCCGAATTTTGCCATAATAAGAAGAAAATGAGAGGAGCAAAATGGGTCCATTAAACTTTTTATCCATAGAGCTAGAGGAAAAGCATGTGCCCTTGTCTAAAAGGAAATTTATCAAATGTGTCATAATCACAAAGGGTTGAATATTGATCACCAACTAAAACTTCCTTAATCAATGCCTATTTCTTAATTAAGATATTATATTATAAAAGAATGATTTGCGGGCTAATCAAATGGCTTTAGTTTTAATGCAATATTTTCTTTGATTAACATTATATATACTATTTTATATAAAGTCTGTTAGAAAATTGATTGTGCTGTCTAAGCTACCATTATTGATTTATGCAAATTGTTATAGAAATTGTATAATGTTGATTAAACATTTAACCTAATTCTTGAAGTAACTAATATAGTTATCAAATCATATAACGTTTGGCAAACGGTATGACAGATTGAGCAAATAAGATATCTCTTGGTATTGCATTCTTAGTCACTAAAGATTATACAAAACATGAAGCAAAATCATTTGGTCAGGCAACGGTTCTTGTGGTTTGCACACAAATGGACAAGAACCATAGACTAGACGTGTAACTGCTTCACTCGGCTTTTTTATTGAACCTTGAGGAGGTTTAGGCAGGTCGGGGCACCCCTCGGCTTGGTGTCGAGGCTTGTGAAGCCTCGCAGCTACACGGTTCCCACCTATGGGGCTTCGATTTGTGGCTATAAAATGAGGCTTGGGGAAGCCGACGAGGGTTGAAGGGGCTTGGGTTGTTCTCTCTTTTCCACCTCTCTCTCTCTCTCTCTCTCTCTCTCTCCCATTTAAAAAAAAAAAATCTTTAGGCTAGTTTAGGCTAGGGCATTTCCAGTGTTAGAGCTACTTTAAGTTAGGGGTGAGCAATAGTCCAAACCCGACCCTTACATAAAACAAGAACCGAAATCAAACCTTAATAATAGGTTCGGGCTTCGGTCCATTCACATCCGATTCCGTCGGTCCAAGATACGAAACCCGACCTGCAACATCATATCAACATAAAAAAAAAGGGAAAATGGATTTTAATACTCCCAACTATCGCATGTTGGTGGATATTACTCCGAACTTTCACTTTGGCCAATAGCACTCCCAACTTTCAGCTTATTTTCTTCCATCACTCCCAAACTGACGGAGGTCTAACCTGGTTAGTCTTTGTGGCCAAAATGTAAAAACCAAAACTTAAGGGACATTTTTGAAACTTTTTATTATTATTATTATTATTATTATTATTATTATTATTATTTCATAAAGAAACTACCCAATTGTCAGTTTTCTTGATTTGGAGGATTATTATGAAAGTTTATATGAGTTAATAATGGTTCCAGCAGCCACCCCCATCCACCCCTAACAACCACCACCCCCATCCACCCTAACAACCACCACCCCCATCCACCCCTAAAAACCACTATACCACCGCCGTCTGTCACCACCGAGCCCACCATCGAAACCCCACCTTTAATAACCACCACTTCCTTGATGACCACCAACCGTCTGACCACCCGTAACCCTTCACCCTCAATCATTTGCAAGTTCAATATCAACAGCCCTCATCTTCCAACGATAATTATCAGGGGAAAAAGAAGAGGGTTTGGGGTTTTAGCTTGTTCTGGTTCGGAAGTAGATGGTGGTGGTGATTAAGAGAGAGAAGGAGACAGAGGGAGAAGAAGGAAAATGGGGGGGGGGGGGGGTGTTTGGTATTTAAAATAAAAAGTTTTAAAAAATGCCCCTTAAGTCTTGTTTTTCATATTTTGGCCATATAAAAGTTTTGGTTTTTACATTTTGGCCTTGAAGACTAACCAGGTTAGACCTCCATTAGTTTGGGGGTGATAGAACAAACTAAGTTGAAAGTTGGGAGTACTATTGGCCAAAGTGAAAGTTCGGAGTGATATCCGCCAATAGGCGATAGTTTGGAGTAATTAAATCCATTTTCCTAAAAAAAACCTTCGATTTGTTACAATTAACATGTTTTTGAGGTGGATGACTTGGTCGAATACTTCAGGAACACTACTGTTGTCTTCTGAACTAACGAAATTTCAGGTTAGATTTCTTTTTTGAACTTTGTATCTTGATTTTGGATGGTGATGGTGTGTCTGTGTTGTTGTAACTTTGTATGTTGATTTTGGATGGTGATGGTGTGTTGTTTACTAATTAGTTGGGTTGATTGTGTTTGATTGGTATGTACAATATGTTTGCACACCAAGTGTTCGATAGAATTCCTAAGTGAAAAACTAAAACATTTGTAACAAAGAAAATTAGAAAACCAAAAGATCGTTCATAATTGTTCTAGTTCATACGTAGAAACAAGGTAAGAAATTAAAAGAAAGTACGAAACAAAGTAACAAACCAAGAATTGAAACAAATAAACAAAACGACTAAAAAACTTGGTTGACTTCAACTTTTCAACATTCATCCACAAACACTGCTTAATCAAGCTCCACATTCAGTATCCGAATCAACCTTATCGGATATTTCTACAAAAAAATAAAATAAAAAATACAACAATAGATAAAACACACATAACACGACTTAAAAATGTGTATGTAAAAATACCTTTTCCAATGTTAGCGAAGGCACGAATCCAATCCTCTGAACATATTAGTGCCTTTACAATCAGGGGTGACAAAGAAGTTCGATAAGGTTCGACAACTCTTCCGCCTGTACCAAAAGCTTCCTCTGAAGCAACACTGGAGACTGGGATAGCCAAAATATCTATGATAACAATAATGGATAACAAGTTAATTGGCTAGAAGGTATCATACTTATAAGTAATATACAGAAACTATTAAACATGCCTTTCGCCATTTGTGCTAAAATTGGATATTTTGAAGATGCAGCTTTCCACCATTTTAGAATATTGAATCCCTGATAGTTGTTCTCCTCAGCGTCCTCAAGGTACCTATCTAGTCCTGATTTAGTGGTATATGAGGAAGAACCACCATCCGCTTTAAATTCTGTTAAAAAGTCATCATCGTCTTGTGCATCTTATTCAAAGTTCCATTGACTTTGTGAATTTTTATCTGAACTTTGGGTTTCACTTTTTGATTCATAGTGTTTAAACACCAACTTCAGTTCACCCATTATACGGTCAACGACAATTTTAACCTTTTTCTGAATATCATTTTCTGTCTCCTCTTCTTATTGTCCAGCCTTTAATATTCTTGTAAAACCAAATTTAATCACACGCATCTTCAATCTAGGATCTAAAATAGCTGCAAAATACAGAATGTAATTAAAACTTTTGCCATTCGACAAATTCCTCCAGTACCTGTCAAACTTTGCAAGCATCATATTACCCATAACTTTACTACTCGTGTCACCCGCAACTTTCAATTTCCTTAGATGCTCGTCTATCCCCAAAATATCATTAAAGAATAAGTTACAAGTCACAGATTTTGAAGCAAAGGCGTTGGTGGTTTTACGCTGAAACAATTTTGACACACCTGCTAATTGTCTCGCGTAATGAAAATCTGAAATTCTTGGATAATTTTCACCCAAAACATTTCTAAAACTCTTGTCTATCAAATCGTAGTTGTAAAACGCCTTTTCTAACTTTTCAGCCTTGTCCAACATCTCCCATGTGGAGTTCCATCTAGTAGGTATATCTACACTAAGTAATGCCTTGCTCTCGAGCTTTTCTGCCTTGAGGGTAAAAATGATGTGACCCTGTGAGATTGGTTAGGATGGGGCTACATGGGGCTTGTGCCCCCCCCCCCCCCACCGAAATGATAATTTATTGATTAAATAAAAGCAGAAGAATTAAAATATATTAGTTAAAAATAAATAAATAAATAAAAGAAAAAAACACTCATTTTATTAACTACTTTTCGTATATTCCATTTTGGTAAATAATATTTTCATCTCAGAAAAAAAACTAAGCCAATTTTTCTTCAATTAATGATTTAACATAATATAAAAATCGATTAGGTGCATTGAGCCATTGAAAGGGATGACTTCTATTATTCAATAATTAAACTTCGTTAATTGTTAAAGTTTTGTTGCTAGGAAATTAAGATGAAAAACACGTTAAATACTAGTGTTTTCGTCACACCCTCAAATTCCACGTGCGGGGTTTTACCGCGAGGCGCGTGACACAATATGATTCAAGCCAATAGTTACAATGAACGACAACTATATGAGAAGATGATTACGTTTAAACAACCATGTAAATCAAAACTTTTGCGGAAGCATAAAAGGTTTACAAACCAAAACTAGGCTGAAAAGTTACAACTTGAAAACTAACACATGTTAACGTTTAAAAGTAACCAAAAACTGAGTTCATGCAGCGGAAAGTGAACAGTAGAATGCGGTGCGACTCCGTGCATCCTAATCCTTGATTGCTACCTTAGCAACCTGAAGACTAGTATTTGGAATGGTCAGGTATTCGGTTTTGAGCGTCTTGCATGGCTCAAAGTTTAGGGTTTACCTCTAAACTTGATCGATAACGAGGTCATAAACTCAGTCGAAGGGATGTTTGGAAAGGTGGTGCATAAGGCAAATAGAGCGGAAAGTGATAATGATTTATCGTTCGAGTAGGAGATGGGCGAAGGGTTTCGGAGGAAGTGTTGTTGAGTTGGAAAGATCGTAAATTCTGGGTGTGGGTTATGGAGGAATTAGGTGAATGGATTCCGGAATTTATCGATCCGAAAAGGCCCAAAAATAATGAGATTCCAGTCCTTGAAGGCACGGTTGAAAGTTCTGATTCGGATGCTGATACGGCAGAGGATGAAACCATGAAGGAGGATGAGGAAGTGGACGATGGAGCAGGTGCTGATAGCGATCCAGTCCAAGTGAATAATGAGATTCTGTCGGATTTTCGGCATGTCGAAGGGTTTGTACCTGCAGCTACGTTTCCTTTCGAGCAATTTTTGGATGAAAATGAGGCTTCAAAATTGGTTGGCATAAAGACAACTAAAAGGAAAAAGTTCAAAAAAGCGGATGGTCCGGTTCGACCAAGTAATACGTACATGAGTAGAAATGAGAGTTTGTAGGCTGGTAAGAAAGTTAAGCAGGCAGTTTTGGAGGACCTTTTCGGGCTGAACTGTTTGCTGGGTATAGGAGTGGAAGAGCCGATTGATAATAACCATGATAATTCTAGTATTAATGAGGGGAATGCACCTTTTGATTTGAATTCGCAGCCGGAGGTTGTGTTACAGAATGTCGTTCAGGATCAAAGCAATTCAGTGGAGGATGAGATTTTAGTTGAAGAGGTAGTGGCAATGAAACCATGGCTAGTAATTTACAGAGTGGTTCAATGTTGAATTACTGGGGTGGTATGGGGTATGATTGCGAGATTGTTGATGCAAACGGTCATTCGGGAGGTGTAGTCTCGTGTTGGGACCCGAAGATTTTTGTGAAAGACTATTTACTGAAAGATAATAATTTTTTGCATGTCTCCGGTTTGCTAGTTGATGGGTCGGTTCATCTTAGTTTTATTAATGTGTACGCTCCTCAACAAAATGTTGAGAAACGTATACTTTGGGATAAAATTCTCTGGGTTATGCAAGCCGGCTAGGGATGATGGATTATTTTTGGTGATTTTAATGCAGTTCGAGACTCGTCAGAGAGAAAGAATTATAATTTTGACCCAGTTTGTGCCAGAGATTTTAATGATTTTATTGATGAAGCGGGTCTTCGGGAATATAATTTAAAAGGCATGAAATATACATATTTGACAAATAGGGGAGGCGATTGCAAGATGAGTTGCATTGACAGGATTCTGGTGTGTTCTAATGTATTTAACAAGTGGCCGAATGCTTGCGTTAGAGCTTTGCAAAGATAGCTTTCTAATCACTCGCCTTTATTGCTCTCGGTGATTGACACGAATTTTGGAGCCAAGCCTTTCAGGTGGTTCGATTCCTGGCTCGAGAGACAAGGGTGTGAGGATTTGGTTATCTCGGTTTTAAGGGAGAACATTGTTCAAGGCCCGCCAGACGCGGGTTTACGTTTGAAGCTCAAATGTTTATGAGATAGGCTGAAAATATGGCACAAAAGTTGGAAGTCCAAAGAGATGGAAGACGAGGTAAGGCTAAGATCAGAAGAAGAGGAGCTTGAAATTGTGATGGAGCAAAAAGAATTAGAAGAATCAGAGTTATGGGTTTGGTTCGAGTGTAAGAAATGTCTTGATGAAATTGAATTTTTTAGATCGCGGGATATTAAACAAAAATCTCGGGTGAAGTGGGCGTCTCTTGGGGATGAGAATTCTGCATTATTTCATAGCATGGTCAATGGGAGGAAGGCTAGAAATGCAATTCCTGAGCTCGACGTGAACGGGGTTTGGGTCTCAAAACCTACTCTGGTAAAGAAAGAAACTTTGCGGTTCTTTCGAAATCAATTTAAAGAAGTTTACGTATCCCGTCCTCATTTACATTGTTATGACCTCAATAGTCTAAGCGAAGAAGACAGAGTTATGTTAATTGAACCGTTTACCAGGTAAGAGATAAAGGAAGCCGCCTTTGATTGTGGTTCTAACAAGGCCACGGGACCAGACGGGTTTAATTTTAGGTTTGTCAAACGGTATTGGGACATCCTCGAAGAAGATTTCGTTCGGATCATGGCGGAGTTTCATGAGACAGGTAACATTAGTCCCGGTTGTGGTTCGTCATTTATTACTTTGATTCCAAAGGTGAAAACACCGATGGGTCTCAAAGATTATAGACCGATAACCCTTATTGGGATGATCAGTAAGATCAAATCCAAAATTCTTGCTAATCGCCACAAAAGGTGTTGGGTAGAGTTGTTTCCGAATCTCAGTCGACATTTCTATCGGGTCGCTATATTCTTGATGGGCCTCTTGTAGTAAATGAGTTGATGGAGTGGTTGAAAAAAAGAAATCGTAAGGCTTTTCTTTTAAAGATTGATTTTGAGAAAGCTTACGATAATGTGAATTGGAAAATTTTTGATGTCTATCATGGGTCAAATGGGTTTTCCGTCGAGGTGGTGTTATTGGATCAAGGGGATTTTAGCGGCTTCTAGATCCGCGGTTCTTGTTAATGGGTCACCAACTTTTGAATTTAATGGTGAGAAGGGGCTTCGTCAAGGCGATCCCCTTTCTCCTTTTTTATTTTTGATAGTGATGGAAGCTTTATCTTGTATGTTGAAGAAAGCAAAAGAGATTGGTATTCTTAAAGGTATTAACTTTACCGATCAGGAAGCCGACATTACACATTTATTTTATGCAGACAATGCTCTCATTTTGGGAGAGTGGTCTCGGGAGAACCTACAGAACACGGCTCGGATATTGAGGGTTTTCTATATTTGCTCGGAGCTTCGCATAAACATTCATAAGTCAAACTTATTTGGAGTTGGTACCGAGAATATTGAAGTTGATAACATGATGGAGGTGTTGGGTTGTAAGTGAGGGGATTATCCATTTGTTTATGTTAGGATCTGAGTTTGTTTGTTTTGATTGTTTAACTAAATGATGACAATAATGGAATGAAAGTAGAATGAAAGTGCAGCGGAATAATAAACTGTAAATCAAAACAAGAGAGTAAATGTTTTTCGATCGAATGCTTTCATTAATATATCAAAGATTACAATCGTACAAGTTACTCCCCCTTAGCCTGATCACACAGTTGTTTGTCAGAGAGAATGTTTTGTGTGTGATGCAATAGAACAGTACATGCACTGTTCTATTTATAGACTGACTCAAACCACTGATGACCTAGGCTGACGTCACCTAAGACAGTGACCTCTAACAGAATAACAAACTTAAACATCTGCTATACAAACTACTGTTACATTGAAAGCACTGATAGTAAACAGCTGTTAAAGATAAACTCTGACGATCTTGTATCCACTGCTGAAGCCTAAGTGCTGTTGCTTCCAGCAGTGCTTTGGTCTTCAGTACTTGTATCTGCTGTTGCTCTTCTTCAGACCTTTGGTCAGCAGTTGTTCTTCATCAGTTGTTTCCTTAGCAGTTCTTTGTATCAGCAGTTGTTGAGCAGTTGTTTGGATAGAACAGTAGTTAGGGTCAGCAGTCTTTTGGGAGAAGTAAGTTGTAAAGACTGTTTATTCAAGGATCAAATAGATAGCATATTTTGGCTTTCCAATCATCTGTTCTTCTCCAGGTCAGCAGACCCAACAATCTCCCCCTAGAACAGATGATGCCAAAACTCAGCTTTATTCATTGATCTTTATTCCTCATCAGACTTTCTCTGATTTGACCTTTGAATTGTAATTCAAAGTTCAAAGCAAATAGGTCTTCTTCATCTCTTTCCAGATCCAGATTTAGCAGTGCTTGGTGATCTTCTGCACAAAGGCTGTAAGCATCATCCATACTGATCTTCTGAACCTTTCCATCTGACCTGAGCAGTGTCAATTCGTGGTTGTCTTTGTTGACCTTCCACTTTAGAATTTTTGAGTCAGTGGATTTGCTGAGATGAACCTTTATTCTTGATGAGTTGGGTGATGGTGGTCTTCCTATGAGTTCTCTTAGTTTCTCTGTTGTGGGATCAGAGAAATAATGGATTTGATTGAAGAGCCCTTCCTTTATGAATGTGTCAGCAAACTTTCTTTGGTCTTCCTCTGACATCTCCTTCTGCCTTTTGAACTGTCTACTAGCAGCAGCAGTGAGATCAGAGGTTTCAAGTAAGCTGTCTAGGTTGAAAGTCTGTTGGGGTCTCTTCATCATAGGCTCATCATTGTAGACTGGTTTTCTTGGAAGGCTGGGATCCTTCTTTCTATTCTCTTCCAGACTTTTATAGGTTTCAACCAATCTAAGCTCTGACCATCTGGAAACAGACCTCATCTCCCCATAATTGGCAGCTACAATCTCCTGCCTCATTCTTTTGAACTTCAAGGCTCTGACTGGGTCTCTGCCTTTGCCAAAATTGGGAATGGAGACTTTAGCTTTGGGATTTTTGGCCATTTCTTCAATTCTGATCAGTTCTTCCCTCAAAGCATGAGTAGTCCAGCCATTGAACTGCTTTTTGTTAGCTTTGTAGGGCTTGGTTGCCATTATCTGTTCAAGTAGGGATTCCCTTACCTCCTTCTCCAGGTCTACACTGAGAGGCATGGTGGACATGGAATTGCTCAGGGTCTTAGCAAAGTCTTCAATCCTTCTGAGTTTGCTAAGCTCTGCTGAATGGATGCCCTGAGCAGTCCTGTCATCCTTCCCTTTGCATTTCTCCCTGATGATGGCATCCACCTGTTCACCCTTGTATTTTAGATAGGTATCAATGTTGAGGGGAACAGGGAAATTTGGGAGAGATGGAAAGGATCTTTCAGATGGCTGTTCAGTATTGTAGAAGGATTGTAATTCCCCCTTGAGTAGATCAAGTTCAAGGGGATACTGAACAACCAATGGTGTAATGGTTGGAGGTGGTCTATGGGTTGTGAATTTGGATGTATGTGGTGAGAATGAGGTGAGTGGAATGGCAGTGATGGGAGGAGTGGATTGGGCAGTTGAAATAGTGGTTGGTGATGTGTGAATGTTTTCATCATGCACAACAAAGGTTGATTTTCTCTTCCTTGTGTACATGATTTTTGGTGAAGGTGATTTGGCAGCAGTGGTTGGATTAACATCTGTTGGCCTTTTAGAAGAACCAGCAGATGTTGGAGTTTTGGTTGGTGATGTAGGTTTGGTGGTTGTTGGTTCAGGAGTGTGTGTTGGTTTGGGTATAGTGGTTTCAGTGGTTTGGGTGGCAGTGGTTTCAGTAACAGTGGTTTCAGCAGCAGTGGTTTTATCAACAGAGGTTTGTAACTTGGATGGTGGTTTTCTAACATGCTTGGCAGGTCTTTTCATCCTTTTAGAGGATCCCACATCTTCAGTTTCCCTTTGTTGTTTCTTCTTGAGTTCAATCAATGACTCTGCTTTTACTTCCAAGGTGTCAGCCCTTTGTTGTTTGGACTGAGCAGCCTTTTCAGCTTCTATGTTTGCAGAGTCATCTACTGCCTTATTCTTTTCAGTGGTTTGTGGTGGTGGTGCTTGATGTTGTTGTTGTGGAACTGATTTGGTAGACTCTGGTTTCTTGGCAGACTTGGCTTGACCTTTTTGAGAAGGTGGGCAACCAAAAGGATCTAGTTTTGGTAGCCTATCTCTGCCACTCTCCCCCTTTTTGGCATCATCAGCCGTGAAATCATCATCAGTTTCATCCCTGAGGATGGTGGTAGGGGCAGAGCCAGTAGTCTTCAGCAGATGGTCCTTGATGGCTTTTATGTCAGCATGGGTATCTTTGTACCTTGCATCAACCATATTTCTGATCTCAGCCATGTAGGTTTCATGTGTTTGATCAGCCAATTTCCTGTGAGCTATGATGATGGGGGAAACTGATTTCCATAACTCATTGGCTATATCAGTGGTAGATGGTTGACTCTTGGAGAGACCTGCAATTGAGCTTAGGAGAAGCTTGACATCAGATTTGATGTCAGCAACAGATGTTTCAATAGCAGAAACTCTGGCCGTCAATTCTTGGTATTTTGACTCATCTCCTAAATTAATAGGATCATCTGAGTCCCTACCAGTGGTAGTTTTATCTGATTCAGGCCTAATAGGGGAATCAGATGCCCCTTTTTCTTGGTACTGGGGACTTCCAACTGTTTTTGGAGACACTATGGTGGCTTCAACAGTTGTTGCCTTCAAGGGAGTCTTAGTTATGAAATCACTGTCCTGATGTGAGACAATGGTCTCTACACCAGTAGTGGCTGCTCCACTTGAAAACTCACCTAGAGTTTCATTGAACCCTGGTGGTGTAACCTCCTCTTCTGTTTGGGGGTTAGCAGATTGAATATTCTCAGGCTCAGTCACTTGTTGGAGTATACTCTCAGTGACAGGTGGAAGAGAGGAACTGGGATCTTCCTGAGATTCAATTGCTTCAAACAGGGGTTGCATTGTTTGTGGAACATGTGATGGTGAGAGTGGTGGAGTAAGAAGAGAGTTAGCCCTGGGAGAGGGGCTTGTGAACATATGGTCAAGTGACTCAAATGCATCATGATGTGTGTCCCCTTGGCTTACAACATGATCCTTTTGAGAGGATTCATGAGGAGGTTTGTCAGGTGGAGGTATGTCCAACTGTTGTGAGGAAGTAACAACAGTGGTTTCATGTTGCTTTTGTTGTGCAACAGAGGTTTCTTCTGGTACCTCAACATCCAGAAGCCTCATTTGTGGTTGAGTGGTGGTTTTTGTGGATGAATGTTTCTTTTTGGAAGTGGCTGGTGTGGGTTTCACAGCACTGGATGTAGTGCCATGATCACCAGGAGCAGTGGGCTCAACAACAGAGGTTTTGACAACAGTTGTTGCCTTTGTCCTCCTTGTTTGTGTTTTAGAAACTTTAGACACTTTTGACACCTTTTCTTGGGTGCTTCCACCCAGCATTCTTGTGAAAGTTTCATCAGTTAAGCTTTTCATTTGCATAGCAGCACCCTTTTTGAAAACTTTTTCAGGTAATAATTTTTGTAAAATTACACTAAGAATTCGTGGGTAAATAAGAAAAGCATTGTTTGACCCAGATTTGACTGCTTTCACATTTGATACCAAGTCCATGAACAAACCCTGGGAAAGATTGAAGTCAGAGTTTGACAACATAGCATATCCCAGATATTGCATCCTTAATGGTATTTCATTAAAGGATGTGGACTTAGCAGAGACACAAAGAAGAAGAGTATGGAAGAAAAATTTCATGACTGGAGGGAAAAACTTTTTGAAAAGAGTTGATCCAGTCATCTGACCATCATACCCTCTTTCTTGGAACTCAGTGTGAAGCTCTGTTTTAGTGAAGGAATCCTTACCTGCCAGGTCATTCAGTGTGAAGGTTGTGGATATGATATCAGGGGTAATGACGATACTGGTTTCTCCAATTTTGGAAATAATGGATGTAGGCTTTTTATCTTGTAATAGAAACTCAGCATTCAACCAAAATTCTTGGAGTGTATCCAGATAAATGGGGGCGTTGGCGGTTAAGATGGGTAAGTATTTGGAATTGAGGAAAATGTCGATGGTGGAATGAAATGGAGTGTTGTCATCTGTTTTAATCAGATAGGGGAGACAATTGTGTGTAGCTTTGGCTTGAAGATCCATTGTAATGGATTTCGACGGGGAAAATGACTGAAGATTGATGAAGGGTTTGAGAGTGAAGAAGGCGGTTTACAGTATTTTGAATACAATGAGACAGTGTAACATCTGTTGTGGTGAAACAGGGTTTTTATAGGCTCAATGAAACCGCTGATGTGGCCAAACATCTGCTTATATGAGCAGACGTGGCAATCATCTGATGGATCTAACATCTGGTGGAGAACAGCTGTTTTGGTAAACAACTGATACAAACAGCTGATGGATCCAACCGTTGGTGGTTTTTTTTTTTTTTTTTTTTTTTTTTTTTTTTTTTTTAATGTAGTATATATATATATGGACAGTTGTTTTATCTGAACAGATGTTCTGAAACAGATTTTTCAACTAACAGTTGTTTTATCTGATCAGATGTTTGGAGCAGACTTTTCAACCAACAGTGGAAATGAATGAAACAGTGGTTGTTTATCTGATCAGATGTTTGGAAAACAGATTTTTCAACCAAACAGCTATTTGAAGAAAATATTTGATTTCTGAACAATTTTATTATTATTTTTTTTTTTTAAAAAAGTTATTTGGTTAATCCATGTTTAACATGCCAATTCTGGAAATCAGATTTGTAAAGGTAGATGTGTCTAAAGCTTTTGTTAACACATCTGCCAACTGATCCTCTGTTGGAACATGGTGTAAAGAAATCAAACCTTTTTCATAGCTGTCCCTGACAAAATGATGTCTTATGTCAATGTGCTTGGTAGTGGAATGAGAGACTGGATTCTTGATGATATTTTCAGCAGCTTGGCTGTCCAACATGAGTGGAGTCCTAAGTGCAGTTATCCCAAAATCCAGTAGTTGATTCTGAAGCCACATCAATTGGGCTGTACAGCTTGCAGCAGCAATGTATTCAGCTTCAGCTGTTGAAGTTGAAACAGCTGCCTGTTTTTTGCTTTGCCATGTAACTAAGGCATTCCCTAGAAATTGGCACCCTCCTGAAGTGGATTTTCTTGTGGTGTGACAGCCAGCAAAGTCACTATCTGAAAAACCTGAAAGCTCAATGTTTCCATTAGCAGGATACCAGATACCAAGTGTGGGAGCACCTTTGAGGTATCTGAATATCCTTTTTACAGCAATAAGGTTTGACTTTCTGGGTGAAGCCTGGGATCTGGCACAGACACAGGTAGCAAACATAATGTCCGGCCTAGATGCAGTTAGGTACAATAAAGACCCAATCATACATCTATAATGTGTTTGATCAACCAGTTCATCCTTGTCATCAATAGTGAGCAGCTTGACTGTACTCATGGGTGTGCTACATGGCTTACAATCATTCATCTCAAATCTGGTTAATAAATTCTTTACATATTTGTTTTGGTGAATGAATGTGCCATTTTGCAGTTGTTTTACTTGAAGACCAAGGAAACACTGAAGCTCACCCATGGCACTCATCTCAAACTCTGCTGTCATGAGTTTTCTGAACTCTTCACACATTTGGTTACATGTGGATCCAAAGATGATATCATCCACATATATTTGAACAATCATTAAGTGTTTCCCTTTCCATTTAAGAAATAAAGTTTTGTCAATTTTACCTCTTGTGAAGCCAATGGATAAGAGAAATGTGGAAAGAGTTTCATACCAGGCCCTTGGTGCTTGTTTGAGTCCATACAGAGCTTTGTTGAGCTTGTAGACATAGTCAGGATGGAATGTGTCTTCAAAACCAGGTGGCTGACACACATAGACCTCCTTCTGAATTTTGCCATAAAGGAAGGCACATTTGATGTCCATCTGATACACCTTTATGTTGTGGTTGACAGCAAAGGCTAAAAAGAGTCTGATGGCCTCTAGTCTAGCTACAGGAGCAAAGGTCTCATCATAATCTATTCCTTCTTCTTGTCTGAAGCCTTGAACCACAAGCCTGGCTTTATTCTTGACAACAATACCCCTTTCATCAGTCTTGTTTTTGAAGACCCACTTTGTTCCTATAGGACAAACATCCTTAGGAAGTGGTACAAGCTCCCATACTTGTTGTCTTTTGAACTGAAGGAGTTCTTCTTGCATGGCTTCTACCCAACTGTTGTCTTTCAGTGCCTCTTGGTACTTGACAGGTTGTGTGAGGGATAAGAAACCTGCAAAAAGACAGATATTTGAGGATTGGCTTCTTGTGAGCACTCCCTCTCTGATGTTGCCAATGATCTGGTCTGGTGGATGAGCTCTTAAGTAAATAAGATCTCCTTGATATGGAACAATGGCATTTTGGGGTGATGGACAGAGGTTTGGTGACTCTGTTGGTGTAACATCTGTTGGTACTTCTGTAGAGTCAACAGATGTTTGGAATGGTAGTGGAGGAATGGGTCCAAGTGGTGTGAAACTTGACTGACTTTTGTCAACAGATGATTGACTTTTGTCAACAGATGATAGGTCAGTGGTAGTGAGGGGTGAAGCAGAGGTTTGAGGATAGGACTGGCCAACAGTGGTTGACACAGCTGTGGCAGAGTTTTGACAACTGTTTTGAACAACTGCTCCCTCTGATGCAGAATAGACTTTGTAGTGACTGGGAATCACAACATCTGTTCTGTAATCTTGCTGTGGAGACTGTGGAATACCTGCATTGTTAGTCTTAACAGTGATATCTTCAAATTTGAATTTATCTAAATCAAATAATTCAGCAGGGTTTGCAGGGATTTTCAGAGATGAAAGTTCATTGAACTTAACATTCAAGGTTTCTTCTATTGTTTTAGTCCTTGTGTTAAACACTTTGTAGGCCTTAGCAGTAGAAGAATATCCCAGAAAATAACCACAGTCTACTTTGGCTGCAAATTTTGAAATGGAATCTTTAAGATTTAAAATGAAACATGGGCAGCCAAAGATTTTGAAGAATGAGATTAATGGTTTGATTTTGAACAAAATTTCATAAGCAGTTTTTTGATGTCTGGGGTTGATCAAAACTCTGTTTTGAACATAGCAAGCAGTGTTTACAGCTTCTGCCCAAAAGGACAGTGGCAAACCAGAATCTGCTAGCATGGTTCTTGCAGCTTCTATAAGAGTTCTATTTTTCCTCTCAACTACCCCATTTTGTTCTGGTGTTCTTGGGATGCTGAACTGCCTCACAATCCCTTTTGACACACAGAAGTCATCTAACTCCTTATTTTTAAACTCTGTTCCATTGTCACTCCTGAAAACTTTTACTGGCAAGTCATACTGCTTTTCAACCTTGGTGACAAAGTCCTTCAATATACCTGCAGTCTCATCTTTAGAGTGTAAAAAGTAAGTCCATGTAAACCTAGAAAAATCATCAACTATGACAAGACAAAATCTTTTTCTTCTTAGACTCATGATTTTAACAGGGCCAAACAGGTCCATGTGCAACAGTTGTAAGCACTGACTAGTTTTGGACTCATCAATGGATTTGTAAGAGCTTTTATGTTGTTTCCCTTTTAAGCAAGAAACACAATGCTCATCACACTTAAATTCTTTTGATGGAAGACCTCTGACAAGGCTTTGTTTTGAGAGTGTGTTGATAGTATTAAGGTTGGTATGACCCAGTCTCCTATGCCACAATTCTGTCTCCTTAGTGGAGGCAGCAGAAAACAGACAGACATTTGCCATAGGATTATCCTTTAACATATCAACAACATACACATTGCCACTTCTATGAGCAACAAGCTGTGCTTTGCTCTCAGCAATAATGGTATCAATCTTTTTCACCACTTCTGGCCCAATAATCTTACAAGTTTTCTTTGTGAAAAATGAGCCATAACCTTTGTCACTCATTTGTGAAACACTCAGAAGATTGAACTTGAGATTATCAATAAGATTGACATTTTCAAACTTGAGTTTTCCTGCCTGTACAGTCCCTGAACCCAACACCTTACCTTTAGAATCATTACCAAAGGATATATCACCCCCTCCATGAGCCAAGAAGTCCAGAAGTAGGGCTCTACATCCTGTCATGTGCCTGGAACCTCCACTATCTACATACCAAAGACTATCTAAACAAGCAGAAGCTCCCTGCACATCAGTAAATGATTAGTTTTGGTGAGTGTCCAAAGCCAAATTGGCTTTGGATGGATCCTCAGACCTTTCAGACTCAAGTTTTGGAAGGTGATCAGTGGTTTGGACCAATTTTTGAATTAGGGTCAACAACTGCTGCTGACCATTTGCCAGTGCTTGTATGTCAGCACTTGGGGCAGCAGTTGTTTGATCACCCCCTGACAGATGATAATACCCATATGGATTTCTGTTCACTCTTGGTTTAGAGGGTCTTTTTGGCTCCTCATAAACATGTGGCAGACTGTGACATGGAGGTTGACCATAACCTCTTGGGTATTTGCTTGTGGGTGGAGCATCTGTTACTTGGACATCTCTAGAAGCAGGTGTTTCAAGCCTTTTTGTAACAGATGTTTGGACAGGTGTAAAGGTCTGTTTGGGCTTTCCTTTTGGAGTACTAACCACAGGGTTTGCAAGAGTTTTTGCTTTGTATTCTTGTATTTTTACATCAAAATTTTTGAGATACAAGCACTCTTTAGTCTTATGATTCTTTTTCCCACATATTGAGCATGTGGTTTTTGAATCACATTCACTTGTTCCTTTGTTGATATCATATGCTTTTAGAAGAAAACAGTTTTTGGTGATATGATTCTTCTTTTCACAGAAATCACAAAACAAGTTAACAGTCTTTTCTTTCTTTTTCCCTTTTTCAGGCTTCTTTTCAGCAGATGTTTGAGCATCTGCTGGAGAATCCTTCAGGGGAATGACCTTTGCCAAGGGAATGACCCTTGCCTGAGGAGCTGTTTTTCCCTCAGGGGTTTTAAAATCAACAGGTTTATAATTCTCAAGAGTATCACACTCATCAGACCAAGTAGGTTTAAATTCATACTTTTCAAGTTCAGCAAAAGATGAGGAACCTTCTGGTTTTTCAAGAACAATTTTCTTACCATTTGGTTCAGTGATTTTAATCTCTTGACCCTGCAGGTTTGTTGGAACTATCTCAACAGATTTTTGATCCTTTGTGTCAGTGTTTTCAAAAGCTGGAGCAGTGGTTGCAAAACCAAAGCCAAACTTCACATGACTTTTGGTCTGTTTGTTGAGTAGCATCTCAAAACCTCTACATGATTCCACCCATTTTTTACATTCAACTTGGGTGGACTCAAGCTCACTTTTACAACTTTGATATTTTGTTATCATAGTTTGGAGCTGGTCTTTGACAATAGTTGCTTCATGTTTTAGGCTACTAATTTCAGATTCTTTTGCAGTTAAACTTGTTTTCAAATCTTTAGTGAGTTTTTCAAATTTAACCTCATCATCCAAAATTTTCTTTCTAAGGTTTTCATTCACCTCTTTAATGTTAGCAAATGCTATTACACATTTGTCAGAACACAACTCTTTGAGAATTTGAGGAGATACCTTAGCAGCAGCCATCAATGCACAATCACACTTGCACTCACATTCATCAGATGCACCCCAGGGATCTGAGAGATTCACAACCTCTTCTTCAGGTTTCTCACCTGCAACAACTTCACTAACAATATCATCAGTCACAACATCAGATTCATTTACCACTTCCTCAGATTCAATCTCATCAACCATAGCCATGAAACAAAAGTTTTCTGGTTCATTTTCAGCTTTGGCAACCAGTGCAAAATTCTCATCTGTTAGCTCATCAGGTAGACTGCTCCAATCAACAAAGCCTTGTGTAAAGAAGCTCTGTTGACTGGTCTCTGCAGGAGCAGAGGATGGTGCAGCAGTCGTTTGAACAGGTGGTGGAGCAACAGGTGTTTGCACATAATGGATCTGAGGAACAGTGGTTTGGACATACTGGACAGGAACAGTGTTTGAGGACTGTGCAAAATGAGCAGTGTTTTGCACATTTGGTCCAGGGGTATTATAGGAATTCTGATAAGTGTTGGTCTGTGGTCTTTGATTTGGATAGGTTATCATAGGTGTACCATGTTGACCCCTACATTCCCTAGCAAAATGACCAAACCTGTGACATTTATAACACTTGATCTTTGATTTATCCAACCCCACCTTAGATCTGCCAGTCAACCCTGGAAACCTTCTCCCTGTTTTCTTGTAAAAATTATTAGTTCTTACACTGAGAAGGGCCAATTGGTGCATAATGTCCATTTCTTCCAAATCATCAGGGTCAAAGTATTTCAGGTCATCATACTCAAAGGATATGTTATCAGATGCCTGTATATCACCACCACTTGCTGTGAAAGCATAGTTAGGTGAATAAGAATCAGAGTTAAAACCTGAGTTAAAACCTGAAGTTATGTCAATAAAATGATCATAACTCTGATCCTTTGTGTTTCCAGGCACCTCATCATGACCCAAAAGTGCTGTATTCCCAAACACATAGTCATCAGACACTTTTCCAGAGTCCTGGAGCTTCTTTTTCTGGTTAAGCTCTCTTTCATAGGTCAAGAGCTTACCATGAAGCTGGGTCAGTGATAGGTCTTTAAATCCTATTGAGTTTCTCATAACAATTGCAATAGTGTCCCATTTGTCTGGTAATGATCTTAAAAACCTATGGTTCAAAGTTGAATGAGGGTAAGTAAGACCAACCAATTTTAGTTCACTAATTAAGCAGTTAAATCTCTCAAACTGTTGAGTTAATGACTCTCCTTTGACATGACTGAATGTTTCATATTGTTGGTTAAGTATTTCTCGGTTGTTTTCAATAACCTCCTCAGTCCCACCAAACTGCTCTTTCAGTGCATCCCACAACTCCTTTGCACTGTTACAGTGTAACAACCCAGCATATATATCATTGGGTAGAGCCATGGCCACAATACTGAAGGCCTTAGCATCTAGCTCAATTTTCTGAAAATCCTGGTCGGAGTAGTTTTCAAGTTTCTTTGGCTCAAACACTTTGGGATCTTCAGTACTCGGCACAGTCGGAACATGTGGTCCGAAGATAACCGACTTCCAACACCCAGTGTTTTGTTGAGCTAGAACATGGCTCATCCGACGTTGCCAGATATTGTATTCAGATCTGACAAGCATCGGTGGCTTATTGTTCGTGCCAGTGTTATGTGGATCGTGATTGATAGAAGCCATTCTCTGATTTTTCAAAAGAACAAAGTCTGTTTAATAACGGTTGAAACGAAATTAAACTATTACTCTGTTTTCAATCAAACTGACAAACGATATCAATAATTGTGAGCTGATTATTAAATTGATTTGTTAGATCGAATTTAATTGACCAAGCTCTGATACCAATTGTTAGGATCTGAGTTTGTTTGTTTTGATTGTTTAACTAAATGATGACAATAATGGAATGAAAGTAGAATGAAAGTGCAGCGGAATAATAAACTGTAAATCAAAACAAGAGAGTAAATGTTTTTCGATCGAATGCTTTCATTAATATATCAAAGATTACAATCGTACAAGTTACTCCCCCTCAGCCTGATCACACAGTTGTTTGTCAGAGAGAATGTTTTGTGTGTGATGCAATAGAACAGTACATGCACTGTTCTATTTATAGACTGACTCAAACCACTGATGACCTAGGCTGACGTCACCTAAGACAGTGACCTCTAACAGAATAACAAACTTAAACATCTGCTATACAAACTACTGTTACATTGAAAGCACTGATAGTAAACAGCTGTTAAAGATAAACTCTGACGATCTTGTATCCACTGCTGAAGCCTAAGTGCTGTTGCTTCCAGCAGTGCTTTGGTCTTCAGTACTTGTATCTGCTGTTGCTCTTCTTCAGACCTTTGGTCAGCAGTTGTTCTTCATCAGTTGTTTCCTTAGCAGTTCTTTGTATCAGCAGTTGTTGAGCAGTTGTTTGGATAGAACAGTAGTTAGGGTCAGCAGTCTTTTGGGAGAAGTAAGTTGTAAAGACTGTTTATTCAAGGATCAAATAGATAGCATATTTTGGCTTTCCAATCATCTGTTCTTCTCCAGGTCAGCAGACCCAACAGTTTATTTAGGAATCCAAGTTGGCGCAAATATGTCCCGGATTAGCAATTGGAATATGGTGATTGAGGTGATAAAGAGACGTCTAGAGTCTTGGAAGGCGAGGATACTATCTATAAGAGGACGGTTGATTCTTATTAAATTAGTTCTCGAGAATCTTCCAATTTATTATTTTTCTCTTTATCAAGCTCCTATGGCGGTTATCAATAGCATTGAGTCCATTATGAGGCGATTTTTATGGGCGAGCTCTAGTGAAGAAATAAAGATTCCTTGGGTAGCTTGGGATATGATCGCGAGACCAAAAAACAACGGTGGTTTGGGTATAAATCGATTGCAAGATATAAATGAAGAGCTTCTTATTAAATGGACATGGCGTTTCAAACTTGAAGGAAATAGCTTGTAGAAAAAGGTTATAATGGGGGTGCAACAGGTCGAGTCGCGGATGAACTATGCTTCTGTGTAGTTCATCGGCTAGCAGATGTTAGAAACGGATTGTGAAGACCGGTTGAAAAAGGATTGATAACGGAAGAGAACTGAATAGTTATTTTGCTGTAAATGTCGGAGCAGGTTCGGCTGTTAATTTCTGGACTGACACGTGGCTTCGAGATCAACCTTTGCGCTATGTTTATTCAAATCTTTTTCGCCTTGAGAAGAATAAATGGGCGAATGTGAATTCTCGGGTGAAGGCCGGGAACGGCGTTGCTGCATCTGTTATTTGGAAATGGCGAAGCTCTCCTACTTCATATGTGGAGGTGGCTGAGTTATTCCAGATCCTCTCGGACATACATGATTACAAATGGAGTAGTGGTGCGGATCGTTGGAAGTGGATGGGTGATAAAAATGGGAACGCGAAAAAGTTGATCTCTTTTAAACCAATGACTTTGACCGGCTCTAACATGAAATGGAAAGGATGGACTCCGTTGAAATGCAAAATTATGGTTTGGCGCGCCGAGCTGAATCGTCTTCCTACTAAAATGGAATTAATCAAACGAGGAGTAACAATTGAAGATAGGTCTTGCGTCCTTTGTGAAGCGGATTCGGAGACGTCTATACACTTGTTTACTGGCTGCATTTTTCGTCGGAAATTTGGGCTCAGGTCGCATCATGGTGTAAGTTATCTCCTTTGTTTGCTTTTGACGTTAAAGATCTTTTGTCTTTGGCGGAGTCGCAAACGAAGACGAAATAGGAGAGACATATTTTGTGAGGCATCATATTCACTTCTATGTGGACCATTTGGAACGAAAGGAATTCTAGAATGTTTGGTGGAAAGCCCCGAAGAAATATTGAAGTCATGCAATCTATTAAGTCTGTTTCATTTTTTTGGTTTCGTCATAGGTCTAGATTGAAAAGTATAGATTGGAATGCTTGGTGTAATAATCCTCTAAACTCGATGTAATTTCGTTTGGCCCGATGGTCCCCGTTTTGAGGACTTTTAGGAGCGTTTGTTCTTGAATGAAATTTACCTTTAAAAAAAAGCGTACCATTAAGGTCATTTATATTGATCACATGTGCATAATTTATATGGTAATGATAAAATCAATGTTAATGCACATGTGCATTAAGATTTAATTCTTGTTATCATTAAGCTCATTCATTCTAAAGCACATGTGCATATATTATGTGGTAATGAAAAAAGTAACGTTAATGCACATGTGCATTGAGATTGAAATTTTGATTTTCTTATATGTTGTTTATTATTTGTAGTTAAAGAATGGAAAAAAAATCAAATAAGGTAACTTTTTGTCTTATAATCGAGGGAGAAAGGGTAAGAAAAAGATGTCAGATGCGATTGAGGATGATGACATCGTTGATCAGGAAGTTAAAAAATGTCGTTATTTATTTAAGCAATTTAGATATATATGCACATATGCATATATGTATATTTTTCATGTCTAATAAATGTTAGTTGTTAGTTGTTTAAACACGTGAATAATCCCATATGCAGGTGTAAAAGTATAAAGAATCACATGAACGAGGTCAAGTAATCAGGCACATAAAGGGAGTAGCATAATGTTTGTTTGCGGATGCAGTAGCAAGAAAGAAATCCAAGAATTCCAGCTTATTAATATGAGGATGAAGATAGTAGCAACATTGTCGTTATTAAAAGTAAATGTGTACAAGATGTATGTGATTAATTTGAGAAGTATACGATGTTCAGGTTGACGGATGAAAAAACAAGGAAGATGTTAGATGAGATATCAATGAGGTGTGAAAAGTGTTGGAAGAAAATAAGTAAAAAGGGAAAAGATGAAAGAGGGGCGATAAGCAATAAAAGGGGACATTGTTGGTGGACGTGAGGTTGTTAAATAATTAGAGGTTTGTAGGTAGGTGGTCAGTGATTAAATAATTGGTTTGTAATATGGATATTTTTTTTGTTATCGTTTTTTTATTGGGTTGATGCATTTGATAGAAACTACATGTTGATAAAAACATATTTGTATAAAAAGTTTGTTATTTGAATAAACTAAACCCTAAAGCTAAACCAATTAAAAAAACCCAACTATAATACTGAAATGCACATGTGCATGCAGTACATGTTTGTATATGTAATAAAAAACGGTTCAAAATCTTAAATCACATAACAATTTCTAGTAAGTTTTTTCATGTTTATTGTCCTACACGTGTTTTATTTTCAATTTATGTTATAATTTACATGACTAAACAATTGACGAGTTCTAGTGTATTTTATATCTCACTTTACGTCCATTAAATGATCATTGAATAACATTTTTGATTCCTTATATCTCATATCGCGTCCATTTAATAATCATTTAATTATGGCAATTAACAGTTTATTCAAAAGTGTGATTTAATAATGAAATGCATATGTGCATACAGTATATGTCTGTATATAAAACAACGAAATGCACATGTGAATCAGGAATGGCGTCATATCAGCCTTTTTTTTTTTAATTTTTTATGTTTTTTTTTCGAAATATTAATACTAGATAATCATTTTGGTGTTTTTACTTTTTTTTTATTTTTTTATTTTTTTTAGGTTATATAATTGTTTTATTAGTTTTTGAGTAAACTGCCATTTTCGTCCCTGAGGTTTGGCACTTTTTGCCAGTTTCATCCAAAAGTTTATTTTTTCTCAACTGGATCCAAAGGTTTTTAAATAGCTGCTCGTTTCATCCAACTCGTTAATTCCATCCATTTTTTCTGTTATCTTCTTGCAAAAAGACTAAAATACCCTTATATTTTATATTGTTTAATAAATAAAATCTTTATTTAAATCTCTCTCTCCTAAATCCTAGCCCTCTCCCTGCTCTATCCCTCTCCCTCTCTCCTCTACCTCTCTCTGTGTCTTCTTCAACCCATCAACATCATCACATATTCAGTATTAGAATCTAGCCATACTTTCCACAAAGTTCCTCTGCAAGAAAAATTCAGTATTAGAATCCAGAGGGCAGACACATGAGGAAGAAGTGTACAAGTAGAAGGATATTGATTTTAGGTCCCATTTCCTTTTAATAATGTTCGTAGACCAGTTCTGTTACAGCAAACTGGATAGAAACAAACATATCTAATGTAACTCATTGGGGTTTAATTCAGGCTATCAAATTATAATCTTTGGGTTTAAAAAACTTGTACTGTCTCAAGTTTGGAGCGGTTACATATGGAAGAAATTAAAGAACAAGCCTGAGTTTCCAATTTTCATAAGTTCATTTTTTCTGTATTATAAAAATGCATTGTTGAGCAGTTCATGTCACCTACTGTAACAATAGTCAACTCAAAAAGAAAAGAAAAAGGCGTAATAAATAAGAAGCGGCATTACGAGGTTTGTGGTCGTCGGGGTTGTGAGGGTTGTTTTGCAGTAGGGGTGTCGATTCCGGTGCAGGGGCTGGTTGTTTTTCCATAGGGGGTTTTGGCTGGGGTTATGAAGGTTTGTTTGTTTTTAAGGTTTGTTAATGGTGTTTATAAGTATGAATGTATGATACTAAATGCTTGTATGATGATTCGTGTGAATGTGTGATGATGTTGATGGGTTGAAGAAGACACAGAGAGAGGTAGAGGAGAGAGAGAGAGATAAAGCAGGGAGAGGGGTAGGATTTAGGAAAGAGATTTAAATAAAGATTTTATTTATTAAACAATATAAAATATAAGGGTATTTTAGTCTTTTTGCAAGAAGTTAACATAAAAAATGGATAGAGTTAACGAGTTGGATGAAACGAGCAACTATTTGAAAACCTTTGGATCCTGTTGAGAAAAAATAAACTTTTGGATGAAACTGGCAAAAAGTGCCAAACCTTAGGAACGAAAATGGCAGTTTACTCTTATTATTTTTTTTATGGAGGGGTTTTTGTAGACATGCTTCATATTTACAAAAATGTCACATGTTCACACTGGTTTCTTGCTTCTCTCCCTAAATGGTGGTTCTCAAATGATCCAAATATATATATATATATATGGTCGAGATCGTGTACAAAGTGTTTTTTTTGTGAGAAGTGTGACAAGGATTAAAAATTGATACTTAGACATCATTTTTTGAACTTAGTCGTGATGTTTTGGATTGTTTTGCCTATAAAAACACCAAACATAACAATTAAAACCTGAAAACAATGTATTTTAGGCTTAAAACTTAAAACACCATGCTAAGAACATTAGCAGTGTGTTTTAAGTGTTAAGTAGTGTGTTTTAGCTGTTTTTTTAAATTTAATGACTATAATATATTGTATTGTGTTTTAGATTGTTGTGTTTGGTGTTTTTCAAGTTAAAACAACCTAAAAAATCATTCCTAAATCCAAAATATTATGTCTACATGTCAATTCTTAGTCCTTCTCACACTTCTCACGAAAAATGTACTTCGTACAGGATCCTAAACCTATATATATATATATATATATATATATATATATATATATATATATATATATATATATATATATAGGGCAAGGATTAAATAAAAACCCTCCTATTTTGAAGAAACCTAGTAAACTTAATCTAGACCATTGATCTAAAGTGATCAATGGCCTAGATTGATTCTACATTATTTTAATAAATTAATTAAGGTAGATGACAAAAAAAGGGCACAATGGTCAAATGCCATTTTCTGAAAAGCAGATATGACAGTGTGGACCCCACACATGTCACATCATCTCTCTCTTACTTTTTCCACATTCTTATATAAGCTGTCAGACGCCCGTGTTACATATGTAACATATGCAGTGTTGCGTACGTTAAAATTGCACAGATTGTATATAATCAATTAAAAACTTTAAAACTGAGTTGCCAGTTTATATTATTTAAAAAATGCCGATTTTTTTTATTAGACCATATTTTTTTCCGTTTTATTGTACCGGCACCAGAATTGTTGCATACGTAACGATAACTGATATGGTTATAGGCCTTTTGTTACTTACAAAAGTGCTAAAAACAAACAAAAACGGTCATTACAAAGTGTATCAACAACATAATATTGTTCATCTGCCTAAAACATACTACTAAAGAAAATATATTACAGTGAAACTGTATCAACAACAAAACATAGAATTAAAGATTCATACCCCCCTTGCATGCAATAACCCCGACATCCCGCACTGCAACCAACGGTATCTGACGGCATCCGATAACCATACTTTGCATAAAAAGCCCACTGTTCCTCAGTATAACCTATACCCTCCCATTCAGCCCTAATACGCTGACCTTCCGGATACGTGAACGGCAGCACGGGTTTGTTAAGTTTAGGTTCATATGGTTCTTCATATTCAGCCCCTATGTCTGATTCGTAACCAACCGCCCATTCAGGTGTGTGATTTACATCATGCACGTCATCCTCCGGTGTCATATAGTCTTCTGGTGGCGGATATTCTTCGGGGAAGACGTAATCATAGGCCGCATTCCAATCGAAATCTTCATCACTTTCAAACCCACCGTCCGCCTGCACTACGGGTATAACCGGTTCTAATGGCGGAATGTCCGGGGCAACGGGGGCGGCGGGTTCATGTTCGGCTCCAACGGGAGGGATGTCCAATCCAACCGGTGGGGGTGGTTCAGGTACAATTGCAATGTCCGGTTCATTTTGAGGTGGCTCGTGTGCGATTGGGTTGAGATGCTGACGGGCCTCAAAAACCTCCCAAGGGGGAGTGCTGGGGTTGGAATTCATGATTCGACTAAAAAAGCACCTGTAACATATGTTATCACAGAGTAAGTGTGGACATTTTAAATATGAAAAAACAAAAAAAAACAAACTAATGTTGTGTGCGGAAAACAACTTATTTAATATACAATAAGGAGCCATGGCAAAATCGAGCGTTACGTGTGTAAACAGGCGTTTTTTGTCTGCAAACACATACAAACCTTTGTAGTCTGCAAACATCAAACATTCTGACTGCACACAACACACATTGACACCAAAAAAAAGATATGCTACACACGTAACACCTTAACTTGCACACAGATATGGTATAACTAAACACAGATAAAACACCTTAACAAATGATTCTTTAATAATAAAAATGAATCTTTATAAAGAAATACATAATACAAAATAGAGGCCATACAAAAAAGACATTTTCTGTAAAAAACAGATAGGTAACATAAAAAAAACTCATACATTCGAAAACAAAAAAAAAATAGACAGACATGGTGCAAAAACACACGAGTGTTACATGTGTAACAGGAAAACACAGCAAAAACTTTTGTAGTCTGTAGTAAACATAGAGCATAATTTGATATGCTAGAAAACATAGAAAACAGAATTTGACTGCAAAAAAACGGATATGCTACACACGTAACAGCCTAACTCAGCACAAAGATTATACAAAAATATAGACGATAAAAACACCCTAACTACCACACAAAAGTACTACGAACATGAACACAAAACAAAAAATCATTCTCGATGTTTAACATTATAAATCACCAAAAAAGAAAATAGATGCTAAACACACAAAAAATCAACAATTATTTCTAACTTAAAAAAAATAAAAATATTAAACCACCTAACCCCCAAAAGAAGACATTTCCTATAAAAAAAAGTGAAATATTCATGGTCTTTTTTTATGAATTAAAAAAAGCAAATTAAAAATAAAATCAATTATTATGCTTACTAAAAATGATGACGTGAATCTTTTGGAAAACAAATTGTAGTCCCAAAATACTAGATCTTATTGAATGCAATAGATTGTTATCTCTTAGAAACACCTATTAGTTAGGTGTTTCAAGTGATTAATCCAAGAAACAAATAAAACTAGATGAACATTGAAAGACCCGACACACATAATGAATAACATAATGATTCCATAACTGATTTGAAGATGAATAACCTTGGAATATGATTAAGTGCGCACGTATGCAAAGTGTGCTACAAAGATAAACTCCAAAACCCCAAACCTAGAGCTGTGCACACACTTTCTATATATAGGAAAACCCTGGGCCTGCGCACTTAGCATAAGTGCGCAGGGCCCGTGTATATAAGTGCGCAGCCCTAGGGTTTGTGTACAAAAACATGTGTTAATTACATTCTAAGCCCTTCAACTATAAGGCTTTACAATAAACACTCAAAAGTCTCTATTCTGGTAACTGTGGTCTCAAAATAACCCAACAATACTCCCCCTAGACCACAGCTACCAGTATTCAATCTTCAGTCGATTACCACATCGCTATCCTCCCCCTCAACCTGTGCAGGGGGGTCTTGTAAGTACAGTGTGACCGGATCTACTTCAGCTGCTGGAGGAGTTTGTGTAGATTCTGTTGTGGTTCCTTCAGGATTTGCTACTGATACAGGTTCTTCTGGAAGTACCTCTGATGCTGCAGTTTCTGTAGCAGCAGCATCAGCAGTTTCTGTAACAGTAGCAGCAGCAGCAGCAGCATGCGCAGCCTTCTCCCTGTCCTCTTTTTCTTTATCTGCTGCGTTTATCCTGTCAACTAAATCCAGCAGCTCACTCTTCAATTTCAAAGCCCTATCTACTGCTCTTCTAAACAGCACGGCTTCTTCAAACAATGTGTTTCCAGCTCCAACATTGATCTGATTCGCAAAAAGCATATTCAGATCTGACAAGTTTAGTGCGAACACATCAACCGGATCCAAGATTCTCAACACCTCTGAATCATTTTCCAGCTTGATCACCGCTTCACCAGTGTTGCTGTCATAGAACCATTTCTTGAAGTTTCTTAGCATCACTGGAAGCTCGGGTCTGATCGGAACTCGTGTGACGACCTGAGGAGGGTCTATCACATAAGTTATCATTCCTTTTCCCGTTGCTGGATCGATTCTGGTCTTTGATATTCTTCTTCTAGGCTTTTGCGGCTTAAATATCTGGAAGTCACTTTCACATTCTTTCCTGATAAAGTTTTCAACCATGCCAGCTTGTGAGTCAAGAGAGGGATTAATGAATGGGGCCCTGCTAAGTTCCCTGATATCCCATCTGGGAAGAGATTTCAGCTCCTTCTGACCCTTGAAGTATTGGATTACCCCCCTCTCCTTTTCACAACAAACAGTCCCTTTTCAGCATCATACTTCCACGAGATAATCTTTTCCCGGTGAGCAGATCTGGTATGATGAATGTTCTGATGTAAAGCAGGAATGGTAATTGGCTTTCTTGGGAACCATGCTGCTCTTTCAGGGTCCAATTTGTGCCCATCTGATGTCTCATAAATAACCTCTTGATCAGTTCCCATCTCTACAAAACTGTCAGGCATCTCATCTTCACTGACCTCGTCCACTTCACTAGCCTCAGCCTCCTTTTCTTTCTCCTTTTCCGCCTCCAGAAACTTTCCAAAGTCAAAAGTTTCGTCAAAAGTAGCTCTGGGAGCACCTGTTAACTGCTGCCTCAAATCCTGAAACATGTCAAACATCTGCACATGAACCTGATGTTGAAACTTAATCAGGTATCTTTGATCCTTGATCACTTTCTCCATTTTCTTGTTCTTGACTTTGAGCTTTTTCACCTTCTTTCTTAGCTCCTGGTTATTGTGCACATCACTTTTCATTGTGCAGAATTCCCTGGCCGCAACCTTACCTATCTCCTTCACAAGCTTCTCGTATAGTTCCTGATGCACCGGTTTTCGACGAGGTGCAGCAGGAGCTGATGAAGAAGGTTCAGCTGATCGGTGGGTAGGAGCTTTGGGGGCTGATGCAGTGGCAGTGGAAGGCCCTGGAGCAGAAGTTGCAGCAGTAGAAGGCCCTGGTTGGTTTGGTTGTTCTTCCCCAAAAATCCGTTCCATGTACACTTGCGCCTCAACATCATCCGGTGTTATCACTCGAGGGATCTCAGATTCAGGAAGCTGTTGTCTTCTTTTCTTTCTAGCTTCCCTTTCATATTCAGCTACTGCTCGTACATTTTCTGCAGCTTCAATCTGTTCGGGTGTCAAAGATTCTCTCGATTCTTGCAGTAAGCCAGCTGGCCTTTTCTTCTTGCTGGGCTTTGCTCGAGCCGGCTCAGATGCCACTCTTTTGCCCCTGGCCTTTTCTTGGGCGATCTCTTCAGCAGTTGGCTGAGCTGATGTAGTGGGTGCAGATGATTCGGGTGTGGGAGCAGCTGTGGGTTGTTGTCGAGCCTGAGCAGCGTCTGCCTTTCTCTTATTGATCTTGTTGTAGATCTCTATGACAATCGGATATCGCTGAGCCGCATACATGTGCTCAAGCATTGGTTCCCAATCCGGTGTGTTGCATTCTGTGAAAAATCGTGCACCCTTGGTGAAAATGTATTCATCACCAAGAGGCAGATTCTCGTGCTGAGTGTTGATCATCATCTGAATGAACCTGGGGTACATCGCCCATTTCCCGGACCCAGCTTCTGCATTCTTTATCAAGTAGTCAAAAATCATCCCGGATAGGTTGAACTTTTCTTCTTTGCAGATCTTTATCATAGCCGTCGACCATTCAGTACTGAGTGCATTGTAGCCTCCCTTTCTGTGACCTAGAGACATAATGAATACATGACTAATGAGTCTCCAGTCTCTCGTCAGTTGTGTCTTCTTAACATCGCCCCTCTTGTCAAACTCGCCTTTGTAACCGAACCTCCTGAACTGTTCATGAATGTCTGCTTTTGCCATAAATCTGATGGTTCCTGGTTCATCCCGTAGTCTCAGCACTGTTCGAACTGTATCTTCAATAATGAATAGAGGCCTGTTTCGGACTGTTGCTTTGATACGCTTGACTCTTGCAACTGTTTCAACTCGAGCAGAACGCCAGAAATCTTCAATGTGTGAAACGTACACTGGTTCGACGTTCTCCACAGCAAAACCGATTCGGCTGCGTCTAATCCAGGTCACAACGTCTTTGAACTGCACATCATCGGTATCTAGATTCATCGGCTGGTTGTGCATGCCTCTACGATCCCATTCAAGTGCCATCTGTTTAGCCAAGAGCACGAAACGCCAATTAGATCTCGGATAATTGATTTTAGACTTAAACTTACACGGACAACGAACTTAGACCTAGATCTTATTAATATTTTTAGATTTTGAATTTTAACGGTCATTGGATTAAGAATTGATGAATTGATGTTATCGGTGTCAATGGTATGTTTGAATTTTAGTTATTAGATTATTAAGGTCCGGTTTTGAGTTCGCAGTCCGTTAAAGTGTCTTAATAGTCAAAATGAAAGATGTGTGTGGTTTAGAGTCCAAGTGTTCAAGAGTGTCAAGTACTCAGTCCAATTCAAGTACTCAGGCCCATTCAAAGCTAAGTGCTCAGACCAATTTTAGTACGCAGGCCCATTTAAAGCCAAGTGCTCAGTCCAATTTAGTACGCAGGCCCATTTAAAGCCAAGTGCTCAGTCCAATTTAGTACGCAGGCCCATTTAAAGCCAAGTGCTCAGTCAAGTGCGCACATACTTGACTGAGCACTTAGTTAGCACTTAGACCAAAACAAGTTCGCAGGTGAGTCCACCCGGGCATGGTAACCCCTTAGTTCACATAGGCAAGTCTGCGTACTAAGCAAGTACGCAGACACTTGAACCTTCGTTCAAGATTTCAAGTTCACAGTTATGTACGCAGCTGATTAGGGTTTCTGTGTACTTATATGATTATGAAACAAGTACGCAGTCTCTATGAGACAAGTGCGCACATGTTCATATGTCAAGTACGCAGATCTTCAAATCTTTAAAAACCAATAATACAAGAACAACCAACTGATTTATCAAGAAACATAAGATCCGTTTATAACCTGTAATCTCAACAAATAAATCATTAGAAACATAAGATCTACCTTGATAAACAGTAGATACGAGTCAATAAACGCAGAAACAAGGTATGGTATGAGTGATTTGTGTGTGATTATGATGTTGATGATGATGAACGGTGAAGATGATTATGATGAACGGTAAAGATGTGGTGATTAGGGTTTGTAAAAAAAGCTGTTAAGGGTGATAAAAACTTTTGACCAACATTGACCTGGTATATATATACCTTCAACTAATGGGCCTGCGCACTTGAGTTAAGTGCGCAGGGCCCAACAAGTACGCAGAGTCCACAACTTTGGCCCAAAAAGTGGTTTTAAAGGCCCAAATCAATTTTAACAAAGTGGGGTTGTACCAAGTCTCACCTTGTGCATTCAAGATCATACTAACCATACCTGCCGAAACCCGTTTCAACTTCCCGTTGGATAGCTGCAGCCTAAGAACAATTGTCGGTATGCTTGTCCACTTAAATCCATGCCTTTTCTCTTTCAACATGTGTTTGGTGATACTGTTTATCATGTTTTTCGGTAATATTGACGAAAATTTTATGGACCCCACAGTGTGCTAGGTATTGGCCTACCGATCCTCAAGGTTTATTGAAATATAATGATGAGAGCTTCAGGTCTATGTTACCATAAGCAGAGAAGATGATCATTATCTTGATCAGATGATGAGAGCTTCAGGTCTATGTTACCATAAGCAGAGAAGATAATCATCTGATCGTTTGGTGAGCTATCTATGTATGTTTGCACGTCACTAACATTGCGTGTCTTTTCTGCTCAATTTCAAAAACTTTGTTTTTCTTAGCCCCGCATTGGTAGCTTGCACTCTTAGGTGTCTTTTGATTTGCTTATGCACAAAATTTTCTGTGTCTTTTAATTTCTCAACCTATGTATGACCGGACTCAGCTTGTGCAGACCTAAAGCACAGTGGGAATCCAGCTTTCCGTGTAGATCTTCATTGTTGATCACCTAGTGGCAGTTTACTTGATTTCAGGCTGAATCTACCGACATATCGTTGCTTGAGGCCACAACATCCTCTGGGTCCTATTCACATGCTGACGAGATATGATTAGTTCCTATCATTTCCTGAATTAATTTTGCAATAAGAATAGACCGGTTCACTTTCTCCCCCAAAAATCTTGTTTTAAAGGAAAATAAGATTTTTCTTTTTATAAAATATACACAAATTTTTTTTTTTTTTTTTTTATTCAAAGTTGATCATCTCAAGCCATGAAACCAACTGATGAAACCGGGTTTTATCAAAAGCTTTTGTAAAGATATCTGCCTTTTGATCAGCAGTATCGATAGGCAACACCTGTATGTACCCTTTGTCGTGTGCATCGCGAATTGAGTGAATCCGAATTTCAATGTGTTTGGTTTTAGAGTGGTCAATTGGATTCTTCACGATGTCACGACATGCATCATTATCAATGAAAATAGGTGTATGCATGACATTCAAACCGTAGTCCAAAAGCTGATTTTGGATCCATAACACCTGACAGCTACAACTGGAAGCAGCTGTGTATTCGGCCTGAGCAGTAGAGATTGACACGGTGGTCTGCTTCTTGCTTTGCCAAGACACTAGCCGGTTACCTAGAAATTGACAGCCACCAGAGACAGATTTTCTGTCTATCCTACAACCTGCATGATCACTATCAGAGTAAGCGATTAGATCAAAGTTATCGCTCTTAGGATACCATAAACCAAGTTTAGGTGTTCCTTTGAGGTAGCGGAAGACTCTTTTTACTGCAGTCTCATGCGATTGCTTAGGATTAGACTGAAAACGCGCACAGCATCCAACTGCCCACATTATATCTGGTCTGCTAGCTGTAAGATACATCAGAGAGCCAATCATTGATCGATATGTATGAGGATTCACTGAAGGCCCCTGAAGATCTGGTACAAGTGTTGTTTGGGCCGCAAAAGGAGTATTGGACGGCTTGCAATCGGTCATGTTGAATTTTGCCAAGATGTCTCTTGTATACTTCGCTTGATGAATTAGAATTCCGTCTTCTTTTTGCTGTACTTCCAAGCCTAAGAAAAACGATAATTCTCCCATCATGCTCATTTCAAACTGAGACTTCATGATGCTTTCAAATTCCCTGCACAAATTTTCATCAGTGGAACCAAAGATAATATCATCAACATAAATCTGAACAAGGATAGAGTGTTTATTGACTTCTTTGGTGAATAAGGTCATGTCGATCTTCCCCCTAGTATACCCATTCTGCAGCAAGTATGACGATAAGGTCTCATACCAAGCTCGTGGAGCTTGATGAAGTCCATAGAGAGCCTTATCCAGTTTGTAATACTTATTGGGATGATGGGGATCTTCAAAACCTGGGGGTTGACACACATAGACTTCTTCTTTGATCTTCCCGTACAGAAATGCACTTTTCACATCCATCTGAAAGACTTTGAAGTTCTTGTATGAGGCGTAAGCCAGGAAGATACGAATAGCTTCAAGTCTAGCAACTGGAGCGAACACTTCCTCATAATCAATGCCCTCCTGTTGACGAAATCCCTGAACGACTAAACGAGCCTTGTTCTTAATTACCACGCCTCGTTCATCCATTTTGTTGCGAAAAACCCACCTTGTTCCAATAGGATACTTTCCTTCAGGTAAATCCACAAGCTCCCAAACCTTTAGCTTCCTAAACTGATACAGCTCATCCTGCATGGCTTCAACCCAACTTGCATCTCTGACAGCATCTTCAATACTGAAAGGTACCGTCTGAGATAAGAAGGCTGAAAGTGCAATATTCAGTTTGTCTGCCTGATTTCTAGTAAGAACACCCTCAGAGATTGGTCCAATGATGTTCTCCACAGGGTGATCCTTAAAAGATTTAAATCCCATGTTCGGTTCTTCTTGAATATGGGAAGGCAGATTGGAAAGATGATCTGTAGGAGTTGACGAACTGGATGGATCATTTGCAGACTGTTGTGCTAAAGATGTTTCTTCTGAAGCTGGAGTAACTTCAGGAGATGTAGTGGTATCAACAGTTGCATCACCATTTGTGGTTTGAAGGGGAACAATTGGATCAGCTACGAGTGGAGAGAAGCGGGTGGTGAAAGGTGCTGCATCGTCTTCTGAAGAGTAAAGAGTATCTTCAAGAGGAGAAGGATCGGCTGCTTGATTTTCAGCTGGTTGTTCATCTATGATGCTGAAATTGTTGAAAACAACATCCACATCAAAGAACCAGTCAGGACCGGCTCCTGTATTGGTAGAGTTGGATTCCTGCCAATCAACATAAAAAGACTCGAGAACCATTTTGGTTCGTTTGTTGTATACTCTATAAGCTTTTTGACTCGAGGAGTATCCAACAAAGAAACACTCATCACCAACTGCATCGAACTTCATTATGTTCTCGAAATTGTTAAGCAGCGTGCATGAGCATCCAAAAGGCCTGAAGTAGTCAATCAAGGGTTTTCTCTTAAAAAGCAACTCATAACCTGTTTTCCCGCGCGTCTTTACGATTAAGACTCTGTTAAGAACATAACAGGCGGTATTTACAGCTTCAGCCCAGAAAATGATCGGCAGTTTGGAGTCGATAAGCATGGTTCTGGCCGCCTCAATAAGTGTACGATTTTTCCTTTCAGCAACACCGTTCTGTTGAGGAGTTCTCGTAGCACTGTACTGAAGATGAATTCCTCTATTGTTGCAGAAAGTCACGAAACTTTGATTCTTGAATTCGGTTCCGTGATCGCTTCGAATTGATCTAACTTTTGTCTTTATAATGTTTTCAATAAGAGGAACAAACAGCATCAGAATCTCAGCAACTTCACTTTTGTATTCCAGAAAGTACACCCATGTGAATCGGGAAAAATCATCTGTTATCACCAAACAACAAGACTTTTTAGCTAAACTTTTAACACTAATAGGACCAAACAGATCCATGTGTAATAAATGAAGAGGTGAGTCTATAGAATTCACAGCTTTGGACTTATGCGACTTTTTGTGTTGTTTTCCTTTGGCACATGCTAAACATTTTTCAGAAAAGGGGAATTCCTTAGAAGGAAGACCTCTTACAAGATTTAGTTTTGAAAGCTTATTAATGTTTTTGAAGTTGACATGTCCTAATCGCCTATGCCAAAGCAGTGACTCTGACTCGGATGCTTTAGAAAGTAAGCATGTCATTTGACATTCAGACTTTGCATCCCTCATATTTATCACGTAAGTATTATTTTGTCTAGGAGCTTTAAGCATAATCATGTTGGTAGGAGGAATGAATCCCGGCTTTAGAAAGATGCACTCCATGTCATTAAATAACACTGAGATTCCTTTGTCGCAGACTTGTGATACACTCAGCAGATTGTAACACAATTCTGGAACGTAGTTCACATCTTCTAAAGTCAATGCATCAGAAATCACGTCCCCTATCCCGACTATCTTTCCACCCTTCTCATTGCCGGCAAAAGCAACAAACTCTCCATCAATGAATCGATAGTTTTTCAGGAGTTCTTTCAGTCCCGTCATGTGCCTTGATGCCCCGCTATCAACGTGCCATAGATATCTCATCAGGGCAATCAACCACTTTTGTAGTTTATTCTGAAAAGTACATAAGACAACAGAAATATACAGATAAATATATGAGATACTATGTACAAACTCGACTCAGACCACACTTTAAGTAACTTTTGGAATCCAGGTCTGTTTTAGTTTTAATTTGTCGTGATTTTCCCCCGACATAAACTCTTGCCTTTTCCAATTTTTTGTGACCTTAACAAAACTTTTTATGGTTTCTTGAAGATCTTTAATTTGAACTGCAAAAGATTTTTGGTTATTGGTATCAGTTTGTGGTTTGGGTTGCAAATGACACTTTTTAACCACATGTCCTTCATTTCCACATCTAAAACATTTAGAGTGTTTAGGTTTGATCTTTGAAGAAGATCTGGATGATGATGGTTGTGATGTTCTTCTTTTGTTGTTGCTTGAATTGAGGCTGTCTGTTGAACATGCTTCATCACTGTTGTTGTTGCTTGATTCTTCGTTTGTGTTGCATTCTGGCTCGCTGATATCACTTTCTGTATCACTTTGTGATTCTTCAGAAATTGTGTTATCTGTTTCACTTTGTGACTCTTCAGAACATGACACATCTGTTGATGATGGTGTAAATTCTGGAATTTCTTCAGTAAGAAATTTCCCAAACCTGTTTCTTTTTAGTTCTGGAACAAATGGAGATGGTCTATATACATTTTCATTATCACAGAATGCATCATTAAGATCAACACAAACAGGCATAACATTTTCAACACAAACATCCGATCGTTTGATAGGATTCATCCTATCATTTGGGTCCACAACACCCTTTAAATCAAGTTTAGAGGTTAAAGTAATACAGTCATCCGGCCTAGATAAACTATTACAGTTATCCATCCTAGATAAACTATTACAGTCATCCAAATTAGTTAAGTTATTACAGTCATCCAAATTTAAAGAAATGTTTGACTTATCATGGTTCCAGATGAACCAATTCACTGTAGAGTAATTGGCACCTGGGTGACCTAACCCCATTGTTTGACCACCACAACTGTCATCATCGTCCACCTGATCCTGTTGGGTCATATCTGCACTACTTTTACTTATATTAGAGTGTGACTCAGATGTGACACATTCTTTTTCAAAAAGATCATTTTTTGGATGTGGTTTTGGAATGGGTATATAGTCACTTTTGCTCAAGGGTAAAAACAGGGATTTTACAATTCCCTTTTTATCCTTATACCCGATTCCATCTTTGACAAAAGATTTCCTTGAACAATCAAGGATATCAGTATGAGCATGCTTGCTTACGTTCCATTTGTCCACAACAATTTGGAGATGATTGGTTTCATTTCTGGATTTTTCTAGTTTTTCAGTTAAGTCATTTATTAAAAAATCTTTTCTGAGAACAAATTCTTTTAGAGTGTGCATTTCAGCAATTGTTGCATTTAACTTTCGCTGATAGGCTAACTCGTTTTCTTTCATTTCAGTATTGATTTTTCGTATGTCATCCATTTCTCTTAAAATTCTCCTATTGTGGGACAAACAGTAAGCAACGGCTGTAACACACCTTGGTGAGCACAGCTTTGATTTTATTTCGAGAGGAATACTTACCAGGTCTCTCTCTTCAGCTTCCTTCTTCATGCTCTGTGATTGCTGATTGTCCTTGCTTGTGGAGGTCTTTTCAGCTACAAAGGCTTCCTCAGCAGCAGTCTCCTTCCCTTTCTCCACACTCAACACGCCTTTTAAACCAGCCTTCTCTATCTCTTCTCTTTTTGGCATTTCAGCTGAGGACCCCTCCAGAGAGCTCACACCAAGAGGTGACTTTGTGCAGATCTTTGCCATCAGTGCTTTATTAACTTCAGCTTCTGCCACAGTGACTTCCTCTCCCCAATCGAAATCCTGAACCACAAGCGCCTTCTGCTGGTTACCTTCTCCTCCTTCTGTAATTGCCACCACTCTCTTTGCTGGTTTGGTTTCAACTTGATTCAGAGTTGGACATTCATACTTGAAATGTCCGAGAATTTTGCAGTTATAACACCTGATCTTAGATTTGTCAAACCCATCTTTCCCCATGCCGACTCTTCTACCGGTTCTATCTTGAAACCTCTTCACCCTCAAAGTGATCATGGCCATCTGCCATTTCAGATCCATTTCCTCCATATCGTCTGGATCAACTTGATACATGTCCTCAGGGCTCATCATATCACTTTTTAGATCACCAGTCTTTAAAGCTTCAAAACTTGTCATGAAAGCGTTGAAAAGTTCAACGTGTTCAGTTGCCAGCTTCGTCTGTTGAGGATTGAGAGTTGACGGCTGAGGGTTAGTGACACTGGGTTGAGAGTATGGGACAGCTTTTCCTGAACTTGAACTACCACCAATTGTTCCATCAGCATACACGTGAGATGAGCTTGAACCCATGTTCCCCACTGGAGTCATTAACGCTAAGTTCTTCATTGCAGTGATAGGAACTGCCTTTGGATTGGTCTGATTCATCTCCCTTTTTGTAATGTCCATCTCAAAGGACTTCAAAGTGTTGATGAGATCAGCTAATGTAGACTGGGCATCAAGATATTCTTTTCTGATTAGCATGCATTGGATGCTCCATTCTTTTGGTAATGAGTCCAGCAGCTTTTTGATAGAATTTCTGTTGTTCACAGGAATTCCAGCCTTTTTCATTTTTGTTAACATGCTCATAAACCTATCAATGTGCGAGCTCAGACTCTCCCCACGAATGCTGCCGAACATATCATATTCTTTTTGCACCATGTCTTGCTTGTATTGGCGCATCTCTTCATTGCCTTCGTAGTATTCATTCAATGCAAACCACAGATCATGTGCCGTTCCATACTCTTCAAACATGTTGTAAACATCATTAGATAGGGCCATGGTTAGAGCACCATAAGCCTTATGATCTCTTTGAAGTAATTGTTTGTCAACATCGGTATAGGTTGTTGGATCAGGGTTGAATTCTTCTCCAGTGGCAGTGGTTCTCATGGGAATGTGTGGCCCCAACTGGATGGAGTTCCATTGGGTAAAGTCAGTCACGTAAAAGAATGACCTCATTCGGTTTTTCCATGTCCCGTAATCTTCAGCACCTTTTAACTTAGGTACTCTTGTAGTAGTTCCGGTTTCAAGATCTTGTTGTGTGATAGGGTTAACAGTTGATTGATTATTGTTACCAGCCATGTTTTAGATGAATTTTAGAAACGTGGTTCAACAGATTTTAATTATCAGTCCAAAAGATTGTCCAAGTCCGTAAGTACACAGCAAGTTCGCAGTTAAGTGCGCAATTAAGTTCACACTTAAGTTCACAGCAGTCTGGATCAGTATGCAGCAACCTGTAAGAATATAAACAGCCTTGTCAAGTTGTAGTCTTAGTTAAGTGTGCAGCTTGGAAGTATACGTGTGGCTATAAGTTCGCAGATCAGTTATCATTTGGGCATTATAAGTGCTCAATGTTTACTGATCAGCCTGCGCACTAAATTAAGTGCGCAGACTCACTTAAACTCTCGTTTAAGATTTTAAGTTCGCAGAAATCCTAGCCAAGTACTCAACACTGCACCTTCAGTAAGTGCGCACAGATCCAAGATTTCTGTTTAAGTATGCAGAAACCCTAGATAAGTACTCAAGACAATGAAATGCTATAAGTGCGCAGAAAATAACTTAGGTAAACAAGTGCGCAGAGACCAAATTCAAAAAAACAACAAGTGCGCAGGGATCAATTCAAAAGAGTAAGTGCGCACAAACCAAATTCAAGAACAACAAGTGCGCAGAAACCCTAGATGCGTACAAAATGACAAGTACTCAAACTAAGAAACAAGTGCTCAGCTTATGAGATATGTGCGCAGTATATATGAAATAAGTGCGCAGATACGAGCTGTAACAAACATGAAATTCAGCTGAATCTTTTCTAAACCATTTTCTGATCAAACTAATATACTCTAAACATTTAGAAACACGATTTTCACAAGATTTGAAACCAAAAAATGAGAAAAACACCTAAATTTTAAAGTTTACAAAGAAAATAATCTTGATAATAAAAGCTTAACAAGATGAGGGTTTTGGTATCTTAAAGTAGATACAATCTAGAGCACAATGGCTCTGATACCAAATTGTAGTCCCAAAATACTAGATCTTATTGAATGCAATAGATTGTTATCTCTTAGAAACACCTATTAGTTAGGTGTTTCAAGTGATTAATCCAAGAAACAAATAAAACTAGATGAACATTGAAAGACCCGACACACATAATGAATAACATAATGATTCCATAACTGATTTGAAGATGAATAACCTTGGAATATGATTAAGTGCGCACGTATGCAAAGTGTGCTACAAAGATAAACTCCAAAACCCCAAACCTAGAGCTGTGCACACACTTTCTATATATAGGAAAACCCTGGGCCTGCGCACTTAGCATAAGTGCGCAGGGCCCGTGTATATAAGTGCGCAGCCCTAGGGTTTGTGTACAAAAACATGTGTTAATTACATTCTAAGCCCTTCAACTATAAGGCTTTACAATAAACACTCAAAAGTCTCTATTCTGGTAACTGTGGTCTCAAAATAACCCAACACAAAAATAACAATCTAAAAAGACAAATAATAACTCGAAACACCATTAATATATAAAAAACACTTAACTTGCAACACCATGGCAAAACAGACATTTTCTGTTACGTGTGTAACAGATGTTTTTTACTGCAAAAACAGACAAAACTTTGTACTCTGCAAAGATCATACATTTAGACTGCATAAAAAAAACATACTTTGACCGCAAAAAAAAAAAAAAAGATTTGCAATAACTAAACACATAGAAAAAAAAAACAGAGAGCAAAAAAACATACTTTGAAACCTCCTAAAAAAAAGATTTACTATAACTAAACAATGGTTCTAATAATCCACAAAGAAAATTCATTCAGGAAACAAAATGATATTTCAAATTGAAACAATCAAAAAATTACCCACCAAACAACCACACAAAAAAAAGCATCTCTGCCAAAAATTTACCCACCAACAACCACAAAAAAATCCTCCCAAAAATCCCACAAAAATTGAACCCATCAAAACCCACAAAAAAACATACCCCAAAACAGGGATAAAAAAAAACAGGGGTTCCCCCAGGTCATGTGTAAAACCTCAACAATTCATTCTAAACAACAAAAAATTATGTTATAATCACTTTTAACAAAAAAATCCACAAATTATTTCGAATTAAAACCCCTAAAAAATAAACCTGAAATTAAAAAAAAAAAGAGGATAACCGGTTGGGGTGACATGGATGATGACGATGATGAATAGTTAACTGGGGCCTTCAATGATGATGCCACAGTTGGTTGTGACGATCCTGTGTTGGTGCGAGATGATGATGATGCTGGTTGTGATGATCCTTTGGTGCTTCGAGATGATGATGATGGTGTGGTGGTTCGAGATGATGATGAAGGTGGAGGTTAATGGTGGTGTATGATCTTTGCTTCAGATCTATAATTATAGAGAGAGATGATGATGGTGAGGGGAGAGGGAAATGCATAATAATTTGAAATGGGAGAGAGAAACAAGGGTTATATATAAGAGGGGTTGGGCTAACTTACTAAAAAACCTTTGGTTAATAAAAAATTAATAAAGTTCATTGGCTATGTGGAGCATTGTGGTCCACTAGATAGGTTTGTGGGAGTTTCTTCATTTTAGGAGGTTTTTTGTATATACATAGCATATATATATATATATATATATATATATATATATATATATATATATATTTGGATCATTTGAGAACCACCATTTAGGGAGAGAACCAAGGATCCAGTGTGAACAGGTGACATTTTTGTAAATATGAAATGTGTCTACAAAAACCCCTCCGTCAAAAAATAAAAAAATAATACAAAAATTATATATCCTAAAAAAATAAAAAAGTAAAAACACCAAAATGATTATTTAGTTTAATATTTCAAAAAAAAATTAAAAAATAAAAAAATGCCTGATATGACGTCATTCCTGATTCACATGTGCATTTCACTATTAAATCACACTTTTAATAAATTGTCAATTATCATAATTAAATGATTATTAAATGGACGCGATATGAGATATAAGGGGTCAAAAATTTTATTTAATGATCATTAAATAGATGTAAAGTGAGATATAAAATACCCTCGAACTCGTCAATTGTTTAGTCATGCATATTATAACATAAATTGAAAATAAAACACGTGCAGGACACAACAAACATTAATAAACTTAAAAAAACTCTATATAAGAACTATAAAATATGAAACGTGTACTGCATGCACATATGCATTTAACTAATATAGTTAGGTTTTCGAGTAGTTTATTTTTAGGGCTTAGTTTTTAGGTATAGTGAGATGGGGGTTAGGTTTTTTGAGGGGATGGGGTGGTGGGTTTAGGTTTTTGGGTGGTGGGGGGTTTAATTATAATTATGCACATGTGCATATGTCAATTTACTTATCATACAAATTTACATACGCTAAAATAATAATCACAAACATAATCAACTATCAACCACCATATAAGACCACCCACAATATACATATGTGCATGCATCATCCTTCAAATAACAAAATTTTTTGTACCCATCTATTTTTATTATAAAATTACATGTAGTTTCTACCAAACCATCAACAGAATAAAACAAATGATAACAGAAAAACAATATTCATATTACAAACCAACCATGTTACTACTAACCACCTACATACAAACTTCTAATTATCTCACAACCTCACGTTCACCAACAGTGTCCCCTTCAATTGCTTATTTGTCTCCTTTTCATTCTTTTCCTCTTTTACTTATCTTCTTACAACACTCTTTACACCTCATTGATGCCACATCCAACATCTCCTTTTTTTTTCATCTATCAACCTGAACATCGTATACTTCTCAAATTTATTACATTGTTCGTGTGTTTAAACAACTAATAATTGACATTTATTAGCTAACATGAAAAATATACATATATGCACATGTGCACATATACCTAAATTGCTTAAATAAAAAATAGCTACCTTTTATAACTTCCTGATCAAGGATTATGTCATCATCCTCAATCGCATCTGGTAGCTTTTTTGACCCCTTTCTTCCTCGATTCTAAGATAAAAGTTACCTTCTTCGATTTATTCCCATTTTTTAACTACAAATAATAAACAAAACATAAGAAAACCAAAATTTCAATCTTAATGCACATGTACATTAAATTGTTGACAGTTAAAGAAACCACAACATAACAAAGCTAAAGGTGTAAATCTCATGTCAATCCAACATTACACAACTTTAAACAAGCTCAAACCTAAACATCATATACTTTTATCTTCATTAATGTTGATAGCTAAAGAAGTCACAACATAACAGAGCTAAAGGTGTAAAGCTCGTGTCAATCCAACATTACACAACTTTAAACAAGCTCAAACCTAAACTTCATATACTCTTATCTTCATTAATGATACAACCATGACCATAATATCATCTCAAACTTAGTCTAGTTCAAATACATATCGTTCAATTGTGTAAAACAATAAACATTTCAAAAGCACAATCATTGCACTATAGATACATTTCAAGAACATAATTATCATATTATACTCAAAAGTCAAAAACAAATAACCAATATTATTCTACATAAGTTTTTACAGCACCAAAAGACCACATCAAATTCAAAACAAAAACATTAAAATCACAACAACCACAACCAAAAACAAACACCAACATAAATGCAGAAACTTATATCTTATAACACTCAAACCTCAAGATTCAACCAACGAGCTACCGAGAACAAACGAAAGTAGCTCCCGAACAATAGCACTGGCAATAATGGTTATGAGTAATTGTACGACCACAATTGAGTATATCTTGCGGATAAATAACCAGATCTGGTGACTCCATCATCATTGGATACAGTGGTTCGGTTGTGCCTGGCTCAATTTCATTCTTCGAGAAGGTTATGTTCCACATCATGAAGAATTGCTTTTTTTGAATGATTTGATGGATGTTTGAAGGAGTATCGGGGATTGGGGTATGGGATATAATGATGAAGAAGAATGAGAATGTGTATGGAGTTTGGTACAACATGTTATGAGGATCTTGGGTTTGGGATTGAAGAAACAATAGGTATCTCAGGGTTTATCACTAATCACCGAGGGGTTGTACCTATGTTACTATACGTACGTTCCTTTACGCAGACCTTTGGATTAACCCGAAAATGTAATGTGAGTAAGTGTGTGGTGAGTAAGTAAAGTAAGAACACAAAGATGTAAGTGGTTCGGTCAGGCTTGACCTACGTCCACTGTAAGGAGCCGAGGATATTATTGCTTGAGAGAGTACAAAGTATATAAGTGATCCTAGCTCTAAGTTACAAGTGATTAATTATCCGTCCACTTGAAGGGAGTTGATGTCTTCTATTTATAATGGAGGTCATGGGCTTGAGAAGAAGCCCACGATGAGTCTTGTGATCTTCGGGCCTTGGCCCGGCCCAACTCTCCTTGGCCTCTGAGAAAGGCGGGAAAAGGAAATCCATTGTAGATGACGTCAGCGGTGATCTTGTCGAAAGACACGTGGCGGCCTGTGACTGGTCCTTGTCGGTATGTTGTTCTGGATCAGTATGGTTGACTCACCTGCCGGCGTCTGATGTGGTCTCTGACAGAAGGTGAGCATGCCTGGTCAGAACAGTAGTGGCAGCATGGTGGAAGCATGGAACCAGTCACGTCACTGTTGAACCTTAGTGGTTGTTGAGCAGCTGCGGACACGTGTCCTTATCTAATTGATGGTGTCTGTGATCCTCTGCAGGCAGATTTCTGACTCTTGATCTTCCGTACATCGTACGTGAAATGTCTGTGGTATGAAGCAGTCCGCGCATTGGTAGACGCGCGTGTGCTTGACACAGATGCGTAGTGTTGCAACCTAAGTCCTTTCCGCCGAAACCTTGCTGTGTGGCCGTTTTCGCGGATCTTCTGTTAAGCGGGGATAGGGAGGTCGCGTCCGCCTTGATTAGGCTCCCTATCCCTTCAAGTCCCCCTAGTCTAGGGCTTCTCCTGTTCTTGATTTAAGAGGAGGTGGAGCGCTAGACTGAATTAAAAGTGAGTCCCGGATGATAGCTCTTCCGTTCGTGTTTTCCTTCCGTTGGTTAAGCGGGGAACGTCTTTCTCCGTGTTACGTCAAAAGTCCGCGGATTCTGACGTTCCGTGCCTTGTCTCTGAATGGGGAAGGCGGGGAACGTCTTTGTCTGCGTCTACGTCAAGAGTCCGCGAACTCTGACGTTCCGTGCCTTGTCTCTGAAGAAGGAAGGCGGGGAACGTCTTTGTCCGCGTCTACGTCAAGGCTCCGCGAGCCATGACGTGTCACGCCGTATCTTGTTTTAAATGCGGTTGTATACTTGAAGTAAATGCTGAGTGATGTATTTATTTTGTCATCAATCATTTGAATTTATGGCGCCTGGAATTCAAATGTGGATAACTTTGTGGAGAAGTTTGGCACATGTGTCAGACAGCTGTCTGACACATTGTCTGCTTTATGTCACCCAATCCTTTTGTAGGAGCCTTTTCGCCTGGTGTCAGGCGTGTGGTGGTCACGTGCGTCTGTTGATTAAATGAGTGATCAGGGTAGTGCCACGTGTCTTGTCCCACGTGAGGTATGTCAGACGCGTGGGAGGGCACACGTTTGGTATTGTGAGATGGTGAGGTTTGCTGACACGTGTCCGGAGACTAAACGGCTGCCAGCTGTGGCCGTTGCACACGCGCTGTTGTGAGCCGTTCAATGATGCATGTGCCATGTGTCTGCATCTCCATCCTCCAGGCGAAGAGACGCGACAGTTGTTTTTTCGGTGTGGGCCCCTTGTCATAAATGCGATGAGTATTTATATGTTGGAGGGCTTTGAGAAACGGTTACACTTTCAAAGTCCTCCCAAAGCCTCCCATAGTTTTCCGATCAATCTTCATCTTTTCCTTCCATCTCCTTGAAGTTTCCGAGCAATCTTCAAGTTTCCCGGCGAGTTTTCTGGCGACGACTGAAGATTTCCTTGAAACTTCACCGTTTCACCCTGCTTTCCTTTCCTTTCTTTTGAATCTTTCTTCCATTCCGTTGTAATGTCTGATATTTCAACCAGTGTTTCTCCTACTGGTGAGATTCATCATGATGAGTCTAAGGCCAGCAGTCAGGAGATAGAACCGGACGTTCCCGAGATAAAGGTGAAGGAGAGGAAGTTGGCGGTCAATACTCCTTGCAAATGGACGCCTGCCACTTTCACCGTGTTCTGTGCTGATCACGGCATCCTGCTGGAGTTGCCTGGTCCGGGGAAGACCATCTTGACTGCACCAGAGGGCAAGCTTGCCTTATATGAGGCCCACTTCTCCAAGTGTGGGTTCCGCCTACCCTGCACCCGCTTCCAACTGGACACCCTGATAGAGTATGGGGTGGCGGTGTCTCAGGCTAGCCGGTTTGGGATGCTCCGGTTGGGGCATTTTGCGAACCAATGTCGGGCATTGGTTATTGAACCGACCAATGATCGGTTCAATGTGTTCTACTACATGGCCCGGGACGAGTCATGGTTTACTTTTAAGCCGCGGCCCAAGGTGCTGGTTATAGTCACTGAAGTTCCCAAGTCCCTCCATGGGTGGAAGGACAAGTTCTTCTACTTGAAGAAAGGCGTGATTCCTGTGGCCATGCCTTGGAAGGTGGTGGCGTCAAAGGAGCGGGTGCCCGACCGCGAGGTGATGCGGAACTATAAGGACGAAGCCTGGTTCGTCGCCCTTACAACTCATAAAACCAAGCTGGAGTTGAAGGGTTTTTTTTAGGGCACCTACAACCTGCTGGGCACCAGCCGCACCGGTATCCGTGAGGGGAAAGACCCTATATCGCCCAAGAAGGTATGAGCTGTCGCTTTGTATTTGTTGTAATTATAATTTTTGCTAAGTATTTTTGTTGAATGCGCAGGCGTGACGAAGTTTGACATCTTTTAGTCTCGCGGGGCTCTTAAGCTGAAGTGGAAGCGGATCCCTGAGGGACAAGTCTCTTTTTTGGAGGACTTTGTTGGCAGGTTCTATTATCCAAACTTGGAGAATCCGCCCGCCCACCATTTCGTCACCCGTAAGTCTTCTGATCATTATTCTGTATTTGTAAGTGAGGTGTCGCATTTGGTGCGGCATTCTAAGGGGCACATGAAGCATGCCCCACGTAGGCACTGCTATGTGGTCAAGCCAGTGATCCCCCTTTCTGACACAAGGTCTTCGGATACAGGCGGGGAGTATGTCAAGAACCGTCATAAGCGGAAGGACGGGCCGCCTTCGGATGATGATGATGATAACGATGAGTTTAAGTTGAAGACGCGGAAGAGGGGTCGCCGCGAGATGGGTGCTGGTGCAGACGGCGGAGCGAGTGGGGGTGCTGGAGGCTTCAAGGGTGTTGGAGGTGCGGGGGATAAGGGCAAGTCCCCCACGCAGGTTACTCAGCCACAGGGGCCTGGTGCCCCTGTGTTTTCATTTGATATAGGCGCTCCGCCTGTGCGCCAGCCTCTTCTTCAAAAGATGGTGAAGAAGATCCCCGGTACGTACGCCCTATCTTCAATTTATTATTATTTGTTCTTGCTTGTGCTAAGTGTTTTTTCATCTTGCAGGCGCGACGCCGAAAGTAACAACCAGTCCATCCCCTCCGCCTATCCCTACTTCTGAAGATATAGCGGAAGCCAAGAAGAAGAGAGAGGTGGAGCGACTCCGTAAGGAGGCGGAGGTCACTGAAAAGACTAGGGCCGATGAAGCCGCTAAGGTTGAGGCCCTTTTGAAGGCAAAGGCCGATGAGGCTGCTAGAGCTGAAGCAGTAAAGAAAGCGGCGGCCGAGGATGCCGCCAAGAAAGCTGAGGTGGCGAGGAAAACGGCGGCCGAGGATGCCACCAAGAAGGCTGAGGCTGAGCGACTCCACTTAGAGGAGCAGAAGCTCATTTCGGAGACGGAAACTGAGGCCAAGCGAAAGGCCGATGACGTTTTGAGCTCCGGTATGACGCCTCCGGCGGGAGGCGCTGGGGTGGTATGGTTGATCACCGGCCGGGTAGTGCGCCGCCTGGCGCGGGAGGGGGGGGGGGGTAGGGAACCCGCTGGGGAGTATGATGGCTCCAGCTGGGTTGGGGGCGACACTATTTTGCGCCCCCGATGGGCGGTCAGGGAGAACACTTTATTCTTCAACTCTCTGATGACCTCGGTCGTTACGGGTCATATAAAACCTAAATAACCTAGGTAGATAGGGTAAATAGGGTATCAATCCAAGGAGCGTGTGGTTAGTGAATATTGCTTAGTTAACTCGAAAATGTTGCTTATGAAGGTGCTAATTAATTATGAAGCATGCAAGTTATCATTTAAGAATTGATTGAAAAGTTGTTGATTAAAATGAAAGTTTAATTGAAATTGCAAGAATAAAGAAAATAGTGATACTTGTAAACAATGGAATTAAAACGATTACACTAAGGACTCGGTAATTGAACACTAGGGCTTTCAACAATTGGGTGAACAATGATAATGCAATTGGTACTAACGGGTTGATTGCTCAATAGATTTAGGTATCAAGTTTTGTTGATATCAAGATAGACTAAACTATACTTTATCACCTAGAACATACAATCCTATGGTAGTGTTGATGCAAGGAATCATGCTTATCTCACTAGAAATTGGCACAAGATCAATTAACTAAAAATGAGTCTAGCATCAGATTAATCACTACTCAACACAAGTAATTCAAGTACACAAAACATCAATAAAAGTTCAAGAACAATACCCAAATGTTTTCAACCCTAGATATCAAGAACCTACATCCCCAGTGGAATACAAAATGATTTAGCCAAGCATGGCCATGGTGTTCATCTTCAAAATGGTGTCTTCAATCTTCAAGAATGATTCAAAGCTTTGGAGAATTGTGTGTGTCCTTTTGGTCTTCAATGGTGATGAATGATATAGTGAGAATGAGATCAAAACAGCTAAAAACCCAGTCTTCCCTCATAAATTCGTCATTAACATGTATTCCACTATCATTGACTTGAAAAAAGGAAAGTTTTGACCGAATTTGACTTTTGGCGTATCCTACGCCACTTTTGGCGTAGGGTACGCTAGACTGATTTTTCCTGAGCTGTTGTCTGCTGCCCTACGCAAGAATCTGTGTCCTTCCCTACGCCAAAACCTCCTTCAACCTTAGATTTTGATTTTCCAGCTCGTTTATGCTTCCGTATCTCGCCCGAGCAACTCCAAAACGTCATATTTGCTTCCTTTAATCATCAAATCCTGAAATAACATAATAATATCAAAGCAACACCATTTGACGACTTAACACTCCTTAAAACTCATTTATGGACGCTTTTATACACATCTTTTAACTAACCCATCACTCTCTGGCCACCGAGGAGTTTGTTAGTGGGGCGGTGCCCCCCTATGAGCAGGCTTATCAGGACAGCTTGAGTCGTCCTGACTTGATCACGAATATGTGTATCGGTCAGGCGAGTCAGCTGGCTATGATGGATTCCCTTCGGCGGCCGGATGCCACCATGCAGCGGGACCTGGCCCGCTTGAAATCTGAGAAGGCCGCCCTTGCTGAAAAAGAGGCGGCCATGAAGTCCCGTATTGAAGAGTACCGTCGCCGTGCTCACCGTGCTAAGGATGAGGCGAAAAAACTGTTGTCCGAGTCGGCGGCGGACAAGAAACAATGGACAGAGGCCTGTAACCGCAGCAACGAGGAGAGGCGTCAGCTGAAGGAGCGGATCTAGCAATTGAAGGACACTAATAAGGCGGATCTTGCAGAGCTCGAGAAAAGTGCAAGTCTCTTGCCGAGCGTACTGTCAAATTCGTAGACATGCGCAAGCAGTTGGAGTCCGCGATCGCGGATCTTGATAAGGCCAACTCCCGCCTCACTGCTCCTGAGGAAGAACGGTTCACCATGTTGGAGGCTAAGGAGACTCTCCAGCTGGAGAGAGATGCGGCTTTGAAGGACCGTGAGGCCGCTATTTTGGAGGCTGATGCAGCCAAGTCTCTGTTGGACGCCTCGGTGGTGGAGCAGGAGAAAATGCGCGAATCTCTTCGCTGGTTAATGACCAGCGGAATTGACGGGGTAAGTTCTCTTATCCGCTGTCCTAATCCTTTTTTCCGTTGTGTACTGTTACTAATGTCTTTGTTATTGCAGATTTTCAAGCGCTTCTGGCAGGAGCCAAAACTTGGTGACCAAGTCGCCAGCATAGCCGCCGCCCACGCTTATGGGTACAGCGAGGGGTTTGAAGATGGCTTTCTTCATGCGCAGAATTCCACCAACGGTAGGTGAATCTCCCAACTCTTACCAAAATCGATAACACATGCCCGAAGCATGTCTTCCAAGGTTTGAATCGTCCGCTCACTCTGCCCATCAGTTTGCGGATGATAAGCTGTACTCATATCCAACTGAGTACCCAAAGCCTTGTGCAGGGCCTTCCAGAAATGCGAAGCAAAACGAGAATCACGATCAGAAATAATAGAAACAGGCATCTCGTGCCGAGCAACCACCTCCTTAAGGTAAAGTCGAGCCAACCGCTCGAGTCCATCGGTTTCCTTAATAGGTATGAAACGTGCCGATTTTGTCAACCGGTCAACAATCACCCAGATCATATCATAACCACTAGGTGACCTTGGTAGTTTGGTGACAAAATCTATCGTGATTCGCTCCCACTTCCATTCTGGAACCTCTGGTTGTTGCAAGAGACCAGACGGCCTCTGATACTCCACCTTGACTTTAGCACAAGTCAAGCATTTGCTGACATAAGAAGCTATATCAGCCTTCATGTTTGGCCACCAATAAAGTATCTTCAAATCCTGATACATCTTATCAGAGCCAGGGTGAATAGAATAACGGGATTTGTGAGCTTCATCCAAGACAAGCTCGCGTAATCCCCCGAACAAGGGAACCCAAACACGTCCCGCGAAATAGTGTAAGCCATCGGTCCTGAGTTCAAGATGCTTGTCAGCACTGTGCATAGTTTCAGCTTTAAGGTTCTCCTCCTTCAAAGCTTCCAACTGTGCAGAACGGATTCGGTCAGGCAATGAGGAATGAATGGTGAGCTGTAAGGCTCGAACACGACGAGGATTCACAGACTCCTTCCTACTCAAGGCGTCCGCCACAACGTTCGCCTTGCAAGGATGGTATTTGATAGCACAGTCATAATAGTTCAGGAGTTCAACCCAGCGACGCTGCCGCATGTTCAACACCTTCTGGTCGAAAATATGCTGAAGAGTCTTGTGATCGGTGTATACTTCACACTTGGTACCGTACAAGTAATGTCTCCAGATTTTCAACGCAAAGATCACCGCACCCAGTTCCAAATCATGAGTAGTGTAGTTCTTCTCATGAACCTTGAGTTGACGAGACGCATAGGCAATAACCTTCCCGCGTTGCATCAACACACAACCGAGACCACGAATAGAAGCGTCACAGTACACAACGAAGTCATCTGTACCCTCAGGTAAAGATAAGATAGGTGCAGAACAAAGTTTAAGCTTCAGCATCTGAAATGCAGATTCCTGTGGCTCACCCCAGTCAAACTTTCGGTCTTTCTGGGTAAGAGTGGTGAGGGGTTGAGCGATCTTCGAAAATCCCTCAATGAAATGACGATAGTAACCCGCAAGACCTAGGAATTGCCGCACCTCAGATGGCGTCTTTGGTGCTTCCCAGTCTTTAAAAGCTTCGATCTTAGCCGGATCGACATGAATTCCCAGTTCATTAACCACATGCCCTAGGAATTGAATTTCACGTAACCAAAAATCACACTTTGAGAACTTAGCATACAACTGCTCCTGTCTCAAAAGTTCCAAGACCAACCGTAGGTGTTCCTCATGATCCGTCTTGTTCTTAGAATAAATCAGAATATCGTCAATAAACACGATGACGAACTTATCAAGGTAAGGTTTGCAAACGCGGTTCATCAAGTCCATGAACACCGCCGGTGCGTTAGTGAGACCAAAAGGCATGACCAAGAACTTAAAATGGCCATATCGAGTACGAAAAGCAGTCTTCTGAATGTCAGCTTCCCGGACGCGCAACTGGTGATAACCAAACCGCAAATCAATCTTCGAATAGTAACTAGAGCCCTAGAGCTGGTCAAAGAGATCATCAATGCGAGGGAGAGGATAACGATTCTTGATGGTCACTTTGTTCAGCTCACGATAATCAATGCACATGCGAAGACTTCCATCCTTCTTCTTCACAAACAAAATAGGAGCTCCCCACGGGGAAGAACTCGGTCGGATGAAACCCTTTTCCAAGAGTTCCTGTAACTGGCTGGATAACTCTTGCATCTCGGGAGGTGCAAGACGATATGGAGCTCGGGCAATAGGAGCTGCACCCGGAGTAAGATCAATACCAAACTCAACCTGACGATGGGGAGGGAGACCAGGTAAATCATCAGGAAACACATCGAGAAAATCACGAACCACCGGAATATCCTCGATCTTCTTCTCATCGTCAGTCGAGATGTTAACAAGTGCCAGAATGGCCGAACAACCTTTCCGAAGGTACTTACGAGCTTTCATGCTAGAAATGATACTCAGCGGAGCACCGCTTTTCTCGCCATGAACTGAAAGAGTCTCTCCATCAGGGAGAGGGATCCGAATAATCTTATCGAAACAAATGATCTCCGCACGATACAACGATAACCAATCCATGCCAACAACGACATCAAAACTACCCAGGGGTACCGGCATAAGTTCAATGGGGAAAGACAAACCCGACAGTTCCAAGCGACATTCCCTAAGGGTGTGCGTCGCTTCGATTTTCTTACCATTCGCCAATTCTATTAAGTACTTAGCCTCTAAAGGTGTGGGTACTATATCTAGTAATCGACTAATGTCCACAGATACGAAACTCTTATCGGCACCAGAATCAAACAAGACAGAAACATAGCGATCATTAAGAAGGAACGTACCGGTAACTGTGTTTGGATCCAGCCTAGCCTCTGCAGATCCAATGACGAAAGCACGTGCAGTCCTGCCTCCGCCCCCGTTGTTTCCGTTACCATTCCCGCCCCTCCCATTATCACCCTGCTTCAGCTTAGGACATTCACGCTTGAAGTGTCCCGTGTGTAACACCCCAACCGATGGCGGAAACATCGGGATGTCACGTATTGATGATTGTTCAGTAGCTCATGGTGAATAATAAATTTCATTAAATGATTTAAATAAATTACATACAATTGTTCTACAAGAATTCGTACATCAAATAATCAAACAAAGCTTCAAATATCTCCTCATGCTAGCTCTAGACTTCAAGCATCAGTATTTCCTGTTGAGTTTGGAAAAATGGGGGGGGGGGGTCAACTAGAAGTTGGTGAGAATACATAACCCATGTTAAGCATATAGTTTAAGTATAAAAGTCTAGCAATTCATATGTCTATCGTAAATTTAAGTCTACATGAATAGTATAATATGTTGACATAATCAAACCTCCGACTAGTTTAGGTCCATCCCGTCATCTACGGTTCACCTTAGTAATATGTTGGAACGATAACAATCACCCACGTTACCTTTGTAGGAGGTACACGTATCCGGGTGGGGTTGTCAATCCAATAGATCTATTATTGAGTATCGCCGGCTTGGCCATAGCTAATGATTATGTAAATGTTGAAACTCGTTGAAACTCGTTGAAACTGTTGACTAATTCATGAGGCAATAAAGTTTACTACTAGACATGCATGTTGAATTGCTTAAAATTGTTGCAAGTATAAAGAATCGCATAAACATGGTTACGTAAACTCACCTTAGCAAAGTATTAAGTCTCGAGAAATAGAATATGTGTAGCCCCAAAGTTGCCAATTACAAGAACTTATAATCAAAGCTTCAATTGTAGAAGTAATAGACTATAGAAGAAAGGTATGAGGGAAAGTTTAATCGGATTGAAACAATCGATTTAGAGGTGCAAAGTATAATGGGTCATAGGTGGGTTTTTATACTAGTTTTGGATTCAATTAGCCATTAAAATTGGTCAACACCATAAAGTAAGGTTTTATGATGAATTGACTATTTGACTAAGACTTTGACTGTTTGACTAAGACTTTGACTAGGACTTTGACTATTTGACTCAAGGCTTTATTTAAAAAAAAAATAATCTTGTATGTGAAAAAAAAAAAAATTTAGAATCATATTATTATTATTATTATTTAGAGTTAATAGCCAAAATTGTCCCTGAGGTTTGGTCACTTTTGCCACTTCAGTCCAAAACCCAAACCTTTTACATCTGGGTCCTTCGGTTTTATTTTTCTTGCCAAATTCGTCCCTAACAACGTTTAAGTTGTGGACTGAAGTGGCAAAAGTGACCAAACCTCAGGGACGAATTTAACAAAACCCAAACCTTTTCAGGGACGAATTTGGCAAAAAGGTTTGGGTTTTGGACCCAGATGTAAAAGGTTTGGGTTTTGGACTGAAGTGGCAAAAGTGACCAAACCTCAGGGACGATTTTGGCTATTAACTCTATTATTTATATACATTTATGTATGTATATAAGTTGTGAGTTAGGATAAATAAAGACTTAGGCACATTTGTATAATATTAATGATAAAGGTGTAATAAAAATATATATATATATGTATAAGGGCTTTTTATGTATTAAAATTTTGGGGAAAATTTTGCGATGTTACAGTCTCCCCTACTTTTTGGAACTTCGTCCCGAAGTTAAAAGAAAAACACCAGGTATACAATTGGTCAACTACCGAAAACCTTGATAGAATTTCACACTACCTTAACGTACCTGTAAATTCATGATTACGTTCCGGACCGCAATCACCAATTTACCTTACATTAGGGTTTTGTGTCCTTCTATAACTCTAGACACACATGTAAAATAATATGATTAACCATGTATCCAAAAATGAGTCCAACTGTTGAGCAGGAAAAAGACTTCTACCAGTCAGTGAGTAGGAACCTCTACCGATTGTTGAGCAGGTATGATAGCCTCTAACAGTCGTTGAGCAGGTTGTAGGGCCTCTACCGACTGTTGAGCAGGCATGATGACCTCTACCAATCGTTGAGTAGGTTATTTTGTACTCTACTAACTGTTGAGCAAGTACTTCATCCTCTATCAGTTGTTTGATTAAGTGTACCAATTATTACACACATGAATTGCAAATTGATAATATGTACATGTAAGCAATCAAGTATCAAGTATAGCATGCGAGTTGTAATAGAGTTTCCCTAGACAAGGTTAATGACTCTAGGTGTGTCTATAGTAAATAGCTTATATTCCATGAATTCTAGTTTCAAATGTTCAAATAAGGCAAATAGTCGAATCCTCATGTATAACTAAGGATTATGTTTGATGCAACACACAATCAAGTTTCAATAGTTTGGTTATCATGGGTAACTAGCTCATGTGTGAGAAGGTGAAGGATATGAATTTAGTTCTTGAGAGGATGATGAAAAATTCTTGAAGCAGAATCAAAGTTGTGAGAGATAGTGAATGTGAAGATAGTTGATAAAGAGTTTATTTTATAGTATGGAGATTATATGATTTGGGTAGGGTGTTGAATATTTAAAAAGTGGCTAAGATGGTAAGGTGAAGTGTGATTGTGAAATCCATGGATGGTTATGAAATGAGATTGATTTAAGCTGTAAAATTTTGAGATTTTTGAGCTTAGTTTAAGGAAGGTGAGTGTAATCATTTATTCATTAATTAAAACGAATAAACGAAAACGTTGACTTATCAAAACTTCTAGATTCTAATAACATAGTGAAGACATGCTTTAGCCTATAAGTGAACACTCATCCCGAGAATTCCCAGGTAGGCATCCGGGTCCCTCGTCTGATTGGGATATATGCGCAATGCCAGTCCTAGACAGAAAACTCAGAATACAGGCGTTCACCCTTCCAGATTGCACGTGTTCGTTATTAAAATCTAGAACTTCGACGAGATCTCAAGGTGGTTCAGGCTAAACCTGAGGATTGTCCTACTAGTCTAAGAGTAGATCTTGTGATGGAGAGCAATCTTCTTGTAGGGGTTGAAGTAGCGATAAGAAGTAGGAGTGAGATAGAGAATAGCAAGTAAAAGGAGCAAATACTGGTTATATTCCTATGGTTATAGACTAGATTATTTTTTTTTCTAATAACCTAATTCCCTACAACCAAGGCTCTGATACCAATCTGTAACACCCCAACCGATGGCGGAAACATCGGGATGTCACGTATTGATGATTGTTCAGTAGCTCATGGTGAATAATAAATTTCATTAAATGATTTAAATAAATTACATACAATTGTTCTACAAGAATTCGTACATCAAATAATCAAACAAAGCTTCAAATATCTCCTCATGCTAGCTCTAGACTTCAAGCATCAGTATTTCCTGTTGAGTTTGGAAAAATGGGGGGGGGGGGGGGTCAACTAGAAGTTGGTGAGAATACATAATCCGTGTTAAGCATATAGTTTAAGTATAAAAGTCTAGCAATTCGTATGTCTATCGTAAATTTAAGTCTACATGAATAGTATAATATGTTGACATAATCAAACCTTCGACTAGTTTAGGTCCATCCCGTCATCTACGGTTCACCTTAGTAATATGTTGGAACGATAACAATCACCCACGTTACCTTTGTAGGAGGTACACGTATCCGGGTGGGGTTGTCAATCCAATAGATCTATTATTGAGTATCGCCGGCTTGGCCATAGCTAATGATTATGTAAATGTTGAAACTCGTTGAAACTCGTTGAAACTGTTGACTAATTCATGAGGCAATAAAGTTTACTACTAGACATGCATGTTGAATTGCTTAAAATTGTTGCAAGTATAAAGAATCGCATAAACATGGTTACGTAAACTCACCTTAGCAAAGTATTAAGTCTCGAGAAATAGAATATGTGTAGCCCCAAAGTTGCCAATTACAAGAACTTATAATCAAAGCTTCAATTGTAGAAGTAATAGACTATAGAAGAAAGGTATGAGGGAAAGTTTAATCGGATTGAAACAATCGATTTAGAGGTGCAAAGTATAATGGGTCATAGGTGGGTTTTTATACTAGTTTTGGATTCAATTAGCCATTAAAATTGGTCAACACCATAAAGTAAGGTTTTATGATGAATTGACTATTTGACTAAGACTTTGACTGTTTGACTAAGACTTTGACTAGGACTTTGACTATTTGACTCAAGGCTTTATTTAAAAAAAAAATAATCTTGTATGTGAAAAAAAAAAAAAAATTTAGAATCATATTATTATTATTATTATTTAGAGTTAATAGCCAAAATTGTCCCTGAGGTTTGGTCACTTTTGCCACTTCAGTCTAGGGGTGTTCAACGAATCGAATAACGAATTTTCGAATTATTCGAATCGAATTATTCGAATTTTTAATATTTTTACCTGAATTCGTATTCGATTCGTATTCGTTTAAAATTCAATTTATTCGATTCGTATTCGATTCGAATAAGAAACTCGAATTCGAATCGAATTCGAATAAATTCGATTTAGTTCAAATTCACCTTAAATAACAAATTGTTTTACTTTTAGTTTTAAAACTAATACAAACTCATTATTTTTAACATATAAAATACAAATCTACAAAATTGATAAACAACAATATGTCAAATACGAGAATAGTAAAAATAGTAGAGAGTATAGTTTTATAGAGTTTTGTGATATATAAGGTAAATATATAAAACATGGTTATGCTAAAAGTTATAGACACTATGGGTTCTTAGAGTTTGACCAAAATTTAGAAGTTTTTTTTTCCAATGTGTATACTTGTGTATATAATAATGTGTATATGTGTATATATATTTAAAAAAATATACATGTACAATTTTTTATTCGAATTTCGAATCGAATCGAATTTAAAATCATAAATTCGTATTCGATTCGTATTCGATTTACTGGACTCGAATTCGAATCGAATCGAATTCGAATTCTTAATAATCGAATCGAATTCTTGGTAATCGAATCGAACTAAATCGAATTTCGAATTTTTCGAATTCGAATCGAATTCTGAACACCCCTACTTCAGTCCAAAACCCAAACCTTTTACATCTGGGTCCTTCGGTTTTATTTTTCTTGCCAAATTCGTCCCTAACAACGTTTAAGTTGTGGACTGAAGTGGCAAAAGTGACCAAACCTCAGGGACGAATTTAACAAAACCCAAACCTTTTCAGGGACGAATTTGGCAAAAAGGTTTGGGTTTTGGACCCAGATGTAAAAGGTTTGGGTTTTGGACTGAAGTGGCAAAAGTGACCAAACCTCAGGGACGATTTTGGCTATTAACTCTATTATTTATATACATTTATGTATGTATATAAGTTGTGAGTTAGGATAAATAAAGACTTAGGCACATTTGTATAATATTAATGATAAAGGTGTAATAAAAATATATATATATATATATATATATATATATATATATATATATATATATATATATATATATATATATAAGGGCTTTTTATGTATTAAAATTTTGGGGAAAATTTTGCGATGTTACAGTCTCCCCTACTTTTTGGAACTTCGTCCCGAAGTTAAAAGAAAAACACCAGGTATACAATTGGTCAACTACCGAAAACCTTGATAGAATTTCACACTACCTTAACGTACCTGTAAATTCATGATTACGTTCCGGACCGCAATCACCAATTTACCTTACATTAGGGTTTTGTGTCCTTCTATAACTCTAGACACACATGTAAAATAATATGATTAACCATGTATCCAAAAATGAGTCCAACTGTTGAGCAGGAAAAAGACTTCTACCAGTCAGTGAGTAGGAACCTCTACCGATTGTTGAGCAGGTATGATAGCCTCTACCAGTCGTTGAGCAGGTTGTAGGGCCTCTACCGACTGTTGAGCAGGCATGATGACCTCTACCAATCGTTGAGTAGGTTATTTTGTACTCTACTAACTGTTGAGCAAGTACTTCATCCTCTATCAGTTGTTTGATTAAGTGTACCAATTATTACACACATGAATTGCAAATTGATAATATGTACATGTAAGCAATCAAGTATCAAGTATAGCATGCGAGTTGTAATAGAGTTTCCCTAGACAAGGTTAATGACTCTAGGTGTGTCTATAGTAAATAGCTTATATTCCATGAATTCTAGTTTCAAATGTTCAAATAAGGCAAATAGTCGAATCCTCATGTATAACTAAGGATTATGTTTGATGCAACACACAATCAAGTTTCAATAGTTTGGTTATCATGGGTAACTAGCTCATGTGTGAGAAGGTGAAGGATATGAATTTAGTTCTTGAGAGGATGATGAAAAATTCTTGAAGCAGAATCAAAGTTGTGAGAGATAGTGAATGTGAAGATAGTTGATAAAGAGTTTATTTTATAGTATGGAGATTATATGATTTGGGTAGGGTGTTGAATATTTAAAAAGTGGCTAAGATGGTAAGGTGAAGTGTGATTGTGAAATCCATGGATGGTTATGAAATGAGATTGATTTAAGCTGTAAAATTTTGAGATTTTTGAGCTTAGTTTAAGGAAGGTGAGTGTAATCATTTATTCATTAATTAAAACGAATAAACGAAAACGTTGACTTATCAAAACTTCTAGATTCTAATAACATAGTGAAGACATGCTTTAGCCTATAAGTGAACACTCATCCCGAGAATTCCCAGGTAGGCATCCGGGTCCCTCGTCTGATTGGGATATATGCGCAATGCCAGTCCTAGACAGAAAACTCAGAATACAGGCGTTCACCCTTCCAGATTGCACGTGTTCGTTATTAAAATCTAGAACTTCGACGAGATCTCAAGGTGGTTCAGGCTAAACCTGAGGATTGTCCTACTAGTCTAAGAGTAGATCTTGTGATGGAGAGCAATCTTCTTGTAGGGGTTGAAGTAGCGATAAGAAGTAGGAGTGAGATAGAGAATAACAAGTAAAAGGAGCAAATACTGGTTATATTCCTATGGTTATAGACTAGATTATTTTTTTTTCTAATAACCTAATTCCCTACAACCAAGGCTCTGATACCAATCTGTAACACCCCAACCGATGGCGGAAACATCGGGATGTCACGTATTGATGATTGTTCAGTAGCTCATGGTGAATAATAAATTTCATTAAATGATTTAAATAAATTACATACAATTGTTCTACAAGAATTCGTACATCAAATAATCAAACAAAGCTTCAAATATCTCCTCATGCTAGCTCTAGACTTCAAGCATCAGTATTTCCTGTTGAGTTTGGAAAAATGGGGGGGGGGGGGGTCAACTAGAAGTTGGTGAGAATACATAATCCATGTTAAGCATATAGTTTAAGTATAAAAGTCTAGCAATTCGTATGTCTATCGTAAATTTAAGTCTACATGAATAGTATAATATGTTGACATAATCAAACCTTCGACTAGTTTAGGTCCATCCCGTCATCTACGGTTCACCTTAGTAATATGTTGGAACGATAACAATCACCCACGTTACCTTTGTAGGAGGTACACGTATCCGGGTGGGGTTGTCAATCCAATAGATCTATTATTGAGTATCGCTGGCTTGGCCATAGCTAATGATTATGTAAATGTTGAAACTCGTTGAAACTCGTTGAAACTGTTGACTAATTCATGAGGCAATAAAGTTTACTACTAGACATGCATGTTGAATTGCTTAAAATTGTTGCAAGTATAAAGAATCGCATAAACATGGTTACGTAAACTCACCTTAGCAAAGTATTAAGTCTCGAGAAATAGAATATGTGTAGCCCCAAAGTTGCCAATTACAAGAACTTATAATCAAAGCTTCAATTGTAGAAGTAATAGACTATAGAAGAAAGGTATGAGGGAAAGTTTAATCGGATTGAAACAATCGATTTAGAGGTGCAAAGTATAATGGGTCATAGGTGGGTTTTTATACTAGTTTTGGATTCAATTAGCCATTAAAATTGGTCAACACCATAAAGTAAGGTTTTATGATGAATTGACTATTTGACTAAGACTTTGACTGTTTGACTAAGACTTTGACTAGGACTTTGACTATTTGACTCAAGGCTTTATTTAAAAAAAAATAATCTTGTATGTGAAAAAAAAAAGAATTTAGAATCATATTATTATTATTATTATTATTTATATACATTTATGTATGTATATAAGTTGTGAGTTAGGATAAATAAAGACTTAGGCACATTTGTATAATATTAATGATAAAGGTGTAATAAAAAATATATATATATATATATATATAAGGGCTTTTTATGTTTTAAAATTTTGGGGAAAATTTTGCGATGTTACACCGTGTCACCACAGTTATAGCACCCCTGCTTTCCTGGAGTCCCCTGAGCAGCAGGAGTAGGAGTAGCAGCAGGAGTCTGAGTTGAGGTAAGTGTCACCCTGCAATCCTTAGCATGATGCCCCAACTGATGGCACCGATGACAGCGAGCCCGATCACAATTCCCAGAGTGGTGAAAACCACACTTGTTGCACTTGGGATGCTTCCCAACATACCCTCCCGACTTCTGCCCTGAAGAAGACCCAGATGAATCAAACTTCCTTGCCGGCTGAGATGGCGCTGGCACGACACTCTTCCCCACATTATCCCACTTTCTCTTGTTCCCTTCAGAAACCTTCACAGCAGTACCCTTAGGAGGTAAAACACCCTCCGCCACCTTCAAGTTAGTCATCCGATGAGCTGATCGAACAACTTCAGCAAGAGTGGGAAGATTCCCAACAGCCACCAACCCAGCAATCTCTGGCACTAACCCAGATACGTAGTGCTCAATCCTCCTATACTTGGGTGTGTGCAAATCAGGGCACAACACCACCAGCTCGTTCCTCCTCACAGTGTACTCCTCTATCTCGGACCCAACCATCTTGTAACTCCAGACTTCATGTTCCAATTTCTATATCTCCTCCCTCGGACAGTACTCGCTCCTCAACAGATGCACAAAATCCGCCCAAGGCATAGCAATAGCCTCCCCCAACCCCATGTTCTGAGCAGTAGCATTCCACCACGACAATGCAGGCCCCTCGAATGTCACAGTAGCATACTTAACCCGGTCCCCAGCGGGACAGTTACACATGACGAACACAGATTCTACTTTCTCCAGCCATCGGAGCAGTCCCACCGCTCCCTCAGTCCCAGCGAAGTTATGGGGCTGACAGTCCCGAAACTTCTTATAAGAGCACTGAGGTGGAGGTGGATTGGCAGCGATACCTGAAACACGATACACGAAAAAAATACAAACGAAAGAACATGACACCCAAGAATGAGGCAAAGCTGACAGAAATCAACTCACCACCCATGGCATTAATCCCAGCCTGGAAATTAGCCATAGCCATGTTCACTTGCTGCTGTAACAAGTTATTCAATTCAGTTTGGGTCATGTTGATGTTACCACGACCACCGCCGCCAGCATGGCCACCGCCGCCAGCACGACCACCGCCGCCACCACGACGTCCACCACCACGAGCACCAGACATGATCTAACAAATCAAGAAATCGAGGGATTCAGATTCACCTCTAGTGTCAACCACTAGAAATTTACAAGAGTTAACTTAGGGACAAATTCAGGACTATACATCTAAACTCAAAGTCCACCGGGATTTTCATGAATTTCAGTTTATTATTTCGTGTGCACCCGAAATGATAAACTGCTCTACATGGTCCTCCAAATGTACTCCTAGTCCAGACTCCGGTCACCGAATATCGTCGCCTAGTAACGTGTTACGATAGGTGCAAGTGTAAGAAAGCATGTGTGTGCAAGAGTCAACAAATCAGCCTCTCCTTCTTCAATCCCGAAGAAGAAGACAAGAGTAGGTAAGAACCCAAATAAAAGCGGATGATGTAACAAGGAAGTATGATGATGATGTAAGGACACCCCGACAAAGTTAGTACGTATCCCATTAATAGACTCAAAGTATGTGACCGTCTAGTGTGTGCGACTCGGCTATAGACCAGACTCTACATGCAGTCCTAGTTCACTATAACCATTGGCTCTGATACCAATCTGTCACACCCTCAAATTTCCACTTGCGGAGTTTTATCGCGAGGCGCATGACAAACCAGGATCCAAGTCAACGGTCACAATAAACAACACTATATGAAATACGTAACTCAAAACTTGGTTATCAAACCATTAAAATATAGCGGAAGCATTTAAAGATTACAAACTGTGTTCCAAAATGTTTCAAGACACTTATGTAAAATATGCCACTAAGCCTAGACGCCAATGCAGACCCGTGCGCCTAGTCTAACCGATGCTACCTTAGCGACCTGAGAAAAACATGCCAAAAGCCGTCAACATATATAATGCTGGTGAGTTCACAGGTTTGTTCAATATGTTACCAAAATAGTTACCAAAGCGTTACCATGTCCATACTATACCAATGTTACCAAGTACGCTAGCTAGGCGTATGTTTTATTACTACTACGATTGGAAAACCATTACTAGACACGTTTAGCAATGTTTAGCAATGTTCAGCCCGAATGTTCAGCATGATACCAATGTTACCAGTTTGAGACAATATGCACCCGCCCGGCCCTCCAAGCCGACGAGTGGGGCAGGTCACGCCCAATAGATCTATCCACACTTCCCCCGTTGTGCATCCTCGCACATTCATGGTTTTCCCCCGGGACTTTAAAAGATCGTATAGCAATGCAAATTAAAACTATAGTATGACATATGTTACCAAAATAGTTTAGCGCATGTTTTCTCCCCCAAAAGTTAAAGCTATAAAAGTGGGGCCGTGAACTCACCTTAAATTGCGTTCCTCGGTAATTAGTAAAATGCTAAGCCCTTGATAATCTCTCTACCGGAGATCTATCAAAATGTTCACATAAGTGTTCCGACTAATAACCATAAGGTTATCTAGTCCCCGATTGTCCAGATCGTAACCAAGTATGTTTTAAAACGTGTTTAAGTGTTTAACCGACACACTAGACCGACCCGACATCCCGTTGGTGACTCGTTACCCTAACTAATCAAGTACACATAGATTACACACAAGGTTCAAGCATAAAACACTTAGTTTGTATCAAAAATCTCATTTTTAAATCAGAAGGGTCGAACCAGGAAAATAAATCCTCCTTCGCCCGTTTTTAACCCACCTTCGACCCTTTAAAAGCCACCTTCGACCGTTCTTAACAGGTTCGACCCTGGGATTCCACATTCGACCACTTGACCGGTCGAATGTGCCCAGGTTCGACCCTGACATATTATTTTTCCCAAAACGCTTCAAAAACATCCGAAAACATCCCGAAACATTGTCAAACACTGCAGTCAAGCATGTATAACTTATCTCTACAAAACCCCACCAATTTTGCCCCAAAACCTATCTGTTTCAGCCCATTTCCTAAAATGGCAAAGATTATGGAAGTGTCACATCATGCATGTAATCTTTACCCAATTTGGAAACTTTTCAATATCAATCCATAATCATCTAAAAATGCTCAGTTTATCATGTAATTAAAAACCCCCAATCGCTTTATTGATAATACTAACATGCACAAGCCCTAGATTCAATAAAATCCCCAAATTAGACTTGATATCATCATCTATCTAATTATAACCTTTTATACTCCTAAACTATCATCGATAGCAGCCCTAGATCATGTTTCTAGCATTAGCACAGTAGCAAATCATTAAACAACATATAATATCACATAACACACAATTAACATATGTTTATTGATATGAAAACCTATGTTTAATGATAGGGTTTAGGTTTAGAAAGATGTTTAAAAGGTTTTTATTGATAAAAACTTCCTTAGAACAGATCTGGACATTTAGGGTTAGATAAAAACGAATTAAAATACTTGAACAAGGTTTAGAATTAAGAACACACCTTGGATTCTTGATTAGATGTTGTTGATAGGTTAGATTATGAAAAAGAAGAGCAAAAACTCCTTCCTTAATGAGTAAAATCGTTTGAGAGTGTTTTGAGACGGTTAGGGTTTGTGAAATGGTGAAAAATGACAATGTTTGGTATTTATACTAGTCCACATTCGCCCCTTCTTCCTGGGCGAATGTACCCACATTCGCCCCTTTCACATGGTCGAATGTGCATGTTCTGGTCGAATGAAACTTTTTCATTTCCACATTCCAGGTTCGCCCCTTTGATAAGGGTCGAACCAAGATTATTTCCCAGGTTCGCCCACTCGATGTGGTCGAACCAGGGCTTATGTTTTTCCAGTTTTCCAATTTGTCGTGTTTAACGCATTTTAACGCACCTTAACATATAAGCATGCAACCTTAGTCTATGTTTAACATATTTAAGCATGGATGATTATCTACACATCATTCAAACACATCTATGCATATAATTCACCACACAACAATTAATCTACACATACACTTAATTAGTTTATGTAATTTCACCAACAACGGGACCCGGTACTAGTGTATTCCCAAAACGACTCCCAATGATCCTCTAGATCATTGAACCCCGGACAATCCTAACTTGACCCGACTCAACTAACCTAGTTAAGTCCGTTTATAAATGTTTCCCACTAAGGTAGACTTAGATGTTACTAAAATGTTTAAGCCAAATATGCCGGGTGTCACAAAATTGTGAAAGGGTCCAACTTTTATAGTTCAGTAAGGGATTTAAACGGTTGACTCGTCGCTACGCTAACTATAACTTTTTAGTTTATTGTTGTTGGTCTCAAGCTCGGGTAAATGATGCAAGTTTATAAAAAAATAATCTAAAATGGCCCTGACTTTTTAGTTCGCTTAGGGTTTAAAAATTTTAGGTCGGCTCTAAATAGCCATACTTAAAAAACATTTTTCTAGTCTATATATAGTAAATCGTGAGTTGCATTGCTTAATTACACATCTAGTGGTAACATTTTGTGGGACATTCACTTATACATGCAACTAATAATTTTGTCACCCAAAAGGCAAATCCTAGCAAGTAGCAACATAACTAGCTATGCATGCTAATGACTTTACGGTTAGTGTCGTACTCATGTCATTTTACAATAAGTTTATTTTTTTAATCCAAAATTACTTTTTTTTTCGTGAAACAAACGCAATGTTATTTGTATTCTCAAAAGAAGGGAACACATTTCGTCATTTAGACCATGGGTAATGGTTAATGCCTTTTAAGGGGTATTTTTCGCCACATCATCATAATACCCCTTCAAGGAATGTGTAATGGTTAACCCCTTTTAATGTCTGTTTAATTAACATTTTCCTTATTTTTCTTCTCTTTAGGTATTATACTAGAAATGTCCCACATTCTTCATGCCTCTATAATGCCCAGAGGAGCGGTGTTAAGGACGTTATCAAACTCATTTATGCCCACATAATACCCATTACACATGCTAAGTATATATGATCTTTGCCTTGTTTACCTTTCCTGTAATTAGTTTAATTAAAAAAAAGTTTAATTAAGGAATTCTTTTATTTTATCCAAAAAGTGACTACATATAACCATAATTAGCTATATTTATTAGTGAAAGTGTATTACTTACTTTTTTTATATTTTTTTTGAACGACCAACAAATTGGAATCACTCACGGAACACTAGAGTATCATCGTGCCACCAATGTTTCCACGCGATCATATTCCACCACCAAGTCACCAATTCAGGAGGAAACTCATAATTATGAGAAAACCCCCTTTGTGAGATTCGAACCCAGGACCTTATGGCCCCTACGTCTTATCTCACCACCAAGATGCCGCTTTATATTAAGTTTATTTTTCTTAATAACTAGTATTAAGTCACTCATGTTACCACAAAGGACTTAAAACCGTGTTAGGTAGCAGCAGTGTTATACTATTGTCAGTGACCACCAACACCGAAAAAGTTTGTAAAACAAAAAGAGAGATAAAAGAAAAATTAAAACCGAACGAAAAGTAGATGGAAAAATGTTGATTCACGCACGCGAAACTTAAAACATATAAAACAATAACTAAATCGATTTAGGATCCACACACACGCACTTTATGGCTTGTTGACTTGCAAAATTTAGACATAAACATAAAACAACAGTTTGTAAAAGATTAAAATTATATAGGAACAAAGTTAAAAGTGAAAAAACATTGAGGTTTAAACAAAAAAAAAAAACAAAAAAACAAAAACAAACCAAAGTCATACAAAAAATAAAGCTAGGAAACCAAAAGTGGTACCACAAGTAAAGCTAAGATACAACCTAATACGCACAATCAAGTTAAGAATTGAATTATGTCTGATTTCCTATATAAATTATACTTACAGACTAATTTGTAAACTTTTAGCTTGATTTATATTAAATGCATTACAAGGTTGTAACTATTCAATAGCAAACATACACTGAAGATCATTCGTGTAAATAATTTGGATCTATCCACCTTTGACATTTCTTTTTTTAAAGTAAAAACTCTCAAATTCGTTTAGGCTATAAGGAGGGGGGAAGAGGGGGATGAAGCGTCATGTGGCACTTGTGGGGCCCTTGTGGGGGGAAAAATAATTGTGGGGAGTGGAAGGGGGGGAAGAGGTGGGGGGAAGTGACACTTGGCATTTCTTTTTTCTTTTTTTTTCTTTTTTTTAACTTTCTTTTTTAATAAATATAAAACAAAATTTAAAAAAAAACATAATATTAATTCATAATAAACTACAAAGTTAAATAAAAAAAAACACTAACAAACCAAAATTACATGAAATTTTAAAAAAAACCTTAAAAAAAACAACTTAGTTATCGCTATCGTCTTCATCAGATGGGTAATCTCTTGGTATACTCCAAATATGATCAACCAGATCCGCTCGAAGGTTGTGATGTGTTTGACTATTCTTGATTTCAAAGTTGTTGGCGTTTCTTTCTTCATCCGTAATGTTTTCTTGACTTTGCTGTGTTTCCTCACCAAAGTACTCGCATATTGCACGTCCTTCATCCTCCAAAATCATGTTATGTAAAATTAGGCATGCGTACATCACATTTCGTACATGCGTTTTTTCCCACAGTCGGCAGGGTTGGGCCAAAATGTGCCATCTTTTTTTCAACACACCAAAAGCACGCTCAACATCTTTCCGTGCAGCCATTTGAGCTTTGTGTAGAAGATGGTATTGTTTATATATATATATATATATATATATATATATATATATATATTAACGGTAACAAGAAAGGGGCCAATAGACAAGTGCCACGTGGACTCCCCCTCTCCCCCCACGCCATGCTTCCCGCCCTACTGGCGGCGGTGTTCCCCCTTCCCACCCCCACTCCTGATAGTCTTAAGACTGGTTTTTGTCCCTACCAACTTCGACTTTTTATGTATGGACCAATAGTAAAAATACATCTACTTTTGACACATGCCATTTAAATTCATTTGCATTTGCAATTTATTAGTATTAAATAAACTAAAAATTAGGTATGATAAACAATTCAACCATAAACAATTATACCTATACGGCTATACTACACACATCGTTTAATACAACTATGCAAGACAATTCTATGGAGAAATGCAATAGAATCATTTGATACACTTGCGTAAAATATAATTTAAAATAAGTGAAAAACAAAGAAAAAAGACCATAGTTAATAACCGTCATCTAAATCAAATTCAAAGCAATGTATTTCTTTTTACAGAAAATTCAAAGCGATATTTAAAGTTAGATATGTTTAAAAAGACGTATAGTCATGCACACACAAATATACATATATGAATTAAATTATGAAAACACTAGTTGCCAAAAAAAATCAGTTATTATTTTTTTCATTCTATAAAAACGAAAATTATATCAAAATAGCAGGTAGACGGACAACAAACTGCGCCACCACCTCTTTTTGTACGGCAAACCGAGGGTCTTTAATAAAACATTTATGTTAGAGTTTAGTTTGTATATAAACTAGGTTATGGGATAAACCATATAATTATGTAATAAAATATTTATACAGAGATGGAATATTATGTAATACTTTAAGTTTGTTTGTTCTAGTTTATTTATATTTATTCTTTTAATATAATTAAATTAAGAGAGAGCAATAGAAGATAAAGAGGGGCCATTGGGCCATTAAGTGGAAATTAAAAAAAAGCAAGAGAGATAGAGTGTGTATAGGAGGTTGAGGATGTCCCATATTGGCTGTGTTTTTAAAACCCCCCACTATTGGAAACCTTTATTTTTAAATCTTATCAGTTTTAAATCTATAAATCTAAATCGAAAACCGTTAAAACAAAACATACCTAACTAATGTATTTTAATAAATGTGCTTATATTGGTGTGTATGCATTTACATATCAAGGGGCGGTTGTTTTTTAAACTTTAAACTTATAAATATCTCAAAAAACCATCATGACTACATCTGTGTTAAGTTAGAATACCATTATCACTTGATATTAGTTGGTGGCGAAGGTTAAACTTTTGGAATATGTGGCCGAAAGTCAAAAGACTCATTTTTCTTTCAAATCAGTGGGGGTCAGACTCTAAAACACAATTTTTTTGGACAAAAACGAAAAAAATTTACACTACTGAGCTAAAAATCGGTGGAGGTCGGCGCACGCCCCCGGCCTTCTATAAGCTTCACCCTGATATTAGTAATTGATTTTACTTGACAAAGTTTTAGATATCTTTTACCTCTTAAGAACTTTTTTTATTTGATTCTTTCCCTCCATAAATATAGATATACACACAAATACAAATGTTACCATGTTATGTATCTAAAGTCTATACACAAACAGTGTGTTAGAGAGAGAGAGAAAGTGACAGAAAATTAACGGCCAAAACCTACCATCAATTCAGTTAATCACGCCATTACTTTGGCACTTTTTCTTCTTTATATATCTCCCTCATCCCCTGCCTCTTAATCACAACTCTCAAACCCCTACCCAACATAGAAAGAAACACACTACAAACACTCATGACACCATTCTTTCTTTCTCTCATATTCTCTCTCTTCTTCCCTACCCTCATATCCTCCACCACTGTACAACATCCTGAGCTCACAGTACAACAAGTACAAAGGTATGTTCTCATTCTACACTACCCAACACCACACATTATTCATATACATTATTGTTGTTACATTTTAATATGTGTCAAGCTAATTTGAACCTTTTTTTTTTGATGCAGGAGTTTGAATGACTCCAGGCGTAACTTGGGTTTCCTATCATGCGGGACAGGAAACCCAATAGATGACTGTTGGCGGTGTGATCCCAATTGGGAGAAAAACCGTCAACGGTTGGCAGACTGTGCCATTGGTTTTGGAAAAGGAGCCATTGGTGGTAGGGACGGGAAAATTTACGTGGTTACTGACTCTAGTGACAATGATGTTGTAAACCCGAAACCTGGGACTTTACGGTATGCTGTCATCCAGGACGAGCCGCTCTGGATTATTTTCCAGCGCGACATGGTGATTAAGCTCAAAGAAGAGCTGATCATGAATAGTTTTAAAACAATCGATGGTCGTGGCGCTAGCGTGCACATAGCTGGGGGACCGTGCATTACAATACAATATGTTACAAACATTATTATTCATGGAATTAATATTCATGATTGTAAGCCTGGAGGGAATGCTATGGTACGAAGTTCCCCGAGTCATTTCGGGTGGAGGACCATGTGTGACGGGGATGGCGTGTCCATATTTGGTGGAAGTCATGTGTGGGTTGATCATTGTTCGTTATCGAATTGCGCTGACGGCTTGATCGATGCCATCATGGGGTCCACCGCGATCACGTTATCAAACAATTACATGACCCATCATGATAAAGTCATGCTTTTAGGCCATAGTGATTCTTATGAGCAAGACAAGAACATGCAAGTCACTATTGCTTTTAATCACTTTGGTGAAGGTCTGGTCCAAAGAATGCCAAGGTATGTCTTAAATCTTAATATTATTATTTTTTATTTTTTAATTATAAATAAAAAGTAAAAGTTTCCCGACACCATTTTTGGTCAAACGGGTTAATTGATTACCAAATGGGTCAAAAATTAATATATTGACTTTTTTTGGGAATTTGGATCTCTTGTTTACTTTCACGTGGATTTTATTTTTGTAACTTTTAAGGATGTCTTTGTAAATCATATAAAAAACATTCGTTATAAAAAATTATTGAGATGTTATCTGTTATAAAAAAAATAAAAAAAACATCGTTAGGTTTACTTATTTATTTATTGAGTTTTGTGTTAAGTTTTAATTAGTCTTTGATATAATTACATGGTAAATTGTAGATGCCGACACGGTTACTTTCATGTGGTGAACAACGACTACACCCACTGGGAGATGTACGCGATTGGAGGAAGTGCAAATCCGACCATCAATAGCCAAGGGAATCGATTCCTTGCACCCGATAGAAGATTCAGCAAAGAGGTAACAAAATTTCGCGAATAAAATAATTTTTGCTTAAGTACAACACTTTATTAATTACATACTAGTCAAAACTTGGTTTTATTTGGCTTCATGAATTACAAATAGAATAAAAGGTAATTACATTAGAATAAAATGTTATCTGTACTCTCACCCTACTCATGTAATGTCATTAAAAGCTAATCACATTTATATATAAAAAAGCTAATTACATTAGTATATTTTATAGTAAAAATTAAATTTGCAAAAACTGAGGACCTATGCAGGTGACCAAACACGAGGATGCACCAGAGAGTGAATGGAAAAACTGGAATTGGAGGTCTGAAGGGGACTTAATGTTGAATGGTGCATTTTTTGTTGCATCGGGTGCGGCTGGGGCTTCATCAAGTTACGCAAGGGCTTCAAGCCTTGGAGCTAGGCCCTCATCGATCATTTCCACCCTCACTTCCAATGCAGGAGTTCTGGTTTGCAGAAAGGGATCTCGTTGCTGATCCAAATGCATAATTTTGACTTAAAAAGTCAGAACTACCAACATATTCCCTCCCTTATTTATGGGCTAGTTTTATTTTTATTTGTCTTGTTTTTTTTTTATTTTTACCTTTTGAAGCATTTTGATTTTGGTCAATGTTCTTTCCAAGTACAACCTCGGCTTGCCACTCATGGGATGTTTAATTTTGGACACCCAAGGATTTGGAGTATATGGCAAGTTAAGTAGTGTTGTGATGTATATATATACACATATTTATAACATATTTCTATATTTCCAAGATATCGATTTGAATTTACAGAACATTACTTGAAATGTTATCTAAAATAAACTATAACAAATTTCATACATTCAGTTTAAAAAAATAACTAATTTCATACACCCACTAAATAGATGTTTTAGAGGGTGTTTGGAAAATTTTTTTAATCTGATTTTTAGATTATTGCGTTCAGAAAATGCAGATAACCAGTTTTTAGTGTTTGGGATTACGGTTTGAAAATGCAGATAATCAGTTTTTTAGGCTACCAAAACGCAATAATCTATAAGCAGCTTCACCACTGCTTTTTCAAAACGCATAATCTGTTTTGAATAATCAATCCCTTAACCTATCGTTTAGTTTTGATTTTAGAGACTTGTTTAAGTTCGTTTAACTATCGCTTACGTACGAGTTCTAGTGAATACTTAAGAAAAATAAATACAATTTAAGTTCAATTACAAACAAAACGTTCTTACAGATTATAAAATAAAGAGATTATGTTTGGTGGTTGATTACTTTGCCACAAACCCGGTATACAATGACAATACGCATAACCTCCTACGTCAGGACTTGATTTAACATATTTGTTTGTAACTTAACTTCAAATGAGAGGAAGATATGCACATGCCAAATTCGGTTATGCATGATCAGTGGCGTAGCATGGTAGGGACGGGGAGGGCGGCCGCCCCCCGGATTTTCGTGCAGAAGCTCCGATTATATAGTATTCGTATAGAAAATTTTGAAAATATAGGGTTTCGACCCCCCGAAACTAGTGACTTCCGACCCCCCGAACCTTCGGGTCAAGCTTCGCCATTGTGCATGATTTAAATAAGTTGACGAATATTTTGGAAGTTGTTATATTTGAAGTTCAATCACAAATTCTCACGAAGGTGGTTATGAGTATGTTTGACAATGAGCTTTTAAAAGCTTTTAGAAGCTTCAAGCTTTTAAGAAAAAACTCATATTTAATAAAAAGCCTTGTTTGGTTGAAGGGGCTAGAAGCTTTTAGGATAGAGAAAAAGCTCTATAGTGAAAAGCTACTAGTAGTAGCTTTTAAGAAAAAACTCTACTAGCTACAAGCTTTTAATTAGTAAATGACACAAATACCCATTCTATTTTAAAAATAAAATAAAAACCTTCTTTACAAGTTTTTAATTATGTCTATTTTAGTCATTTTATACATTTTATTAAAAGCTCCAGCTACTCTGCCAAACACCAAAATATATTTTAAAAGTTTCCAGCTTCCAGCTAATAGCTTGCAGCTACCAGCTACCAGCTTGCAGCTACCAGCCTCCAGCTAGTTTTACCAAACATACCCCATGTGTATTATCATTGTATACCGCCATACCGGGTTTCGGCAAAGTAATCAATCACCAATATATTGTGAGCACCTTTATCGAATATAACTATTAGTTAAAAAAAAATCAATTACACTAACAAATAGTTACTATTACCTAAAAAAGGTAGTTACACTAAAAGTATTATTAATTACACTAAACATAAAAAATATTAGGGTTTTCTAGAATGAGAGAGCGGTTTTGTGGGAAAAAAAAATATTGGGTTTGGTTGATTTAAATAAATGTTAAAATATATATAATTTCAAACGTTTAGAAATGATCAAATGGATCACATTCAACAAATTTAGGCTCGTGAAGAATGTATGGATCCCCACGGCCACCACACGTGAAAGGTGAATGGTGTGGTGTCGCTGTGAGGCCACGACAGACATGGCAGGACCACGGGCCTCCCACAAGGAGTATAACATCCAGCCTAAGGACAAAGCCCAAGAGTATAACTGTCATTGCAATTTATCCTTAAATTTGTAATTTTGGGCAATTTTTTCCATAACTAAGTTAGAAACTAGTCTATTATGTGGGTTGAATAAAACAAATATAAATAGTTAGTAACAAGTGGAATTCCTTTGCATGTTTTGGTGAGAAATTGGTCGGTATCAATTCCTCTAATTGTGGTATAAGCACTCGGTATCGCAACTGAAAAATTAAAACCAAAAAGTGATAAACATAAGGATATCGATACGTGTTTTACATAACATTGATAATAGTATCGATGTTGTTCGATCGGAATCGATGTGCGACCAATATTGTTTAGAAGGTATCAATTCAGTTGGTCACTTTACGGTACTGACACTCGTCATAGCTTAAGATATGAAAAAAGATACTCTATTGCAAATATAACTTTGTTTTCAACTAAATTTATATAGGAAATCACAAAAATGAACGCTGGAACCACTAGCGAAGTTGTTAGGAAGGTATTGGTTCGGTACGGTAAAGAACAAAAGTTTCAATTATGTTTCACCTGTTTTAATTCTAGACAAAACTTTTATTGGAACAAAAATAAGAATAAACATGTCGCACTAGTGTATTCGAGATTTTGAGTATTACACTTCGGTGTAGGGTTCCGACAACCAGATTTATGACAAGCAGTGGTTGGTTCCGTTATTTTGGATTGTGGAGACACGTTTTCTAGCAATTATAGTGTTGTCTATTTCAAGAGAAGATTACAGTTGGTCTTGTTAATGATGGTGGTTTTGTACAGGTGGTCATGTTAGGGATGGTGGTTAATGTTAAAGGTTGGGATGTTTCGTAGTTGGTGGTGTTTGACAGTGGTGGAGGGTGGTGGTTGGTGGTGGCAGGTGAGGGTAGTAGAGAGAAAGAGAGAGTTAAAAGTGCATATCTATACTACATTATAAAGGAGGAGACATGAGCAAATATGTTAAAATTGTCCAAAGTTAAGATGGTATACCAATGGTCTTTTACAAGTCTAATTTTTTTTGTCAATGTCTTCCTTTTATGCCCTCATGTATGACCTTTAATAAGATCGATTAACTGACAACTCTGGTTTTAGTTTTGATTGAGGCTAGTAATCAAACTGAACCGAACCGACCCATACACACCTTTAAAAATGTTTATGTTCCCTGCTGCATCGCGCAAACACTCTACTAGTTGTATATATGCATAAAGGTGCACAAGATATTTCTAGCTAGGTCATGCAAATTTGGTAAATAATGTGCTTATTAAAGTTGTTTAGTACAATCACCTATCTGAGTTAGTTGATAAAAGATTAAATCTTCATAAATATATGAATTTTACTCCCGAAATTGGTCACCGACATTCTAGTATTAGGGCTGTTCAAATTGCTCGGGGCTCGCCGCTCGTTTGGAATTTGCTCGAAAAATACTCGCTCAATTTCCCGCTCCGTTGTAAACGAGCCGATTGGCTCGGTTCGGTTTTTGAACGATCCAAGCACGAGCAAAGGTCTGCTCGGCTCGGTTCGGCTCGATATAATTTTATTAATTTATGGTTGTCCGAAAAACTCGCGCTCGTCACTCGCTCGAAAAATTTGTGCTCGAAAAATGCTCGCTCAGTTTCCGGCTCGACTGTAAACGAGCCAATAGACTCGGTTTAGTATGTAAATGAGCCAAACACGAGCATAGGTTCACTCGGTTCGGCTCGGCTCGTGAACACCCATATCTAGTATGCTTGACCAAGAAGGAGAAGAATTCGTAATGAAATTTTGGGGCCAGAAAATGCCTTTTAGGCAGTTTTCCAATGGTTTCAACTTTGCCAAAATTAGTCCCTCTATTTCCGAAAATTAAATTTCTGATACATTTTTACCATAGCAATTTTAATGGTTTCAGCTCAACCCCAGCCGGGGGCTTTGCCCCTTGGACCCTGCGCCTGGGGGCGCTGCCCCCGGACCCCCGTTCCTTAAGGGCTTCGCCCCTAAGTTCATAATAAATTCAAATAGGCGTGCACTCCGCACCACCATACTTATATGATGTATTATTATGAACATATTGGTCAAAACAGTCAATCCAATTACACTAAGATATCCAACAGGACCGCTAGGTTAGGGTTGTACAAAGATTTCCACTGAACTAAACCTTTCAAAAAAAATGTACACTCACGAGTAACAAATACATTTTTTTTTGGAGAGTAGTGTTTCAGCGGTAAATCCTGTGTTGCAAAGCGACCACTGCCCAGGATCGAATCCCATAGCACTACACGGGTTTTTCCTTTCAAACCCAAGTGGTTATTTTTTCGGTGGAGCGTGAGATTCGAACCTGAGACCAAACCCGGGCAGGAACCCTCCAAAGAGGTAAACCTTCCCACCTCAAACCAGCTGGGCTGGAGATCATTGGCACGAGTAACAAATACATGTAACCATTAAAAAATAGATCAAATGAATAAATCTATTCAAATATATGAAAATTAATTTACTATATCAAAACTGATTTACTAAATAATCAATTGCTTAAGCTTCGATAAAAGGAATGAAGAATTTTGAAGAAACAAATAGTCTTACCACCTGTTAGAGATGATAAGATTATGAGTTACTACAGGGTTGATCCTTCACTAGCAGCTATGGATGAAAGAACCTGCAAACAAGAGTTGATGTGTGGGTGTGGAGACGACTACACAAGATAGTAGTTTATAACAAAAACGAGGTGAATGGGGATACTATCAAGTGTGATAGCTCTCCAGGTCAGTAGAAAGTGTCCTCTCCTATTGGGGATGTGACCCCTTTTATATGAGAGTCCGTATGCCACCATTACCTAAGTCCTAACCGTGGTTAGGTTGTCTCCATCATCCTTAGTTGTGTTAGTGTGATGAAATAAGGAAAGCTAAATTAATGGGAATGATGGAACATTGTACCGCCTTTAATGTTGAGGTTACGTGATTTATGCATGGCTGTTGACCATGCATGATACTCGTCTTGACCGAGTCTTGACCATTGACCGATCCTTGACCATTGACCGGTCATTAATGTGTTTTGACCACTTCCTGCGCATGGGCTTTTGTCCGCGCGGTGATGTTGTGTCGGGTTTGGGTATGCGGAATGATGTATTCGGTACCCAATCCCATCAAGTCCCCCCAGTCCAGTGTGCCTCTTATCTAAGAAGTTATGATAAGATGTGAGGGGCGCTAGACTTATAAGATGTGTGTTGTTAATGGGAGCTTGCCCTTCCTTGTAATTTGCGCATATGCGGTTGTTGAATGTTTTTTGGTTAAGGAGAATTTTTTTGCGGAGAACGGGTGGTAGGAATTTACGTCAAAATTCCGCATCTGTCTGACACGTCAGGAGTTTGATATGGACACGTGGCAGTTCTCCATGATCTGCGAAACTAGTGGCCCATATGGCGAGTGGGCCTGACGTGATTGGTTGCAGTTTGAGACGTGTGCAGGCACGTTGAGCGGCGGTTGTCAGGCGAGTGGGCGCATGGGGCGCGTGTGACATCTGTTTGTCTTCAGGTGGACACGTGTCGCTTCCCTATTAGACTCATCCCAAAAAAGCCTGTCCATTCTTCTGAGCACGACGTCAGCCGTATTAATTGCAAAGCCTATATATTGAATTTTAATTATGGCTTTTCCCATTTCCAACTATTTCAAAAGTTGAATCCTTTCTTCAACGTCGCTGCTTCCCCAACACCATTATTTCTTTAACCATGTCTCAAGAATCACAAGATGTTCAAGAGTCTAGCAAGACGTCAGATTTTGTTAAAGATCTAGGAAAAGAGTCATCAAAAAGTATAGAGGCTACCACTATTAAGTGGGATAAACCCTCGTATTTGACTTTCCTTGATCAATATGGCATCTTGCCTGAATGGGAACCAGAGCTTCCGGCTGAAGGGAAGACTGCTTTAAAAGCACCTTCTGGCAAGATAGCGTTGTATGCAGCAGCTTTCACTAAATGCTGCTTCCGTCTACCGGCTACCAAATTTGTGGTGGATGCCTTGTTGAAATATGGCATTCACCCAACACAATTGACCCCTTATGGGTGGTGTCGTCTGCTTCATTTTGAGGCCACTTGCAGAGCTTTGGAGATTGAAGCTTCGTTTGAGAGATTAAACGTATTTTATGTTCTTGAAGCAGCCCGTGGTGGTAGCGGTTGGTATAGCTTAGGCATTCGCCGGAAAGTGAAGCAACTTGTATCGGAGAACATGAAGTCCATGTATGAGTGGAAAGATAAGTTCTTCTATATCAACCATGGTGTTATTCCTGCTCCCTTTCAATGGATGATGGTAGGCTTAAAGGAGAAGATAGCTGAATTCCCTCCAATAGCGGGATTTAAAGATCAAGATTGGTATAAGTCACTCTGTGATCATGCTACTCCCTTGATGATGGACGAATGTCCGGAGAGTGTTTTGAATTTGCTGGGGATTAGTCTTATCTGCCCTGAGGGCCATGACCCAAATCCTCCAAAAGGTAATGAGATCATTCCTGGTTTGTTGTTGATATTCCTTCTTGTATTAGTGTTCATGTTTTTTCTCTGTGTCCAGATGTTACTCTGTTTGAATTGTTTGCCAAGCGTGGTGGGGCAAAGGTGTTGTCACGCCAACTGCTGTGTGTGTGCAGCGGTTGTCTGAGAGAGTTAGTGGAAATTTTCTGTTTCCAAACCTTGTTGATCCTCCGAAGCAATATGTCCGAACAGGTTATAAATCTTATCCCTTTCGTTTATTATTGATAAGTTTCTTTGGTGCGCGAAGGAAGCGCAGTAGGTACGCATCCTGCGTACTGATTTAGCGCATTCTTCGTGGTAGGTGCGGGTATACAACTCTGTAGAAAGGCCGTAATTGACGTTGAGGAAGTTACTTCGGAGCGCAAGAAATCCGTTAGTTAGTCCTTATAACTCATGAATTTACTCCTCACTCATATTTTAATGTTTATACAGATGTGATTTTTGCGGCAGGCACGGGTACATCTAGGAAGCGTGCTATAGCCAGTAAGAAAACCAAGCCGCCGGCTGTTCCCATTATCGTTGAGGAGGTAGATGAAGAATTGACCGAGTCAGACTCAGAGTGGGAGCATAAGCGCGCTAGAAGCTCATCTCCTGTCCGTCAGTCAGAGAATGTTACCGAAGAGTTGTATCAGCAGAGAGTTGCCGAATTGAATCAGAAACAAACTCAGATCCCTCATTCTTCGGGAGCTTCGGGCAGTATTCCTCGCCCAGAGCCTATTATAGTGGTTCCAATTAATGTTTTCAAGCCATTGTCTTGGCCAACGAGTGATAAACTCGAGATTCCTGTGAAGCCTCCACCAGTACGCGAGAATCTTCCAATGAAAACATTAAGGCATCTGTCTGGTACTTTTATTTTTGTTTCCCTTTTGCGTGTTTTGTAATAAATATGTTGAAATTCTGTGAACAACATTTTATGTAGGGCAACATCCTTTTGCAGAATCTCGGAAGAAGCGGCCCACTATAGTGTTGGAGAAGGTGTCTCCGTCTGACCAGCCTGTTGAAAATGTTGGTGTGACTGCGGAGATGACAATGGATACAACTGAGATGGTTGTGGAGGAGATGTGACGCCACAGGCTGAGCCCATCCCAGATGACTTGGTGATTGACGTGGAGAAGGATGTTGGAAAGAAGGTGGATGAGTCTGAAACTCCGAATTTGAATATTGATTGCCCTGATTCATTGTTAAAGCATGTGTACGAGCCGAGTTCATCGTAGGGATTTGAGGCTGCGCTGGAGAAAGGGAAGGGAGATGAAGTTGTTGGCGAGAACCCTTCCGGCTTCAAGCGCACAGTAGTGGACTCTACTGTGATTTTTACTGATGCTTCTGCAAGTGTTGGTGGTAATTCCGGTCAGTCCGGTCATCGGCGAAGAATGCATTCGTCGCATCAAGCGGATTCACCGAGACCATATCAGCCGCGCTGGGACATTCTTGACACAACTCGGTTTACAAATGCGCTTGATGCACAGGAGTTTGTCATGCTATCTGTTCCTCCCGCCGAGTGCGATTATCAAGATAGTGTTGACCGACGTTCTCTGTTTAGTGACATGGCGATGAACCTTTCATTGGGTATGAGCGGCCTTGGATCTCTCATTAGGCGTGAAAATGAGTTCCAGCGGGATTATCAAAATTTGAAGGACTCAGAAGCCAGTTTGCTGGGGCGCGAAGAAGAATTTCAACGCGCTCGTCATGAGATCCGGTCAGAGATTGAGCATCACAAGAAGGTGGCCCGAGATGCTGTTGAAGAGATGGAGAAGGTAAAGAAGGATAAAGCTGAAGCCTCTCATGCTTGGTCCGTTGCTTGTAAGAGGACCAATCAGGAAACTGAGCAATTGCGATCCACTATTAAAGATTTGAAGCTTGAAAATGCTCGTTTGAAGAAAGAGGTGGAGCAAAGCCAGAAATCTTATGGGGAGAAGCAGGCGGAACATGCCGATACTATCCAGAAATATAATGCTCAGCATGATGAGCTCCTCAAGGCGACTACCTCCTTGTCTGATGCAGAGGCCAAGATAAAAGATTTAGTCTTAGAGAATTCCAAGTACCAAGAAGAAAAAGCTCTGGCGGAGTCTTCTTGTACACAAGCGAAAATGGAGTTGGACAAAGTGCAGGCTTTGTTTGGACAAGCCACCAACATGGCTGTTGCTGCTAATGAGAGGATAGCGTGGTTGATGAGCGATGGAGTCGCTGGAGTAAGCTATAAAATCCCCTTTACATATTTGATTACTGACTTATGCAACTTTTGATGTGATATTTTCCGTTGTGTAGATATTTAAGCGCGTTTGAAATAATCCTGCGCTGACAGAGGTAATTGCCCGCATTTCCAGCTCCTCTGTGAAGCAGGGATTAAAGCTTGGTTTCTGGGAAGGCTTTTGCCATCATGCAGATGGCAAGGAGAAGGAGGCCGGTCCGTACGAGAATGAGTCGTACGATGATGATGTGCTGAAGGCCTACGATGATTATGAGCATCTGAAGTTCGAGGTTTTCGACCTGTTGGGGGCTTGTGTGAAGACTGATGATCCCGCGGGTGAATTGCGCAATTACTTTATCAAATCTGACCGCCTTGGTGCGGAACTTGCTGAAAAAGCGCAAAGGGAAGAGAAGGCCAAAGTAGTGGCTACTGATGGTGGGGCCGGAACGTCATCCGCAGCTAGTGACAAACATTTAGACGGTGCTAATGCTGAAGACATATCTCAGTATTTGAACCTTGGGTGAATAATATGTTTGTTTCTTCGTATTTGCGTGTAATGTTTCTGATGAACAATTTATTGTAGAACTTAATGCCACGTGTCTTTTAGTTGTATTCTAATCATTTGATGATGTCATCTTTACTTCCTGTCACCAGGGACTGTCAGATTACCTCATGATTGATGTGACGGTTGTGCCGGCGATTGCCAGGGCGACTGTCACACTTCCCTAGGGTAATTGAATGGTTACCATTAATAGTAATTAATGGCCATAACCTCTCTCTTCTATATACAGTAAGTGTAGCTTTCATCTTCTTCATTATTCTCTTGTTTTAAAAACTTACACCATTCTCTCTGAAAAAATGGTGACTAAATCGGGGCTTTGAGGCTGATGTGGTTGGGGCAAGGTGGAAATCGGGTGGTCTGATTAGTATTTGGAACCCGCGTAAATTCAAAAAGTTTCGCACGGTTCTGGATCAAAACTTTATTCTGACTTCGGGTAACTTGGTTGAAGACGGGGTAGTTATTAATGTGGTAAACGTTTATGCACCTCAGAAGGTGGGGGAAAAAGGATCTTGTGGAATCGCCTGAAAGTTTTGATGCAGGGTAGTGTGGGCTTGTGGATTCTCCTAGGCGATTTTAACTCGGTTAGATGGGATTGTGAAAGAAGGAATTCGAAATTTAACAGCAGGGCTGCCCGGGATTTTAATAATTTTATAGATGATGTTTGTTTACAAGAGTTTAATATGCAGGGAAGCAGATTTACTTTCTTTACAGGTACTGACAGCACGGTTAAAATGAGCAAGATTGACCGTATGCTTGTGTGCCAGGAATTTTTTAATAGATGGCATGGTGCCTGTCTTCGTGCGCTCCCTAGAGATTTCTCTGATCATAACCCATTGCTCTTGACGATTAAAGATTCTAATTTTGGTGTCAAGCCGTTCAAGTGGTTTGACTCTTGGCTCGATAGGGAAGGATGTGAAGACATAGTTCGGGAAGCCTGGAATTCAGTTGTGGTTGAAGGGCCGGCTGACATAACGATTATTAAAAAGCTAGCGGCAGTGCGGGTGTCTCTAAAGAATTGGTGGAACATGGTGTCTCGAAATGAAGGGGAGGTTATGGAAAATCTTAAAATCGATATTAAACGATTAGAAGATATCATGGAGACCCGTGACCTAGAAGAAGATGAACTGTGGGTGTGGGAGGAAAGTAAAAAAGAGGTGGATAGGCTTGAGTTTTTAAAAAATAAAGATCTAAATCAAAAGTCGCGTGCTAATTGGGCGGCTTTGGGGGATGAGAACTCGGCATTTTTCCATCGGGTTATTAATGGTAGGAAGGCGTCTAATGACATTCCGGGTGTGATGGTTGATGGGGAATGGATCTCAAAACCATCATTGGTTAAAAGAGAAGTTCTCCGTTTCTATAGAGATCTCTTCCGTGAAGAAAATTCTTATAGACCGACGTTCATTTGCGAAGAGTTGAATAAGGTTCCTGTTGAAAAGATAGACACTTTAATCATGCCTTTCTCCAAAGATGAAATCAAGAAAGCTGTGTTCGACTGTGGTTCTGACAAGGCGCCTGGGCCGGACGGATTTAATTTTCATTTCATTAAATTCTTTTGGTCTATGATGGAGGAGGATTTTGTTCGTTTGTTTGAAGAGTTCCACGAGACGGGTAACATTAGTCACCAGTGTAGTTTGTCTTATATTACTCTTATCGCTAAATCTAGAACGCCTATGGGTCTAAAAGATTATCGGCCTATTAATCTTGTGGGAGTGATCAACAAGGTCATTTCCAAGGTGGTTGCAAAGAGGATTAAACAGGTGATGGGGGATGTGATCTCGGATTCGCAATCCGCTTTTCTCAAGGAGCGGTATATTTTAGATGGGCCGCTTGTTCTAAACGAGTTAATCGGGTGGATGAAGAAGTGTGGAAAAAAGGCTTATCTTCTTAAGCTTGACTTCCAAAAGGCTTACGACAATGTTAACTGGAAATTTTTACTATCTATTCTTGAGCAAATGGGATTCCCGATTAGATGGTGCTCGTGGATAAAGCTAGGTCTGCGGTCCTAGTAAACGGGTCTCCTACGTTTGAGTTTAATTGCCAAAAAGGGCTCAGACAAGGAGATCCGTTATCCCCCTTTTTGTTCTTGATTTTATGGAGGCTTTGTCTAAGATGATCTCGCGGGCTTGCTCTTTGGGGGATATTGAGGGGGTTAAAGTTTCCAGGGAGGGACCGGTTTTATCACATATGCTGTACGCTGACGATGCGCTTTTATTGGGGACTTGGTCTGAAAAAAATGTGGTGATGACCAATAGGTTGTTACGTATTTTCTTTTTGGTTTCTGGTCTACGAATCAACGCTCACAAGTCTCAAATCTTCGGTTTGGGTGTTTCTGATCCGGAAGTCACTGGTACGGCTGAGATATTAGGTTGCAAGGTTGGCGTATTTCCTTTTATTTATCTTGGGATTAAAATCGGTGCTAATATGAATCGGGCGGCTCACTGGGATGTGGTTTTGGATACGGTTAGAAGCAGACTCCTTTCTTGGAAGGCGAATTTGTTATCTATGGGTGGTCGCCTAACATTGATTAAATCTGTTCTAGCGACCCTTCCAGTTTACTATTTTTTTTAATCAAAGCGCCGAAAGAGGTGATTGAAGATATCGAGAGGTTAATGCGCAAGTTTCTCTGGTTTGGTAACAAAGACGGTAAAGGGGTTTATTGGGTTTCCTGGGATGTCGTTTCTAGACCGAAGAGATACGGGGGGCTGGGGATCACAAAACTGTCCGAAGTCAATTTGGCGCTTCTAGTCAAATGGGCATGGAGGTTCAAAACAAATCGGGAAGGGCTATGGAGAAGGGTAGTGTGTAGTCTCCATGGTGGTCGTGGAAAATGGTCTTTTCTCCCAGTCAAAAAAGCGCTCCCAGGAACATGGAAGGCCATAGTTAACCTGCTGGAAAAAAGCCGGATTAATGGTTCCAGTTTAGACAATATGTTTCTGTGCAGCTTGGGTTTAGGAAATAGCACCAGTTTTTGGAAAGATAAATGGCTTGGAGATATCCCTTTGTGTTTTAGATGGCCATCTCTATTCGTAGCTGAGAAGGATAAAGACTGTGTCGTCAGTAAACGGGTGTTTTTCGATGGGTCTTCTAACAGATTGACTGCAGATTGGTCTGCGGGTGCGTACACTGTGGTGGGGATTTCGGAAATGCAAGACGTCATGTTTATGTTATCACAGTTTTCTTTTAAAGACAGCAGCGACAAGTGGTTCTAGGACGCTAACCAACCGGTGGAGTTTTCTGTTTCTGCAGTGAAAGTTTCCTTGCAGAGACACTTGTATAGCAGCAGCGACAGTGGGTTTTGCTGGGTCAATTGGATGCCGATTAAGGTGAATTTGCTGATATGGAGGATTGTGAAAGGTAGGATTCCTACTCGTGTAGAGCTGCGCAAAAGAAAGTTGCAGATACCGTGTTATTCTTGCCCGATGTGCAGAATGGAAGATGAAACAGTTAATCACCTCCTTTTTGACTGCATGTTCGCGTCTGAAGTGTGGAACAAAATTTGGTATTGGAATAGATTAAGGCCTCCTGACTTCGGCTCTCTAGAAGATGTTTTAAGATGGCCAAACTCGAATAATTACTCTGCTGTGAAGAAAAAAATGATCCGAGGCATTTTTATGATTACCATCTGGGCGCTTTGGAAAGAAAGGAATAAGGTGGTGTTTCAAGAATCCGATCCGAAGGTGGTAGAGGTGGTATTCACAGTTAAGTCTTTGTCGTTTGTTTGGTTTAAATATAGAAAGAAATGTATTAGGATTGATTGGAAAGATTGGGTTAAATACCCGTTGTATATGTTGTAAGTAGGGGTTGTGGGTTGGTCCGTTTTGTGGCCTTTCCCGTTTTTTTGAATGAAATTTTCGTTTCAAAAAAAAACCTCCCCCAACAACAACCTTGGTGCTATGGAGAGGTTAGCAATGCAGGGGATGATGAGGCTATCTCAGCATCCTAATCGTGATCGGTCTTCAACTGACGCTCTTGATCGTCTGGCAGAATATTGTGAACATTTGTTGTTGTAACAACCGGCAAAATTAAGGTAATTCCGTACTAATTAACTATACGCGATTAACGTAACTAAACGTAACTATGTGTTGATTATTTAACTGAGGCCTTAGAAAGATAGCAATTCCCAAATAATGCATAGGAATGCATATGTTTAATGACAAACATGATAGGATCATGTGCAAGTAAATGTATCCGGTATGGACACTGGCGATTACCCGGTAAAAGTTAAATAAGCGAAACGAACCCCGGACACCCGGGATATAAAATAAAAGATAATTTCACAAAATATAATGAGTTTTGGAACCCCAAAGCCATACGTGAAAACTTATTGTACAAATCTCCCGGTAACGAATAAAGTGCGCGTACCGCACCCGATACGCGCGTAACATGTAATTTCACCCGGCAAAAGCCAAAATAATTTATCAGTGATTAAACTGGACTATGTTTAAGGAATATTAAGGGTATTTTAATATTCGGATAACACGCGAATAAAAACCCGAAAATACCCGGGCGGTACCCGAACAAGATTAACTTAAACATAATAATATTGGGTATTAATTAACAAAGTGGACCCCACCCAAACACCCCCTTGGGGCCGGCCTATGGCCCACCCAAAAGATTAATATCTTTTGTTATCTCATTTAAACCCTTCACATTCTTAATCCAATTATTATAAACACTAATCATATATATGCATGGGATTACATTGGCCAAGAAAAATTGACTAATCCTCTCCACTCTCTCTCTCAAACTCACGGCACCAAACACCCTCTTAGTATCCCCAAGGATTTTCATAATCTTACACAATCTAACTAAGATATTACATAATCTAGATAAGATACATGTAATCTTGTGGATTTGAAAGAGATCATATAAGGATACATACAAGCATACTTGAACCAAAAAGCAAAAACTCTTCTTCCCCTTCTCCTTGTGGCCGTAGCCTTACACCCGTCCATATACATTCTTCTTACAATTTTTACACTACCAAATCATCTCTAGATCATTATCCTTCAAAACCCCATTGTGTGTTTCAAGAGCTTGGAGCTTAACCCTTTGGAAGAACACACTAAACCCCATCCAATCCAAGGTTCTTGTCTTCCCTAGCCTTGAGCTAGTAGTAAGTTTTAACCTTGTTTTGATTGTTAATGTTCATATTATGTGTTCTTAAGAGCAAGTTGTACATTGATGGGTAAAATATGGTTTTGAAACATAAAGATAATGTATCTTACAAGAATAAAAATGGAAGAATAATAATATGGATAAAACTTGGATTTGATATTAATAATGTGATATTTTAAGAAAATGTAGAAATGTGTACATACACTTGAGTTGGATGATGATTGGAACATGATTTTTGAAAAGGACTTGAATATGATAAAAGATGATTTTAATCATCATAAGATGACTAGTTAATGTCAAATATATGTTGAAATGTGTTAGGTGATCATGGATGAAAAAGTTACATGTTCAAAGTCTACTCACTTGGATGAGTGAAAATGTGAATATGTTGGATAAAAACATAAAAACCACATGTTAATAGCATCAATAATGAAATAAAAGACTATTAAAAGTGAAATAATGTAAAAGCAACCAAACATGAAAAATATGATTCTTCAAAGTCCACTAATTTGGAAGGAAAAATGCTAACCTTGAAAGTTGAGATGGAAAATGCAACAAGTATAAGTTAAGGGACTAATATTGTAACTTTGAAAGTTGAGGGACTAAAATATGTATTTTAGAAACTTTGGTCCAAAAATGTGTTCACGGAAAGTTCGGTGTCAAAAATGTAAATAATAGTTTTTCCAAGTATAGTTTTGATAAACATGAGAAACCTACTTATGTATATTTTGAAAGAGGTATTTTTATAAAAATAGAAGTTTTATAAAAATAGGAGGCTAAGTTAACATAAGGATTTTATAAAAATAAAGGTTTTATAAAATATTAGTAAAGACTTGGGAAAACTTGTACAAAAATGGATACTTTTATATAAATGGGAATATAAAAGTATCGGAAACATTTTTGGGTTACAAGTTAACAAGTTGAACTAAAAATACAAAAGTATATTTTTCCAAGTAATATGTGTTCGGAATTGGAAGTACGAAAAATATTTCCATAGAGCGCATATGGGAAGAAAATGTGGAAAAAGCTAACTAACGGACTTAGTCACATGAACTAACGATAACGGATAAACGGACAAATGAGAAAAGGATGCCATTGCGGCAAGATGAAAATATATATATTTTAAGAAATAAAATATATATAACAAGGGTGAAACTTATGTAGCACTTTCCTAAGTGTAGAAAGAATATTCGTGGGAGAAAACATAACGTAATGAATTAAAAACGCTAAACGACACATGGACTTAACAAGGAAAATTCACGCATGGGTATATGTACACATGCTCGTCTCGACGAAATTCTAGTATACCTACTTGAATGGGAAAGTAGATATGCGAGAAGGAAAACCGAGACGAGTAGGTGAAGTATATCTACGAACATGTGAATACCGACAAGATCCTAGTACATTTATTTAAATGGGAAAATAAATGTACGGCATGGTGAGTCGAGTCGGGCGTTAAGAATATATTACCAAACGACAAGAACTTAGCATATTTATTTAAATGGGAAAATAAATATGTGGCAAAGTAAGTCGGATCGGGTAATAAGAAATCATATTATATCGAGCGAAACGATCCTAAGTATAATTATTTAAATGGGAAGATAATTATGCGTTGGGTAGAGTCGTGTCGAGAATAATAGTATACAAGTTACAAAGAGTATTGACAAGAATAATATATGACTTGTAAGAAAAGGGTAATCCATCGCCAATGAACCTAGGATACGAGACTAATTAAACGGGAATTTGGATAATACGTGGTCGGGGAGTTGGGTGTACAACTTGCCAAGGCACATGCACTATAGGTGTAATGACTTATACGTCTAGGACGTTTGTAGGTGCGAGACCGCAAAATTTGCTATTTTCTTCTTTGAGCCGAGCACAGTTTCAGGTGAGTCTCACGGCCCCATTTCTAAACTATTTAACGTTTTTACGGGGGAAAGATATGTTGGGAATTGTTTGACGGGTTGGATACTTGAGTTGTGATCGCCACTCGTGGTTGAGACCTCTCTACTATAATCATTAATTCAGGAAAGTGAAACCGAAGGAATATTTGGATAGTACTATTGGTGCCTGACAAGGCCCACCCCTAATCGATAGCGTCGATTATGCATCGGCGTATGCCTAGAGTGCACGTATTCTGAAATCAAGTCGTAGGAATACCGAGTAACGACTTGGGGCGGGGCATTATTATTTGTCTTGGTTTGGTTATAGGCTCAAGTAGAATTGTAGGAACTTGCAACTCCTATAAATTGTCATAACAAGGAAATTCCCAGGAGATAAAGTTTTACTAAACTAAAACCTGTGAACTCACCAATATTTATATATTGACAAATTTTTAAACATATCTTTCAGGTAATTGACAGATGAAGGACAACATGGCAAGCAGGGTCGGGGGAATCTCTAAACTGGGTGTTGGATGTTTTGAAGAGGCCTCGTCTCTTTATCCCAAGGAAATCGGGATATAGATTGGGGAGCCTCCTTATTTGTCTTAAAAACAATTTTCAATTATGTATGAATAATCAACATGATTTTCGACGCTTGAATAAATGACCCGTTTCTTTAATTACTTGTGATTTGCATTAATCTTGGTTTAATCCTCTTGAACCGTTGCGCCACGTGTTTCCGCCATAGGCGTGGTGTGACAGAAAGTGGTATCAGAGCCAAGGTTATAGTGAATTAGTATTTTTAAAAATCTAAACTATAACCGGATTTGGTTCAAAAAGATAAGCTTTCAAAGTAAATGCAAAACGCAATAAACAAATTTTCCAACGAACATTGGGTATGAGGAGATTCCGACCAAGCTAGCCATGGATAGTGATACGTGTTATTTCAATATTAGAAGTTAGGAAGATTACCGTAAATGTATGCCTTGACTATCTAATGAATAATACATAAACATTAGTACGGTTCTTTTGCCAGGGATGTCGAACGCTGAGAGCGCCGCGCCGAGCTACGACAGTAGCATCCAGATCTTGCCGCCCCCACCGATCGAGGTTGTAGTACTCGATCCCGAGGACGATGATATGGAGGTTGACGCCGCCGTTGGAGGCGCAGACGGAGACAACTCCGACGAGACCGACCCTAGTGAGGACCCAGCATGGGCCCCCGCTGGAGGCGACATGGCCGTCGTGGCCGACCTACCGATGGCCGAGGCACCACAGGCTGACTTGCCTCTAATGCCCTTTCAGGCCGCACCACTGCCAGCACACCCCATCCGAGCCGTCAGGGATTTCCCTGTAGGCTGTGCAGGTCCGTCAGACCCGCCCCCACCCAGTCGGAGACCGTGGAGTCTCCATTCGATCGACATGCCCGCGTCGATCATGAGCCACTACCCACCCCTCACATTCCCGTTCCCCCGGGCATGAGGCTTGTGCCCGTAGCCCGAGGATGGAACGGGTGGATATCAGACGATTCTGGCGATAAGTCAGTGGCGTCTGTAGACCATGTAGCCATACCATTGCCACCAGCTGACCAGGAGGAGCACGTTGCTCCAATGATAGAGCACGCCACCACTGCACCGGCCGCCCTACTCGCCTTACCAGAGCCCGTACCACAGGATGGGCCAGCCTCTGCTGGGCACATCCTCGAGGGTAGCTCGGCCCGTAGCTCTGAGCTACACCGAGCAGGCTTGGCAGCTTTCACCACTGCTAGCCCCACTACCCCTACCGCCGTGATATCCGCTCCTGAGTGGGTCACCGTTACACAGCCCCTCATGGTCCCACTAGCCGAGCTCATAGCCCCCTCTTCAGCACCCATGACACTACCTATCACTACCTTCCCCATACTACCACCCCTACCCGAGATGCTCACCATACCACCACCTGCACCGTTCACTGTGGGTGCAGGAGCCCCCTTTATGATGCCACCACTTGCACCGTATACTCTAGGTGCAGGAGACCCATACCAGATGCCACCTCACTTCTTCACTGGATTACAGGGCTTTGCCCCACCCTTCACACCCTTACCGATGCCAGATATAGTCGGCCCATCCCAGCCGACGTACACTGATATCCCCGGGCCGTCACAGCCCCACGGGATGGCCCCACTGTCCGGACCGGCATGGTCCATAGTGATCTCTTTGGAGAGTGACTTTCAGACTCTCACCGACACGGTGCAGCGCACCGTGAACCAGATGGAGCAGCAGGCCCAACTCATGTGGGCCAGGATCATCGACGCCAGAGATGCACTGGCGCATTATGCTGAGGAGCTACTGCGCATGGATGCGCATTGCGGGATTACGGGCGACGCACACTTCGCGCATCGCCAATTCTTGTATGATCGTATTATGGCGATCAGTATGTCCATTAGCATGTACGCCCCCCAGTATCAGTATCCGCCGCCACCACCACAGTAGAGATACTTCAGAGACACTTGGAGGGTCACCTACAAACATAGGTAGTAGTAGTAGTAGTATGATAGCACAGCATGGGTTATAGCACCCATCTGCATTTTTGCCTAGTCGAGCGGGTTATGCCGGTATATGACATTATATTTCTATTGTATTTCAAAAGAACGGTGTATGAGGAATGTATCCTCGGTTTTTGTTATTGCGAACAAATCATTGTACTCGTGGTATTGAAATTAATGAAAATTTTGTTATGGTAAAATATGTGTTATGGTTGTCTACGATTATTATTACCTACTCTGTATATATTGTGATTTGTGTGATGATGTGGTGACGTTGTGATGATTATTGTGTTCATGTGTTGAGTTGTTATTTATACCTTATGTATGACGATATTGTATGAATGATCGCCAAATTAACCTTTGATAATTATTATTGAAGAAAAATAGCACCAGCCACCCGAAGCAACAGTGGAAATGGAGGACTACCCACAACACCCGAGGAGCTTGAAGCCCTAGTCTCGGAGCGCATAGCCCGACCCCTCGCGGAACACAATGCCACCCGCACTGAAAGGTCGCGGGATCGAACGGGGAGCGACCGACGCGAAACCTCCCCTACCGGTAAGAGGGTTACGAATATATGCAATGGGAGTTTTCATGAAACTCCTACCCCATAATAACATGCTAATTTATTATTGCAGAAACGGCCTCGCGAAAGCGTGGCTGCACGTTTAAAGCCTTTCTGGACTGCAAGCCACTTAACTTCAGTGGCACTGAGGGATCTGTCGGACTAGTCAAATGGTTCGAGAAAACTGAAGCGGTGGTCCGTATCAGCAGCTGTACCCCGCGACAAGCTGTCATGTACTCAACTAACCTATTTCTGGATCAAGCACTAACATGGTGGAACAACCAAGTACAATCACTAGGAGACGATGCTGCTTACTCCTTGTCATGGTTGGAGTTGAAGGAACTGATGATCGCCGAATACTGCCCGGCGAGTGAAGTGCAAAAACTAGAAACCGAGTTCTGGAACCTCACCATGGTTGGATCGGACGTAACTGGGTACATGTCGAGATTCCATGATCTCTCCCGATTAGTGCCTCGCTTGGTTACCCCGGAAAGCAAGAAGGTGGAACGGTACCTATTCGGGCTGGCGCCACAGATACGCGACATGGTCACTACTTCCAAACCTACGACCATGCGCGAGGCTATCGACCTCGCTCTGAGCCTCACTGAAGACGCCATTCGAATGGGCACTTTAATCCGGAAAGTATCAGGGTTAAAGCTTACTGAGTCCAGCAGCGTAGAGGGTAAGAATCTGGGTACAAGTTCAACAATCGGGTCCAGCGACCAGGGGAATAAGCCGAGGTTTGGGAAGCGTAAGCGCGATGAAAGGAAAAAGGATGGATCATCGGGTAGTTCAGGCAAGAAAGGGAAAGGGTATGTAGCCACAGGACGTGGGAACAATGGAAAGCAGGGTTATCAAGGAAAGAATGAGGTGATCTGTGGTAAGTGCCGCCGTTCTGGGCACAAGACGGAAGACTGCAGGTCAGGGACACCAAAGAACAGAGGAGCGAGGCCCTGCTTCGCATGTGGATCGCTCGATCATTGGAAGAGGGATTGTCCTAAGCTCAACAACCAAGCCCGTGGGCGGGCATTCGTGATCGGTGCCGGTGATGCACGACAAGACCCTAACATGGTCACTGGTACGTTCCCTCTTAATGGTCATTATGCTTCTGTATTGTTTGATACTGGTGCTGATTTTAGCTTCGTATTTGTCGAATTTAAAAGATTACTTGGGCTAAAAACTAGTAAGCTAGATACACCTTACTCTATAGAACTGGCTAACGGTAAGACTATAGAAACTCGAGAAGTAGCGAAAGGTTGTAAGTTAGATCTCTGTGGTCACGAGTTTGGCATTGATCTATTACCGGTCGTACTGGGTAGTTTTGACATAGTCGTTGGCATGGATTGGTTATCCGCACACCGTGCCGTCGTTGTTTGCAACGACAAAGTAATTCAAGTTCCCCTCGCGAGTGGTGAAACCCTATCGATCCAAGGGGAAAGGCGTGGGACGCCGTTAAGAATTATTACCAGCATGAAGGCCCGAAAGTGTTTAAGGAAAGGTCTTGTTGCATTCTTGGCGCACGTGGTAGATAAGAAGGCCGACGAGCGAAGGTTAGAAGACATTCCGATAGCCAGAGATTTTCCAGATGTGTTCCCAGAAGATTTGCCGGGATTGCCACCACCTCGACAAGTCGAGTTCCGCATCGACCTTGTTCCTGGAGTTGCAGCCGTAGCACGATCGCCATATCGCTTAGCTCCATCCGAGATGCAGGAACTATCTGGTCAACTGCAAGAGTTGTTGGACAAAGGTTTCATAAGACCAAGCTTCTCACCCTGGGGAGCCCCCGTCTTATTTGTAAAGAAGAAGGATGGCACTTTTCGAATGTGCATTGACTATCGGGAACTGAACAAGTTAACCATTAAGAATCGCTATCCTCTTCCCCGGATCGACGATTTATTTGATCAACTTCAAGGATCCAGCTTCTACTCCAAAATTGATCTAAGGTCCGGCTATCACCAGTTGCGTATCCAAGAAGAGGATGTACCAAAAACGGCATTCAGGACTCGTTATGGGCACTATGAATTTTTGGTAATGCCATTCGGTTTAACCAACGCACCAGCTGTTTTCATGGACTTGATGAATCGCGTGTGTAAGCCATACTTGGACAAATTTGTCATTGTCTTTATTGATGACATTTTGATCTATTCGCGCACTAAAGAAGAACTTGAGGATCACCTTCGGTTAATCCTTGAGGTACTACGCAAAGAGAAGCTCTATGCTAAATTTTCAAAGTGTGACTTCTGGATTCGAAGTTCACTTCCTAGGCCACGTGGTGAATGAAAAGGGTATACATGTCGATCCCGCCAAGATCGAAGCAATTAAAAATTGGGACGCCCCTAGAACTCCTACTGAAGTACGACAATTTCTTGGCCTTGCGGGTTACTACAGAAGGTTCATCGAGAACTTTTCTAAGATAGCACAGTCTTTAACCATGCTAACCCAAAAGGATAAGAAGTTCGAATGGACGGAAAAGCAAGAAGCGGCGTTTCAATTGCTAAAAGATAAGTTATGTGGCGCCCCGATACTATCACTCCCTGATGGTACGGAAGACTTTGTGGTTTATTGTGACGCCTCTCACCAGGGATTGGGTTGTGTATTGATGCAACGAGAAAAGGTCATAGCGTATGCTTCCAAACAACTAAAGATCCATGAGAAGAATTACACTACACACGATTTAGAATTGGGAGCCGTGGTATTCGCGCTCAAGATATGGAGACATTATCTATATGGAACCAAGTGTACAATCTTCACCGATCATAAGAGTTTGCAACACATCTTTGACCAGAAGGATTTGAACATGCGACAACGGCGATGGGTCGAATTATTGAACGATTACGATTGTGAGATAAAGTACCATCCCGGGAAAGCGAACGTTGTAGCCGACGCCTTAAGTCGCAAGGAACGGGTTAAACCGTTGCGTGTCCGAGCTTTGGGTCTAACTATCCACATGAACCTGACTGACCGGATTCGTGAAGCTCAAATCAACGCCCTTAAACCCGAGAATGTCAAAGGTGAAAGATTACGGAAAATGGTTGATTCGCTGGAGCCAAAGGCGGATCAGACCCTGTACTTCATGAATAGAATTTGGGTACCAGTGTATGGTGGATTGCGTGAACTAGTATTGGCCGAAGCTCACAGCTCTCGATATTCGGTTCACCCTGGTGCAGACAAGATGTTTCACGATTTGAAGGAACTTTATTGGTGGCCAAATTTTAAGAGGGATATAGCGGCATATGTTGCGCGATGCTTGACTTGCGCGAAGGTCAAAGCCGAGCATCAGAGACCATCCGGCTTGCTCCAGCAACCGGAAATACCGGAATGGAAATGGGAGCAGATCTCCATGGATTTCATTACCAAGTTACCCAAGACAACAAGCGGCCATGACATGATCTGGGTAATCGTTGATCGATTGACAAAGTCCGCACACTTCCTCCCGATTCGCGAAACGGATAAGTTGGAGAAACTGACCCGTTTGTACATGAAGGAAGTAGTGTCTAAGCATGGTGTACCTATTTCCATCATCTCCGATCGAGATAGTCGTTTCACCTCAAGATTTTGGGAAAGTTTGAATGAAGCCCTCGGTACTCGCCTTGACACGAGTACCGCATATCATCCCCAAACCGATGGTCAAAGTGAACGAACCATCCAGACCTTGGAAGATATGTTACGGGCATGCGCAATCGATTTCAGCGGTAATTGGGATACACACTTGCCACTGGTGGAGTTTTCGTATAACAACAGTTACCACACGAGCATTCAAGCTGCACCTTTTGAAGCTCTATATGGACGCAAGTGTAGATCTCCTCTATGTTGGGCTGAAGTTGGAGAAAAGCAACTTACCGGGCCCGAAATTGTTCAAGAGACGACGGATAAGGTCTTCTTGATAAAAGAACGTCTCAAAGCGGCACGTGACCAGCATAAAAGCTACGCAGATATGAGGCGAAAGCCTTTGGAATTTCAAGTCGGAGACAGGGTCCTACTAAAGGTGTCACCTTGGAAAAGTGTCGCGCGCTTTGGAAAGCGCGGAAAGCTGAACCCACGGTATGTTAGACCGTTCGAAATCTTGTCCAGAGTAGGCCCCGTAGCATACAAGCTCAAGTTACCACAAGAGCTTAAAGGTGTACATGACACGTTCCACGTGTCAAACTTGAAGAAGTGCTTATCCGACGAAACTCTCATCATCCCTGCGGACGAAATCCACATTGACGAGCAGTTACACTTCGTCGAAGAACCAATCGAAGTAACCGATTGGAAGGTCCAAAAGTTAAGACGCAGTAAGATCAGATTGGTCAAAGTGCGTTGGAATGCCAAGCGTGGACCGGAGTTCACGTGGGAAAGGCTGGACCGGATGAAGCAAAAATATCCCGCCCTATTCGAGAAGACCCCTATACCGGAGAACTCGAAGTGAATTCCGGGACGGAATTCTCTTAACGGGGGGAGAATGTCGAAGCCGGTTGCTTCTGAGCCACATTCTTCGTGATGGTATTTGGTGTAACGTCCTGGATTTCATCGTTGATTGTGGCATCTACTTCAGCATTGTTATTGTTTGCATCCTTATTGCTAGTTTGAAAGATTTGTTAGAACCGTAAGGGATGGCGCTAATGAAGAAACAAATAGTCTTACCACCTGTTAGAGATGATAAGATTATGAGTTACTATAGGGTTGATCCTTCACTAGCAGCTATGGATGAAAGAACCTGCAAACAAGAGTTGATGTGTGGGTGTGGAGACGACTACACAAGGTAGTAGTTTATAACAAAAACGGGGTGAATGGGGATACTATCAAGTGTGATAACTCTCCAGGTCAGTAGAAAGTGTCCTCTCCTATTGGGGATGTGACCCCTTTTATAGGAGAGTCCGTATACCACCATTACCCAAGTCCTAACCGTGGTTAGGTTGTCTCCATCACCCTTAGTTGTGTTAGTGTGATGAAATAAGGAAAGCTAAATTAATGGGAATGATGGAACATTGTACCGCTTTAATGTTGAGGTTACGTGATTTATGCATGGCTGTTGACCATGCATGATACTCGCCTTGACCGAGTCTTGACCATTGACCGAGCCTTGACCATTGACCGGTCATTAATGTGTTTTGACCACTTCCTGCGCATGGGCTTTTGTCCGCGCGGTGATGTTGTGCCGGGTTTGGGTATGCGGAATGGTGTATTCGGTACCCAATCCCATCAAATTTATTACTAAAAAAAATAAACAACATTCATTTAGTTAAAATTGTTATCCGGTCATATTATTTTTAAAACTTTTTTATAGTTTAGTAAGTTTTAAATATCTTCCTATCGGTTTTAGAACTTTTTTTTATTTGATTCTTTCCTTAATTCCTTCTATAACTATGGATATGATATGCATACAAATACAATGTTGCCAAATACGAGAGAGTGACAAAATTAACGGCCAAAACTACCATAAATATATAGTTAATCAGGCCATTAATTGTTCACTTTTCTTCTTTATATATGTCTTCCTTAATCACAACTCTCAAAACACACAAAGAGTCATGACAACATTGTTTGTTTATCTCATACTCTCTTTGTTTTTCCCCACCCTCATCTCTAGCACCACTGTACAACATCCTCAGCACACGGTACAAGAAGTACAAAGGTTCATTCTCCACTATCACTATTACATTTTATTAATATAGGTACATTATTACATTTTAATTTTAATATGTGCCAAACTAATTTTAACTTTTTTTAGGAGTTTGAATGAGTCTAGACGTAACTTGGGTTTCTTGTCTTGCGGGACAGGAAACCCAATAGATGACTGTTGGCGATGTGATCCCAATTGGGAGAAAAACCGTAAACGGTTGGCAGACTGTGCTATTGGCTTTGGAAAAAACGCCGTTGGTGGTAGAGATGGAAAAATTTATGTGGTTACGGACCCTAGTGATAACGATGCTGTAAACCCGAAACCTGGGACTTTACGGTATGCTGTTATCCAGGACGAGCCGCTTTGGATTATTTTCCAGCGCGACATGGTGATTAAGCTCAAAGTAGAGTTGATCATGAATAGTTTTAAAACAATAGACGGTCGTGGCGCTAACGTGCACATAGCTGGGGGACCGTGCATTACAATACAATATGTTACAAACATTATTATTCATGGAATTAATATTCATGATTGTAAGCCTGGAGGGAATGCTATGGTACGCAGCACCCCGGACCATTTTGGGTGGAGGACGATATCCGATGGAGATGGTGTGTCCATATTCGGTGGAAGCCATGTGTGGGTCGATCATTGCTCGTTATCTAATTGCGCTGACGGATTGATCGACGCCATCATGGGGTCCACCGCGATCACGTTATCAAACAATTACATGACCCATCATGATAAAGCGATCCTTTTAGGCCATAATGATGCTTATGAGCAAGACAAGAACATGCAAGTCACTATTGCTTTTAACCATTTTGGTGAAGGTCTAGTCCAAAGAATGCCTAGGTATGTCCTATATTTTAATATCATTTTCTATTTTGTGCTAAAATTAAAGTAAAATTTATCTACACCATATTTCATTTTTGGTCAAACATATTAATTGATTACCAAAATGGGTTCGAAATTTCACTTATAGACTTTTTTAGGAATTCGGATATATTGTTTACTTTTATATGGATTTTATTTTTGCAACTTTCATAAATAGTATTATTGAGATGTTTTCTATTACAAAAAAATTCGTTAAGTTGATTTTTTTTTCTTTTGGATTTTGCGTTAAGTTTTATTTAGTAGCATTTGATATAATTACACGTTCAATTGTAGATGCCGACACGGCTACTTTCATGTAGTGAACAACGACTACACCCATTGGCAGATGTACGCGATCGGAGGAAGTGCAAACCCGACCATCCTTAGTCAAGGGAATCGGTACCTTGCACCCGATAGAAGATTTAGCAAACAGGTAACAAGATTTTGAGAATAAAAATTTATTTATTTGCTTAAGTACAACAATTTTTTTTAATTGTATACTAGTCAAAATTTGATTTTATTTGGCTACTAATCCATCATATCATGAACTACAAATATAATAAAAGGTTGCCCGTATTTTCACCCCACTCATGTAATGTTATATAAAAAAAAAAATTATTTGAACTTGTTACAAGCTAATCATATTAAGGGTATTTTGTGGTAAAAATTAAATTTGCTAAAAATGAGGAACTATGTAGGTGACCAAACACGATAATGCACCAGAGAGCGAATGGAGAAACTGGAATTGGAGGTCCGAAGGTGACTTGATGTTGAATGGCGCATTTTTCGTACCATCGGGTGATGCCGCTAATTATCCATGGGCTTCAAGCCTTGAAGCAAGGCCGGCGTCGTTTGTTCCCATTCTCACTTCTAATGCAGGAGCTCTAGTTTGCAAAAAGGGCTCTCGTTGCTGATCCAAATGCATAATTTAGACTTACTATCAAAATCATCAACATATCTTATTGTTGGTTTTGGTTTTAGTTATCTTATTTATTTCTGTCCCTTAATGATGGGCTAGATTTAATTTTATTTGACTGTTTTTTTCTTTCATTTTATACTACCTTTTTAAGTCTTTTGGTTTTGGTCAGTATTCTTTCCATGTATAACCTCGTCTTGCCACTCATGGGTTGTTTAATTTTGGACACCTAAGGATTTGGAGTATATATGGCAAGTTAAGTAGTATTGTGATGTATTACATATATCTATAACATATTTCAATTATTCCCTGAAAACTTTGCCTAATATTTGAATTTACAACTTAATTTGTGATTGAAATTTTAAACAATACTTGAAATTGAATAAAAATACAATCTCATACACGCCGTTAAAGAAAATAACTAAAACATTTCATACACAAAGCTAGCTTACCTCGCCTCAATATAATCAAAGAGATTTTGGGAAGGTTTACCTCCTTGGAGGGTTTCTGCCCGGGTTGGTCTCATGTTCGAATCTTACGCTCCACCGAAAAAAAATAACCGTTTAGGTTTGAAAGGAGTAACCCGTGTGGTGATATGGGGTTCGATCCTGGACAGTGGTCGCTTTGCAACACAGGATTTACCGCTGAAACACCACTCTCCAAAAAAAAAAGAGATTTTGATATTGCGTAAAATACACACATCATATTTCGACTGATGTCATACAATAATTTGCTTTTTCGGCCGATGAGTCAATTTTAATTAAAAATAATAAACGAGTCGAGCCTAAGCTTAAAAACTACCAACGAGCTAAGCCCGAGCTTTAGAAACAACACTCGAATCGAGCCGAGCTCAAGCTTGAACCGTCATAAGTTAAACGAGCCCGAACTCAGGTTCGGCTTGTTTACACCTTTAAATATGAATTGTTTGTTCCACATTTGAAGCATCATCTAAAAGGGCCCTTTATTTTTTAGGTAGTTTAATAGTAAGAAAATAGGAGATACTCGTTGATGGGTAAGATAACACTTTATATTTTAGATGTTACATCAAGTGTATTTAAAAAATGAGTGAAGTAGTATTTAACCAAACACGGGCCCTAAACGGATTCCGACAAGTTGAATGCAAAATTATTTAATCACATCCAAAATTACGTATTCCAAATTAACAAATTTATATCACCAACACAAAACCTAAAAGCATAAATCCACATTTATTCAATTCTAATGACAAACAAGAACAATAACCCTAAGACCATGTGTAATGGTGGGTGAAATTTGGTGGGTTAAAGTAGCATTTTTTTGACATATGGCAATGTGGGGTCACTTAGTGGGTGAAATGGGCATTAAAGGGGCAAGGAGTGTAATGGTGGGTGAAATTTGGTGTGGGGCATTTTTTGACATGTGGCATGGGGGCCACATGCCAATTTATATTATCTTTTTTAAATTTAAATAAACAAACTAGTATATAATTTAATTATTTAACTAAAATAAACATTAAAAAAATTACATTAGTTCACTAAATTACCTAAAATTTAAAAAAAAAACGGAACATAAAAAAAATACGGAACATAAAAAAATACGAAACATAACACTAAACATTAATAATTAAACAATAAAACGACGAATCATTTGCAATGATCGAACATTGGTGATGGCGAAGTCGGTTCCATACTGCTCCCGATAATTGTCGTTTGTGAGTTGAATTCCCATTTGTTGGCTAATGCCAGGGTTCGCCTCAATCGTGGCTTCATAGAGGGTGTTCCATCTCGTACAGTTATTGCGTACGAGAGACCACCTATGGGCAATCTCATCAATGTTGCGATTGTTTGTTTGTCTAATAGGGTGAAGGTATTTAAATTTGAAGTGGAATATGAAGAATATGGGTTGTGAAGGTTAATATGGTTTGGTTTATATAGTGGGGTGTAATAATTTAAAAAAAAACATTCAAACGGCTAATATTTAAAAATTTGAACGTTGGAATTTTTTTTAATTTAAACCTGCCACGTGGCAGGCTTCTATTGGCCAGCCTAAAATTTAACCCACGCGAAAATATTCGCACAGGACTCATTAACGCCTGATTAACAGTGGGGTGTAGCTAGGTGAATGGGGCACCAAAATGCCCTTTTCACGCCCAATTGGCGAGCCATTACGCATGGTCTAATCAATAATATTTCACTTATTAATTATTACCCTTCTTTTCAAGCATTGCTCTAACCCTCAAAGGCAACCCATACAACTTAATGAACCCAGCAGCATCAGCCTGATCATATATCTTCCCGTTTTCAAACGACGAAATATCATCCCTGTATAGACTGTATGGGCTCTTTCGGCTAGCCACAATCACCGAACCCCTATCGGTGGTGGTTTTAGTGATGTTCTCCATGAGTGCATCCATGGACTCACGAAGTGGGTCAAACCATCGACCCGCGTAGACTAACTCAGCGTACTTGAGAGCCATGCTGTCTTTGAACTGGATGGCTTCTCGATCGAGGGTTAGTGACTCGAGCTCACAACACGCAGCAGCTAAGATGGTCCCACCAGGGGTCTCATAGACCCACGGCTTTTCATTCCCACTAGACGGTTTTCCACCATGTCAATTCGGCCGATACCGTGGCGGCCACCGATGTCGTTAAGCTCAGTTAAAAGTGATGCAGGAGAGAGTTCTTTCCCATTTATGGAAACCGGGATCCCAGAAACAATACCGATTTCAATGTACCTATGTAATTTTATTAATAAAAATGAGAATGATATCCAACAATGTGTTATGTTTAATATTCTGCTCACAGAAACAGGTAAAGACAATGAACAGAAACAGGTTGGGCCAGGCTGACCTAAAAAACAGGCTTTTGTCAAAGCAGTACGATTTGGTATTCTAATATTTTTTTTAACAAATGATTTTGAGGATGTTACTATGCATCATAAATGCACATCATGCAGATTGTTCGGCTCTTTTCCTAGTAAACTTTTTTAAAATTTGCCTGTTTAGCAAGTAAGAGATAACATATAACCCGAACTGAAACATTCATATAAACTTTACCAACAAGAGGTCAAGAGGGTAAAATGGCAAATAGGACTTACTCGGGTTTGTTGGGTGCATCTTCTGGGTCAACAGACATCATGTACATATCCTTTTTGGGCTCATTTGCAGGGTCTTCCAAGATATCTCCCTTCAAACTACGCACCAAAAATCATTAAAAACAATTCAGGTTGAAACGGTCCATATTTTTGGTACAGGGCAACATAGGCCAAACCAAGATGGGCCGGCCCACAAACACCTTTTGCCAAATTCTCGAGTTATTTTTTATAGATATAATTACAAAACTATACTTTTACAGTAATAGACTTCGGGCAACTTTCAACACGTTTGATCCCGTCTCCAAATAACTACTTGTCTTTTCAAAACGTACCTCATGGCTGAGATGCCATAGATTCCTGTCTCTGTTATAGATAGATCTTTTTGTCACTAGAACAGGAACATTATGTTTTTTTAGCATATTCAATAGCATCATCCCTCCCTGTTATATCCCATTCCCTCCAATGAGCCACAACTTGGAGATCAGGATTAAGAGAAAAAAATGTAAGCTCAAATCGCACCGGCATTTGGAAAATAAAACACAAAAATAGAAAACTAGTTACATTATATTATATTGATCTAGTTGAAAAGTATTGCGAAAAGCAAAACGATGAAGCATGCCTAGTCATTTCCCTTTCCTGTGCATCCATGAGCAACAACATCAGCTCCAACTTCTTTTGCCACATCCACCATTGCCTGGCCCATTAGACCCACATTAATTTAAATAACTCAGGTGCTAAATTATTATTACAAAAGCAAAATGGTGACAATAATAACCCAAATCTGGGTCAAAACCCCATTAGACCTTTTGTAATTTTAACTAAATTTTTAACTTGGCTTATTTGACCAGTTGGATATAAAACAAGAGACCCAAAACAAGGGAAAAAATATTTAAAAAATGAGTAATAACTAATAATCAGAGATAATTCACACTGCTTATCACCTATTCACCTTAAACAGAACGAAGGGATTGATCTAGCTATGACTTTTTAAGAGTTTGTAACGATTATTCTAATATGTATTTGGGCTTCACCTTTGCGATGACGAGTCGGGCCATTGAAATACCCAGCAAGTATTTTCTTTCATATACTGCTCCAGCTCTCAAACAAGGGTATATACATAATCCTTCACGAATTCTTCTGTCAAATCTTTCACCACCAATTGGCAGACTCCACTCGCCTTAGCCTTTGCTTCTAGACCTTCCAGTTCTGAGATACCCTAAAATAGGAAAACAGATAATTGGTTAAATAACACGGACCAAGTGACCATTGACCAACCACTCGCACACACTAGTGAATATTAGGACGATCGTCGTGCTTTTGTATTTGCAATCCAATTAATGACGGTAAAGAATTCAACCAAACTAGCCTTTATTTCAACTAAAAGGACTATCCAGGGGGTGCCTGGCACCCCGGCTAAGCTTATTTGAAGTGTCTATCTGCTTGTATAATGTAATCAAGACACAAATCACAATAAGCTCAGTCACCAGCTTATTTTGTTGAATAAGCTATTTTCAAGAAGCTTATTCCAAAAGGCTTATTAAGCTCAAAAACTTATTTTCAAGAAGCTTATTCCAAAAGGCTTATAAGCTATTTTCAAAATTCTTTAAGGGTTCATTTGGGGGGGGGGGGGGGGGTTAGCAAGATGGGTGAGTCAAGACTCAAGAAGCTTGCTTAACGGTTGTAATTGGATTCAAGTTGAGACCATCCATTTTTAGTACATGTTAAACCAGACAAGGTCATGTTAGATTGGCCCGTGAGGCTGCGACCACTTTCAAATTATTTATAAAAAAGATTATCACCGATCTATTAATTATATTTGCAAAAATGAATAAATAAATAAAAATACTATTACAATAATAACCTAAAACCCGAATCTTTCAATAAAACCAGTTAGGGGGTAAAATAAACTGTATAAAGGATACTGATTTATGCAAATTAACATACACATATTTCCATCGTATAATTAAAATTTCAGTAAGTACCTACTAAAAAAACTTGCAACAAAAGAGATTCACGAAACTTGAATGATTAATGAAATTTTACATCATATGATTAAAAAAAAGGATTTTTTACATATTTTCCCCTGTTAAGGCTCCTAATTACATATTTACCCAGCCCTAAAAATCAATTACATATTCCCCCCCCTAGGAGGGGGAAATATGTAATTGACTTGCAACTTGTGTATGCCTTAGGAGGGGGAAATATCTAATAACCAACCACTAAACAAATCCATATCTAGCACTACTTCTCTAAGGTTAATTGCAGATTCACGAAGCTTGAATGATTAATAAAGAACACAAACGAAGATGACTCTTTGTAACCTAAAATACAATCATCCAATGAAATAACTTAAAACTGACAGAAGATACGATCGAATCCAACTGCCTTCTCTTTCTCTAACCGTTCTATTAACGGTTACCCGTTCACCTTCATCATTATCTACACCAGCAACTTTCACCTTTTTCTCAACTTTTATCACTTTCTCAGCTCTCTTCTTCATCGCATCTAACTGACAGACAACAATAACAGAAGCATCCTTATTACTAGTGCATTCTGTTTCAAGCTTAAAAAGCTCCCCCAGAGAAAGCCTTACAAGCTTTTGGTGACGAACACGATGGAGTTTCTGTTTCAAGCTTAAAATGCTCCCCCAGAGAATGCCTTACATGCTTATTCCAGGGAATGCCGAATATTGGAAAATGAATTGCTGAATTGTGATTTGTATGTAAAATGGGGAACTCGAACTCTTCTTCTGAGTCTGATTCACTTTCGTCTTCACTTTCTTTCAAAGTTTCCGTACTGTTGGAATATGAATTGTCATCTACAGGGCTGTATTCAAAATAAATGTCATCAACGTCTTTGTAACTGCGAAATTCTTCAACAACTCTAGCAGCAATATCTGCTAGGTTGGAAGAGTTTCTGGTGAAGCTTGGAGATATAGAGTTTAGTGAAGTGGTCATATCTATTGGTGGTGGTGGTGGTGTTGTTGTTGTTATGACAGATTTTACATAAGCTGATAGGACAAGAGAGAAGGGGTGGGTGATATATATATATATATAACAAATATGTATATTAGGCAATAAGAATTTCAATATTTTTCGTAATTAGTTGATATTTTCATATATTGTAGAAATTAGTTATTATATATTATTATAGTTATTGTATATGTTAGGATCTGAGTTTGTTTGTTTTGATTGTTTAACTAAATAATGACAATAATGGAATGAAAGTAGAATGAAGTGCAGCGGAATAATAAACTGTAAATCAAAACAAGAGAGTAAATGTTTTTCGATCGAATGCTTTCATTAATATATCAAAGATTACAATCGTACAAGTTACTCCCCCTCAGCCTGATCACACAGTTGTTTGTCAGAGAGAATGTTTTGTGTGTGATGCAATAGAACAGTACATGCACTGTTCTATTTATAGACTGACTCAAACCACTGATGACCTAGGCTGACGTCACCTAAGACAGTGACCTCTAACAGAATAACAAACTTAAACATCTGCTATACAAACTACTGTTACATTGAAAGTACTGATAGTAAACAGCTGTTAAAGATAAACTCTGACGATCTTGTATCCACTGCTGAAGCCTAAGTGCTGTTGCTTCCAGCAGTGCTTTGGTCTTCAGTACTTGTATCTGCTGTTGCTCTTCTTCAGACCTTTGGTCAGCAGTTGTTCTTCATCAGTTGTTTCCTTAGCAGTTCTTTGTATCAGCAGTTGTTGAGCAGTTGTTTGGATAGAACAGTAGTTAGGGTCAGCAGTCTTTTGGGAGAAGTAAGTTGTAAAGACTGTTTATTCAAGGATCAAATAGATAGCATATTTTGGCTTTCCAATCATCTGTTCTTCTCCAGGTCAGCAGACCCAACAATCTCCCCCTAGAACAGATGATGCCAAAACTCAGCTTTATTCATTGATCTTTATTCCTCATCAGACTTTCTCTGATTTGACCTTTGAATTGTAATTCAAAGTTCAAAGCAAATAGGTCTTCTTCATCTCTTTCCAGATCCAGATTTAGCAGTGCTTGGTGATCTTCTGCACAAAGGCTGTAAGCATCATCCATACTGATCTTCTGAACCTTTCCATCTGACCTGAGCAGTGTCAATTCGTGGTTGTCTTTGTTGACCTTCCACTTTAGAATTTTTGAGTCAGTGGATTTGCTGAGATGAACCTTTATTCTTGATGAGTTGGGTGATGGTGGTCTTCCTATGAGTTCTCTTAGTTTCTCTGTTGTGGGATCAGAGAAATAATGGATTTGATTGAAGAGCCCTTCCTTTATGAATGTGTCAGCAAACTTTCTTTGGTCTTCCTCTGACATCTCCTTCTGCCTTTTGAACTGTCTACTTGCAGCAGCAGTGAGATCAGAGGTTTCAAGTAAGCTGTCTAGGTTGAAAGTCTGTTGGGGTCTCTTCATCATAGGCTCATCATTGTAGACTGGTTTTCTTGGAAGGCTGGGATCCTTCTTTCTATTCTCTTCCAGACTTTTATAGGTTTCAACCAATCTAAGCTCTGACCATCTGGAAACAGACCTCATCTCCCCATAATTTGCAGCTACAATCTCCTGCCTCATTCTTTTGAACTTCAAGGCTCTGACTGGGTCTCTGCCTTTGCCAAAATTGGGAATGGAGACTTTAGCTTTGGGATTTTTGGCCATTTCTTCAATTCTGATCAGTTCTTCCCTCAAAGCATGAGTAGTCCAGCCATTGAACTGCTTTTTGTTAGCTTTGTAGGGCTTGGTTGCCATTATCTGTTCAAGTAGGGATTCCCTTACCTCCTTCTCCAGGTCTATACTGAGAGGCATGGTGGACATGGAATTGCTCAGGGTCTTAGCAAAGTCTTCAATCCTTCTGAGTTTGCTAAGCTCTGCTGAATGGATGCCCTGAGCAGTCCTGTCATCCTTCCCTTTGCATTTCTCCCTGATGATGGCATCCACCTGTTCACCCTTGTATTTTAGATAGGTATCAATGTTGAGGGGAACAGGGAAATTTGGGAGAGATGGGAAGGATCTTTCAGATGGCTGTTCAGTATTGTAGAAGGATTGTAATTCCCCCTTGAGTAGATCAAGTTCAAGGGAATACTGAACAACCAATGGTGTAATGGTTGGTGGTGGTCTATGGGTTGTGAATTTGGATGTATGTGGTGAGAATGAGGTGAGTGGAATGGCTGTGATGGGAGGAGTGGATTGGGCAGTTGAAATGGTGGTTGGTGATGTGTGAATGTTTTCATCATGCACAACAAAGGTTGATTTTCTCTTCCTTGTGTACATGATTTTTGGTGAAGGTGATTTGGCAGCAGTGGTTGGATTAACATCTGTTGGCTTTTTAGAAGAACCAGCAGATGTTGGAGTTTTGGTTGGTGATGTAGGTTTGGTGGTTGTTGGTTCAGGAGTGTGTGTTGGTTTGGGTATAGTGGTTTCAGTGGTTTGGGTGGCAGTGGTTTCAGTGACAGTGGTTTCAGCAGCAGTAGTTTTATCAACAGAGGTTTGTAACTTGGATGGTGGTTTTCTAACATGCTTGGCAGGTCTTTTCATCCTTTTAGAGGATCCCACATCTTCAGTTTCCCTTTGTTGTTTCTTCTTGAGTTCAATCAATGACTCTGCTTTTACTTCCAAGGTGTCAGCCCTTTGTTGTTTGGACTGAGCAGCCTTTTCAGCTTCAATGTTTGCAGAGTCATCTACTGCCTTATTCTTTTCAGTGGTTTGTGGTGGTGGTGCTTGATGTTGTTGTTGTGGAACTGATTTGGTAGACTCTGGTTTCTTGGCAGACTTGGCTTGACCTTTTTGAGAAGGTGGGCAACCAAAAGGATCTAGTTTTGGTAGCCTATCTCTGCCACTCTCCCCCTTTTTGGCATCATCAGCCGTGAAATCATCATCAGTTTCATCCCTGAGGATGGTGGTAGGGGCAGAGCCAGTAGTCTTCAGCAAATGGTCCTTGATGGCTTTGATGTCAGCATGGGTATCTTTGTACCTTGCATCAACCATATTTCTGATCTCAGCCATGTAGGTTTCATGTGTCTGATCAGCCAATTTCCTGTGAGCTATGATGATGGGGGAAACTGATTTCCATAACTCATTGGCTATATCAGTGGTGGATGGTTGACTCTTGAGGAGATCTGCAATTGAGCTTAGGATAAGCTTGACATCAGATTTGATGTCAGCAACAGATGTTTCAATAGCAGAAACTCTGGCCGTCAATTCTTGGTATTTTGACTCATCTCCTAAATTAATAGGATCATCTGAGTCCCTACCAGTGGTAGTTTTATCTGATTCAGGCCTAATAGGTGAATCAGATGCCCCTTTTTCTTGGTACTGGGGACTTCCAACTGTTTTTGGAGACACTATGGTGGCTTCAACAGTTGTTGCCTTCAAGGGAGTCTTAATTATGAAATCACTGTCCTGATGTGAGACAGTGGTCTCTACATCAGTAGTGGCTGCTCCACTTGAAAACTCACCTAGAGTTTCATTGAACCCTGGTGGTGTAACCTCCTCTTCTGTTTGGGGGTTAGCAGATTGAATATTCTCAGGCTCAGTCACTTGTTGGAGTATACTCTCAGTGACAGGTGGAAGAGAGGAACTGGGATCTTCCTGAGATTCAATTGCTTCAAACAGGGGTTGCATTGTTTGTGGAACATGTGATGGTGAGAGTGGTGGAGTAAGAAGAGAGTTAGCCCTGGGAGAGGGGCTTGTGAACATATGGTCAAGTGACTCAAATGTATCATGATGTGTGTCCCCTTGGCTTACAACATGATCCTTTTGAGAGGATTCATGAGGAGGTTTGTCAGGTGGAGGTATGTCCAACTGTTGTGAGGAAGTAACAACAGTGGTTTCATGTTGCTTTTGTTGTGCAACGGAGGTTTCTTCTGGTACCTCAACATCCAGAAGCCTCATTTGTGGTTGAGTGGTGGTTTTTGTGGATGAATGTTTCTTTTTGGAAGTGGCTGGTGTGGGTTTCACAGCACTGGATGTAGTGCCATGATCACCAGGAGCAGTGGGCTCAACAACAGAGGTTTTGACAACAGTTGTTGCCTTTGTCCTCTTTGTTTGTGTTTTAGAAACTTTAGACACTTTTGACACTTTTTCTTGGGTGCTTCCACCCAGCATTCTTGTGAAAGTTTCATCAGTTAAGCTTTTCATTTGCATAGCAGCACCCTTTTTGAAAACTTTTTCAGGTAATAATTTTTGTAAAATTACACTAAGAATTCGTGGGTAGATAAGAAAAGCATTGTTTGACCCAGACTTGACAGCTTTCACATTTGATACCAAGTCCATGAACAAACCCTGGGAAAGATTGAAGTCAGAGTTTGACAACATAGCATATCCCAGATATTGCATCCTTAATGGTATTTCATTAAAGGATGTGGACTTAGCAGAGACACAAAGAAGAAGAGTATGGAAGAAAAATTTCATGACTGGAGGGAAAAACTTTTTGAAAAGAGTTGATCCAGTCATCTGACCATCATACCCTCTTTCTTGGAACTCAGTGTGAAGCTCTGTTTTAGTGAAGGAATCCTTACCTGCCAGGTCATTCAGTGTGAAGGTTGTGGATATGATATCAGGGGTAATGACGATACTGGTTTCTCCAATTTTGGAAATAATGGATGTAGGCTTTTTATCTTGTAATAGAAACTCAGCATTCAACCAAAATTCTTGGAGTGTATCCAGATAAATGGGGGCGTTGGCGGTTAGGATGGGTAAGTATTTGGAATTGAGGAAAATGTCGATGGTGGAATGAAATGGAGTGTTGTCATCTGTTTTAATCAGATAGGGGAGACAATTGTGTGTAGCTTTGGCTTGAAGATCCATTGTAATGGATTTCGACGGGGAAAATGACTGAAGATTGATGAAGGGTTTGAGAGTGAAGAAGGCGGTTTACAGTATTTTGAATACAATGAGACAGTGTAACATCTGTTGTGGTAAAACAGGGTTTTTATAGGCTCAATGAAACCGCTGATGTGGCCAAACATCTGCTTATATGAGCAGACGTGGCAATCATCTGATGGATCTAACATCTGGTGGAGAACAGCTGTTTTGGTAAACAACTGATACAAACAGCTGATGGATCCAACCGTTGGTGGTTTTTTTTTTTTTTTTTTTTTTTTTTTTTTTTTTTTTTAAATGTAGTATATATATATATATATGGACAGTTGTTTTATCTGAACAGATGTTCTGAAACAGATTTTTCAACTAACAGTTGTTTTATCTGATCAGATGTTTGGAGCAGACTTTTCAACCAACAGTGGAAATGAATGAAACAGTGGTTGTTTATCTGATCAGATGTTTGGAAAACAGATTTTTCAACCAAACAGCTATTTGAAGAAAATATTTGATTTCTGAACAATTTTATTATTATTTTTTTTTTTTAAAAAAAGTTATTTGGTTAATCCATGTTTAACATGCCAATTCTGGAAATCAGATTTGTAAAGGTAGATGTGTCTAAAGCTTTTGTTAACACATCTGCCAACTGATCCTCTGTTGGAACATGGTGTAAAGAAATCAAACCTTTTTCATAGCTGTCCCTGACAAAATGATGTCTTATGTCAATGTGCTTGGTAGTGGAATGAGAGACTGGATTCTTGATGATATTTTCAGTAGCTTGGCTGTCCAACATGAGTGGAGTCCTAAGTGCAGTTATCCCAAAATCCAGTAGTTGATTCTGAAGCCACATCAATTGGGCTGTACAGCTTGCAGCAGCAATGTATTCAGCTTCAGCTGTTGAAGTTGAAACAGCTGCCTGCTTTTTGCTTTGCCATGAAACTAAGGCATTCCCTAGAAATTGGCACCCTCCTGAAGTGGATTTTCTTGTGGTGTGACAGCCAGCAAAGTCACTATCTGAAAAACCTGAAAGCTCAATGTTTCCATTAGCAGGATACCAGATACCAAGTGTGGGAGCACCTTTGAGGTATCTGAATATCCTTTTTACAGCAATAAGGTTTGACTTTCTGGGTGAAGCCTGGGATCTGGCACAGACACAGGTAGCAAACATAATGTCTGGCCTAGATGCAGTTAGGTACAATAAAGACCCAATCATACATCTATAATGTGTTTGATCAACCAGTTCATCCTTGTCATCAATAGTGAGCAGCTTGACTGTACTCATGGGTGTGCTACATGGCTTACAATCATTCATCTCAAATCTGGTTAATAAATTCTTTACATATTTGTTTTGGTGAATGAATGTGCCATTTTGCAGTTGTTTCACTTGAAGACCAAGGAAACACTGAAGCTCACCCATGGCACTCATCTCAAACTCTGCTGTCATGAGTTTTCTGAACTCTTCACACATTTGGTTACATGTGGATCCAAAGATGATATCATCCACATATATTTGAACAATCATTAAGTGTTTCCCTTTCCATTTAAGAAATAAAGTTTTGTCAATTTTACCTCTTGTGAAGCCAATGGATAAGAGAAATGTGGAGAGAGTTTCATACCAGGCCCTTGGTGCTTGTTTGAGTCCATACAGAGCTTTGTTGAGCTTGTAGACATAGTCAGGATGGAATGTGTCTTCAAAACCAGGTGGCTGACATACATAGACCTCCTCCTGAATTTTGCCATAAAGGAAGGCACATTTGATATCCATCTGATACACCTTTATGTTGTGGTTGACAGCAAAGGCTAAAAAGAGTCTGATGGCCTCTAGTCTAGCTACAGGAGCAAAGGTCTCATCATAATCTATTCCTTCTTCTTGTCTGAAGCCTTGAACCACAAGCCTGGCTTTATTCTTGACAACAATACCCCTTTCATCAGTCTTGTTTTTGAAGACCCACTTTGTTCCTATAGGGAAAACATCCTTAGGAAGTGGTACAAGCTCCCATACTTGTTGTCTTTTGAACTGAAGGAGTTCTTCTTGCATGGCTTCTACCCAACTGTTGTCTTTCAGTGCCTCTTGGTACTTGACAGGTTGTGTAAGGGATAAGAAACCTGCAAAAAGACAGATATTTGAGGATTGGCTTCTTGTGAGCACTCCCTCTCTGATGTTGCCAATGATCTGGTCTGGTGGATGAGCTCTTAAGTAAATAAGATCTCCTTGATATGGAACAATGGCATTTTGGGGTGATGGACAGAGGTTTGGTGACTCTGTTGGTGTAACATCTGTTGGTACTTCTGTAGAGTCAACAGATGTTTGGAATGGTAGTGGAGGAATGGGTCCAAGTGGTGTGAAACTTGACTGACTTTTGTCAACAGATGATTGACTTTTGTCAACAGATGATAGGTCAGTGGTAGTGAGGGGTGAAGCAGAGGTTTGAGGATAGGACTGGCCAACAGTGGTTGACACAGCTGTGGCAGAGTTTTGACAACTGTTTTGAACAACTGCTCCCTCTGATGCAGAATAGACTTTGTAGTGACTGGGAATCACAACATCTGTTCTGTAATCTTGCTGTGGAGACTGTGGAATACCTGCATTGTTAGTCTTAACAGTGATATCTTCAAATTTGAATTTATCTAAATCAAATAATTCAGCAGGGTTTGCAGGGATTTTCAGAGATGAAAGTTCATTGAACTTAACATTCAAGGTTTCTTCTATTGTTTTAGTCCTTGTGTTAAACACTTTGTAGGCCTTAGCAGTAGAAGAATATCCCAGAAAATAACCACAGTCTACTTTGGCTGCAAATTTTGAAATGGAATCTTTAAGATTTAAAATGAAACATGGGCAGCCAAAAATTTTGAAGAATGAGATTAATGGTTTGATTTTGAACAAAATTTCATAAGCAGTTTTTTGATGTCTGGGGTTTATCAAAACTCTGTTTTGAACATAGCAAGCAGTGTTCACAGCTTCTGCCCAAAAGGACAGTGGCAAACCAGAATCTGCTAGCATGGTTCTTGCAGCTTCTATAATAGTTCTATTTTTCCTCTCAACTACCCCATTTTGTTCTGGTGTTCTTGGGATGCTGAACTGCCTCACAATCCCTTTTGACACACAGAAGTCATCTAACTCCTTATTTTTAAACTCTGTTCCATTGTCACTCCTGAAAACTTTTACTGGCAAGTCATACTGCTTTTCAACCTTGGTGACAAAGTCCTTCAATATACCTGCAGTCTCATCTTTAGAGTGTAAAAAGTAAGTCCATGTAAACCTAGAAAAATCATCAACTATGACAAGACAAAATCTTTTTCTTCTTAGACTCATGATTTTAACAGGGCCAAACAGGTCCATGTGCAACAGTTGTAAGCACTGACTAGTTTTGGACTCATCAATGGATTTGTAAGAGCTTTTATGTTGTTTCCCTTTTAAGCAAGAAACACAATGCTCATCACATTTAAATTCTTTTGATGGAAGACCTCTGACAAGGCTTTGTTTTGAGAGTGTGTTGATAGTATTAAGGTTGGTATGACCCAGTCTCCTATGCCACAATTCTGTCTCCTTAGTGGAGGCAGCAGAAAACAGACAGACATTTGCCATAGGATTATCCTTTAACATATCAACAACATACACATTGCCACTTCTATGAGCAACAAGCTGTGCTTTGCTCTCAGCAATAATGGTATCAATCTTTTTCACCACTTCTGGTCCAATAATCTTACAAGTTTTCTTTGTGAAAAATGAGCCATAACCTTTGTCACTCATTTGTGAAACACTCAGAAGATTGAACTTGAGATTATCAATAAGATTGACATTTTCAAACTTGAGTTTTCCTGCCTGTACAGTCCCTGAACCCAACACCTTACCTTTAGAATCATTACCAAAGGATATATCACCCCCTCCATGAGCCAAGAAGTCCAGAAGTAGGGCTCTACATCCTGTCATGTGCCTGGAACCTCCACTATCTACATACCAAAGACTATCTAAACAAGCAGAAGCTCCCTGCACATCAGTAAATGATTAGTTTTGGTGAGTGTCCAAAGCCAAATTGGCTTTGGATGGATCCTCAGACCTTTCAGACTCAAGTTTTGGAAGGTGATCAGTGGTTTGGACCAACTTTTGAATTAGGGTCAACAACTGCTGCTGACCATTTGCCAGTGCTTGTATGTCAGCACTTGGGGCAGCAGTTGTTTGATCACCCCCTGACAGATGATAATACCCATATGGATTTCTGTTCACTCTTGGTTTAGAGGGTCTTTTTGGCTCCTCATAAACATGTGGCAGACTGTGACAGGGAGGTTGACCATAACCTCTTGGGTATTTGCTTGTGGGTGGAGCATCTGTTACTTGGACATCTCTAGAAGCAGATGTTTCAAGCCTTTTTGTAACAGATGTTTGGACAGGTGTAAAGGTCTGTTTGGGCTTTCCTTTTGGAGTACTAACCACAGGGTTTGCAAGAGTTTTTGCTTTGTATTCTTGTATTTTTACATCAAAATTTTTGAGATACAAGCACTCTTTAGTCTTATGATTCTTTTTCCCACATATTGAGCATGTGGCTTTTGAATCACATTCACTTGTTCCTTTGTTGATATCATATGCTTTTAGAAGAAAACAGTTTTTGGTGATATGATTCTTCTTTTCACAGAAATCACAAAACAAGTTAACAGTCTTTTCCTTCTTTTTCCCTTTTTCAGGCTTCTTTTCAGCAGATGTTTGAGCATCTGCTGGAGAATCCTTCAGGGGAATGACCTTTGCCAAGGGAATGACCCTTGCCTGAGGAGCTGTTTTTCCCTCAGGGGTTTTAAAATCAACAGGTTTATAATTCTCAAGAGTATCACACTCATCAGACCAAGTAGGTTTAAATTCATACTTTTCAAGTTCAGCAAAAGATGAGGAACCTTCTGGTTTTTCAAGAACAATTTTCTTACCATTTGGTTCAGTGATTTTAATCTCTTGACCCTGCAGGTTTGTTGGAACTATCTCAACAGACTTTTGATCCTTTGTGTCAGTGTTTTCAAAAGCTGGAGCAGTGGTTGCAAAACCAAAGCCAAACTTCACATGACTTTTGGTCTGTTTGTTGAGTAGCATCTCAAAACCTCTACATGATTCCACCCATTTTTTACATTCAACTTGGGTGGACTCAAGCTCACTTTTACAACTTTGATATTTTGTTATCATAGTTTGGAGCTGATCTTTGACAATAGTTGCTTCATGTTTTAGACTACTAATTTCAGATTCTTTTGCAGTTAAACTTGTTTTCAAATCTTTAGTGAGTTTTTCAAATTTAACCTCATCATCCAAAATTTTCTTTCTAAGGTTTTCATTCACCTCTTTAATGTTAGCAAATGCTATTACACATTTGTCAGAACACAACTCTTTGAGAATTTGAGGAGATACCTTAGCAGCAGCCATCAATGCACAATCACACTTGCACTCACATTCATCAGATGCACCCCAGGGATCTGAGAGATTCACAACCTCTTCTTCAGGTTTCTCACCTGCAACAACTTCACTAACAATATCATCAGTCACAACATCAGATTCATTTACCACTTCCTCAGATTCAATCTCATCAACCATAGCCATGAAACAAAAGTTTTCTGGTTCATTTTCAGCTTTGGCAACCAGTGCAAAATTCTCATCTGTTAGCTCATCAGGTAGACTGCTCCAATCAACAAAGCCTTGTGTAAAGAAGCTCTGTTGACTGGTCTCTGCAGGAGCAGAGGATGGTGCAGCAGTCGTTTGAACAGGTGGTGGAGCAACAGGTGTTTGCACATAATGGATCTGAGGAACAGTGGTTTGGACATACTGGACAGGAACAGTGTTTGAGGACTGTGCAAAATGAGCAGTGTTTTGCACATTTGGTCCAGGGGTATTATAGGAATTCTGATAAGTGTTGGTCTGTGGTCTTTGATTTGGATAGGTTATCATAGGTGTACCATGTTGACCCCTACATTCCCTAGCAAAATGACCAAACCTATGACATTTATAACACTTGATCTTTGATTTATCCAACCCCACCTTAGATCTGCCAGTCAACCCTGGAAACCTTCTCCCTGTTTTCTTGTAAAAATTATTAGTTCTTACACTGAGAAGGGCCAATTGGTGCATAATGTCCATTTCTTCCAAATCATCAGGGTCAAAGTATTTCAGGTCATCATACTCAAAGGATATGTTATCAGATGCCTGTATATCACCACCACTTGCTGTGAAAGCATAGTTAGGTGAATAAGAATCAGAGTTAAAACCTGAGTTAAAACCTGAAGTTATGTCAATAAAATGATCATAACTCTGATCCTTTGTGTTTCCAGGCACCTCATCATGACCCAAAAGTGCTGTGTTCCCAAACACATAGTCATCAGACACTTTTCCAGAGTCCTGGAGCTTCTTTTTCTGGTTAAGCTCTCTTTCATAGGTCAAGAGCTTACCATGAAGCTGGGTCAGTGATAGGTCTTTAAATCCTATTGAGTTTCTCATAACAATTGCAATAGTGTCCCATTTGTCTGGTAATGATCTTAAAAACCTATGGTTCAAAGTTGAATGAGGGTAAGTAAGACCAACCAATTTTAGTTCACTAATTAAGCAGTTAAATCTCTCAAACTGTTGAGTTAATGACTCTCCTTTGACATGACTGAATGTTTCATATTGTTGGTTAAGTATTTCACGGTTGTTTTCAATAACCTCCTCAGTCCCACCAAACTGCTCTTTCAGTGCATCCCACAACTCCTTTGCACTGTTACAGTGTAACAACCCAGCATATATATCATTGGGTAGAGCCATGGCCACAATACTGAAGGCCTTAGCATCTAGCTCAATTTTCTGAAAATCCTGGTCGGAGTAGTTTTCAAGTTTCTTTGGCTCAAACACTTTGGGATCTTCAGTACTCGGCACAGTCGGAACATGTGGTCCGAAGATAACCGACTTCCAACACCCAGTGTTTTGTTGAGCTAGAACATGGCTCATCCGACGTTGCCAGATATTGTATTCAGATCTGACAAGCATCGGTGGCTTGTTGTTCGTGCCAGTGTTATGTGGATCGTGATTGATAGAAGCCATTCTCTGATTTTTTAAAAACAAAGTCTGTTTAACAACGGTTGAATCGAAATTAAACTATTACTCTGTTTTCAATCAAACTGACAAACGATATCAATAATTGTGAGCTGATTATTAAATTGATTTGTTAGATCGAATTTAATTGACCAAGCTCTGATACCAATTGTTAGGATCTGAGTTTGTTTGTTTTGATTGTTTAACTAAATAATGACAATAATGGAATGAAAGTAGAATGAAGTGCAGCGGAATAATAAACTGTAAATCAAAACAAGAGAGTAAATGTTTTTCGATCGAATGCTTTCATTAATATATCAAAGATTACAATCGTACAAGTTACTCCCCCTCAGCCTGATCACACAGTTGTTTGTCAGAGAGAATGTTTTGTGTGTGATGCAATAGAACAGTACATGCACTGTTCTATTTATAGACTGACTCAAACCACTGATGACCTAGGCTGACGTCACCTAAGACAGTGACCTCTAACAGAATAACAAACTTAAACATCTGCTATACAAACTACTGTTACATTGAAAGTACTGATAGTAAACAGCTGTTAAAGATAAACTCTGACGATCTTGTATCCACTGCTGAAGCCTAAGTGCTGTTGCTTCCAGCAGTGCTTTGGTCTTCAGTACTTGTATCTGCTGTTGCTCTTCTTCAGACCTTTGGTCAGCAGTTGTTCTTCATCAGTTGTTTCCTTAGCAGTTCTTTGTATCAGCAGTTGTTGAGCAGTTGTTTGGATAGAACAGTAGTTAGGGTCAGCAGTCTTTTGGGAGAAGTAAGTTGTAAAGACTGTTTATTCAAGGATCAAATAGATAGCATATTTTGGCTTTCCAATCATCTGTTCTTCTCCAGGTCAGCAGACCCAACAGTATATAATATATTGGATCCGTAAAGCCAGATAAGTAAACAATAGATAATATATATCCTATAAATAAAATACACAATATACAATACCTAAAGTAATAATAATTTTCTATAAATAAATACCATAATTATGTTTTCTACTGATACATAATTTCCACGATTACAAAAAAAAAAAAAAAAAACAAAAACAAATCCGGTATGGATCTCATCCCTAGTTTAAGCACTCACAGTAAAATGTTTATAATCATTATAGGTTATAGGCAAATAATAAAGGAGCAAACTGATGCATTTCAATCCTTAATTCCAAACCAACTAACATGCAAAATAAATCACTAATCCTAACAAGCAGATAACCACAAAAATACATAAAAAAAGCAAATTAAAAATCACGAGTGTATATACCTTCGGAAATAGCATTGCATTGATTAAGAGCATCGAGAGCAGACTGAAAGGGATTAAAGGCAGCAAGTTTAACAACTTTAGCGAAGCGATTGAGATTAGTTACAAAGTTACGAACAGCCTCCGTGTGTTGTCCGATTTCATCGATACCGTGTGCTAAGAACAGACCGTATCCAGATGCAGACTCATATAGAAGATACAACGTCATTCAAGAACAATCGTTCGTAGCTGCAATTGGTTTTTGTTTGTTTGTTAACCCCTCTTCAAATTGGGGTTTAGGGTTCGTAGCTGCTGCAACTGGTCTTGGTAAAAGCTTTCATTATTATGAAGAACCTTGAAGAAAGGGGTGACTTATAGAAACAGTCCTTGTGTTATGCTCCTGTCTTCAATTTTTACAACTTAATTTTTATTTTATTCTAGCCCTCATAGTTCATCTGGTTATACTTAATTTGTCGTGTGAGTTCCTATTTCTGAAATTGGAAATCTTGAGTATCTATGATTTACGACAAGCGTCACCGTTAGATCTAAGGGGTATATTGGTCTTTTCACTTTTATTGTTATTATTATTATGAAACCACCCGAACCCCACCCACCATCTCTCTCTCTTTAGTTTTTTAATGTTTGATTGATTGGTTTTTGTTTAGGAGTTAGGTTTGTCTTGTTTTAGCTTATGGTGTAAATGTTTAGCTATGTGTTGTAGTGGGTGAGGTGGTAATGCATACAAGGAAAGTCTTTTTAGTTAAAAGATTATTTTGCCTTTAAGGTAACGTTGATAGTATGTTAGTTTGACAGGATAAAGTAATGATGTTAGAGACTTAGAGAGAGTGACTCGATTGACCAATGTCGAAAATCACGGGGACTCGGGGTGTAACACCCCAACCGGAACGGGCTGAAGTGTCACTTTTACAAAGTCAGATAAAAAACATAATTCCATGAATTTCTTAAAACATAACAAAGCTTACAACTTAATGGAAATAAGATGTCTAATTCAATACATTTATTTCTACAATGGTCTTGTTCAAACACTCGTCTGAATCCCATCCCGATTGTCTTGAGAACCTGACGTAAAGAAGGAACAACACAAAAACGTACGTCTGAACAAAATTTGAAAGTTTTGCCCAATGAGCGGATAGAGGGTAATAAAACGGCTTGTTTTGTTCCACTTAAAAGGCTTCAAGTTTTCAAAACTCCTTTTCAGTAAAAATATTCACAATCATAAGTCAAAATATTTTAGATTTTTCATAATTAAATCATTTATGAAATTCGAATCATAACATTTCAAATTGATAAATTGGTTTCAAATAGTGTACCCAAACACCAACAGACTTCGATTAATTACAGAATGATGCAGGGTAGCGAGCCCATAAGCATCCATATAGAATAGGGTGTGGGCAAATCATACTTACCTATTCCCAGACTTATATTTACTTTTTCCTAGGATAGATCCATACGCCTCCATATTGTACATAAAGTACCAGATTGCTGATAAGCTTAACAGAGTGAGACGTCGTGATCTCAACGTACTGCCACAATTAGTACTATACCGTTTTATGCCACAACGACGTACCTTATTCGTTGATCACGAAAGACTATCCGTACCTTATTCGTTAATCACGAAACCAAACACCTATTTTGAGTCTAGACGATCACGAAGTCCTACAATATTGTTATAATCTTATTTAGACGTGTAAAATTCTAATGAATACTTTTAGTTAACGGGGATTTAATTTAGTGGATATTTCCTTTTTTTTTTTTTTTTTTGAAAATTAACTTTCATTCAAAACCGAGCAAAACCTTAAAAACAAGGCCGCTCACAAACCACTAATTACAACATATACAACGGTAAAGAGACCCAATCCTTCCACTCAATCCTAGAACCTTTCAATCTATATCTCAACCAAATAAAGGACAAAGACTTGACCGAAGCGACAACCTCCACAACCTTAGGAACCTGTTTATTAAACACCACATTGTTTCGTTCTTTCCAAATGGCCCAGCACGCAACCATAATTATACCGCGAATAATACTTTTTCTTCTGCCAGGACCTGAGGTAGTATCTTGCCAAGAAAACAAATCTTCTAGTAAACCAAACCTGCTAGGCTGCAACCTGCACCAGCGCCAAACCTTCGACCATATTTCTTTGGAAAAATTACATGTAACGAAGACGTGATTAACCGTCTCTACTTCACTGCTGCAAAACGGGCAGGTCACGGAAGGAAGCACGATGTTTCTTTTAACCAACTCCGAACAAGTGGGAACTCTTTCTTGATCGATCCTCCAGCTAAGAATGTTGACCTTTAATGGCACCCAGCTGACCCATCTCATTCGCAAACCTCGCTGACCAACCATATGCTGTCTGAGGGCTTTCTTGACAGCAGCTACAGAGTAACCCGTCGAAGGTTTATCGTCCCAGATCCAAACATCTCTGTTATCCTTGAGCCGAATACTAGCGAGCATGTAAAATAAGTCCTGAATTTCCGAGATGCCATCCACAGTGTCAGCTCCCAAGCACCAATCAGCAGCTAAGCGAATCTGATCACCATCCAATATTAACCGGGTACTAACAGCTGCGTTCTTGTTCTTTTCAATTGAGAAGAGAGTCGGCCATCGTTTCCACAAGGGAGTGGTGCCATACCAAACATCCTTCCAAAAATTGATTGTCTTCCCGTCCCCTAGCTGACACGAAATGAGCTTATCGATGGTCCTACCTTCAAACCTGATGTTGCCCATAACATTAACAATCGATTTCCAGACTCCAGGGAGAGCTTTATTAACAGGTAAAAAATCCCATTTATTCCTTCCACCGTGAATACTTAAAATAGTTCTCCTCCACAGCCCCTTGTAGTCCGTTTTGAACCTCCAAACCCATTTAGAAAGAAGCGCCGAATTAACATCCGTGAGTTTTGAGATACCCAACCCCCCAAACCGTTTGGGTTTCGTAACATTTTCCCACGCCACCCAATGAATACCTTTGCCTTCTGTCACACCCTCAAAATCCACTTGCGGAGTTTTACCGCGAGGCGCATGACAAACCAGGATCCAAACCAACGATCACAATAAACAAGTCTAAATGAATATAAATGCAATTTCAAAACATAGTTTAAAATCCCGTTTACAGCGGAAGCTTATTCAAAACAGTATCTCAACAATGAAACAATAGTTCAACGTTTCTAAGACCATGCAACCCTAATTAGACGCCGTGCAGACGCGTGCGTCCTAGTCCAGTCGTGCTACCTTAGCGACCTGAGAAAACATGTAAAAGTTTACGTCAGCACAGAAATGCTGGTGAGTTTACAGGTTTTGTATCCAAGTACCAAGTCCACCTGTCCATACTATATCAAATCGAAAACCAGTATACGCTAGCTAGGCGTACGTTTTGTTACTACCACGATTGGAAAACCATTACTAACTCGAATACCAGATGTTGTGCCCGAAAAGTACCAGTTGTTCCTGTTGTTCCTGTTTGAGACAATATGCACTCGCCCGGCCCTCCAAGCCGACGAGCGGGGTTGGTCACTCCCAATAGCGCTATTCACATTTCCCCGTTGTGCAAACCCGCACATTCATGGTTCCCCCCGGGACTTCAAAAGATCGTGTAGTACACAATAGAAACCCATAGTATGACAGTAGTTACCAAATAATCGTTTTAACACATGTTTTCTCCCCCGAAATATGAAACCAGTTTAAAAGAGGGGCCGTAAACTCACCTTAAGTTGCGTTACTCCTTAACCCGAGTAAACTGAGCTGCTATGCTAGTCCCGTAAAGCGGCGACCTAACATATGACAGTTACAAGTACTTAGACTAATAACCCGCAGGTTAATTAGTCCCTAGATGTCCAGACCATAACCAAGTTCGTTTGAAAACACCGTGACTGTTTAACTGACCCAAAGTACAAGACTCGACATCCCATTGGTGACCCAAGACTCCCCGTGTTATGTTTACGCTCTTAAACAGAAAATCATGCAATCACACTTAACATACGTTAACGCACAACAAGTTATAGCACATAGTTCACGTATCACCGAATTACATCCAAACATATGTTACCAAGTTATCATATATGTTACGAGGTTCCTAGCATGTTACTACATGTCAAATCGGGTCTCAGAATGCTAATTTACACTTACAGCAGCAGTACACGCGATTAGGAGACGTAAACTAGCATTTAGGACTGATTGCATATAAGTTCATGTGATTAGGGCTGATTGCATATAAGTTCATGTGATTAGGGCTGATTGCATATAAGTTCATGTGATTAGGGCTGATTGCATATAAGTTCATGCGATTAGGGCTGATTGCATATAAGTTCATGTGATTAGGGCTGATTGCATATAAGTTCATGCGATTAGGGCTGATTGCATATAAGTTCATGTGATTAGGGCTGATTGCATATAAGTTCATGCTAATTTACACTTACAGCAGCAGTACACGCGATTAGGAAACGTAAACTAGCATTTAGGACTGATTGCATATAAGTTCATGTGATTAGGACTGATTGCATATAAGTTCATGTGATTAGGGCTGATTGCATATAAGTTCATGCGATTAGGGCTGATTGCATATAAGTTCATGTGATTAGGGCTGATTGCATATAAGTTCATGCGATTAGGGCTGATTGCATATAAGTTCATGTGATTAGGGCTGATTGCATATAAGTTCATGTGATTAGGGCTGATCGCTTGTAAGTTCATGCGATTTGGGGCTGATCGCATGTAAGTTCATGCGATTTGGCCCTGATTGCATGTAAAACTGGCGATTAGCAGTCCTAATCGCCTGTAACCTTGCTGTTCCAGTTTTTCGCGCGTTTAACGCTCCAAATCAGATCCAGAACGTGTGTAACTACCCAATATCATCCCAAACACTATCCTAAACATGTTTCAACCAAAACTCTTCGTTTTGCCTCGTATTATCAGCCCTGCATGCAATCACGTAATCCAAACACCATTCACATAGCATGCAATCATCATACTAACATGCATAACAATAACCCTAATAATCAATTACTCAGATATCATCATCATAACATTAATATTATTCTGATTTAACCTAATAGCATGTTAATCCATCATTATGAATCATAAAAACCCTAGCTTTCTAATCATAAACACCCATAACACATGTATACTAGTTAGAATCCGATTAACAACCCTTATTAACAATTTTCAGAAAGCTTTTTCGTTTTAGAACAGGTCTGGACCATTAGGGATTGATTAAAAACGTTTATAAAGATTCATGGATGGAAACCAAACCTTAGAATTGTGAAAGAATGAAAGATTATGCTTGAATCCTGGTGTTTTGATCAAAAATCGCGTTCCAGAGGTTGTGTGTGTGTTGGGGCAGGTTATGGGACGACTAGGGTTTGTATAATGAAGTTTATGAGGTCAAGTATGGTATTTATAGTCGTTTTTAGTCGTCCAGCACGTAACATGCGATTATGCAGCTTTACACGCGATCAGGAAGCCTAATCGCATGTAAGTTCATGCGATTGGGGCCTAATCGCATGAACAGTCATGCGATCAGTCCCCTAATCGCCCCTAAGGTCCCCAATCGCCCCTCTTATAGGCGATTGGGCTATCCTGATCGCCTATAGGGGCCTGTTTCGTGTGTTTTGCGCGTTAAACCCCGTTTTAACATGTGTTAACACATATTAACGTACCGACAAGTCACATAATGATTGTAAACACATAACACAAGTAAATACACATATTCACACTCGTTCACCAATTCCCGGGACTCGAGACTCGTATGTTCCGTATGCCCTGACGATCCTACCGATCGTCACCGTTTGTACACTTGGTTAAGGACCGACATCTAATGAACCTCTAGACCAACATCCAATGATCCTCTAGACTAAACCGATAGTTCCCGAACCATAACCCGACTTAACTAACCCAGTTAAGTACAATATACGCGTGACTCGCTAAGGTAGACTTTTATCTAGACAACGTTGTTAACCAGAATTTGCCGGGTGTCACATCATCCCCACGTTAAAAGAATTTTCGTCCCGAAAATTGCACAAGTACCAAAAGAACAAAAGAAGTAACGAAGGAAATAAACAAAAGATAGGAACCAAAAGAGAGATTTACCCGAGTTGTCACATCATCCCCACGTTAAAAGGAATCTCGCCCCGAGATTCATTCAGCTGCAGAAGACGATATGCCACCGGCCCAATCCGTTCCAGGATCGTAAATGGGCCGACATACCGCGGATTGAGTTTGCCACGCTTCCCAAAGCGTATGACGCCCTTCCACGGTGAGACTTTTAGAAGTACTTTGTCATTGACTTGGAATTCCAATGGTTTGCGACGCTGATCGGCATAACTCTTTTGCCGGTCCCGTGCCGCTGCCAACCGGTTACGAATCTGTACGATCTTTTCCGAAGTTTCGTACACTAGTTCAGGCCCAGTGAGTTGACTCTCACCCACTTCAGCCCAACAAAGAGGAGAACGACATTTCCGTCCGTACAGTGCTTCGAACGGAGCCGCCTTGATGCTCGTGTGATAACTGTTATTGTACGAGAATTCTACTAACGGCAGATGAGCTTCCCAACCCTTGCCAAAATCGATCACACATGCCCGCAGCATGTCTTCTAAAGTTTGAATCGTGCGCTCACTCTGACCGTCAGTCTGTGGATGATAAGCCGTACTCATGTCTAGTTGGGTACCCAAAGCCTTGTGCAAAGACTTCCAGAAGTGAGAAGTAAAATGGGAGTCACGATCCGAGATAATAGAAACTGGTACCCCGTACTTAGAAACAACTTCCTTCAAATAAAGACGAGCCAAACGATCCATGGTGTCGGTCTCCTTGATAGCAAGAAAATGGGCTGATTTCGTCAACCGATCGACAATCACCCATATCTTGTCATTCCCGCTTGGTGATTTATGAAGTTGTGTGACAAAATCCATAGTAATCCGTTCCCATTTCCATTCCGGAATTTCAGGTTGTTGCAAGAGACCCGACGGTTTCTGGTATTCCACCTTGACCTTAGCACAGGTCAAGCATTTGCTCACGTATGAGGCTATGTCCGACCTCATGTTTGGCCACCAGTAAAGCACCTTCAGATCTTGGTACATCTTATCCGAACCAGGATGAATAGAATACCGGGACTTATGAGCCTCATCAAGGACAAGCTCCCGTAGTCCCCCAAATAAAGGAACCCATATGCGTTCTGCGAAGTAGTGCAGGCCATCAGGCCTTCGCTCGAGGTGCTTGTCGGCACCGTGCATAGTTTCAGCTTTAAGGTTTTCCTCCTTCAAAGCTTCCAACTGAGCAGAACGGAGTTGATCAGGTAAGGATGAATGAATGGTGAGCTGCAATGCCCGAACGTGACGAGGTTTAGTTGATTCCTTCCTGCTCAAGGCGTCTGCTACAACATTCGCCTTGCCAGGATGGTACTTAATGGCAAAATCATAGTCGTTCAGAAGTTCAATCCAACGACGCTGCCGTATGTTCAAGTGTTGTTGGTCGAAAATATGTTGGAGACTCTTGTGATCGGTGTAGATGGTGCATTTGGTACCGTACAAGTAATGTCTCCAAATTTTCAACGCGAAAACCACGGCACCCAACTCCAAGTCATGGGTGGTGTAGTTCTTCTCGTGTACCTTGAGTTGACGAGAAGCATACGCGATCACCTTCTCGCGTTGCATCAACACACAACCGAGACCATGAATAGAAGCATCACAGTAGACAACAAAATCATCAGGGCCTTCAGGTAAGGACAAAATAGGAGCAGAACAAAGTTTAGACTTTAGTTCCTCAAATGCGGACTCTTGTGGTTCACCCCAGTCGAATTTCCTATCCTTCTGAGTGAGAGTGGTGAGGGGTTGAGCAATCTTCGAGAACCCCTGAATGAAACGACGATAGTAGCCCGCAAGGCCTAGGAATTGCCGCACCTCAGTTGGCGTCTTTGGTGCTCCCCAGTCCTTGATCGCTTCGATCTTAGCTGGATCGACATGAATTCCTAGTTCATTAACCACATGTCCTAGGAACTGAACTTCGCGTAACCAAAAGTCACACTTAGAGAACTTGGCGTAGAGTTGTTCCCGTCGCAAGAGTTCCAAAACTAACCGCAGATGTTCCTCGTGTTCGGTCTTGTTCTTAGAGTAGATCAGAATGTCATCAATAAACACAATGACGAATTTGTCAAGATATGGTTTATAGACGCGGTTCATCAAGTCCATGAAAACCGCCGGTGCGTTCGTGAGACCGAAAGGCATGACCAAGAATTCGAAATGGCCATAACGTGTACGAAAAGCAGTCTTGGCAACGTCAGCCTCCCTGACGCGCAGCTGGTGATAACCGGACCTCAAGTCGATCTTGGAATAATAACTAGAACCCTGAAGCTGGTCGAATAGATCATCAATACGTGGAAGAGGATAACGGTTCTTAACGGTCAATTTGTTCAGTTCTCTGTAGTCCACACACAATCGGAAACTTCCATCCTTCTTCTTAACAAATAGAATCGGGGCTCCCCAAGGGGAAGAACTTGGTCGGATGAAACCCTTGTCCAAGAGTTCCTGTAACTGACTAGACAATTCCTGCATCTCGGGAGGTGCAAGACGGTAGGGGGCCCGAGCAATAGGAGCAGCCCCTGGTACAAGATCAATACCGAACTCGACTTGACGATGAGGAGGAAGACCAGATAAATCATCGGGAAAAACATCAGGAAACTCGCGTACAACAGGAATATCGTCGATCTTCTTCTCATCACCAGAGGAAACAGATAAAAGCGCCAAAACGGCTGGATAACCCTTTCGAAGACACTTAAGGGCTTTCATGCTAGAGATGATGTTTAGCGGAACACCACCCTTGATACCGTACACAGAAAGGAATTCTCCATCAGGGAGAGGAATCCGAATAACCTTATCGTAACAGACAATCTCCGCGCGATACAAAGATAACCAATCCATTCCTACCACAACGTCAAAACTACCCAATGGTACCGGCATAAGGTCGATGGGGAACGATAAACCCGACAACTCTAATTGACACTCCCGAAGGATACTAGTAGCTTCAATCGTTTTCCCGTCAGCCAACTCAATAATATACTTGGTTTCTAATGGTACGGGTACTACATCTAGCAGTCGACTAACATCCATGGATAGAAAACTCTTGTCGGCACCAGAATCAAATAACACGCTAACAGAACGTTTATTGAGAAGAAATGTACCGGTGACTGTGTCAGGGTCCTGTCTAGCCTCAGCGGCTCCAATGACGAAGGCACGTGCATTTCTGTCGCCGCCCCCGTTGTTCCCATTACCGTTGTTTCCACCCTGCTTCAGTTTTGGGCAATCCTTCTTGTAATGCCCAGTGTCACCACAGTTGTAGCATCCTTGTCTTCCTGTAGTCCCTTGAGTAGTCGGAGCTGAGTTAGTAGTCGGGGCCTGGGTCGATGGAAGTGTAACCCGACAATCTTTAGCATAATGCCCTGTTCGCTGGCAGCGGTGACAACGGTTACTGTCGCAGTTCCCTTGATGATGGCGTCCACACTTGTTGCATTTGGGCAGTTTCCCCGCATAACCACCCTGCTTGTTACCCGAAGAAGAAGAAGAACCCCCATTGTCGAACCTCTTATTCTGCTGTGCTGGCCCAGATCCCTTCCCGTCATTTTCCCACTTGCGCTTGTTGTTCTCTGGGGCCTTAACAGTCGAACCCTTTGCAGGTAAAATACCCTCATTCACCTTTAGGTTGGTCATCCTATGAGCCGATCGAACCACCTCTGCGTAAGTAGGATGATTTCCCGCAGCCACTAATCCTGCAATTTCCGGTACTAACCCCGAGACATAGTGTTCAATCCTACGGTATTCTGGCACATGCAGATCGGGACACAGCACTGCCAACTCATTCCGCCTCACAGTATACTTCTCAATTTCCGACCCAGTCATCTTGAGGTTCCACACCTCGTGCTCTAGCTTCTGCACCTCTTCCCTCGGACAATACTCACGCTTCAGCAACTGCACAAAATTCTCCCATGGCATAGCATATGCCTCCCCAATACCCATATTCTGGGTGATGCCATTCCACCAAGTCAATGCCACATCCTGGAATAACGTGGCAGCATACTTAACCCGATCTTCTGGAAGACAGTTACACATCAGAAATACTGACTCCACTTTCTCCAACCACCTAAGCAAGCTCACCGCACCCTCAGTGCCAGAGAATTCCTGGGGCTTACAGTCCCGGAACATCTTGTAGGTGCATATGGGTGGGGGTGGGTTAACAGGACCACCTGAAATGAAACATATGAGAAACCACGAAGAATGTAAACAAGGTTCACCAATGAGGCAAGGAAAATGGATAAATCAACTTACCACCACCGTTGTGCCCTAACTGAAAGGCAGCTTGGAGCAAGTTGTTCAGATCAGCCTGCGATAGGTTAATACCTCCACCACGACCACCAGCACCACCGCGACCACCACCACGTCCACCATTGCGACCACCTCCACGTCCTCCTCGTACTCCAGACATGATTCTGGCAGAAAAAAAACGAGAAAATTTAGTTTCGCAGTTAAAGATAACCACTAATGTTCACAAGATCAAAGCTAGATCCAATCCAGGACTATCCCCTCAAACCCAGAGCTCACTAGGGCTTCCATGCATTTCGTTTTATGATTTTGTGTGCACCCAAAATGATAAACCGCTCTACATGGTCCTCCCAGTGTTCTCCTAGTTCAAAGTTCAAATCACCGAACATAGACTCTTAGCTACACACCGTAATACTACGGTAGTTTATGACAAGTGTTTCTATTGGAGTGCGAAAGGGAGATGTCCGAGCCTTGGACAAATCTCAAGAGCACACGAGTTACTCCAATAGACTACACTGCCTAGAAAACAAATAACCCAACCTAAGATAGAACGGATGATGTAACGTAGAAAGACCAACGATTTAGAGACACCCCGACAAGACCATACGTAAACCACTATAACGTTTAGTACCATGTGATCGTCTAGTGTGTGCGACTCGGCTATAGACTAGACTCTACATGCAGTCCTAGTTCACTATAACCATTGGCTCTGATACCAATCTGTCACACCCTCAAAATCCACTTGCGGAGTTTTACCGCGAGGCGCATGACAAACCAGGATCCAAACCAACGATCACAATAAACAAGTCTAAATGAATATAAATGCAATTTCAAAACATAGTTTAAAATCCCGTTTACAGCGGAAGCTTATTCAAAACAGTATCTCAACAATGAAACAATAGTTCAACGTTTCTAAGACCATGCAACCCTAATTAGACGCCGTGCAGACGCGTGCGTCCTAGTCCAGTCGTGCTACCTTAGCGACCTGAGAAAACATGTAAAAGTTTACGTCAGCACAGAAATGCTGGTGAGTTTACAGGTTTTGTATCCAAGTACCAAGTCCACCTGTCCATACTATATCAAATCGAAAACCAGTATACGCTAGCTAGGCGTACGTTTTGTTACTACCACGATTGGAAAACCATTACTAACTCGAATACCAGATGTTGTGCCCGAAAAGTACCAGTTGTTCCTGTTGTTCCTGTTTGAGACAATATGCACTCGCCCGGCCCTCCAAGCCGACGAGCGGGGTTGGTCACTCCCAATAGCGCTATTCACATTTCCCCGTTGTGCAAACCCGCACATTCATGGTTCCCCCCGGGACTTCCAAAGATCGTCTAGTACACAATAGAAACCCATAGTATGACAGTAGTTACCAAATAATTGTCTTAACACATGTTTTCTCCCCCGAAATATGAAACCAGTTTAAAAGAGGGGCCGTAAACTCACCTTAAGTTGCGTTACTCCTTAACCCGAGTAAACTCAGCTGCTATGCTAGTCCCGTAAAGCGGCGAACTAACATATGACAGTTACAAGTACTTAGACTAATAACCCGCAGGTTAATTAGTCCCTAGATGTCCAGACCATAACCAAGTTCGTTTGAAAACACCGTGACTGTTTAACTGACCCAAAGTACAAGACTCGACATCCCATTGGTGACCCGAGACTCCCCGTGTTATGTTTACGCTCTTAAACAGAAAATCATGCAATCACACTTAACATACGTTAACGCACAACAAGTTATAGCACATAGTTCACGTATCACCGAATTACATCCAAACATATGTTACCAAGTTATCATATATGTTACGAGGTTCCTAGCATGTTACTACATGTCAAATCGGGTCTCGGAATGCTAATTTACACTTACAGCAGCAGTACACGCGATTAGGAAACGTAAACTAGCATTTAGGACTGATTGCATATAAGTTCATGTGATTAGGGCTGATTGCATATAAGTTCATGTGATTAGGGCTGATTGCATATAAGTTCATGCGATTAGGGCTGATTGCATATAAGTTCATGTGATTAGGGCTGATTGCATATAAGTTCATGCGATTAGGGCTGATTGCATATAAGTTCATGTGATTAGGGCTGATTGCATATAAGTTCATGCGATTAGGGCTGATTGCATATAAGTTCATGTGATTAGGGCTGATTGCATATAAGTTCATGCTAATTTACACTTACAGCAGCAGTACACGCGATTAGGAAACGTAAACTAGCATTTAGGACTGATTGCATATAAGTTCATGTGATTAGGACTGATTGCATATAAGTTCATGTGATTAGGGCTGATTGCATATAAGTTCATGCGATTAGGGCTGATTGCATATAAGTTCATGTGATTAGGGCTGATTGCATATAAGTTCATGCGATTAGGGCTGATTGCATATAAGTTCATGTGATTAGGGCTGATTGCATATAAGTTCATGTGATTAGGGCTGATCGCTTGTAAGTTCATGCGATTTGGGGCTGATCGCATGTAAGTTCATGCGATTTGGCCCTGATTGCATGTAAAACTGGCGATTAGCAGTCCTAATCGCCTGTAACCTTGCTGTTCCAGTTTTTCGCGCGTTTAACGCTCCAAATCAGATCCAGAACGTGTGTAACTACCCAATATCATCCCAAACACTATCCTAAACATGTTTCAACCAAAACTCTTCGTTTTGCCTCGTATTATCAGCCCTGCATGCAATCACGTAATCCAAACACCATTCACATAGCATGCAATCATCATACTAACATGCATAACAATAACCCTAATAATCAATTACTCAGATATCATCATCATAACATTAATATTATTCTGATTTAACCTAATAGCATGTTAATCCATCATTATGAATCATAAAAACCCTAGCTTTCTAATCATAAACACCCATAACACATGTATACTAGTTAGAATCCGATTAACAACCCTTATTAACAATTTTCAGAAAGCTTTTTCGTTTTAGAACAGGTCTGGACCATTAGGGATTGATTAAAAACGTTTATAAAGATTCATGGATGGAAACCAAACCTTAGAATTGTGAAAGAATGAAAGATTATGCTTGAATCCTGGTGTTTTGATCAAAAATCGCGTTCCAGAGGTTGTGTGTGTGTTGGGGCAGGTTATGGGACGACTAGGGTTTGTATAATGAAGTTTATGAGGTCAAGTATGGTATTTATAGTCGTTTTTAGTCGTCCAGCACGTAACATGCGATTATGCAGCTTTACACGCGATCAGGAAGCCTAATCGCATGTAAGTTCATGCGATTGGGGCCTAATCGCATGAACAGTCATGCGATCAGTCCCCTAATCGCCCCTAAGGTCCCCAATCGCCCCTCTTATAGGCGATTGGGCTATCCTGATCGCCTATAGGGGCCTGTTTCGTGTGTTTTGCGCGTTAAACCCCGTTTTAACATGTGTTAACACATATTAACGTACCGACAAGTCACATAATGATTGTAAACACATAACACAAGTAAATACACATATTCACACTCGTTCACCAATTCCCGGGACTCGAGACTCGTATGTTCCGTATGCCCTGACGATCCTACCGATCGTCACCGTTTGTACACTTGGTTAAGGACCGACATCTAATGAACCTCTAGACCAACATCCAATGATCCTCTAGACTAAACCGATAGTTCCCGAACCATAACCCGACTTAACTAACCCAGTTAAGTACAATATACGCGTGACTCGCTAAGGTAGACTTTTATCTAGACAACGTTGTTAACCAGAATTTGCCGGGTGTCACATCATCCCCACGTTAAAAGAATTTTCGTCCCGAAAATTGCACAAGTACCAAAAGAACAAAAGAAGTAACGAAGGAAATAAACAAAAGATAGGAACCAAAAGAGAGATTTACCCGAGTTGTCACATCATCCCCACGTTAAAAGGAATCTCGCCCCGAGATTCATTCAGCTGCAGAAGACGATATGCCACCGGCCCAATCCGTTCCAGGATCGTAAATGGGCCGACATACCGCGGATTGAGTTTGCCACGCTTCCCAAAGCGTATGACGCCCTTCCACGGTGAGACTTTTAGAAGTACTTTGTCATTGACTTGGAATTCCAATGGTTTGCGACGCTGATCGGCATAACTCTTTTGCCGGTCCCGTGCCGCTGCCAACCGGTTACGAATCTGTACGATCTTTTCCGAAGTTTCGTACACTAGTTCAGGCCCAGTGAGTTGACTCTCACCCACTTCAGCCCAACAAAGAGGAGAACGACATTTCCGTCCGTACAGTGCTTCGAACGGAGCCGCCTTGATGCTCGTGTGATAACTGTTATTGTACGAGAATTCTACTAACGGCAGATGAGCTTCCCAACCCTTGCCAAAATCGATCACACATGCCCGCAGCATGTCTTCTAAAGTTTGAATCGTGCGCTCACTCTGACCGTCAGTCTGTGGATGATAAGCCGTACTCATGTCTAGTTGGGTACCCAAAGCCTTGTGCAAAGACTTCCAGAAGTGAGAAGTAAAATGGGAGTCACGATCCGAGATAATAGAAACTGGTACCCCGTACTTAGAAACAACTTCCTTCAAATAAAGACGAGCCAAACGATCCATGGTGTCGGTCTCCTTGATAGCAAGAAAATGGGCTGATTTCGTCAACCGATCGACAATCACCCATATCTTGTCATTCCCGCTTGGTGATTTATGAAGTTGTGTGACAAAATCCATAGTAATCCGTTCCCATTTCCATTCCGGAATTTCAGGTTGTTGCAAGAGACCCGACGGTTTCTGGTATTCCACCTTGACCTTAGCACAGGTCAAGCATTTGCTCACGTATGAGGCTATGTCCGACCTCATGTTTGGCCACCAGTAAAGCACCTTCAGATCTTGGTACATCTTATCCGAACCAGGATGAATAGAATACCGGGACTTATGAGCCTCATCAAGGACAAGCTCCCGTAGTCCCCCAAATAAAGGAACCCATATGCGTTCTGCGAAGTAGTGCAGGCCATCAGGCCTTCGCTCGAGGTGCTTGTCGGCACCGTGCATAGTTTCAGCTTTAAGGTTTTCCTCCTTCAAAGCTTCCAACTGAGCAGAACGAAGTTGATCAGGTAAGGATGAATGAATGGTGAGCTGCAATGCCCGAACGTGACGAGGTTTAGTTGATTCTTTCCTGCTCAAGGCGTCTGCTACAACATTCGCCTTGCCAGGATGGTACTTAATGGCAAAATCATAGTCGTTCAAAAGTTCAATCCAACGACGCTGCCGTATGTTCAAGTGTTGTTGGTCGAAAATATGTTGGAGACTCTTGTGATCGGTGTAGATGGTGCATTTGGTACCGTACAAGTAATGTCTCCAAATTTTCAACGCGAAAACCACGGCACCCAACTCCAAGTCATGGGTGGTGTAGTTCTTCTCGTGTACCTTGAGTTGACGAGAAGCATACGCGATCACCTTCTCGCGTTGCATCAACACACAACCGAGACCATGAATAGAAGCATCACAGTAGACAACAAAATCATCAGGGCCTTCAGGTAAGGACAAAATAGGAGCAGAACAAAGTTTAGACTTTAGTTCCTCAAATGCGGACTCTTGTGGTTCACCCCAGTCGAATTTCCTATCCTTCTGAGTGAGAGTGGTGAGGGGTTGAGCAATCTTCGAGAACCCCTGAATGAAACGACGATAGTAGCCCGCAAGGCCTAGGAATTGCCGCACCTCAGTTGGCGTCTTTGGTGCTCCCCAGTCCTTGATCGCTTCGATCTTAGCTGGATCGACATGAATTCCTAGTTCATTAACCACATGTCCTAGGAACTGAACTTCGCGTAACCAAAAGTCACACTTAGAGAACTTGGCGTAGAGTTGTTCCCGTCGCAAGAGTTCCAAAACTAACCGCAGATGTTCCTCGTGTTCGGTCTTGTTCTTAGAGTAGATCAGAATGTCATCAATAAACACAATGACGAATTTGTCAAGATATGGTTTACAGACGCGGTTCATCAAGTCCATGAAAACCGCCGGTGCGTTCGTGAGACCGAAAGGCATGACCAAGAATTCGAAATGGCCATAACGTGTACGAAAAGCAGTCTTGGCAACGTCAGCCTCCCTGACGCGCAGCTGGTGATAACCGGACCTCAAGTCGATCTTGGAATAATAACTAGAACCCTGAAGCTGGTCGAATAGATCATCAATACGTGGAAGAGGATAACGGTTCTTAACGGTCAATTTGTTCAGTTCTCTGTAGTCCACACACAATCGGAAACTTCCATCCTTCTTCTTAACAAATAGAATCGGGGCTCCCCAAGGGGAAGAACTTGGTCGGATGAAACCCTTGTCCAAGAGTTCCTGTAACTGACTAGACAATTCCTGCATCTCGGGAGGTGCAAGACGGTAGGGGGCCCGAGCAATAGGAGCAGCCCCTGGTACAAGATCAATACCGAACTCGACTTGACGATGAGGAGGAAGACCAGATAAATCATCGGGAAAAACATCAGGAAACTCGCGTACAACAGGAATATCGTCGATCTTCTTCTCATCACCAGAGGAAACAGATAAAAGCGCCAAAACGGCTGGATAACCCTTTCGAAGACACTTAAGGGCTTTCATGCTAGAGATGATGTTTAGCGGAACACCACCCTTGATACCGTACACAGAAAGGAATTCTCCATCAGGGAGAGGAATCCGAATAACCTTATCGTAACAGACAATCTCCGCGCGATACAAAGATAACCAATCCATTCCTACCACAACGTCAAAACTACCCAATGGTACCGGCATAAGGTCGATGGGGAACGATAAACCCGACAACTCTAATTGACACTCCCGAAGGATACTAGTAGCTTCAATCGTTTTCCCGTCAGCCAACTCAATAATATACTTGGTTTCTAATGGTACGGGTACTACATCTAGCAGTCGACTAACATCCATGGATAGAAAACTCTTGTCGGCACCAGAATCAAATAACACGCTAACAGAACGTTTATTGAGAAGAAATGTACCGGTGACTGTGTCAGGGTCCTGTCTAGCCTCAGCGGCTCCAATGACGAAGGCACGTGCATTTCTGCCGCCGCCCCCGTTGTTCCCATTACCGTTGTTTCCACCCTGCTTCAGTTTTGGGCAATCCTTCTTGTAATGCCCAGTGTCACCACAGTTGTAGCATCCTTGTCTTCCTGTAGTCCCTTGAGTAGTCGGAGCTGAGTTAGTAGTCGGGGCCTGGGTCGATGGAAGTGTAACCCGACAATCTTTAGCATAATGCCCTGTTCGCTGGCAGCGGTGACAACGGTTACTGTCGCAGTTCCCTTGATGATGGCGTCCACACTTGTTGCATTTGGGCAGTTTCCCCGCATAACCACCCTGCTTGTTACCCGAAGAAGAAGAAGAACCCCCATTGTCGAACCTCTTATTCTGCTGTGCTGGCCCAGATCCCTTCCCGTCATTTTCCCACTTGCGCTTGTTGTTCTCTGGGGCCTTAACAGTCGAACCCTTTGCAGGTAAAATACCCTCATTCACCTTTAGGTTGGTCATCCTATGAGCCGATCGAACCACCTCTGCGTAAGTAGGATGATTTCCCGCAGCCACTAATCCTGCAATTTCCGGTACTAACCCCGAGACATAGTGTTCAATCCTACGGTATTCTGGCACATGCAGATCGGGACACAGCACTGCCAACTCATTCCGCCTCACAGTATACTTCTCAATTTCCGACCCAGTCATCTTGAGGTTCCACACCTCGTGCTCTAGCTTCTGCACCTCTTCCCTCGGACAATACTCACGCTTCAGCAACTGCACAAAATTCTCCCATGGCATAGCATATGCCTCCCCAATACCCATATTCTGGGTGATGCCATTCCACCAAGTCAATGCCACATCCTGGAATAACGTGGCAGCATACTTAACCCGATCTTCTGGAAGACAGTTACACATCAGAAATACTGACTCCACTTTCTCCAACCACCTAAGCAAGCTCACCGCACCCTCAGTGCCAGAGAATTCCTGGGGCTTACAGTCCCGGAACATCTTGTAGGTGCATATGGGTGGGGGTGGGTTAACAGGACCACCTGAAATGAAACATATGAGAAACCACGAAGAATGTAAACAAGGTTCACCAATGAGGCAAGGAAAATGGATAAATCAACTTACCACCACCGTTGTGCCCTAACTGAAAGGCAGCTTGGAGCAAGTTGTTCAGATCAGCCTGCGATAGGTTAATACCTCCACCACGACCACCAGCACCACCGCGACCACCACCACGTCCACCATTGCGACCACCTCCACGTCCTCCTCGTACTCCAGACATGATTCTGGCAGAAAAAAAACGAGAAAATTTAGTTTCGCAGTTAAAGATAACCACTAATGTTCACAAGATCAAAGCTAGATCCAATCCAGGACTATCCCCTCAAACCCAGAGCTCACTAGGGCTTCCATGCATTTCGTTTTATGATTTTGTGTGCACCCAAAATGATAAACCGCTCTACATGGTCCTCCCAGTGTTCTCCTAGTTCAAAGTTCAAATCACCGAACATAGACTCTTAGCTACACACCGTAATACTACGGTAGTTTATGACAAGTGTTTCTATTGGAGTGCGAAAGGGAGATGTCCGAGCCTTGGACAAATCTCAAGAGCACACGAGTTACTCCAATAGACTACACTGCCTAGAAAACAAATAACCCAACCTAAGATAGAACGGATGATGTAACGTAGAAAGACCAACGATTTAGAGACACCCCGACAAGACCATACGTAAACCACTATAACGTTTAGTACCATGTGATCGTCTAGTGTGTGCGACTCGGCTATAGACTAGACTCTACATGCAGTCCTAGTTCACTATAACCATTGGCTCTGATACCAATCTGTCACACCCTCAAAATCCACTTGCGGAGTTTTACCGCGAGGCGCATGACAAACCAGGATCCAAACCAACGATCACAATAAACAAGTCTAAATGAATATAAATGCAATTTCAAAACATAGTTTAAAATCCCGTTTACAGCGGAAGCTTATTCAAAACAGTATCTCAACAATGAAACAATAGTTCAACGTTTCTAAGACCATGCAACCCTAATTAGACGCCGTGCAGACGCGTGCGTCCTAGTCCAGTCGTGCTACCTTAGCGACCTGAGAAAACATGTAAAAGTTTACGTCAGCACAGAAATGCTGGTGAGTTTACAGGTTTTGTATCCAAGTACCAAGTCCACCTGTCCATACTATATCAAATCGAAAACCAGTATACGCTAGCTAGGCGTACGTTTTGTTACTACCACGATTGGAAAACCATTACTAACTCGAATACCAGATGTTGTGCCCGAAAAGTACCAGTTGTTCCTGTTGTTCCTGTTTGAGACAATATGCACTCGCCCGGCCCTCCAAGCCGACGAGCGGGGTTGGTCACTCCCAATAGCGCTATTCACATTTCCCCGTTGTGCAAACCCGCACATTCATGGTTCCCCCCGGGACTTCCAAAGATCGTGTAGTACACAATAGAAACCCATAGTATGACAGTAGTTACCAAATAATTGTCTTAACACATGTTTTCTCCCCCGAAATATGAAACCAGTTTAAAAGAGGGGCCGTAAACTCACCTTAAGTTGCGTTACTCCTTAACCCGAGTAAACTCAGCTGCTATGCTAGTCCCGTAAAGCGGCGACCTAACATATGACAGTTACAAGTACTTAGACTAATAACCCGCAGGTTAATTAGTCCCTAGATGTCCAGACCATAACCAAGTTCGTTTGAAAACACCGTGACTGTTTAACTGACCCAAAGTACAAGACTCGACATCCCATTGGTGACCCGAGACTCCCCGTGTTATGTTTACGCTCTTAAACAGAAAATCATGCAATCACACTTAACATACGTTAACGCACAACAAGTTATAGCACATAGTTCACGTATCACCGAATTACATCCAAACATATGTTACCAAGTTATCATATATGTTACGAGGTTCCTAGCATGTTACTACATGTCAAATCGGGTCTCGGAATGCTAATTTACACTTACAGCAGCAGTACACGCGATTAGGAAACGTAAACTAGCATTTAGGACTGATTGCATATAAGTTCATGTGATTAGGGCTGATTGCATATAAGTTCATGTGATTAGGGCTGATTGCATATAAGTTCATGCGATTAGGGCTGATTGCATATAAGTTCATGTGATTAGGGCTGATTGCATATAAGTTCATGCGATTAGGGCTGATTGCATATAAGTTCATGTGATTAGGGCTGATTGCATATAAGTTCATGCGATTAGGGCTGATTGCATATAAGTTCATGTGATTAGGGCTGATTGCATATAAGTTCATGCTAATTTACACTTACAGCAGCAGTACACGCGATTAGGAAACGTAAACTAGCATTTAGGACTGATTGCATATAAGTTCATGTGATTAGGACTGATTGCATATAAGTTCATGTGATTAGGGCTGATTGCATATAAGTTCATGCGATTAGGGCTGATTGCATATAAGTTCATGTGATTAGGGCTGATTGCATATAAGTTCATGCGATTAGGGCTGATTGCATATAAGTTCATGTGATTAGGGCTGATTGCATATAAGTTCATGTGATTAGGGCTGATCGCTTGTAAGTTCATGCGATTTGGGGCTGATCGCATGTAAGTTCATGCGATTTGGCCCTGATTGCATGTAAAACTGGCGATTAGCAGTCCTAATCGCCTGTAACCTTGCTGTTCCAGTTTTTCGCGCGTTTAACGCTCCAAATCAGATCCAGAACGTGTGTAACTACCCAATATCATCCCAAACACTATCCTAAACATGTTTCAACCAAAACTCTTCGTTTTGCCTCGTATTATCAGCCCTGCATGCAATCACGTAATCCAAACACCATTCACATAGCATGCAATCATCATACTAACATGCATAACAATAACCCTAATAATCAATTACTCAGATATCATCATCATAACATTAATATTATTCTGATTTAACCTAATAGCATGTTAATCCATCATTATGAATCATAAAAACCCTAGCTTTCTAATCATAAACACCCATAACACATGTATACTAGTTAGAATCCGATTAACAACCCTTATTAACAATTTTCAGAAAGCTTTTTCGTTTTAGAACAGGTCTGGACCATTAGGGATTGATTAAAAACGTTTATAAAGATTCATGGATGGAAACCAAACCTTAGAATTGTGAAAGAATGAAAGATTATGCTTGAATCCTGGTGTTTTGATCAAAAATCGCGTTCCAGAGGTTGTGTGTGTGTTGGGGCAGGTTATGGGACGACTAGGGTTTGTATAATGAAGTTTATGAGGTCAAGTATGGTATTTATAGTCGTTTTTAGTCGTCCAGCACGTAACATGCGATTATGCAGCTTTACACGCGATCAGGAAGCCTAATCGCATGTAAGTTCATGCGATTGGGGCCTAATCGCATGAACAGTCATGCGATCAGTCCCCTAATCGCCCCTAAGGTCCCCAATCGCCCCTCTTATAGGCGATTGGGCTATCCTGATCGCCTATAGGGGCCTGTTTCGTGTGTTTTGCGCGTTAAACCCCGTTTTAACATGTGTTAACACATATTAACGTACCGACAAGTCACATAATGATTGTAAACACATAACACAAGTAAATACACATATTCACACTCGTTCACCAATTCCCGGGACTCGAGACTCGTATGTTCCGTATGCCCTGACGATCCTACCGATCGTCACCGTTTGTACACTTGGTTAAGGACCGACATCTAATGAACCTCTAGACCAACATCCAATGATCCTCTAGACTAAACCGATAGTTCCCGAACCATAACCCGACTTAACTAACCCAGTTAAGTACAATATACGCGTGACTCGCTAAGGTAGACTTTTATCTAGACAACGTTGTTAACCAGAATTTGCCGGGTGTCACATCATCCCCACGTTAAAAGAATTTTCGTCCCGAAAATTGCACAAGTACCAAAAGAACAAAAGAAGTAACGAAGGAAATAAACAAAAGATAGGAACCAAAAGAGAGATTTACCCGAGTTGTCACATCATCCCCACGTTAAAAGGAATCTCGCCCCGAGATTCATTCAGCTGCAGAAGACGATATGCCACCGGCCCAATCCGTTCCAGGATCGTAAATGGGCCGACATACCGCGGATTGAGTTTGCCACGCTTCCCAAAGCGTATGACGCCCTTCCACGGTGAGACTTTTAGAAGTACTTTGTCATTGACTTGGAATTCCAATGGTTTGCGACGCTGATCGGCATAACTCTTTTGTCGGTCCCGTGCCGCTGCCAACCGGTTACGAATCTGTACGATCTTTTCCGAAGTTTCGTACACTAGTTCAGGCCCAGTGAGTTGACTCTCACCCACTTCAGCCCAACAAAGAGGAGAACGACATTTCCGTCCGTACAGTGCTTCGAACGGAGCCGCCTTGATGCTCGTGTGATAACTGTTATTGTACGAGAATTCTACTAACGACAGATGAGCTTCCCAACCCTTGCCAAAATCGATCACACATGCCCGCAGCATGTCTTCTAAAGTTTGAATCGTGCGCTCACTCTGACCGTCAGTCTGTGGATGATAAGCCGTACTCATGTCTAGTTGGGTACCCAAAGCCTTGTGCAAAGACTTCCAGAAGTGAGAAGTAAAATGGGAGTCACGATCCGAGATAATAGAAACTGGTACCCCGTACTTAGAAACAACTTCCTTCAAATAAAGACGAGCCAAACGATCCATGGTGTCGGTCTCCTTGATAGCAAGAAAATGGGCTGATTTCGTCAACCGATCGACAATCACCCATATCTTGTCATTCCCGCTTGGTGATTTATGAAGTTGTGTGACAAAATCCATAGTAATCCGTTCCCATTTCCATTCCGGAATTTCAGGTTGTTGCAAGAGACCCGACGGTTTCTGGTATTCCACCTTGACCTTAGCACAGGTCAAGCATTTGCTCACGTATGAGGCTATGTCCGACCTCATGTTTGGCCACCAGTAAAGCACCTTCAGATCTTGGTACATCTTATCCGAACCAGGATGAATAGAATACCGGGACTTATGAGCCTCATCAAGGACAAGCTCCCGTAGTCCCCCAAATAAAGGAACCCATATGCGTTCTGCGAAGTAGTGCAGGCCATCAGGCCTTCGCTCGAGGTGCTTGTCGGCACCGTGCATAGTTTCAGCTTTAAGGTTTTCCTCCTTCAAAGCTTCCAACTGAGCAGAACGAAGTTGATCAGGTAAGGATGAATGAATGGTGAGCTGCAATGCCCGAACGTGACGAGGTTTAGTTGATTCCTTCCTGCTCAAGGCGTCTGCTACAACATTCGCCTTGCCAGGATGGTACTTAATGGCAAAATCATAGTCGTTCAGAAGTTCAATCCAACGACGCTGCCGTATGTTCAAGTGTTGTTGGTCGAAAATATGTTGGAGACTCTTGTGATCGGTGTAGATGGTGCATTTGGTACCGTACAAGTAATGTCTCCAAATTTTCAACGCGAAAACCACGGCACCCAACTCCAAGTCATGGGTGGTGTAGTTCTTCTCGTGTACCTTGAGTTGACGAGAAGCATACGCGATCACCTTCTCGCGTTGCATCAACACACAACCGAGACCATGAATAGAAGCATCACAGTAGACAACAAAATCATCAGGGCCTTCAGGTAAGGACAAAATAGGAGCAGAACAAAGTTTAGACTTTAGTTCCTCAAATGCGGACTCTTGTGGTTCACCCCAGTCGAATTTCCTATCCTTCTGAGTGAGAGTGGTGAGGGGTTGAGCAATCTTCGAGAACCCCTGAATGAAACGACGATAGTAGCCCGCAAGGCCTAGGAATTGCCGCACCTCAGTTGGCGTCTTTGGTGCTCCCCAGTCCTTGATCGCTTCGATCTTAGCTGGATCGACATGAATTCCTAGTTCATTAACCACATGTCCTAGGAACTGAACTTCGCGTAACCAAAAGTCACACTTAGAGAACTTGGCGTAGAGTTGTTCCCGTCGCAAGAGTTCCAAAACTAACCGCAGATGTTCCTCGTGTTCGGTCTTGTTCTTAGAGTAGATCAGAATGTCATCAATAAACACAATGACGAATTTGTCAAGATATGGTTTACAGACGCGGTTCATCAAGTCCATGAAAACCGCCGGTGCGTTCGTGAGACCGAAAGGCATGACCAAGAATTCGAAATGGCCATAACGTGTACGAAAAGCAGTCTTGGCAACGTCAGCCTCCCTGACGCGCAGCTGGTGATAACCGGACCTCAAGTCGATCTTGGAATAATAACTAGAACCCTGAAGCTGGTCGAATAGATCATCAATACGTGGAAGAGGATAACGGTTCTTAACGGTCAATTTGTTCAGTTCTCTGTAGTCCACACACAATCGGAAACTTCCATCCTTCTTCTTAACAAATAGAATCGGGGCTCCCCAAGGGGAAGAACTTGGTCGGATGAAACCCTTGTCCAAGAGTTCCTGTAACTGACTAGACAATTCCTGCATCTCGGGAGGTGCAAGACGGTAGGGGGCCCGAGCAATAGGAGCAGCCCCTGGTACAAGATCAATACCGAACTCGACTTGACGATGAGGAGGAAGACCAGATAAATCATCGGGAAAAACATCAGGAAACTCGCGTACAACAGGAATATCGTCGATCTTCTTCTCATCACCAGAGGAAACAGATAAAAGCGCCAAAACGGCTGGATAACCCTTTCGAAGACACTTAAGGGCTTTCATGCTAGAGATGATGTTTAGCGGAACACCACCCTTGATACCGTACACAGAAAGGAATTCTCCATCAGGGAGAGGAATCCGAATAACCTTATCGTAACAGACAATCTCCGCGCGATACAAAGATAACCAATCCATTCCTACCACAACGTCAAAACTACCCAATGGTACCGGCATAAGGTCGATGGGGAACGATAAACCCGACAACTCTAATTGACACTCCCGAAGGATACTAGTAGCTTCAATCGTTTTCCCGTCAGCCAACTCAATAATATACTTGGTTTCTAATGGTACGGGTACTACATCTAGCAGTCGACTAACATCCATGGATAGAAAACTCTTGTCGGCACCAGAATCAAATAACACGCTAACAGAACGTTTATTGAGAAGAAATGTACCGGTGACTGTGTCAGGGTCCTGTCTAGCCTCAGCGGCTCCAATGACGAAGGCACGTGCATTTCTGCCGCCGCCCCCGTTGTTCCCATTACCGTTGTTTCCACCCTGCTTCAGTTTTGGGCAATCCTTCTTGTAATGCCCAGTGTCACCACAATTGTAGCATCCTTGTCTTCCTGTAGTCCCTTGAGTAGTCGGAGCTGAGTTAGTAGTCGCGGCCTGGGTCGATGGAAGTGTAACCCGACAATCTTTAGCATAATGCCCTGTTCGCTGGCAGCGGTGACAACGGTTACTGTCGCAGTTCCCTTGATGATGGCGTCCACACTTGTTGCATTTGGGCAGTTTCCCCGCATAACCACCCTGCTTGTTACCCGAAGAAGAAGAAGAACCCCCATTGTCGAACCTCTTATTCTGCTGTGCTGGCCCAGATCCCTTCCCGTCATTTTCCCACTTGCGCTTGTTGTTCTCTGGGGCCTTAACAGTCGAACCCTTTGCAGGTAAAATACCCTCATTCACCTTTAGGTTGGTCATCCTATGAGCCGATCGAACCACCTCTGCGTAAGTAGGATGATTTCCCGCAGCCACTAATCCTGCAATTTCCGGTACTAACCCCGAGACATAGTGTTCAATCCTACGGTATTCTGGCACATGCAGATCGGGACACAGCACTGCCAACTCATTCCGCCTCACAGTATACTTCTCAATTTCCGACCCAGTCATCTTGAGGTTCCACACCTCGTGCTCTAGCTTCTGCACCTCTTCCCTCGGACAATACTCACGCTTCAGCAACTGCACAAAATTCTCCCATGGCATAGCATATGCCTCCCCAATACCCATATTCTGGGTGATGCCATTCCACCAAGTCAATGCCACATCCTGGAATAACGTGGCAGCATACTTAACCCGATCTTCTGGAAGACAGTTACACATCAGAAATACTGACTCCACTTTCTCCAACCACCTAAGCAAGCTCACCGCACCCTCAGTGCCAGAGAATTCCTGGGGCTTACAGTCCCGGAACATCTTGTAGGTGCATATGGGTGGGGGTGGGTTAACAGGACCACCTGAAATGAAACGTATGAGAAACCACGAAGAATGTAAACAAGGTTCACCAATGAGGCAAGGAAAATGGATAAATCAACTTACCACCACCGTTGTGCCCTAACTGAAAGGCAGCTTGGAGCAAGTTGTTCAGATCAGCCTGCGATAGGTTAATACCTCCACCACGACCACCAGCACCACCGCGACCACCACCACGTCCACCATTGCGACCACCTCCACGTCCTCCTCGTACTCCAGACATGATTCTGGCAGAAAAAAAACGAGAAAATTTAGTTTCGCAGTTAAAGATAACCACTAATGTTCACAAGATCAAAGCTAGATCCAATCCAGGACTATCCCCTCAAACCCAGAGCTCACTAGGGCTTCCATGCATTTCGTTTTATGATTTTGTGTGCACCCAAAATGATAAACCGCTCTACATGGTCCTCCCAGTGTTCTCCTAGTTCAAAGTTCAAATCACCGAACATAGACTCTTAGCTACACACCGTAATACTACGGTAGTTTATGACAAGTGTTTCTATTGGAGTGCGAAAGGGAGATGTCCGAGCCTTGGACAAATCTCAAGAGCACACGAGTTACTCCAATAGACTACACTGCCTAGAAAACAAATAACCCAACCTAAGATAGAACGGATGATGTAACGTAGAAAGACCAACGATTTAGAGACACCCCGACAAGACCATACGTAAACCACTATAACGTTTAGTACCATGTGATCGTCTAGTGTGTGCGACTCGGCTATAGACTAGACTCTACATGCAGTCCTAGTTCACTATAACCATTGGCTCTGATACCAATCTGTCACACCCTCAAAATCCACTTGCGGAGTTTTACCGCGAGGCGCATGACAAACCAGGATCCAAACCAACGATCACAATAAACAAGTCTAAATGAATATAAATGCAATTTCAAAACATAGTTTAAAATCCCGTTTACAGCGGAAGCTTATTCAAAACAGTATCTCAACAATGAAACAATAGTTCAACGTTTCTAAGACCATGCAACCCTAATTAGACGCCGTGCAGACGCGTGCGTCCTAGTCCAGTCGTGCTACCTTAGCGACCTGAGAAAACATGTAAAAGTTTACGTCAGCACAGAAATGCTGGTGAGTTTACAGGTTTTGTATCCAAGTACCAAGTCCACCTGTCCATACTATATCAAATCGAAAACCAGTATACGCTAGCTAGGCGTACGTTTTGTTACTACCACGATTGGAAAACCATTACTAACTCGAATACCAGATGTTGTGCCCGAAAAGTACCAGTTGTTCCTGTTGTTCCTGTTTGAGACAATATGCACTCGCCCGGCCCTCCAAGCCGACGAGCGGGGTTGGTCACTCCCAATAGCGCTATTCACATTTCCCCGTTGTGCAAACCCGCACATTCATGGTTCCCCCCGGGACTTCCAAAGATCGTGTAGTACACAATAGAAACCCATAGTATGACAGTAGTTACCAAATAATTGTCTTAACACATGTTTTCTCCCCCGAAATATGAAACCAGTTTAAAAGAGGGGCCGTAAACTCACCTTAAGTTGCGTTACTCCTTAACCCGAGTAAACTCAGCTGCTATGCTAGTCCCGTAAAGCGGCGACCTAACATATGACAGTTACAAGTACTTAGACTAATAACCCGCAGGTTAATTAGTCCCTAGATGTCCAGACCATAACCAAGTTCGTTTGAAAACACCGTGACTGTTTAACTGACCCAAAGTACAAGACTCGACATCCCATTGGTGACCCGAGACTCCCCGTGTTATGTTTACGCTCTTAAACAGAAAATCATGCAATCACACTTAACATACGTTAACGCACAACAAGTTATAGCACATAGTTCACGTATCACCGAATTACATCCAAACATATGTTACCAAGTTATCATATATGTTACGAGGTTCCTAGCATGTTACTACATGTCAAATCGGGTCTCGGAATGCTAATTTACACTTACAGCAGCAGTACACGCGATTAGGAAACGTAAACTAGCATTTAGGACTGATTGCATATAAGTTCATGTGATTAGGGCTGATTGCATATAAGTTCATGTGATTAGGGCTGATTGCATATAAGTTCATGCGATTAGGGCTGATTGCATATAAGTTCATGTGATTAGGGCTGATTGCATATAAGTTCATGCGATTAGGGCTGATTGCATATAAGTTCATGTGATTAGGGCTGATTGCATATAAGTTCATGTGATTAGGGCTGATCGCTTGTAAGTTCATGCGATTTGGGGCTGATCGCATGTAAGTTCATGCGATTTGGCCCTGATTGCATGTAAAACTGGCGATTAGCAGTCCTAATCGCCTGTAACCTTGCTGTTCCAGTTTTTCGCGCGTTTAACGCTCCAAATCAGATCCAGAACGTGTGTAACTACTCAATATCATCCCAAACACTATCCTAAACATGTTTCAACCAAAACTCTTCGTTTTGCCTCGTATTATCAGCCCTGCATGCAATCACGTAATCCAAACACCATTCACATAGCATGCAATCATCATACTAACATGCATAACAATAACCCTAATAATCAATTACTCAGATATCATCATCATAACATTAATATTATTCTGATTTAACCTAATAACATGTTAATCCATCATTATGAATCATAAAAACCCTAGCTTTCTAATCATAAACACCCATAACACATGTATACTAGTTAGAATCCGATTAACAACCCTTATTAACGATTTTCAGAAAGCTTTTTCGTTTTAGAACAGGTCTGGACCATTAGGGATTGATTAAAAACGTTTATAAAGATTCATGGATGGAAACCAAACCTTAGAATTGTGAAAGAATGAAAGATTATGCTTGAATCCTGGTGTTTTGATCAAAAATCGCGTTCCAGAGGTTGTGTGTGTGTTGGGGCAGGTTATGGGACGACTAGGGTTTGTATAATGAAGTTTATGAGGTCAAGTATGGTATTTATAGTCGTTTTTAGTCGTCCAGCACGTAACATGCGATTATGCAGCTTTACACGCGATCAGGAAGCCTAATCGCATGTAAGTTCATGCGATTGGGGCCTAATCGCATGAACAGTCATGCGATCAGTCCCCTAATCGCCCCTAAGGTCCCCAGTCGCCCCTCCTATAGGCGATTGGGCTATCCTGATCGCCTATAGGGGCCTGTTTCGTGTGTTTTGCGCGTTAAACCCCGTTTTAACATGTGTTAACACATATTAACGTACCGACAAGTCACATAATGATTGTAAACACATAACACAAGTAAATACACATATTCACACTCGTTCACCAATTCCCGGGACTCGAGACTCGTATGTTCCGTATGCCCTGACGATCCTACCGATCGTCACCGTTTGTACACTTGGTTAAGGACCGACATCTAATGAACCTCTAGACCAACATCCAATGATCCTCTAGACTAAACCGATAGTTCCCGAACCATAACCCGACTTAACTAACCCAGTTAAGTACAATATACGCGTGACTCGCTAAGGTAGACTTTTATCTAGACAACGTTGTTAACCAGAATTTGCCGGGTGTCACACCTTCCTTATTTCCCATCCATAGAAACTTGCGCATAATTCTTTCTAAACATTCAATCACCTGAGAAGGTGTGACATCCGTCACTTTTCCTTTTTTTTTATACATAATAATAATAATAATAATAAATTCAGACGACGTTCTGATCGCCGCCTCGCATCTTTAGTCGCCGAGCAAATTGCTGCAGTGATCCCAAACCTTGTCGGGGAGATAACCCAGAATAGTAACAGTGCCAACACAGGAAGTACGACTCAATTTCGGTGTACCTTCAAACACTTTAACTCCTGTAACCCCACAAAATTCACTGGTGAGGAGGGTGCTACTGGCCTCCTCCAATGGTTTGAAAGCATGGAGAGCACTTTTGTGAACAGTGAATGTCCTGATGAACTCCGCGTTCGCTATGCCACTAGTGTCCTTCAAAAGGGGGCGCTAACCTGGTGGAATGGCGAAAAACGCAATCGAGGAGCGGATGTTGCTTTATCATTATCTTGGGCTGAAGTTAAGGAACTCATGATCGCCAAATTCTGCCCTAGGAACGAAGTCAGGAAACTAGAGGAAGAGTTCCATGGACTGAAACAAGACAGTGGTGAGAATCTTGCATATAATACTCGATATCACGAACTTAGCATACTGGTTCCACACATGGTCACCCCAGTCTCTCGGGCAATCGAAAAATATATCGAGGGATTACCTGACCTGATTCAAGACGTTGTCACTGGAGGCAAAGCCACTACGGTAGAAGAAGCCATCCAGCTTGCAGCCACTTTAACAGACAAACACGTGAGGAAAGGAAACTTGGTTAGAAAGGGCACCAAGACGGCTACTGAGAAAACCACCAATGTTGTTGAACCATCTAAGACTGTTTTAGCAAAAGCCGCCACTACTGCTTCGAACTCTAAGAAACGAATGGGCGATAATCAGAACCATGCTGTTGTTGATCCGGTGGCTCAGCCTCCTATCAAGAAAGCCTACACGGGAATCCATCCTCAATGCAACACCTGCAAATACCATCACCCTGCAAATCTTCCATGCCGTCAATGCACTAGATGTGGGAGGTTTGGACACTTTGTTACCACTTGTCGAGTAATGGTTGGGACACAGAGTAATCATCAAACAGCTGCCCAAGGACCACTACAGATTACTAACGGTCGGGCATGTTATCATTGTAGAGACCCTAACCACATGCTACCTCAATGTCCCAAATTGAACAATGTAAACCTGGTGGCACATGGACGAGCTTTCAATAACAATATCAACGAAGCAGACGATCAGGATGACGTTAATCCCACTGGTTAAGCCATGGATGAAATCTTCCCAAGACTCGAGAAATCCAATACCCGTGTTTTCATTTTCTTGACTTTGTCGCACTCATTAGCATACAACATCTAGAAATTTCCTTAAGTATTATTGTGTAATAACACCGATTGGAAATTTATTATATTGATTACGTTTATTTTAATCATACAAGACTCTACCTTATTTGAAACGTTTGGACTTGATACTTGATCTTACAGATGCTTTTCTAAGAAAACATCATTGGTTATTACATGAAACTAGATTTCGCTCTTAATTTGACTACGCATTAAACACCTAATTATTCATGATACTCGTAAACATTTAATTATTCATGATAACACTTACACTTAATGGTTGTAGTACTTACAAACTTGCTTGCATAAACATGCTATCAATTTGCAATCTATGTGAATAATAATTGCTGCACTTAATAGAAGTCATCATGCCTTTTTCAACAGTCGGGAGAGGCCCTACAACCTACTCCACGACTGGTGGAGGCTATCGAACATTCTCAACGATTGGTAGAGGTCACTATGCCTTTTCAAACAGTCGGGAGAGGCCCTACAACCTACTCCACGGCTGGTGGAGGCTATCAAACCTGCTCAACAATCGGTGGGGTCATAGAAGGACGCAAAACTTTAATGTAAGGTAAATTGATGATTCCGGTCCGGAACGTAATCATGAATTTACAGGTACATTAGGGTAGTGTGAAATTCTATTAGAGTTTTTGGGAAGACGTCCAGTACGTTTTCAAGGTATCAAAGGTGTGGTGGGTTAGCTGCGGTACACCCTGTATACAAACACTAATGATACATTGAAAGTGAGACTGGAAGGCGGACCAGGAACAAACTCTAGTTACTTGCTAGTTCATTTAGTCTTTCTGTAATCAATCAACTCGTATATTTATTCTAGGATACCTAAAGCTTGAAACTTAATGATTTACTCGATTCGTATTCTCTTTATTATTCAAGACGAACCTAATCCTTAACTCACACCTATCAAACCTCTTATCCAAATCATCCGAAACAATTCACTTTGTTACCTATAAATTACGTCGTACCTTAACCCAAATTTTCCAAACCACAGTTATCGTAATTTTTACCCAAGCATCTATAACCCTATGTTTCTATTAACTTCGGGACGAAGTTTCTAAAAGTAGGGGATGCTGTGACATCCGTCACTTTTCCTTTTTTTTTATACATAATAATAATAATAATAATAATAAATTCAGATTTTTAGCTAGGTAAAATTCTTTCTTTGAAAACTATAACAAACTATATCTATACTCTTTAACCCAAGTCCCAAAACCCAACTCAATAAATCCCTTTAAACATGAGCCCACCTTTATTATTCTTTTTAAAATTCGAAGTCTAGCCCAAGACATGACCTGAGCCCACCACGTGAGCCCAACAACCATCCAGCCCACACCTCTCCCTTATCAGCTTTAAAAAAAAGGTTATTGTGCTCCTGCCGGGACTCGAACCCGGGCAGGGAGCCGGCCCACACAACACCCAAACACCAACCAGTTGAGCTATAGCTCATCTTTGTTCAAATCCCAACCCAAATAATATAAAACCCCATCTGACGCGTAGCCTTCTTCTTTCCTTTTTCCCTTGCTGCTGCGCGCGAGTCTGACCCAAGGAAGTGGCCGTGATTTTCGAACAATCATCATCAATTATTGCCATATATCGAATGATTAACCTATACCAGTCAAACCCATGCCCAATTATCGCTTATTTCTTTCATAATTAGGCTCCATTAACGCGGTTGACTAGACCTTGGTCAAGAGAATTTGAAACCTTATAAATACGCGTTGTTAGCTCGATTAAATTCACACACAGACACAATAAGGGCCGATAATCATAAACCCTCTATCAAAACCACCTCACAACCTCTAACAAATTCTGTATTGGAGCTTTTTGAATCGCGCCTTTGTGCTCGAGTTTCACCATATTACGGTACACTTAAAACTCAATTATTCTATCCTTTAGAATCGACCTCTGATAGGGAATAAAAGCCCTATTATTTCGTTGATAACCTGTATCGTTATTATGTTCAATTGAATTGATTTGTGGCTAGGGTTTATAAGATAGATATTGGGGATAATCTGATTCTATGCAACCAATGTTTAAGTATTTTGAAAACCCATTTAATTCACAAAAGAGCCTCCAGACCAACTGGTTCTGGGCGCATTTTGTTAACAAGCAGGTCCCGAGTTCGAGCCCTGCAACCACATTTTTTTTCCTCCTTCTTGTATTTTACCTTAAATATAATTACTAGTATTTTATTAATTCATTTAAAAATACTAAAACATTTTTATAAATTCTACAAAAATTATATTATGTTAATCTGATGAAAAAGTTCAACACCCAATTTTTAGTTTTCAAAAAATTTATTTATTTAATATATATAATAAATATTACAAGTTTATTCTATTTTATTTATAAAATTCTATAAAAATATCTAAACGATTTTATAAAATCTCACAAAAATTATCCTAAACTTTTATATTCTTAAACATTCCAGAAAATATTTTTATTTCAGAAAAACCGTTTATTTTATATTTTTAATTAATTTTTGTTAGTTTTAATCATAAATAATTCATAATAAATTCATTTTTCAATATTTTTGCACCAAAATTTTACATAAATTATTTCTATACATTTGGAACAGAAATACAATTTTTAATGCACAAATTCTTTGATTTTAATATTTTTAGATATTAAAGTCATAGTTTGACAATTTGAAATAATTAGATTAAATATTCTATTTTCAAGAAAATAATTTTATAAAAATTATTTTCATACTTAAAATCTTATGTTGTGACAATGTTTAACTTAAAATTTTACAAAAAGACTTTTATTTATTTATTTATTAAATTTCTTATATTTAAATAAACAATTTATTTATTAATCAAATAAACGTTTATCCCCAATTCGAAGCCCTAGAAATACATATATCTTAGAGTCATTTCCCTTACACATTATCGAATACTTTAGGTTGATCATTTGGGAGTAATCACAATTCATATTTCGTTGTCCAAGTCCAATTTCAAGTTATTACGTGAACTGTGAGTATTTCCTATCCCCTTTTTTTGCTTTTATTCATTTTTGGGGTGTTACATGTACACTTATACAAATTACAAATACAAGTTCACATTTTTACAATACAATTCTAGTACTATGTGCATTTGCTTACAAACGTGCTTTATGCTTAGACATTACATGTAGAATACATTTGTACTTAGTGAAATCATTAACATTGTACAAGCCGACCTTAACATTGGATAGCGCTATTTGGATTGACAACCCGCCTAGATTGATTCTCCCCCTTTTTCATCGGAGAATCCGTGGCCAGTGTTAAGCTTTTTATCCATTTATTGGATAAGTACACTACAGTTCATACAGTACATTATACAGTCACAGGGTTGATTTCGCTCATTTGTATGATACATAGTTTACATATTTGCACTGTAGCTTGCACTTGAATTGTATAACTTTTTAACCTACTATATATATCAAATCTAGGAATGCTCACCAACATTTCATATGTTGACCAAATCTATTTTGTACATGTTTCAGGTGCAGTTGACCTAGTGCTTTAACAAGAGATACTTAGTGCATTATTTTAATCAGTTATTTCGTTATTTACATTTCATTTAAGACTTTGTATTTTCCGTTTCCATGTAAGACAATTTTGGATTATTCAATAATATTTACATTTTAGTACCATGAGCTTTTGAACAATCGTCACTACGTGGCACCTCGATGATTCCGCCATCGGTTGGGGTGTTACAGATTGGTATCAGAGCCATGGTTATAGGGAACTAGGTTATTAGATAAAAAGGCCTAGACTATAACCGAACTACAACTTGCATGCATAATATTTCCTGAATTACCCTACTCCTCATTTCTCCCTACTTTCCTCCTTCTATTTTTCCCTTCTTCTCTCTCTCTATTCTTCTTATCTTTTATCATGGTGCATAGAGATGGAGTCCTACAGGGAGTGGAAATGTCTACATCATCATGGAACAGGGACAGTACCTTTCATGAAGACACTCTTAGGCATAATGCCTACTCTTACTTTTGTTCCTTCAAAGTTGTTGAACTTTAATGAGTGTGATAAGGACACGTGCAATCTGGAAGGGTGGACGCCTGTACACTGGGTTTTCTGGCATAGGCAAGCATAGCGCATAAATCCATTTACGGACCTGTTATGCTTACCTGGGGATTCCTGGAGTGAGTGTCCACTTATAGGCTAAAGCATGTCTTCTTTGATCACCATTGGGTTTAATTCCTTTGAAAAGTCAACGTTCTTGTTGAGCTTTACGGCTAGACAAGGGCACTCCAAGCATTTTGTACAAGTTTTTCCAATAATACCCTCCCGTTACATATACAATACTTTGCATATCATGATTACAGGATCATATCTTCATACACTTACATTTTCTAACCTCATGATTATTAATTAACTACCTCATAGATGTCTGCTCGCCGCATGCTCCGTGATGCCAGCCAACGCCCTGTTCGTGCTTCTGGACGACGTTCTGATCGCCGCCTCGCATCTTTAGTCGCCGAGCAAATTGCTGCAGTGATCCCAAACCTTGTCGGGGAGATAACCCAGAATAGTAACAGTGCCAACACAGGAAGTACGACTCAATTTCGGTGTACCTTCAAACACTTTAACTCCTGTAACCCCACAAAATTCACTGGTGAGGAGGGTGCTACTGGCCTCCTCCAATGGTTTGAAAGCATGGAGAGTACTTTTGTGAACAGTGAATGTCCTGATGAACTCCGCGTTCGCTATGCCACTAGTGTCCTTCAAAAGGGGGCGCTAACCTGGTGGAATGGCGAAAAACGCAATCGAGGAGCGGATGTTGCTTTATCATTATCTTGGGCTGAAGTTAAGGAACTCATGATCGCCAAATTCTGCCCTAGGAACGAAGTCAGGAAACTAGAGGAAGAGTTCCATGGACTGAAACAAGACAGTGGTGAGAATCTTGCATATAATACTCGATATCACGAACTTAGCATACTGGTTCCACACATGGTCACCCCAGTCTCTCGGGCAATCGAAAAATATATCGAGGGATTACCTGACCTGATTCAAGACGTTGTCACTGGAGGCAAAGCCACTACGGTAGAAGAAGCCATCCAGCTTGCAGCCACTTTAACAGACAAACACGTGAGGAAAGGAAACTTGGTTAGAAAGGGCACCAAGACGGCTACTGAGAAAACCACCAATGTTGTTGAACCATCTAAGACTGTTTTAGCAAAAGCCGCCACTACTGCTTCGAACTCTAAGAAACGAATGGGCGATAATCAGAACCATGCTGTTGTTGATCAGGTGGCTCAGCCTCCTATCAAGAAAGCCTACACGGGAATCCATCCTCAATGCAACACCTGCAAATACCATCACCCTGCAAATCTTCCATGCCGTCAATGCACTAGATGTGGGAGGTTTGGACACTTTGTTACCACTTGTCGAGTAATGGTTGGGACACAGAGTAATCATCAAACAGCTGCCCAAGGACCACTACAGATTACTAACGGTCGGGCATGTTATCATTGTAGAGACCCTAACCACATGCTACCTCAATGTCCCAAATTGAACAATGTAAACCTGGTGGCACATGGACGAGCTTTCAATAACAATATCAACGAAGCAGACGATCAGGATGACGTTAATCCCACTGGTTAAGCCATGGATGAAATCTTCCCAAGACTCGAGAAATCCAATACCCGTGTTTTCATTTTCTTGACTTTGTCGCACTCATTAGCATACAACATCTAGAAATTTCCTTAAGTATTATTGTGTAATAACACCGATTGGAAATTTATTATATTGATTACGTTTATTTTAATCATACAAGACTCTACCTTATTTGAAACGTTTGGACTTGATACTTGATCTTACAGATGCTTTTCTAAGAAAACATCATTGGTTATTACATGAAACTAGATTTCGCTCTTAATTTGACTACGCATTAAACACCTAATTATTCATGATACTCGTAAACATTTAATTATTCATGATAACACTTACACTTAATGGTTGTAGTACTTACAAACTTGCTTGCATAAACATGCTATCAATTTGCAATCTATGTGAATAATAATTGCTGCACTTAATAGAAGTCATCATGCCTTTTTCAACAGTCGGGAGAGGCCCTACAACCTACTCCACGACTGGTGGAGGCTATCGAACATTCTCAACGATTGGTAGAGGTCACTATGCCTTTTCAAACAGTCGGGAGAGGCCCTACAACCTACTCCACGGCTGGTGGAGGCTATCAAACCTGCTCAACAATCGGTGGGGTCATAGAAGGACGCAAAACTTTAATGTAAGGTAAATTGATGATTCCGGTCCGGAACGTAATCATGAATTTACAGGTACATTAGGGTAGTGTGAAATTCTATTAGAGTTTTTGGGAAGACGTCCAGTACGTTTTCAAGGTATCAAAGGTGTGGTGGGTTAGCTGCGGTACACCCTGTATACAAACACTAATGATACATTGAAAGTGAGACTGGAAGGCGGACCAGGAACAAACTCTAGTTACTTGCTAGTTCATTTAGTCTTTCTGTAATCAATCAACTCGTATATTTATTCTAGGATACCTAAAGCTTGAAACTTAATGATTTACTCGATTCGTATTCTCTTTATTATTCAAGACGAACCTAATCCTTAACTCACACCTATCAAACCTCTTATCCAAATCATCCGAAACAATTCACTTTGTTACCTATAAATTACGTCGTACCTTAACCCAAATTTTCCAAACCACAGTTATCGTAATTTTTACCCAAGCATCTATAACCCTATGTTTCTATTAACTTCGGGACGAAGTTTCTAAAAGTAGGGGATGCTGTGACATCCGTCACTTTTCCTTTTTTTTATACATAATAATAATAATAATAATAAATTCAGATTTTTAGCTAGGTAAAATTCTTTCTTTGAAAACTATAACAAACTATATCTATACTCTTTAACCCAAGTCCCAAAACCCAACTCAATAAATCCCTTTAAACATGAGCCCACCTTTATTATTCTTTTTAAAATTCGAAGTCCAGCCCAAGACATGACCTGAGCCCACCACGTGAGCCCAACAACCATCCAGCCCACACCTCTCCCTTATCAGCTTTAAAAAAAAAGGTTATTGTGCTCCTGCCGGGACTCGAACCCGGGCAGGGAGCCGGCCCACACAACACCCAAACACCAACCAGTTGAGCTATAGCTCATCTTTGTTCAAATCCCAACCCAAATAATATAAAACCCCATCTGACGCGTAGCCTTCTTCTTTCCTTTTTCCCTTGCTGCTGCGCGCGAGTCTAACCCAAGGAAGTGGCCGTGATTTTCGAACAATCATCATCAATTATTGCCATATATCGAATGATTAACCTATACCAGTCAAACCCATGCCCAATTATCGCTTATTTCTTTCATAATTAGGCTCCATTAACGCGGTTGACTAGACCTTGGTCAAGAGAATTTGAAACCTTATAAATACGCGTTGTTAGCTCGATTAAATTCACACACAGACACAATAAGGGCCGATAATCATAAACCCTCTATCAAAACCACCTCACAACCTCTAACAAATTCTGTATTGGAGCTTTTTGAATCGCGCCTTTGTGCTCGAGTTTCACCATATTACGGTACACTTAAAACTCAATTATTCTATCCTTTAGAATCGACCTCTGATAGGGAATAAAAGCCCTATTATTTCGTTGATAACCTGTATCGTTATTATGTTCAATTGAATTGATTTGTGGCTAGGGTTTATAAGATAGATATTGGGGATAATCTGATTCTATGCAACCAATGTTTAAGTATTTTGAAAACCCATTTAATTCACAAAAGAGCCTCCAGACCAACTGGTTCTGGGCGCATTTTGTTAACAAGCAGGTCCCGAGTTCGAGCCCTGCAACCACATTTTTTTTCCTCCTTATTGTATTTTACCTTAAATATAATTACTAGTATTTTATTAATTCATTTAAAAATACTAAAACATTTTTATAAATTCTACAAAAATTATATTATGTTAATCTGATGAAAAAGTTCAACACCCAATTTTTAGTTTTCAAAAAATTTATTTATTTAATATATATAATAAATATTACAAGTTTATTCTATTTTATTTATAAAATTCTATAAAAATATCTAAACGATTTTATAAAATCTCACAAAAATTATCCTAAACTTTTATATTCTTAAACATTCCAGAAAATATTTTTATTTCAGAAAAACCGTTTATTTTATATTTTTAATTAATTTTTGTTAGTTTTAATCATAAATAATTCATAATAAATTCATTTTTCAATATTTTTGCACCAAAATTTTACATAAATTATTTCTATACATTTGGAACAGAAATACAATTTTTAATGCACAAATTATTTGATTTTAATATTTTTAGATATTAAAGTCATAGTTTGACAATTTGAAATAATTAGATTAAATATTCTATTTTCAAGAAAATAATTTTATAAAAATTATTTTCATACTTAAAATCTTATGTTGTGACAATGTTTAACTTAAAATTTTACAAAAAGACTTTTATTTATTTATTTATTAAATTTCTTATATTTAAATAAACAATTTATTTATTAATCAAATAAACGTTTATCCCCAATTCGAAGCCCTAGAAATACATATATCTTAGAGTCATTTCCCTTACACATTATCGAATACTTTAGGTTGATCATTTGGGAGTAATCACAATTCATATTTCGTTGTCCAAGTCCAATTTCAAGTTATTACGTGAACTGTGAGTATTTCCTATCCCCTTTTTTTGCTTTTATTCATTTTTGGGGTGTTACATGTACACTTATACAAATTACAAATACAAGTTCACATTTTTACAATACAATTCTAGTACTATGTGCATTTGCTTACAAACGTGCTTTATGCTTAGACATTACATGTAGAATACATTTGTACTTAGTGAAATCATTAACATTGTACAAGCCGACCTTAACATTGGATAGCGCTATTTGGATTGACAACCCGCCTAGATTGATTCTCCCCCTTTTTCATCGGAGAATCCGTGGCCAGTGTTAAGCTTTTTATCCATTTATTGGATAAGTACACTACAGTTCATACAGTACATTATACAGTCACAGGGTTGATTTCGCTCATTTGTATGATACATAGTTTACATATTTGCACTGTAGCTTGCACTTGAATTGTATAACTTTTTAACCTACTATATATATCAAATCTAGGAATGCTCACCAACATTTCATATGTTGACCAAATCTATTTTGTACATGTTTCAGGTGCAGTTGACCTAGTGCTTTAACAAGAGATACTTAGTGCATTATTTTAATCAGTTATTTCGTTATTTACATTTCATTTAAGACTTTGTATTTTCCATTTCCATGTAAGACAATTTTGGATTATTCAATAATATTTACATTTTAGTACCATGAGCTTTTGAACAATCGTCACTACGTGGCACCTCGATGATTCCGCCATCGGTTGGGGTGTTACAGAAGGCGCTTTGAATATAGAGAGGTAATACACAGGAAGACTAGCCAAAACTGACTTAATCAATGTTAAACGCCCTCCAATAGACAAAACTTTTGCCTTCCATGAAAGTAATCTGTTACGGATAGTCTCTAAAACCGGCTCCCAATGGGCCACCCGGTTCATGTTCGCGCCGACCTTAATACCCAAATATTGAAAAGGAAGTTCACCCTCTTTACACCCCAACAATGCCGCCATACTGCTGACTTCCGAAGAGGGGATACCCAGACCGAATAACGAAGACTTCTGGACGTTTATTTTCATACCCGAACAAACCTTGAAAATACGAAGCAATCTAGTGACCATAACTATATTTCTTTCAGACCAGGAACCCATCAACAGCGCGTCGTCGGCGTAAAGCATATGAGTTAACGAAACCCCTTGGCTCGGCAAAGAAAGCCCCTCAATATCACCGAGGCTGCCAGCTTTAGAAATCAACACGGCAAAAGCTTCCATCACGAACAAGAACAAAAACGGCGACAACAGGTCACCTTGTCTGAGCCCTTTTTGGCAATCGAACTCAAACGTAGGCGACCCGTTAACTAGAACCGCTGACCTCGCAGACCGGAGAATACCTCTAATCCAAAGACACCACCTATCCGGGAAAGCCATTTGTTTCATAACATCAATAAGAAATTCCCAGTTAACATTGTCGTAAGCTTTTTCGAAGTCGATTTTGAATAAAAAAGCTTTCTTCCCACCTTTTTTGGCCCACCCGATAACTTCATTTAGCACTAGAGGCCCATCCAAGATAAGCCTATCAGACAAAAACGCCGACTGCGACTCCGAAATCACATCTCCCATAACTGACTTAGCTCTCGCAGCAATCACTTTTGAAATGACTTTGCTGATCACACCTACCAGATTAATAGGCCGATAATCTTTTAACCCCAAAGGGGTTTTAGACTTTGCTACTAACGTGATGTAAGACAAACTAAATTCTTTCCGAATGACACCCGAGTCATAAAAAGAGTCGAATAACTTGACAAAATCGTCCGCCAGAAAATCCCAAAAAAGCTTTATGAAACGAAAATTGAAGCCATCCGGACCCGGGGCTTTATCGGACCCACAATCGAAAACTGCGTCCTTTATTTCTTCCTTCGAGAAAGGAGCTATTAAGGCTGCAATTTTTTCCCTCGGAACTTGTTTAAAGCCATCAGACCTGAGTACTGGCCGATTACCACATTGCTCACGAAAAAGATCACGATAATACCGAAGTACTTCTCTTTTAACCAAAGGAGGATGCGCAATCCATTCACCATTTATCATCACCCCCGGAATACTATTTACCGCCTTTCTCCCATTAATACAACGATGAAAATAGGCGGTATTGTCGTCCCCCAAAGAAGCCCATTTGACCCGCGATTTCTGTTTCAAGTCTTTATTTTTCATATCACAAGTACTTCTAACAATTGTACAGAAAATATAGTTATTTTTTTATATTTGCATGTTACAAGTAATTTAATGAAGTTCTAAAAAAATCAATATGTTTTCGTAAGATCTTACCTTTTATTTTTTTTTAAATATTGGAAAGATATATTTATAATTTTAGTATCTATATCTATCTATCTATCTATCTATACATATAATAAACCAAAGCCATTTTAATGACATGGCACTCAAAGAGGCATTCTCTTTCTTGAGTGTGTCATGTGTCATCCCATGTGACATTGAGATATTTTAGGAAAAAAAAGAATTTAAAAACAAAATTGGATTTTTCACCCTCATGTTTTCTCCCATAATTTTTAAACGTTAATATCTTTAATATACGAGATTTTTTAAAGAAAAAAATTACACCAAATTAACGAGCGTTTTATTATCTTTCCAACGAGTACCATAGTGCTATATAAAAAACGGAGAAATTTTTTTGTGGATTTTGTTCATACAGGAAAAAAAACACAAAGCGTTCAGGTAAATCATTAATCATGTATAGACAAGTCACTAATTATGTTTAAATCAGTAAATATGAATATATTTGTTTTCAACCAGAGCCGAATAGGTTAATAGAGTTATACGTTGTTTTAAGTTAGGTATCAATATTACTATGTTAGAGTTGTACATTTGTTTAGACTTTAGGATATGTGTTAATATTAAAGTTACATTAAATTTTTACATTCTTTTAGGTTATGTGTTAGCATTGGAGTTGTACATTGTTTATCTGTTTTAAGTTAGATATTAATATTAAAGTTATACATCAGTCTATTTCATATGTAAAATTAATGTATCATATTAAATTTCTCAACCCGGGACGCTCCCAGGGTATAATCTAGTCTATCTATAATTATATATAAAAGAAAAATTTAATTTTGGTTGTGATTCAAAATCAAATCACACCATATACACCCGTAATATATTTTTTAGATTTGCCCAAATTAGTGTTTGATAAAAGTGATGCTTGGGCAGGGGTGTTCAAAAAAATCCGAATCCGAATTCGAATCCGAAAAATCCGATAATCCGAATCCGAATTATCCGAAATTTTGGATAATCCGATTTTCGGATATCCGAAAATCGGATAATCCGAAATTTCGGATTCGGATTCGGATCCTGATTTTGAAAATTTTCGGATAATCGGATTATCCGAATCCGAATTTTAAAAAATATATATATAAATATATAATATTAGATACACTACATAACACAATACATAATCCTAAATCCCTAATCCTCCTAACCCTAAGTTCATACTACTCCAATCCATAGCAGTCGCTCCCTCTTCCCTTCTCTATAACAGCCCCCGTCCACCTCATCTCCGACCTCCACAGCCCCCGTCCACTAAACGGTAAGATTCTTTTACATTTTTTTGTTCCAGTTTCGTTTATCTAAGTTCGATTTTTGTTTTTTTAATAGGTTCACATCTTAGACATAAAGGAGAACGTTTTTTTATTATTTTTATTTATTTTTTTATATTTTTTTATATTTTTTTTAAGTTTCGGATTATCCGTTGGATGATCCGGATCCGAATCCGAAATTCGGATTATCCGAATTTCGGATTATCCGAATTTCGGATCCGGATTCGGATCCCAATATTGACTATCCGAAATTTTGGATTATCCGAAGTTCGGATATCCGAAGTTCGGATTATCCGAATTTGAACACCCCTATGCTTGGGTACTTAAATCATACTTTCGTAAGAAAGAAAAATTATTGGGGTGAGAGAGGCTCGAACTCTCGACCTCAGGATAAATCAGAAGCTATGAGACCTACGCGCTAGCCAACTGCGCCACCATCCCATTTGTGTTTTTTGTTCAGGTTTTATATACATAATCATATCTTCTTTGTTAATCTTTTCCACAAGAATCGTTGATCCTTTGTTGGTGACTTGTTGCATCATGAAGAGCAATTTTAATCATGTAGAATCGTGGCTCAAGTTAAGTAGGGTGTGTTTTAAAAAAAATGAACATTCGAAAACAAGTTGTTATTCTTATACAATACAATGTATAAAAGTAGAAATAAGAATAAAACACTGTTAGTTATTTTAAAAACAATGAACCAGTATTACATTTCTAACAGTAACAACACATCCTCACTGGTCCTAATACCAAAACAACTAAAAAAACATAAATTTAACCTTAACCGTAACACGAAGTTAATCGGTACAACAACGAAACATAAAGAATTTCTCCATAGTCAGACCACATTCCGAACACACCACCTCACCAGGAATCCCACCACCAACCCCTGGAAGAATAAGTCGGGTACAATGTTGAGGCGTATGCTTTAGCGCCAAGTAAGCTTTCAAAGCTGGGACAAAACCGTTCTGTTGTGCATCTCCTTCCCAATTCTCATACTCGTCTAAACTCGTCAGCGCCAAATCAGCATTCGCTCTTGCCATTTCACTTGACCCCCTACAGATCAATGCCCACCCTTTATCACTCCCATCAAAGCTCATCATTGTCATCACCTCTTTCATAATCGCGTCGTCTTCAAAACTTTTCCCTTGTTGAATCTTTGAGTGCAACATGCTCTCAAGCCGCGTCCAAAAGTACCACACATAAGTTGGGTCAGGCCAAGTGTGGCTTAGTTTCTCTTCGCTAATCGTTTTACTTATTTTTCTTATTCTCTCTTTGGTTCCACTCTTTCCCACATAAACCATCTCCAATGGGATTCCTGTAGTTCTCGCAATATTAGTTGCGCTCTTCGTAAATTTCCTGATCCATTCTAGATCATCTCCTCCATATAGGCATATGTATTTGTCTTCAGCAATCTAGCAATATTCATATCAAGAATATTTAATATTTAATATTTAATATGTACATTTGTTAATTATAACTTATAAGTTTATAACTAAACTTATTAAAATGTTACCCATTGTAATATATATCGATCAATGCTATCGACTAATAAATTTAGCGTCCAAGATTCTTCCTTCCATAATGCATCCTCTTTCATGCTAGTGAAAGGGTAAGCATCATTTCGCCAAATCCAAACCATATGGAGCGCGTTTGGTGATGTCACTCTGCCTTGTGGATCTAATGCTACTAAAATCGGCTTTTGTTCAAAGTGCCACACTTTCTTGATGTACTTGATGACTGCTGGTTCTAGCAATGTAGGGTAAAAGAACGCTCCCACGAGCCCCTGAAGTTGGACCTCTAAGCTCAAGAAAACATAGCAACCATAAAATAAATGAGAAAGCCAATCAAATAAAAGACTTGGTTTGGGAATTGGGTAACGTGTTGAAACATCCGCAACCACTTTCAAATGTGTATGATCACAAAAGCTATTATTACAATTATAGTCTAAATCTTTGAATATAACGATTTAGCAGATTGTAGCATTAAGAAAACAATTTCAACCCGTTCCCTCTTTAAGATATTATATATCCCAAAGAAGATGAGTCAACTGTACTTGCACAAACAAAAGACTTGCAGAGAGCGGAAACCAAATTGTACCTTAAACTTGATGAAGGGCTTCCACCTATAAACTTTACTCTATCACCTATACAATTGTACTTCATCTTGTTATAACTGAAATAAACAAAAACCAAGCAAATTAATTTTGTTGATAGTAGCATACCCAATTTAAATGTGGAGCTTTTGGAGGGTCCTACAGCGGGGGAAACATAGTCAACATCCATTTTGTTTTGTGCGCCGAGGGGAAATGAAGAAGGATTATTTTCAGCTTTCGATGACAAACCCTGTGAACAATTCAATCAAAGTAATCATTATTCTTCAAATTTCATACTATAACAGATTAATTGTAGTAATGCAGGTAGATTATATCTTACGCTAAGAAACAAATTGCTATTGAATATAAGCAACTTGGCCCCGTAGTAATAGGCAAGCGCCTTTGCTAACGTCTCCTGGTAAATTTCAGAATCTGAAAAGGCGTCAAGAATGAAAACTTGTACGACGAACAAAGATCCAAATTTTAAATCGATCAAATGATTGAAAACATACTTGCAGGACCAGAAAGCAAGATTCTGGGATTCACTGTAGGAAGTTCAGAAGCATATTTAACCTGGTCTCTATGCTTCAAGTGTATATAAGAAGCTGCTATAAGCACATTTTTTGTGTTCTCGCTGCATAAAGATGGCAAATTGTCATAACATTTTTTTGTCTTTTATTTGTTTTTTAAATATCCTCTATAACATAACAAAGTGGTGAAGATGCAAAACCTTAAAGTTGCTTACATTACGAAGATGATTAAGATTTCCCTTCATTTTTAAAGTTTCGGCATCCTGATCCAATTGTTGTTTCCAATTAGCAAGGAGATTCTCATCCTGCATAAGCTCTCGCAATTTAACGGAAAGAAAAAAACAAAAAAGGGTCACGAGACAAAAAAAAAACAATAAAGAATTAGGGAACAAACCTGAGGTATGTGAATGGCCACTTTATTTGGAAAAAGCTTTGTTAAAAGCTTAGTTGATTTGGGAACCTCTTTACCTTTTTCATGTAATCTTCCGATATCCTGAAAAATATACAACTCTCTTTAAGCCTATGTTATGCAAAGGGGTGCCCACATACTAAATCTTCAACATTTTAAATTGACATGTTAAATACTTAAATTAAAGACATTAAAAATGTGAATTAAGATAATCACTTATTTACACTGATAATTAAAGATTTAGGAATTGCTAAACTCGGAGCCCTAAGTGATGGAATTTGAGTTCAACAGTTGGTCCAAACCATCATAATGCTAAACAAGGTATGTAGTCAAGACAAGGTCATGTTAGATTGGCCTGTGAGGCTTTGACCACTTTCAATCCAATTATAAAAAATATTATCACTTATCTGTTAATTATATTTGCAAAAATAAATAAATAAATAAATAAAAATACTATTACAATAATAACCTAAAACCTGAATCTTTCAGAAAAATCAGTTAGGGGTAAATAAATTGTATAAAGGATACTGATTTATGCAAATTAACATACACATATTTCCATCGTATTATTAAAATTTCAGTAAATACCTACTAAAAATACTTGCACCAAAAGAGATTCACGAAACTTGAATTATTAATGAAATTTTACATCGTATGAAAAAAAAAAAAATCTAATAACCAACCACTAAACAAATCCATATCTAGCACTACTTCTCTAAGGTTAATTGCAGATTCACGAAACTTGAATGAACACAAACGAAGATGACTCTTTGTAACCTAAAATACAATCATCCAATGAAACAACTTAAAACTGACGGAAGATACGATCGAATCCAACTGCCTTTTCTTTCTCTAACCGTTCTATTAGCGTTTACCCGTTCACCTTCATCATCATCTACAGAAGCATCCCTATTACTAGTGCATTCTGTTTCAAGCTTAAAAAGCTCCCCCAGGGAATGCCTTCCAGGCTTATTCCAGGGAATGCCGAATATTGGAAAACGAATTGCTGAATTGTTATTTGTATGTAAAATGGGGAACTCGAACTCTTCTTCTGAGTCTGATTCACTTTCGTCTTCACTTTGTTTCAAAGTTTCCGTACTGCTGGAATATGAATTGTCTTCTACAGGGCCGTATTCAATATAAATGTCATCAGCGTCATTGTAACTGCGAAATTCTTCAACAACTCTAGCAGCAATATCTGCTAGGTTGGAAGAATTTCTGGTGAAGCTTGGAGATATAGAGTTTAGGGAAGTGGTCATATCTATTGGTGGTGGGTATCTATTGGTGGTGGTGTTATAACAGATTTTGCATAAACTGATATGACAAGAGAGAAAGGGTGGGTGATATATATAAGAAATATGTATGTATATTAGGCAATAAGAATTTCAATATTTTCCGTAATTAGTTGATATTGTAGAAATTAGTTATTATATATTATTATAGTTATTATTGTATATAATATATTGGATCCATAAAGCCAGATAAGTAAACAATAGATAATATATATTCTATAAATAAAATAGACAATATACAATACCTAAAGTAATAATAATTTTCCATAAATAAACACCATAATTTTGTTTTCTTCTCATACATAATTTTCACAATTACAAAAAAAAAAACATCAATCCGAGCCCTAGTTAACAGCTTATTATTATTATTATTATAGGTTATAGGCAAATAATAAAGGAGCAAACTGATGCATTTCAATCCTTAATTCCAAGCCAACAAACATGCAAAAGAAATCACTAATTCTAACAAGCAAAAAATACATAAAAAAAAAAAGCAAATTAAAAATGACGAGTGTATATATACCTTCGGAAACAGCATTGCATTGATTAAGAGCAGACTGAAAGGGATTAAAGGCAACAAGTTTAACAACGCCATTGAAGAAGAATGGTTGGTAGCTGCAATTGGTTTTTGTTTGTTTGTTTGCTGTTAACCCCTCTTCAAATTGGGGTTTAGGGTTCGTAGCTGCTGCAACTGGTCTTGGTAAAACTAAAAGCTTTCATTATTATGGAGAACCTTGAAGAAAGGTGTGACTTATAGAAACAGTCCTTGTGTTTTGCTCTTGTCTTCAATTTTTACAACTTAATTTTTATTTATTCTAGCCCTCATAGTTCATGTGGTTATACCTAATTTGTGGACCTCGTGATCGTTTAGACATGTAAAATTCTAATGAATACTTTTAGTTAACGCCAACGGGGATTTAATTTAGTGGATATTTCCTATCACAAGTAATTTTTAACAATTGTACAGAAAATATAGTTCTTTTTTTATTTGCATGTTACAAGTAATTTAATGAAGTTCTAAAAAAAAATCAATATGTTTTCATAAGATCTTACCCTTTTATTTTTTTTAAATATTGGAAAGATATATTTATAATTTTAGTATCTATATCTATTATATATATATATATATATATATATATATATATATATATATATTTGAAAAGGATTGTCCTACATTGCATACATACATGCATTCCCGTGTCATGTAAGATCCCATGTGGCACCAATTAAAAAACAGAAGGGATTGAGTTATTTTAGAAAAAAAAAATTAAAAACAAATTTAGATTTTTCTCTCTCATGTTTCATTCCATAATTTCTAAACGTTAATATCTTTTATATACAAGACTAGATTTTATCCGGGGAACGTCCCGGAGTTGAGAAATCTAATATGACATATCAATTTAACATATAAAATAGAACCTTGAAGAAAGGTGTGAGTTATAGAAACAGTCCCTGTGTTATGCTCTTCAACAAGTAGATTACAAGTCATAAATTTAATAGATAACATTAAAATTCAGTTTTTATATATAATAATTTTTAATGTAAACTTATTTAAAAAAAATGTATCTTAAAGTAAGAATGATCGATAATGTTGATAGAAATATATAAAGTATCTTCGTAACACTATAATTAGGGTTGGCAATTTCAGACATGAACACGAATACCTGATATGAACCTACACGATTTTAACAGGTACAGGTATAACCTTAACATGTTTCGTGTCCTAAACAGGTTAAATGCTTGTTTACCTATTTAGTACCCGTTAAGACATGTTAAGGATTTTTTTATTTTTTTTTTATGTTTTTTTTTTATAAAAAAAGATAGGTTGTGGGGGTGGAGTATTGGAGTTATATGTTTTTATAGATGGAATTCTATCTTTTTAATGTTTTGATGATACCCATTTAACGTGTCGGATTTGGAAAACATGTTCGTGTATTATCGTATTAACCTAGAATAAATAGGTATTATCGTGTCTTATCATGTTAACTTGGTAAAAACAGGTATTATCGTGTCTAATCGTGTAAACCAGGTATAAACAGGTTCGTGTTCAGGTTTAGAAAAAAGTACATGATAAGTCATCGTGTCGTGTTCGGGTATACATGTTTTGTGTTCGTGTCTTAACAGGTTGAATTTGTTGTGCAGTATCTTAACATGTTTTAGTTGCACCATACAACAAATTCTGTTGCACTAGTTAAGCACCTTAATGAGCCAACAACAACAAACACATGCAGAAGTGCTAATCAAAGACTGTTTCTTTTTTTCTTTTTATTTATTTTTGCAATTACTAGAATTAATGAAGGAGAATACAATTAAAGATCAAGAATGTATATAATACAAAGACTAACATGATCAGAATGAAGCAGAGTACACTTGCAGCATGAGCACACTTCATTTTGCAGTATAAAATAATAATTATAAGTATAATTAATATAAATTAATTAATAAATAAAATAACGTATAAAGTTACTAAATAAACGTATTATATATTATGATCATTAGGTTCGTGTAGGTTCGTGTCGGGTATTCGTGTTCATTATTTTCTCAAAAACAAGTTATTCTTGCGCGTTTCAAGTAGAAATAAGAACAACACACTATTAGTTATTTTATAAAATAATGAACCAGTATTACACTTCTAACAGTAACAACACATCCTCACTGGTCCTAATACCAAAACAACTAAAAAACATAAATTTAACCTTAACCGTAACACGAAGCTAATCGGTACAACAACGAAACATAAAGAATTTCTCCATAGTCAGACCACATTCCGAACACACCACCTCACCAGGAATCCCACCACCAACCCCTGGAAGAATAAGTCGGGTACAATGTTGAGGCGTATGCTTTAGCGCCAAGTAAGCTTTCAAAGCTGGGACAAAACCGTTCTGTTGTGCATCTCCTTCCCAATTCTCAAACTCGTCTAAACTCATCAGCGCCAAATCAGCATTCGCTCTTGCCATTTCACTTGACCCCCTACAGATCAATGCCCACCCTTTATCACTCCCATCAAAGCTCATCATTGTCATCACCTCTTTCATAATCGCGTCGTCTTCAAAACTTTTCCCTTGTTGAATCTTTGAGTGCAACATGCTCTCAAGCCGCGTCCAAAAGTACCACACATAAGTTGGGTCCGGCCAAGTGTGGCTTAGCTTGTCTTCGCTAATCGTTTTACTTATTTTTCTTATTCTCTCTTTGGTTCCACTCTTTCCCACATAAACCATCATCAATGGGATTCCTGTAGTTCTCGCAATATTAGTTGCGCTCTTCGTAAATTTCCTGATCCATTCTAGATCATCTCCTCCATATAGGCATATGTATTTGTCTTCAGCAATCTAACAATATTCATATCAAGAATATTTAATATTTAATTTGTACATTTGTTAATTATAACTTATAAGTTTATAACTAAACTTATTAAAATGTTACCCATTGTAATATATATCGATCAATGCTGTCGACTAATAAATTTAGCGTCCAAGATTCTTCCTTCCATAATGCATCCTCTTTCATGCTAGTGAAAGGGTAAGCATCATTTCGCCAAATCCAAACCATATGGAGCGCGTTTGGTGATGTCACTCTGCCTTGTTGATCTAATGCTACTAAAATCGGCTTTTGTTCAAAGTGCCACGCTTTCTTGATGTACTTGATGACTGCTGGTTCTAGCAATGTGGGGTGATGCAGCATATGCCATGTCATCATTGATTGAAGCTGCTCAAGCTTGTGTTGCTGTATATCGTTCCATGTCATCAGATTGTCCACAACCGGCACCCACACAATTTCGTAATGAAGACCTGGTTGTATTCTTGAGTCTTTGTAGATTTGAGTGAGGACTAAAATCTCTTCGTGGGAGATGTCGAGGTCTGATATGAGCAGCAACACAGTCTTTTTCCTTAGCACGTCCACGTTAACCTGTTTTAATCATTATAGAGGAATTAAACCGATTAATCATTTGATTTAGTTAATGAAAGTATGTTAAAGAATAAAAAATGTATAAAGGGATTTTAATACAATAATACTAACCCTTGTTTTCGACGATCCATCAAGAAGCGGATGAATATCATCCTTGGCGCAAAACAAAGCCTTGAGAATCTTCAAGTTGTCTAAGTGAGACACATCAAAGATTCGTACAAGCATGAGATAATATTCATCATGTTGCTTCTCCTCTGCAGCAATATTATGTATGGACATTAGTTCTTTTGTTTTCGAGTAATTTAAGTATCATTAAAGTGTAAACATTATACGTACCTATGTTTTTCATACAAAGGATGAGGAGTGCTTTAAGGTGCTCATGGATATTGTCAACCTTGTGCGCCAAGCTTGAAAGTTCCCATGCCTCCGAGGTAGCTGTCATATATCTGCATTCAGCATATAACACATTATATCTTATAAATTTGACATAGTCGGTTATTAATATTTTGAAGCAGAATATGTTTATCTAGACATTAATAACCGGCTATTGAAACTACAAGTTGCAATAATCATTTTTAAGAAAAACAAACCGAACAGTAACTTTTAAGACGGTTTGTTTTTTGGTCAATTTGAAAAAAAAAAAAAAAAAAAAAAAAAAAAACCTTACTCGTAATTCATGCCTAAAAGGCTTGTTAGCTGATATGCACAAGCGACCATACTCTTGATGGACCAATAAACCGCAGTGGGAATATGAATCAACGCTGTTGACTTGGGTGGTGTGTCATCTTGGAGATACTGATACGGTAGATTCTTGAATGAAATGATACATTTGGTCACATCCAACATTATCTTAATGAGATTATTAATGGCATCAAATCTTGGTTTGAGTGGTTTATAATGTTCTGTGATGTTGGGCAATTGTTTGAGCAATGCTACCGATTTAGCAAGTGGATTAGTGGCAAATAGTTGAGCCACGAGCCAAAATTCTCCGAATTTGACTGCAAATGCACCTAATGATATCACCACTTTGGCTTCCCATGTGTAGCTTGAAAGCATGTTGAGAATCGCTAGTGTTGATGCATGCGCGTCTGCTCCCCCTGAGCACTTGCAAGAAAACTGCAGACGATGAAAGTATTAACTTAATAACCGTTTGGTTCATTTCCTTTTGTGCTAATATATTGGTATTATAGGTTTATTCCGTTGATTGGGGGGGGGGGGGGGGGGGGGGGCAAAACCGTCACCTCTAAACTATCAACACATAGTAATTTACATACTAACCTCACACGCAATCTTATGGATCAAATGAGCCAATCCGTCTGGAATACCATCAACGTCTTCAAAGCTAGAGAAGGCAGCCTTCAATTCTTCCACCGGTGCATCAATGTGTCCATCATGTGTACCCTAAAATGATATGGTAAGCATCCCATAAATCGAAATTGGTAAAACGGGTAGGTTTGGTAATAAGTTGATTAATGTGCTAAATATGATCCTAAAATGTATAAAGAGATATTATTTATTACAATAACAGTATACTTTTTTTGGTTAATAACATACACTTTGGACAACTTTTGACCCGTTTGAGCGGTTTGACCCATTATGACTAACGCATAACCCAAACCGACCCATTTTTTATCAAACGGGTCAAAATTGCAACCTCTTATGAAAATATAAGCACTGAATAATACATACAGTAATGACACCATCAACATTTGCAGGAATGGCGCGATGGAGTGTTTCTTCAATGACATTAAGAATGGGTTCCAAGTGAACATCACGACCATCGGGCGAATGAGTCCCCACAACCTGCTTCATCATTGCACTGTCATCGGATGAACTGAACATTCTCCGATCCTTCTTAACCACTTGCTGCTGCATTTTCAGGCTGCTGTTAGACCGTTTGGGCTCAAAGGCGAGAAAGGTAAAGATTAAGCAGGTAAGTTTGGCGTGTGGTTTTCTGATTACGCGATATCTAGGCAATATATAACAATGAAAAGATAGGGAATATCTTAAAGTTCAAATTGGATCAAGTACCTTACTTGCATGTATGTGTTATGCCTTAAAATTAAAGCTGTTCTTTCTTTGGATAAACATTTAGAAGCTGTGGACCCCTGCATACATCTTTCTTTGGATAAACAAGTAATTTGTTAGTTTTGGTTTTAAAACTATATTGTTACAATAACATAAACTTGTATTTTACAAAGTGATTTTAAGGGCTTTATGCATTTGTATACATTTAGGATTTATGATTTGTTATACTTTCAGTTAAATCGTTTAGCTTAACGCATATAACCACATAGAGATCAAATATCTCCTTTGTGCCGAACCCAACTCAACAAATAGGAACAAAATGGGACCAGTAGCGAAGCTTGACCCGAAACTTCAGGGGGTCGGAAGCCACAAGTTTCGGGGGGTCAAAACCTTATATACCAAAAAATTTCTATACGAATACTATATAATCGGAACTTCTGAGCGAAAATTCGGGGGGTCGGCCGCCCCTCCCCGCCCCTTAAGAGTTGCGCCCGTGTTATAGCCGAAGTGTGTGTGTCAATACATCCTAGTCTAGAGGGACGTGTGTCAAGTCGATAAAAAAGGACGTGTTCTTGGAGGTAGGGGTGTGCACCAGCTCGACCGCTTGTAAGCTACTTGAGATTGAAACCGTTAACAAGAAGAAACCAATATGAAAACTTTTGTTGCAAGTTACTTATTATAGAAAAAGAAACACAAGATATGAGAACTTTTGTTACAAGTTAAATACAAAAATAAACAACAGCCTGTTTGTTAACTTATTGCTGCTTCTTTTACTTTCCATAAAGCCAAAGGGACTGAATAAAGCCAAAGGGGCAAAGGGCAGACTGTAATGTTACTTTCTAGTTAAACAAATGGTCTAAACATGGGTTAGTCGTGTATTATTTTCGGGTTAAATTGATGAACTTGTATATGATTCGTATATTTATTCGTGTCAAGTCATTAATCCTAACATGAACACACTTAGAATCATGTAACCCGACTAGTCAAACAAGCTGACAAGCTAAAATGGGTTGGCGGGTTCAAAACACGTCTTTGGATACATCAAGTTGTAAACAGATTGATGACTTTGCACATATGTTTACAACACAACCGAACTCGATTTGTTTATTAAACGAGTTACTTTAATCCATATACATATATGCAAACGGATATCGCTATCCTTCAGGGTCCAAAGACACATTGATCATTCTTTAAACTTTTGAACAACACAAATTTTCAAGCCATTACAAGTATCACCTCACTTGTGTTGCGAAATTTTCCCCTTTTTTCGCTCCATATAAAAAAACGCGGCCAGTGAACCAACCGAAAAAACTGAAAAACAAGCAGATGCAACATCAAGCGAGACATGACGACCTGTGATCGCATGGATAGTAAAAATGTCAAAAGTCTTGCTGCGATCCGTGTTTTGGCCATACCCTACCACAACTTCTTGACCATCGTACGCGTAGACCCTCACAAAATACTTAGCTGATGGGATGTCTCTATCAACTGTCCAAATGAATGAATTGTTTGAAGGGCTGTATGGCTTTACAGCAATTATGTGTTGGCATGTTTTGTCCTTGTTTAGCTCGTCCACTGTCTTCCGCCATGGTCGGTCTGTTTGGCTCTCGGGTGCATAGCATAGTTTGAGTTTTACAGTCCTGTAGGCCGAGTCTGTACCGGATGGGAACGTTTGGTTGAATTCCCATTTAATTGTGAGTTCATCTTCCCCAGCTTTTAGTTCTGCAAGATTCAGATTCAGATTCAGATTAAGACTCAGACACGAGACGCAGGTTCAATGAGGCCGCTTGCCACGTCAGCGATTTTAACTAGAGTCTACTTATTGCAGTAGCAAACTAACATTACAAACAATTCATATTTAACAATGTAAACATGAATATTATTAACAAACAGTCCATCTATCATCCCCACCATATTGGATTGACAAAGATTACCTATATATATACAATTGTGAACCGACACGATGCTTAAATGAAGCGTCGCAACCCTAATTATCTAAACAACGTATCGTTCCAAAATTCATTCTACATATATACAGAGCCGTCTCTGGAAAACATCCGAGGGTTAAAAAATAGGCTCCTTAGGCCCAAATTTAAGTGTTAAATGAGTTATATAAAAAATATATATACATATATATAGGATTTTATTTTTAAAAAAATATGCCCCCAAAATTTATGGGCCTTGTCTGATTGGCCTCCTCGGACCTCCGCAAAGACGCCCATGCATATATACATACATCAAATCCTTATAGTTTAGGCACACTTTAACCAAACATAATTTCAGATTACAATATAAAATCAACATGAGAGAGAGAGAGAGAGAGAGAGAGAGAGACCATGGCCTAGTGGAGATGAAGCTGAGACTATAAGTGTCTTATGAAGCGATGAGAAGGTGACACCATAGCAACTTGCTGCAAAACATGATAACATAAGATAACCAACAACAAAAATAGAAGGAAACTCCATGGATCGATGAGTTGACGTTTTGAAGTTCGAAATCAAAGAAATTCACTTATATATCTACTGATGATCATATGCTAAGAACATATATCGCTCAAGACCTACACTTTGTAACTCCTATATATATAAACACACACACACTCATGTAAGCATGTACTTATATATCCGAAATGACAAATAAAGTTAAAAAATGGAAAGATTATTTGACTTGGAAATAAATACAAGTTATGTTGAGGTTTAGCGCTATTCTGTACAGTGTAATAAAAATGAAAAATGTGAGAAAGATACAAAAAACATAATATATCACGAAATATGACACAATGAACCACAAAATGTAACACAATGCTGAAGAAAAAAAAAAAACACAATCAATCGCAAAAATACACAATGATGAAAATAAGAAAAAAAACACAATGCTACATAAAAGACACAATGATATAACGTAAATTTTAAAAACTACATGATAAAATAAAAAGAGCAAAAACCTACAAACTAAGATCGTAGGGTTCGATGAGACGGTTTCAATGTCGTTTGAATGAGTTCAATCGGAGTCCGTTTGATACCATTCCTACGACTTTCTATTTATCTTTTATTTGTATTTGATCCTAACCCTACGTTAATAAACCATTTTAGGGTGCCTACAACGTTAAAGTTAAAGAGTATATTGGATAATATTTTGGGATGCTTTTTGAAGGGGTCAAAATAGACAAAGTCATAATAATTGTTGATATCTTATATGTGACATGGCTCTTAGGCATGCTCGAGGGGTCAAATACTTGCCATTTTAAGCTGGACGTGTTTGGAAGTTTGCTTCTTTGTGCCAAAAATTGTGTTTTCAATTGCATAGAATATAGTCCCAAAATGCTTTGGCAAGCACAAAAGGCAAAACAAGAAGAAAGGGTCTCGATCAAGAAGGGACGTGTTGATCATGATTACATTGGCTGCCGGATTAGAGGAAGTTGCTTGATTGATTGCCGACTATCAAAGGTTAATTTTGTGGCCGTTGGATCTGGTTCCTGATCAAAGGTTGGGGTTGATCCTGTCAGCTTGACCTTTAGCGGCGACCAAAAGGCGGGTCGCCAGTAAAGGGGTCGCCGCTAATGGTGAATTTTCTTGTAATGTATGATTGTACACACGATAAGTTATATGCCACCGTTTCATATATAGGAAAAATGAGATAATGCTCGTATTTACAACACGTAATGATTTTATACATAAAAAAAGAGATATTGACGTACACAAAATGTATATGTTGCACACATATACTATAATGGAGTTGGGATACGTATGAAATTGACACGTCCTTGAGAATATAGAAGTGTTGGCGGAATGGAAAGAATAGAGTGCAATGGGTAATTCACTAACAATTCCTTGATTTCAAAGAACCATAGTGTTGAAATATGTCATTGATATCCTCATTAAGGTATGTTTTTCATATTCAATTTTACAATTCTTTTATTTGTTATAAACTTTTATTTACACACTTTTATTTTTGTATTTTCATATAAAATATGGTGTGCGTGAACTGGACTCGAGATGATGACTGGATGCTGACTGGACTGGACTCTTGAAGCTGACTGGACTTGTTGAAGCCGGATGAGCCCAAGATTGATGTCCCTCGTTGATGGTTGCTGGCCCAAGATAACATTGTGAGTTGATGGGCTATAGACATTAGTGGGCTTCATCTTTGTTCAGCCCAAGCCCATCATATGTACGTTGATATATCAGCTCTTCCTTCTTGCTCAATCTTGAGCGTTCATTCTGTCGATCCGTGTGAGCTGTTGATCCAATGGCTGAGATGCTTGGCTTTTGTGCTTTCTCTCTGACAGCTTTATCTCTCGAGTATATATAGATTGTTACGTACACTGTAGAGATTAGATCACATATTTTGTACTTATCTCTCTGATTCATTCTCTCTTTCGTCTAGATCAAATCTAGGGTTTCCTTCTTGTTATCAGATATATCTTATATCTGTTTATAGATATATTCTGAATATGGTTTGTCGATTGGTATTGAGAGTTTTGTTATTGTAGTGAGAGATTTCTTTTGTATAGTTTGCAATCAGTATTTGATTCTTTTGGTGATAATAAAGTTCTTTGTGTCTTCTGTTCAAGATATCATGTTTGTAACATGGTATCAGAGCTATAGGCTTTGATTTGTGAGTCTTCCGCTGATATTAGGGTTTATCTGAGTTAGATATCTTGATATTTGGGGATCTTGGAGCTTGTGGTGGATTTAGCTTGTAGATCTGGAATTTCAGATCTAGGGTTCATTCAGGAGTATTATTGTACCAGTGGTGAAGAATCAGATCTGATCTCAAGATCTGAAAAATCATTTGGAGGCATATTTTCTTTGCTCTCTAGTGAAACAACCCTAAGTGAAGGTTGTTTCATTACGAGTTTTAGGTGAACCCTAACTTGGGCACCCCTCTCGGTGAGATCTTTCCTGTATACTCTTAGTTGTTGTTCTAAGGAGTCATTGCCAGGGAGATTGCATCCCTGTTTAGCTTTAAGGTGTGTCTAGGTCGTTTAGGAGGCTCCTGTACGAGGACCTGCACTGGCACCTTTGAGTGATGAACCAGTGATCTGGATCACCAGTACAGCTTCGCCAAGTGTCTTTTGATTTCTTTGGTTTTCTTGTGTGCTATTTGTTTGTGATCTCTGTGATTCTCTGTGTGTGATCTGCTGTGTTTGGTTCTTTGTTGTTGTTATTATGAGTAATGATGGAGATGACTTGGGATCTGGACCCCAAGTGGGTCCAAATCCTGGTCCACTTATTGATCCTGTAAACAGTTTGGTAACACAAGTTAACAAACTGGATGCAAGTGATCCATTGTATCTTCATCCAAGTGACTCTGCCAACTTAACTATAGTTAACATAAAACTAAAAGGAACTGAAAACTACAGTGTTTGGTCTAATGCTATGATTCTTGGTTTACAAGTTAAAAATAAACTTGGTTTCATAAATGGAGAATGTGTTAAATCTGTAGATGATCCTGTTCTTGCTAGGCAGTGGGATAGATGTAACTCTGTTGTGCTTACTTGGATCTTAAATTCTATGTCTGAGGAATTATACCTTGGACAAGTTTTCTCTAAACTTGCTTCTGATGTATGGAAAGAGTTAAAAGAAACATATAATAAAATTGATGGGTCTGTGGTGTTTGATCTTTATCAAAAGATAAATAGTTTTAGTCAGGATGGGTCTAGTGTATCTGAGTATTATCAGAAACTAAATGTTATGTGGAAGCAGTTGGATCAAATTCTGCAACTGCCTCCATGTACTTGTGATGCTTCAAAGGATTTTAACAGTTTCAGTCAAATGATTAAACTGATGCAGTTCTTGATGGGTCTAGATAGTTGTTATCAAGGTGTTAGGACTAATCTGTTAACTAGGGAAGTCTTACCTACTGTAAAAGAGGCTTATGCTATAGTTTCTAGAGAGGAATCTCATAGAAACTCTAGTGGGGCTGGTAAGAAGTCACAAAATACTGTTGGATTTATGTCTAAAACCAGTCAGTTTACTGATTTCAATAAAAAGTTTGATAACAAGTCTACTTTAAAATGTACTCATTGTAATAAAACTGGACATGTTGCTGAAAAATGCTTTGAGGTCATAGGTTATCCTCCATGGATGAGGTCCAGAGGAAATCAATCTAAGAAAATGGGGGGTAATAGAAATAGTAATAATACTACTGTTGATACTGATGTTCCTTCTCTGACTAGTGAACAGTTGTCAAAACTTTTGAGTCTTTTAAATGATAAAGCAAAGGAAACACCACAGAGCTGCAATGTTTCAGGTAGCTTTTTTTGTGCTAATGTATATGGTAAACCTATTTTTGGTTTTGCAAGTAAAATAGGGAATAAACTAAAAATTGGATGGATTATAGATTCAGGGGCTAGTCAACATATGGTAACAAATGAAATTGAGTTAACTGATTATGTTGAAGTATCTGATCTAAACATACATGTAAATCATCCAAATGGAACTAAGGCTAAAGTTACTAAAATTGGCAATGTTAATCTTGCAAATGGTGTTATCTTAAAAGATGTTTTAGTTGTTCCTGATTACAAAGTAAACTTAATTTCTGTACACAAACTAGCTAGGGATAATAAACTATATGTTGGGTTTGATGAAGATACTTGTTATATACAGGACCAGTCCACCAAGAAAGTCCTGGTGACTGGTAAACAGCTTGAGGGTCTGTACCTATGTGGAAATGCTTGTTTACATGATAAGGTGTGTTTTAATAGTACTGAATTATATGATACATGGCATGCTAGGTTAGGTCATCCCTCTGAACAAGCTGTTAGAGTACTTAAAACCAGACTCAACATAGGAGAGCATGACAGGTCTCAACCTTGTGAGGTCTGTCAAAGGGCTAAACAACATAGGGAGCCATTTCCTCTAAGTGATCACAAGTCAACTGATATTGGTCAGTTGATTCACTTAGATGTATGGGGTCCTTATAGAGTTGTTAGCAGAGATGGTTTTAAGTATTTTTTAACCATAGTTGATGATTATTCCAGGGCTGTTTGGGTGTGTTTGTTAAAAAATAAAACTGAGGTGTTTGAAAATATAAAAGAGTTTGCTAATATTATTCAAACTCAGTTTAAAAAACACATTAAGTGTTTCAGAAGTGATAATGGACTTGAGTTTGTTAACAATCAAATGTCCAGTTTTTGTAAAGAAAGAGGAATAATACATCAAACCACTTGTGCCTATACTCCTCAACAAAATGGAATTGTTGAGAGGAAGCATAGGCATTTATTAAATGTTGCTAGGGCATTGCTTTTCCAAAGTAATTTGCCTATTAGGTTCTGGACTGAATGTGTGTTAACTGCTGCATATCTGATTAATAGGACACCTTCAGGAGTCTTAGGAGGCAAAACACCTTATGAGTTACTCTATGGATTTGAACCCTTTCTTGACCATCTAAAACTTTTTGGATGCCTGTGTTTTTGTGCTATTTTAGATGAAACTGATAAGTTTAATAGTAAATCTGAAAAGTGTGTTTTTATTGGATATTCAAATGAAAAAAAGGGGTACAAAGTTTTTAGTCTAGACAGTAAAACAGTTGGGTATTCAAGGGATGTTAAGTTCTTTGAAAACTGTTTTCCTTTCAAAGAAATAAAAATTTTTGAAACTTATGATTCAAATCCAGTAAAACATATAAATAGCTTAAACTTTTTTGATTCTTTTGAAAAACCAGGCTCTGAAAATAGTTTTGAAGTAGATGAGCCCGATGATGATGGAAAGGGTCAAGGTAAGTTAGATATAGGAACACATGCAAATCAGCAATCAGCTGATCCATCTCAGGATGTTACAGGCTTGGCTGGGAGTCAGCAGCCTGACACAAGAGATGTTGATCCTGGTAGGGCAGAACATGTGATTACTATAAGTGATGTTAACACTCAATCTGAGGGTGATACTTCTGAGCCTGTTTCTGATTCTGTTAGAAAATCATCTAGGAGTTCTGTGTTTCCTTCCAAATACAATGAGTATGTTGTAGAAGGAAAAGTCAAGTATGGAATAGAGAAATATGTAAATTTCACAAACTTGTCTCTTGATTCAAAATGTTTTGCTTCTTCTTTGTCTAAAAGTTTTGAACCTAGGAATTTTAAAGAAGCATCTAATAGTCCTGAGTGGGTACAGGCTATGAATGAGGAAATAGAAGCCCTAAATAGGAATAACACTTGGACTATAGTTGATCTACCCAAAAATAAAAACATTGTTGGGTGTAAATGGATATTTAAGATCAAGTATAGGGCAAATGGTGAAATAGAAAGGTATAAGGCTAGGCTAGTGGCAAAAGGTTTCAGTCAAAAAGAAGGTATTGACTTCGAAGAAACCTTTGCACCAGTTGTGAAAATTGTCACAGTTAGGTGTGTCATTGCCATAGCTGTTTATAATAATTGGGAACTTTTCCAATTAGATATAAACAATGCTTTTCTATATGGTGATCTTAATGAAGATGTTTTTATGAAACTCCCTGAGGGTTATTTTAATAATGAAAGTAATAAAGTTTGTAAACTGAATAAGTCCTTGTATGGCCTTAAACAGGCCCCAAGGATGTGGAATGAGAAATTAGTTAAAGTTTTATTTGACTTTGGATTTAAAAGAAGTAAATGTGATCATTCGCTGTTTTTTAAACAAACTGATTCTGTGGTAATAATATTACTTGTGTATGTGGATGATATAGTAGTTACTGGTAATTGTATCCAAGAGATAGAAAATATTAAACAGTGTTTAAGGTCAAAATTCTTGATTAAAGATCTTGGAAAGTTACAATATTTTCTTGGAATAGAAGTTGTAAGGAATAATGATTCTCTTATACTAACTCAAAGAAAGTATTGTACAGATCTTCTTTCAGAATATGGGATGTTACGTTGTAAACCTATTAATGTTCCCATTGACCAAAATCATGTGTTAACAAATATGTTAAACACTGATTCTAAACCTGTTGAGAATATTACTAATTACCAGCAACTTATAGGCAAGCTAATATATTTGGCACATACAAGGCCTGATATTTCATATGCCGTACATTATTTAAGTCAGTTTATGCATGCTCCTTTGAGTGGTCATGTAAAAGTGGCTTTTAGGCTTCTGAGGTACTTAAAACTTTCACCAGGAAAAGGCATTAGATTCAAAAGGTCTGACCCATTTGATCTTGTTGCTTTTTCGGACTCTGACTGGGCGAAGTGTATAAGTACTCGGAAGTCAGTCACTGGTTTCTGTGTTTTCTTAGGAAACAATTTGGTTTCCTGGAAAAGCAAGAAACAAACTACGGTGTCTCGATCATCAGCTGAAGCTGAATATCGAGCAATGTGTTCGGCTACTTGTGAGGTCATTTGGTTAAAGAATCTGTTAGAAGAACTGGGTATTACAGTTAAGGTTCCAGTAAATGTTTATTGTGACAATAATGCAGCAATCTCGATTGCTGGAAATCCAGTTTTCTATGATAAAACGAAACACTTCGAACTTGATCTTTATTTTTTACGAGATCAAGTAGTCAAAGGTGTGGTTAAAACGGTTGCTATTGAATCCAAAGATCAGATTGCTGATCTCTTTACAAAAGGTTTGTTAGCCTCTGCACATGAAGGTTTGTGTAAAAGTTTATGTCTTTTTGACCCATTTGCATAAAAGAATTGTGGGGGGGTGTTGAAATATGTCATTGATATCCTCATTAAGGTATGTTTTTCATATTCAATTTTACAATTCTTTTATTTGTTATAAACTTTTATTTACACACTTTTATTTTTGTATTTTCATATAAAATATGGTGTGCGTGAACTGGACTCGAGATGATGACTGGATGCTGACTGGACTGGACTCTTGAAGCTGACTGGACTTGTTGAAGCCGGATGAGCCCAAGATTGATGTCCCTCGTTGATGGTTGCTGGCCCAAGATAACATTGTGAGTTGATGGGCTATAGACATTAGTGGGCTTCATCTTTGTTCAGCCCAAGCCCATCATATGTACGTTGATATATCAGCTCTTCCTTCTTGCTCAATCTTGAGCGTTCATTCTGTCGATCCGTGTGAGCTGTTGATCCAATGGCTGAGATGCTTGGCTTTTGTGCTTTCTCTCTGACAGCTTTATCTCTCGAGTATATATAGATTGTTACGTACACTGTAGAGATTAGATCACATATTTTGTACTTATCTCTCTGATTCATTCTCTCTTTCGTCTAGATCAAATCTAGGGTTTCCTTCTTGTTATCAGATATATCTTATATCTGTTTATAGATATATTCTGAATAGGGTTTGTCGATTGGTATTGAGAGTTTTGTTATTGTAGTAAGAGATTTCTTTTGTATAGTTTGCAATCAGTATTTGATTCTTTTGGTGATAATAAAGTTCTTTGTGTCTTCTGTTCAAGATATCATGTTTGTAACACATAGATTTGTTTTTCATAGATTTTGGTTAATCAAAATGGGGTTGCGGCACAACTTGTTACTCGTTTACCTGGCACTCGACTGTAAATTTCTAATTGTTTTAATTAAAATCTTTTGTTTAAATGTAAAGATCGGCAAGAAATCTATATGATTCATGTTTAGAGTAGTATTTCATGGATTTTAAATCATCAGTTACCTTTTTTTAGATGTTAACGTAGTTAAATCTTAATGGCTTTTAAATTATCAATTACCTTTTTTTTCTAGATGTTACGTAGTTAAATCTTAATTGTATTTATTTATTTATTTTTTTGGAAAAAAGAAACTTTCCAAAGTTAAACGCTCTTATTTTCTTTACGACAATGCGTGTCATCCATGTGGCAACTGTGGAAAAATTTTCTTTTCTTCATCTCTTCCTTTTGATCTTGGGCAATTTTCGGGACGAAAATTCTTTCAACAGGGGGATGATGTGACACCCGGCAAACTCAGGTTAGTAACATCGATCAAACTAGTAAGTCTACCTTAGCGAGTCGTGCATATTACATACTTAACTGGGTCAGTTGAGTCATTACGATGGTTTGGGGAATCATCGGGAGTCGTTACAACGGTCCACGGATCGTTGGGAGTCGGTCCATAACCATGTGTACAAGGATTAGTGATTCGTGGAATCACCAGGTTTAACGCACACACGCAAGTCTCGAGTCCCGGGAATTGGTGAACGGATGTGAATGTGTTAGTTATCATGCATTATGTGTTTATAATAATTACGTGACTTGTCGATATGTGAATACGTGTTTATATGTGTTAAAATAGTGTTTAACACGTCGAAAACCCAAAATGGGATGCTGAGGGCGATTAGGAGAAGAACCAGGCGATTGGGGATAGGCAATTGGCCCACTCGCCAGTTATTAGGGGAGATTAGGCCCCAATCGCTAGTCAGTATAAGCGATTGGGAGCCCAATCGCCTGTTGCAGCTCTGTAATCGCCTGATCTGCTCTTGACGACTAGAAACACCTTTAAATACAACCCTTGACTTGCAAAACACCATTTGTGCAACCCTAACTGATCCTAAGCCTCCCTCACACCTTAGAACACCTCTGGAACTTGTTTTGCTTCATAACTCACCATTTCCAAGCTTACACTCCTTTCTTTAATAAAATCCAAGGTGTGTTCGTCATCCCAAACCTTTGTAATGTTATTGTTTTGGTTCCCAAAGGTCCAGACCTTGTTTTACTAAGTTGGTGTCTTTAAAAACCTTTGAAATGAGTTTCTAAAACAAGCCTACACCTTTATACTTGCTATATGTGAAGTATTCATGCAAGAAATGATTTTTGATGGTCAAAACATGAATGTTTCCATGTAATTGATGTACTTCTGATGTGTAGGAGTTATTAGGATGTTTTCCTAAGGATTTGGGCCATTATTATGGTGTTTTGATGAAAATATGCATTTTGACCCATTTAAATGATTCTTGAAGATTTAGGATGTTATGATATGATTTGATGATTGTTTGTTGTTAGGATTCACATTAGAAGGGTATTATAACAGAGGGATGATGATTTACAAGGTTGTAGGTTATGAAATATGATTATTGCCATTTAAGGAAAGATATGCATAGTTAATGAAACCTAGTACTTTGCCATTTTTGAAAATAATTGCACCGAGGGTGTTAGAGCAGTGATAAATTGGGGGGTTTTTGCTTGGAATGGGTTGGTTAATAGTTTAGGTTTGATGTTGGGTGTTTATACATGTTTCGGATCTGATTTGAAGGGTTAAACGCGCGAAAACGCGTCATGCAGCTGCATCAGGCGATTATGCAGGGGCGATTAGGGGGTAATTTCTAGTAACATCAGGCGATTAGACCCACCAATCGCCTGTTGACCATCCCCAATCACCAGTTGACTTTTCCTAATTGCATGTTAAATTCCTAATCGTGTGTGCTGCTGTTGTAAGCGTATTTGGACATCCCGAAACATGATTTGAACCTAGGAACATGATAGGAACCCCGTGACATGCCTAATGACTTAGTAACACGGGTTCGGACTCGTTTATGCATTAATTGAGCGTATTGCTAGACTTAGTGAACTTTTGTGCGTGCTAAGTGTTTAACTACATATGTTGCATGATATCTTGCATTTGGCTAACACATGAGATGTCGGGTCACCAATGGGATGTCGGGTCTTATCTGATACGGTCTGTTTAATAGTCAAAGGTGTTTTCAAACGTACATGGTTATGGTATGGACATACGGGGACTAGTTAACCTGCAGGTTATTAGTCTGGGTACTTATATACATCTTATGATAGGTCGCCGCTATCTGGGGCTATCATAGCTTACTGATTTAACTGTTTTCAAGTAACACAATCTAAGGTGAGTGTCACAGCCCCGCTTTTACTGTTTTGCTTTCGTGGGAGAAACATGCTACATACTTACTTACTAAAGGTCATTTTATACTATGGTTACTTTACATTAATATACGGCTTTTTATGGAAAGTCCCAGGGGGAAACCATGAATGTGCGGGTTGCACAACGAGAGAAATGTGGATAGATCTATTGGGCCTCACAAACCCCACTCGACGGCGGGGCCGGGCGGGCGGGTGCATATTGTCTCTAGTCCCGGGTTTACCGAGGCATCGGTAACCCAGTCATCTGGGCATGCTTCATCTATTGGTACATGTTAAGTAATGGGTTCCCAACCGTAGTAGTAAAAACACTTAACGTCTAGCTAACGTTCTTATAACCTAGTAGTAATGGATATGATCTTTTCAAACTTATAACAACTTTTTTATAAAAACCTATGAACTCACCAGCATTATATATTGACATTTTTGGCATGTTTTCTCAGGTCGCTAAGGTAGCAGTTAATGGACTAGGCGCACGGAGTCTTGCACAGCGACTAGAGTCTTGTCGCATATTAAACAATGTTTTGTAAACTGTAATATGCCTTTTGGTTGTAAATAAGAAATGCTTCCGCTACTGGTTTATGGCTCAAAGCATAATGTTTTGGTTTCAATCTATATATTTAGTGTTTGTTTATTGTGATTGTTGACTTGGATCCTAGTATGTCACGCGCCTCGCGGTAAAACCCCGCAAGTAAAATTTGAGGGTGTGACAATCCAAGTTGCTACATATTTTGTTAACTACTAGTGACAGAGTTTGCATTATTTGTTATTGATAAATTAAGGTTTATTGCCCAGATTGAATGTGAACCAACAATAAAATTAAGCTTATAAACAATAATTGAATAGAAAATGTTGCTACAACAAATAACAGTAGGTGGTGCGGTATAGACGTCTCTAGGGCTCAAAGGCTTGAAAGGTTATACAAGACAAACAAAACCGTTATTCTTAAGCAGGACGGGGTCTCCCGCATTTGAATTCTGATGAGAGAATAAATTAGGTGTTCTTAGGTGTTGTAAACTCTAAAACTTACAACCCTATACTTGGGAATGATCATTAGTCTTGCTTCCTTATTTGTTTATACACAATCAACTTGCATCGAGCTGCTTTGATTTCCATATACAACCGCTGCTCTCGTATGTCTCTCTCAACTTGTCGTATGTGATCCTCCAAACCTACTCCTTTAGATTTTTTTAAATGACCAACTAAATATCACCTGAACTGCTAATGGGTTAGTACTAGACAAATGACTGCCCATTGGGCAACCAAGTCCACCAAGCCACCAATTCATGGAAAAACCTGTCCAAAGCCCACTGGGGTAAAATATCTCTGGATAGGATTTGAACTTAAGACCAAATGATCTTTAGTTGGCGGTGTTTAAAAAACTGGTTTTTACCGGCCGATTGAACCGATTATACCGCCTACCGGTGTCTTGGCTGACACGAGCAAGCCCGGTAATTTGGGGGAGCGGCAAAGGATTTGAACCGCCGATAAATTCCGGTATGCCGCTATACCGGTATGATCGGCACAAGGTTAAACTTTGAAACGGTTTCTCAAACTCAAGATTACTTCTTATATATGGTACTTATCACATGTTACTTATCATATGCAATTATACTATATTTTGACCGCTATACCGGTATGATCGGCACAAGGTTAAACTTTGAAACGGTTTCTCAAACTCAGGATTACTTCTTATATATGTTGCTTATCACATGTTACTTATCATATGCAATTATACTATATTTTGATTATTGGTAACTTAAACTTCTTATTAATGATTGTAGAAAACGAACATAGTTATACTTTTGTTGATGAGGATGGCGATGATAATAAATTTTATCTTTTAATCGATCATGAACTCGATACATTCAACACTCTAATGGCATAAACCTATTATACCCCTTTATATATAAAAAAAACCTTTTTTTTTTGAAAAAACAAGTATTTTGGGATTATTTTTTTTATTATGGATTCAATTTTGAATTATTTTTTTATTATGAAATCATGTACTATTGAATTGTTTTTTGAGTTGAAGTTGTATTTTATAGAATTACAGAGTTAACTAGTCAATCCGGTTGAACCGCCCGATACAACCCAGTTTAATCGGTTGAACCATTTTTGAGCCCAATCCAATATGGTTTAAAAACCAGTTTTTACAACATTGCTAGTTAGTTTCAAGCTCTTATTTTAATTTCTTAATGTCACTTCACCATATGGTGGGGACTATTCTTTTCAGGGCTGCAAACGAACACCGAACGAGATTTTCTGTTCGTGTTCGTTTGTTAAGAAAACACTTATGTTCGTGTTCGTTTGTTAATTTTGTTCATGAACGCGCACGGACACAAACGAAAATTAATGAACACAAACAAGTATTCATGAACACAAAGAAGTGTTCATGAACGGAACCAAACACAAACGGGCTTATATTAACTTTTGAATAACATCGAATTCACATACATTAAGATAAATAAAAATAAAAGAATATAAAAAAGTATAAAAATCAAAAACCTTACTAAACTATCGAACACAAACGAATATAAACGAAACACGTTACCGAACGTTCACGAACATAAACGAACGAACGCGACCTCTGTTCATGTTCATTCGTTTAACTAAACAAACATAATTTTTTGTTCGTGTTCGTTCATTTATTAAACGAACGAACACGAACGAACTTCCCGCCAAATGGTTCATGAACTGTTCGCTGAAAGTTCAGTTCGTTTGCAGCCTTAATTCCTTTAGGGTCTGTTTGGTATGGGGTAATGGAATCGATGGGGGAATGGAATGAAGAAGGTAATGGAATGGACAAGGGAATGAAATGGTTGATTACCATTCCATTGTCTTGTTTGGTTACACGTAAGAATGGAATGAATCATTACTTTGTATTGTTTGGTATGAAGGAAAAGACAAAGGAATAAAATAAGCGGTGGTGAGTGGTGGTAGAGGTAGTGGTGGTCAGTGGTGGCGGCAGCACCGACGACGGTGGTGGTAGTGGTTGTCAGTTGCGGTGACGACGATGGGTGGTGGTGGTGGTCGGTGGCGACATCTGGTGGTGGTCGGTGGCGGCGTCTGGTGGTGATAGTAGCGGTGACGGTGGTGGTGGTAAGTGGCGGCGGGTCGTGACAAGGAGTGACGGCAATGGTGAGTGGTGGCGGCGATGGTTGGCGGTGGTGGTCGGTGGGTGGCGATGGTCGGTGACGGAGAATGTCGGTGGCGGCGGTCGGTGCTTGGTGGTGGAGGTCTAGGTGGCGGTGGTCGACGGTGGTGGTGGTGCTCGGTAGCGATGGGCGCTAGTGGTAGAGGTGGGTGGTGGTGGTGGTCAGTGGTGATGAAGGGTGACAAAGGGAATGAAATGGAAAAAAAAAAACAGGGGAGCGGATGGAATGAATATGGGGTTTTTAGAGGGAATTGAATGGAGGAGGTAATGGATGATTCTATTATCTTGACCAACCAAACACGTTTTTTTGTCCTCAGACCCTACCTTAGCTTTTGCTATTGGTGAGATTACCTGAGTATGATGATGATGATGATGATGTAATGCTCCATTCCATTCCATCTCTCATTCCTGCGTATCAAACGGTACCTTAGATTTCCTTTTAGTTCTTCCAACCATCGGCCTTCTGGCCTTCTTTCTTATGGGCCAATTTAATTACTTGAAAGTTGTAGTTCCCACCCATTAGTTTGAGCCCATCTTATCCTGATGCGATCCAATATTACACTTGCAGTCCAACTAAAAATTGTTCACAATCCCATTCTATTCTTTTGATCCGGCCAGTGTGTAACCCAAGCCCCAAACTCCATCATAATGGGCCTATTGTCAGAGCCATATTTATCACATGTGAGGGTTTCACCTGGAGAGATCCCCAATCCAGGTGGAATGAGTAATCAGTACAGGCTGGCCCAGGGTGTTAGCCGGAGCTTCACCGGTTGCACCACTTGCCGTTAAAAAAAAAAACATATAAGTTTTAAGCTGCCATCTATTTACTTCTTTCAATTGATTTAACCATGAAAATATATGAATGATGTTATATGAAAAAAAAAATTTGTAATTCTGAATTTAATTTATTTTCTAATTAGTTAAGTTCGGTTTGTCATAGTATTCGTTCTCGTTTTCTTTTAAAACCCAATAAATACAAAAGTAAATAAAACTAATATATTTTATAACTAAATCGATTCATGTATAATCTATCTATCTATCTATCTATCTATTTATCTATATCTATACATATAATAAATCAAAGCCATTTTAATGACATGACACTTAAAGAGGCATTCTCTTCCTTGAGTGTGACATGTGTCATCCCATGTGGCATTGAGATATTTTAGGAAAAAAATAATTTAAAAACAAAATTGGATTTTTCACCCTCATGTTTCCTCTCATAATTTTTAAACGTTAATATCTTAAATATACGAGATTTTTTAAAGATAAAAATTACACCAAATTAACGAGTGTTTTATTATCTTTCCAACGAGTACCATAGTGCTATATAAAAACGGAGAAATTTTTTTTGTGGGGTTTTGTTCAACAGGAAAACAAACACAAAGTGTTCAGGTAAATCATTAATCATGTATAGACAAGTCACTAATTATGTTTAAATCAGTAAATATGAATTTTTTTTTTCAACCAGAGCCGAATAGGTTAATAGAGTTATACGTTGTTTTAAGTTAGGTATCAATATTAGTATGTTAGAGTTGTACATTTGTTTAGTCTTTAGGATATGTGTTAATATTAGAGTTACATTAAAGTTCTACATTCTTTTGAGTTAGGTGTTAGCATTGGAGTTGTACATTGTTAATTTGTTTTATGTTAGATATTAATATTAGAGTTATACATCAGTCTATTTCATATGTAAAATTGATGTATCATATTAAATTTTTCAACCCAGGACGCTCCCGGGGTATAATCTAGTAGGATTATATCAAATAAGGTGTACCTAAAATACACCGATCACATGGTTTCAAAAACAAACTTGTGTAATAAACTTGGTTTACTCAGTTCTAACTAATTAATAAGGACGGTCTAATGATTCTGAGATACATTTTCAAGAATTAATAATCTTTTTTATAACCTATTCTAAAAGGTTGATTTTAAACTCCTTTGTCTTCTACAATAAATTGTCATCTACTTAAGTCTTTATGTCTTAATCTATCTATACTATATTATAAAGCATGAGGGAAGGATTCCAACAAAATTTAAGTAATTACAACATATCATGCATATGGTACAATACTCTAATGGAGTTAGTAAGAGGGCAAAATAGTATTTTTATATGAATATTAAATTATTCATGAAATAGATGTAAATGAATAATGCATGTATTAAATTAAGGGGGAGTCCATAAGTTTTCTACCAAATAATTTAATTATTATAATATATATATATATATATATATAATTACCGATGATCTATAAACCTAACTGTTGCATACCAACAAAGTCGGTTAGGGTTAAATGAGGTTTATAATGATAATAAACACTCAATAATAATGACGATAAACACTCAACAGTTTTTAAAGTGATATAACATTAATCTTGAAGTTCTTCACATAAATTTGTATGTATAAAATATGAATTAAAATAAAATACAAGTTTTATACTTGCAGTAATATTATGTTACGAAATTATATATATAATTTTAATTGAAATCTATAAATGTAATCCTAAAGAATTTAAAAAGACTAGGAAGTAAATATCAAAATGAAATTAAATGTATATGAGTTATAGACTTAATAATTATATGGTTAAAACTTCTTGACTTCATAAAACCAAAAGCCCAAATAAATAAATATTACAACCTTTTATTGGACGTTTAATGATAATAAGCTAGATACCGGTTCAATATAAACAAACCGGTTCAACACACATTGCGACGGTTCATCTAAAGGACACAACGTTTCGGGTCTTCGACACGTCGATTAGATTAGTTATCATATGTATATATACCTTATGTCTGTTTCACTTTTACGGTTATCAAGTTTCTGTATCAAAATCAAAACCACGAAACTCTTTGTAATCTTACGATCATCGATCAATTTCAATACAATCATTATCAGTTTGTTGTTTTTGCGTTTATCTTTCGTAAATCGGCCAACAAATTTGGTATCAGAGCGAGGAAGACGAAGAATCATTCTGAAACAATTATCAAAACCGTTCATCATAGTCAGACGAAAAACAGAGGAACAAAAAACCAATCATCCAGAAGATCATAACGATTCGATAAAACTGTAAGAGGGTTTACGCATATTATTTCAACAAGAATCTCTTATCAAATCACAAGGAAAACAGTCTGTAAATCCCTTGATCTCCCTATTCAATTCTTGTTTTTGTTCCTACGCAAAACAGAGTATTATATTTTTTTTTTTGGTTATTGTTCGGTAACGATTAATCAACGGTTATTATAGTATAGAAGAATCATATACGGATAATACTGTAGAAATTAAGTTATAGATTAGAAAACATATTCAGGGATTACACACCATATCTTCGTTTGTTATCCTTTCGAGTTTTACGCGGGAAGAGTATCAAAGAAAGAAAGAAAAGTAATAATAATAATATTATTATTATTCAAAAGTTTGACCACACAAAAGTCAAACAAATAAATTTTTAGTCAGGAGTTTGAATTTATCAAAAGGCTTATATCCCTCCGAATTGTTTTTTTTTCTCAATAAATAAAATCATATTTTTTTTGAGAAAAAGAGATCATGACAACACAAGGAGGGGTACAAACCCAAATTCCAAAATTATTAGGACAAAATTATTACCATTGGCACATTCAAATGAAAGTGCTATTAGAGTCCCAAGATTTGTGGAATATAGTAGAGGATGGTGTTAGGGAATTACCAAATGATGCAAGTGAAGCACTACGAAAAGAACATAGGGAACAAAATAAAAAGGATAAGAAGGCACTTCACTATCTATTTCAAGCATCAACGGACACAATATTTGAAAGAATTGCAAATGCAAAATCATCTAAGGAAGCATGGGAAATATTATACAAATCATATCATGGAGAGCGTCGCGTAAAGACAGTAAAGCTGCAAACCCTTAGATGCGAATTTGACATCCTAAGAATGTCAGAAACAGAAACAATAGAAGGATTCTTTGATAGGGTTACCACAATAGTAAACCAGTTAAGAATGAATGAAGAAGACATAAGTGATAAGCGAGTAGTTGAGAAAATATTGCGTAGTATGACCAGAAAATATGAGTCAGTAGTAGTAGCTGTAGAAGAGTCCAAAGATTTAGAAGTATTATCAATTGAAGAACTTATGGGAATATTACAATCCCATGAATTAAGACTTAAGCAATATGACACACACGTCATCGATCAAGCATTTCAAGTACAAGATGGGACTCAAGTAAGAAATAAAGGAGGGAATAGATATAGTAACAGCTACAGAGGAAGAGGAAGAGGAAGAGGAGGCAGATCAGGGCGATACGGACCCATTGTATGTTATAATTGCCAAGGATTAGGTCATATAGCTAGAAATTGTCCAAATAAGGAAGAAAGTGAGAAAGAAGAATCCGCAATGGTGTGTAAAGAAGAAAATAAATCAGAACGAGATACCATGTTCATGATATTTAACATGGAAGAAAATAAGGATGAAAATTGTTGGTACTTAGATAGCGGATGTAGTAATCATATGACAGGAAATAAGAATATATTCATCACATTTAATGATCAAGATAGACGAGAAGTTAGAACAGGTGATGATAAGAGACTACAAGTATTGGGAAGTGGGGAAGTTTGCATAAGAGTAAATGATAAGGTAAACAAAATACCAAATGTATTTTATGTGGAAGGATTAAGGCACAATCTACTTAGCGTGGGACAATTACTGCAAAAGGGATATGATGTGTTCTTTGGTAAAGGAATGTGCACCATAAAAAATCATGAAGGAAAGACAATCACAGAAACACCTATGACTCAAAACAAGATGTTTCCTTTATACCCAAATCAAGACTTGCCAAAAGTACTATACACATCTACAAAGACCGGTTCAGACTTATGGCATCAAAGATATGGTCACATTAACTATGAAACGTTAATTGAAATGGAACACAAACATGCAGTGAAAGGTTTACCTAAGATATACAAGACAGAAAACGTATGTGAAGGATGTGCTTTAGGAAAACATGCAAGAAAACCATTTAGCAAACAAGCAAAATGGAGAGCAGAAAGCCCACTACAACTTGTTCACTCAGATATATGTGGACCAATGAGAACAAAGACAATAGGAGGATGCAGATATTTCATTACTTTTATAGATGATTTTACAAGAAAAACCTGGGTATACTTCCTCAAGGAAAAATCACAAGCACTACATTTCTTCAAAATATTTAGAGCCTTAGCAGAAAACCAGTCAGACAAAAGAATAAAATGTCTTAGGACTGACAGAGGTGGAGAATATTGTGGAAATGCTTTCCAAGAATACTTACAAGAACATGGAATACATCATCAACTGACCACAAGTTATACACCACAACAAAATGGAGTTGCAGAACGTAAAAATAGAACCCTGATGGAATTAAGTAGGAGTATGTTGAAGACAAAGAAACTTCCAAATGAATATTGGGGAGAAGCTGTAAGTTGCACGACATATCTCTTAAATCGAACAACTTCCAAAAGTGTCAGTAATAAAACTCCAGAAGAAGCCTGGACTGGAATCAAACCTGATGTATCAAATCTACGAATATTTGGCTGTCTTGCCTATGCACATGTTCCAGAACAAAAACGGGGTAAACTTGATGATAAAACAGAAAGAGCCATCTTTGTTGGATACAGTGAGAATAGTAAAGCTTATAAGTTATACAATCCAGCTACAAGAAAAACTATAGTCAGCAGAGATGTTATATTTGATGAAGACAAAAATTGGAAAGAAATTGAAGATGAAGATATTGTTATTCAAGATGAAAACACGGAAAACAATGAGAATAATACACATGATCATACATCAAGAAATGAAGAATACTCACCCATACACAATGCATCTGAAAATGAAAGACAGGAAGAGCAAGGAATCGAAATTGAGGATGACAATCTAGATGCCACAACATCTAGTCAAAGTCCACCTTTAAAAATACGTTCAATGGCAGATATTCTTAGTAGAACCCAACCATTAAGTAGTCCAGAAGTACGGGATTTATATCAGAGACATCAAGAAGCTGCAAACTTTGCATTTTACACTGACTCAGACCCAATTGATTATGATGAAGCAAGTAAAGATGAAAAATGGAAGGAAGCAATGAAAAGGGAAATAGAATCTATACAAAAGAATGAAACCTGGGAGTTGGTTGATTTACCAAAGGATCAAAAACCCATAGGAGTAAAATGGATATACAAAACCAAATACGATGAACATGGAAATATAGATAAACACAAAGCTCGTCTAGTGGTCAAGGGCTACAAACAAAAATATGGAATAGATTATCAGGAAGTATTTGCACCAGTAATCCGTTTTGAGACTGTAAGACTAGTTCTTGCCCTAGCAGCTCAATATAAATGGTATCTACACCAAATGGATGTGAAAACTGCATTCTTGAATGGAGAACTAAAAGAGAAAGTATTTATAGAACAGCCTCTGGGATTTATAGAAAAGGGAAATGAAAATAAGGTATGTCTTCTTAAGAAAGCACTGTATGGATTGAAGCAAGCTCCACGAGCATGGTATAGTAGGATCAATCAATATTTTGAACAAAATAGCTTCAAAAGATGCACATTTGAACATACCTTATTTTTAAAGAAGACAAAGACCTCCAGACTAGTGGTGTGTTTATATGTAGATGATTTAATCATAGCTAGTGACTGCATGGAAGAAATAACCTCATTTAAGGAATCCATGAAAAGGGAGTTTGAAATGACAGACATGGGAAAGCTACATTATTTCTTAGGAATGGAAGTCACTTATGATCAAGAAGCAATAAAGATTTCTCAAACTAAGTATGCTAAAGACATACTTGAAAGATTTCGAATGGCAGATAGCATTAGAGTCTCAACTCCAATGGAATATGGATTGAAGTTGATCAAGAATAGCAACGAAGAGAATATTGACCCAAGCTTATATCGAAGTTTAGTTGGAAGCCTTATGTATTTAACAAATACAAGACCTGATATAATGTTTGCAGTCAGCAAAATCAGCAGATTTATGGATCAACCAAAGAAGTCACATTGGGAAGCAGGAAAACATATATTGAGATATATAAAAGGCACTTCAGAATATGGAATAATATACAACAAAAATTCATTTGAATTGAAGGGCTTCAGTGATAGTGACTATGCAGGAAATATAGATGATAGCAAAAGCACATCAGGATATATATTCAATATAGGATCAGGAGCAATTTCATGGCAATCAAAGAAACAAAAGGTGGTAGCATTATCATCAACAGAAGCGGAATATATTGCTTTATCTCTCACTGGATGTCAAGCTCTATGGCTCAAAGGGATCTTAAAAGATTTAGAGTTTGACACAAATAAAGCAACTACTTTATATTGTGATAATAAATCTACCATCAATCTCACAAAGGATCCGGTCTATCATGGAAAAAGCAAACATATTAGGATCAAATATCACTTCATAAGAGACATAATCAAAACTGAAGACGTGGAGATCAAGTACTGCAACACAAAAGATCAAATAGCGGATATCTTCACCAAGGCACTACAACCAAAGGACTTCACAAGACTACGCACTATGTTAAACGTACTACCAATCTAGCTTAAGGGAGGGTATTGGACGTTTAATGATAATAAGCTAGATACCGGTTCAATATAAACAAACCGGTTCAACACACATTGCGACGGTTCATCTAAAGGACACAACGTTTCGGGTCTTCGACACGTCGATTAGATTAGTTATCATATGTATATATACCTTATGTCTGTTTCACTTTTACGGTTATCAAGTTTCTGTATCAAAATCAAAACCACGAAACTCTTTGTAATCTTACGATCATCGATCAATTTCAATACAATCATTATCAGTTTGTTGTTTTTGCGTTTATCTTTCGTAAATCGGCCAACACCTTTCATGTGCCGGTACATAATTAGTCTTAAGTAGTCAGTTTTTTTCGATCCTATAAATTGTGATGTCAAACAAGGAAGGAAAACCCAATTATAGATTGTTAATTATAGATTGTTGTTTGATTCCCTCTCAGTTTCATCATCTGTTGTCCCATGGTATCTCCACAACCACCTCACATGGATTATCAAATCTTGAAAACATTAGTAGCTACCTACGAAAAAACCAAAGTCGTACTAGACTTCCAAACCATCAAATCTCATTGTGTGCCACCTCAAAGACTCGTCGACAGTCGCGATTGTTTTCTAGGTGCAAAAAAAAAATAGAGTTGCGTCTAATGTCATTTGAGACTAAAAGAAGTAATTTTGTTTGATGTTAAAACGAGGTATAATTTCTAACTTTTGTCTTTACTTATAAATGTCATGGTACAATGGAGTATAGATAATTTTCAACTACTTGATTTGCTATGATCAAGCCTTAGGAGTTTGTTGTCTAATGTCTATTGTTGAGAGAAAATTCCAGTAGCAACTTTAACATGTTTATTACCATGTGAATCTTAGTTCTTTTTATCATGTGAACATAACTTGTAGAAATCTTAGATATTTTGTAAAAATAAAGCTTTTAAAAAATTTAGAAATTTCAAGAATTTGAAGATATCTTTTATTTAGTTATGATAACATTATCCCCCATATTGGATATCCACATTAGATTTAAATAAATATTATCATGAAATTTGATTATGATAACAATATCCTAATACATCAATAATATCTTTGAATAAAAGCTATTTATGAGGTTGTGTGCATAAAATGACATGTAGGTTGTATAACGACCTCCCATGGCATCCTCACTTCATTGACCACTTAATTGTCTTAACCATTTTGTCTTTCATTTGCGTATTGTCAACCCCCTGCAACGCGCGGGCTTCACACTAGTGGGGTGATTGAAACATTGTTTTACACACAAGTCAAAATACCAAATTGTTTTACAGTACCTGAAGAATTCCACCGCGTTTAATTAGTTAACAAACTACTAGTAAATAATCTAGTTCACTAATCTAGATTAGTGAACAATGTTTAATTACAAATCACTAATCTATTGATTCTATACTATATTATAAAGCATGAGTGAAGGATACCCGTAAAATTTAAGTAAATACAACTTTTATTGCTTATAGTACAATGCTTGTTGAAGTCATTTAGGGGGTAAAATTGTCTTTCTACCTAACTATTAAATTGTTGAAGAAATTAATTTAAGCATAATTATAAAATTGATGAAGAAATTAACAATAATGTGGTGACTCTTTACATTCATAACCTCCATGTCTTTATTATGTTTGTATCAATGTTATAGTCTTATAAATATTATTTGGTATCTAAATAATGGGGTGACTCTTCACATACATAACTTACATATTTTTCAATTTTTATAGCCTTATAAATAGTGGTCTTTTATTTAGTATATGAAACATATCAATCAATAAAGTTCTCTTTTCCTTCATTCTTTCTTTCCATACATGATGTTTAGAGTCTTCTTCTCATGTTTATATAACTTGTATGTAGGTTGCTACTATATTTTTATTTTCCAACACGTTATTAGCACGAGTTTTCTTGTTGCTCCTTGTTTTAGCAATCTTAAAATCGTATTTGAAGGAGCGCAAACAGGCTGAAAAGTATGATACATGAAGATCAAGTGGTGAAACCATGTATTACATGTTGCCAGCAAAACAAGGTAGATTTAATGAAACCGACATTTCTTCTGCCTAAGAAGTTATTAAATTTAGAATCATTAGTACTAGGTTTGTTTTTGAAGTCACTTAATTCTTAGTTTCTTGCTAAAATACTATGTTTAACCACTGAGTTTTTACTATAATCACACATATACATACATTTATATTCTTTTCACGGCTAATTCTTTTATCATTAATTTTGGAGTTGTGTTTATATATAGTTAATGAATTCGGATACTGATATTCATCCTAGTGACAATAATAAGGATTTTTTTTATACCCTTGTTGTACTACCGAACAAGGTTCATATTCAATCACCCCACTAGTGACAATAATAAGGTTTTTTTTTTTTTACACACAAGTCTATACTATATAATAAAGCATGAGTGAAGAATTCCAACCAAATTTAAGTAATTACAATATATAATGCATATGGTACAATAACTTAATAAAGGTGGTAAAGGGATGAATTCCACCGCGTTTAATTAGTTAACAAACTACTAGTAAATAATCTAGTTCACTAATCTAGATTAGTGAACAATGTTTAATTACAAATCACTAATCTATTGATTCTATACTATATTATAAAGCATGAGTGAAGGATACCCGTAAAATTTAAGTAAATACAACTTTTATTGCTTATAGTACAATGCTTGTTGAAGTCATTTAGGGGGTAAAATTGTCTTTCTACCTAACTATTAAATTGTTGAAGAAATTAATTTAAGCATAATTATAAAATTGATGAAGAAATTAACAATAATGTGGTGACTCTTTACATTCATAACCTCCATGTCTTTATTATGTTTGTATCAATGTTATAGTCTTATAAATATTATTTGGTATCTAAATAATGGGGTGACTCTTCACATACATAACTTACATATTTTTCAATTTTTATAGCCTTATAAATAGTGGTCTTTTATTTAGTATATGAAACATATCAATCAATAAAGTTCTCTTTTCCTTCATTCTTTCTTTCCATACATGATGTTTAGAGTCTTCTTCTCATGTTTATATAACTTGTATGTAGGTTGCTACTATATTTTTATTTTCCAACACGTTATTAGCACGAGTTTTCTTGTTGCTCCTTGTTTTAGCAATCTTAAAATCGTATTTGAAGGAGCGCAAACAGGCTGAAAAGTATGATACATGAAGATCAAGTGGTGAAACCATGTATTACATGTTGCCAGCAAAACAAGGTAGATTTAATGAAACCGACATTTCTTCTGCCTAAGAAGTTATTAAATTTAGAATCATTAGTACTAGGTTTGTTTTTGAAGTCACTTAATTCTTAGTTTCTTGCTAAAATACTATGTTTAACCACTGAGTTTTTACTATAATCACACATATACATACATTTATATTCTTTTCACGGCTAATTCTTTTATCATTAATTTTGGAGTTGTGTTTATATATAGTTAATGAATTCGGATACTGATATTCATCCTAGTGACAATAATAAGGATTTTTTTTATACCCTTGTTGTACTACCGAACAAGGTTCATATTCAATCACCCCACTAGTGACAATAATAAGGATTTTTTTTTTTTACACACAAGTCTATACTATATAATAAAGCATGAGTGAAGAATTCCAACCAAATTTAAGTAATTACAATATATAATGCATATGGTACAATAACTTAATAAAGGTGGTAAAGGGATGAATTCCACCGCGTTTAATTAGTTAACAAACTACTAGTAAATAATCTAGTTCACTAATCTAGATTAGTGAACAATGTTTAATTACAAATCACTAATCTATTGATTCTATACTATATTATAAAGCATGAGTGAAGGATACCCGTAAAATTTAAGTAAATACAACTTTTATTGCTTATAGTACAATGCTTGTTGAAGTCATTTAGGGGGTAAAATTGTCTTTCTACCTAACTATTAAATTGTTGAAGAAATTAATTTAAGCATAATTATAAAATTGATGAAGAAATTAACAATAATGTGGTGACTCTTTACATTCATAACCTCCATGTCTTTATTATGTTTGTATCAATGTTATAGTCTTATAAATATTATTTGGTATCTAAATAATGGGGTGACTCTTCACATACATAACTTACATATTTTTCAATTTTTATAGCCTTATAAATAGTGGTCTTTTATTTAGTATATGAAACATATCAATCAATAAAGTTCTCTTTTCCTTCATTCTTTCTTTCCATACATGATGTTTAGAGTCTTCTTCTCATGTTTATATAACTTGTATGTAGGTTGCTACTATATTTTTATTTTCCAACACGTTATTAGCACGAGTTTTCTTGTTGCTCCTTGTTTTAGCAATCTTAAAATCGTATTTGAAGGAGCGCAAACAGGCTGAAAAGTATGATACATGAAGATCAAGTGGTGAAACCATGTATTACATGTTGCCAGCAAAACAAGGTAGATTTAATGAAACCGACATTTCTTCTGCCTAAGAAGTTATTAAATTTAGAATCATTAGTACTAGGTTTGTTTTTGAAGTCACTTAATTCTTAGTTTCTTGCTAAAATACTATGTTTAACCACTGAGTTTTTACTATAATCACACATATACATACATTTATATTCTTTTCACGGCTAATTCTTTTATCATTAATTTTGGAGTTGTGTTTATATATAGTTAATGAATTCGGATACTGATATTCATCCTAGTGACAATAATAAGGATTTTTTTATACCCTTGTTGTACTACCGAACAAGGTTCATATTCAATCACCCCACTAGTGACAATAATAAGGATTTTTTTTTACACACAAGTCTATACTATATAATAAAGCATGAGTGAAGAATTCCAACCAAATTTAAGTAATTACAATATATAATGCATATGGTACAATAACTTAATAAAGGTGGTAAAGGGATGAAGTTGTCTTTTTACATTAACAATTAAGTTGATTATGAAATACTATATAATAAAGCATGAGTGAAGAATTCCAACCAAATTGAAGTTGTCTATCAACAATAAGTATGAGCACTTACATCCTCACAATATCAAATTAGCTCCCCAAAACTATTTATTTATTGATGCTGACATTCAATTGAACTTTGTGTTCTGCCTAATAGGCTAACCAGGACCCGCAATATCACCAATAAACCATAAACCATCCACATAATATTACCCTCAGCATTTCAAAAATGAAAAAGCTATTTTTTAAGAAGCACCAGCAAGAATAAAGAAGACACTGATTAATACCTACCAAGAAACTATACATTTTTTGAGCACAAAAAAACTATACAATAAGTAATGAGTGATAACTAACCTGAGAGTATGAATATTCAGATAACAAGACAAAGTAGTATAATGAAGATAAGAAATCTTATGGTGAAAAGATAAATAACCTGAGAGGAAATGTTCATATAACTAAACAAAGTAGTAGGTAAGAAATCTTATGGTGAAAATTAATATGAATTGATTTCCATGATGATTCACTTGTCCTTGATTTTATGGTGGATGAAATTTTGTAGCTCTCTTCATCAATGAATCATTCATTCCTAAAACCTTTGATTTGCATTGTAAGTTTCAAGATGGCATGTAAAGAAATGAAGGGTAGTAATGTAAATTTGTTTTGATATTGTAAAGGAGGAGGATGGTGAAATGTCTACATTACCCTCCTAAGTGTCTTAATTGTCACTAACATCCCCATAATACCCTTAAATATCTTGCTTAAAAATGTTGTACATGTTGCTTCTTAAGTTGTATAGAAATAAAAATGACTATGTTGGTCATCACTCCTCCTTAATAAGATAATATAGATTATAAAGGAGGAGTGATGTATCATATTGGAATTTTGACATTGGTACAATTTTTAAAGCAACAAGTATAAGAGAATAAAGCTTAATTCATAAGGGTATTATAGGGATATTGGGGACAATTAAGACACTTAGAGGGTTAGTAGAGTAATTTTATCTTTTGTTTTTAGTTAAAAGCTAAAATATCATTCCTATAGTACCCCTAAATCCCTTCACCTTCCCTCTTAGGCAATATGAAGAGCTCTCCTAATCAATTATTCATTGATTGTGTTTTATTTATATTAATCATTCATAACAAATTCTATTCCATTCCATGAAGAAACTTCCATTGATAGTACTGGCAGGGATGTATGTAAGTTCTTGCCCTTATCTCTTTACTAATCACCTTCTATCTTTCTCTAATCAGTTTCTATCAAGCTCAATGCACATGTTATGTTCATTGTTATCTCTTTACTTATCTCTTTTCTATTCACATTCTACCTTTGTAGATAAGGTATTGTTATCGATTTTTGTTTCAATGTTACTTAGTGTTGATTGTTGCATTTTCGTTTAGTTGAGACGCTAATGCTTCTAGCAATTTATGATGATCAACGCGCACCGGAGGGACCCCAGTAGTCCAGGTTTCTTCTCTCAGTTCTAATTCTGTATAACAATTGTTAATCTATAAACTACATGTTGATTATTACATTGTGTTACTTGTCGATTCGAATTGGTTGAAAACAACTCCAGGTTTATCTTTAATGTATACCTTTAATAATTTTGTTATTTTTGCAGAGTTTAGTTGTTTAAAATGAGTGCAATAAAGACAGTTTCAGTTGTTACAAATGTGATCAAGACTCTTTGCTGATCTTATGGTGCTTTTTGGAGCTATAGCCAGCTGCCAGATTCAATGTATGATATTAATCCTCCAGTTTAATCCTTCAACTCTTAAACATATAGTCCAATATTAATGATTTTAACTATTTTTATATACATATTATTCATCTAAATATAATTACTTAATGTTAAGTTACTTTTTTTTTTATTTTTTTATAGCTATTTTTTTGCATGTTTATGGATATATAAAATTTTGAGGTGGCTAAGATTTTATCTTTTTGGTAGGTTTGATTTTTTGAAAGATCTTTATAGTATAATACAGAATGCTTCATTATTTTATTAAGTGGTTTTTAATTTTTAAAATAAAATTTATCAACTTTTATTTCCATTGAGTATTCATTAAGCATCATTCTTAAGTTAACACAGATCTCACCTTAAAACTTTTTCTCTTTCTGATTAAACAACATTCATTCTCCCCAACTTCCCAATTCAATTTGAAGATGGAAGGAGGTGGTATAGTGTCACCAGAGAAACAAAACACAGACTCCGCTATGACGTCATCTTACACTTACTGGGTCAGAGAAGCTAAAAAAGCTTCAACAATTTGCTATCTCTTAAAATGTATATTAATATTAATTAATTTTTAGTTACATAGATTTTTAAAACTTTTTTCTACATATGGATATACATATATCTCTTCTCTATTATTTATTTATTATTTATTATTATTATTTTATTATTACCTTATTATTATTATTATATTATATTATATTATTATATTATTATTAAGTACTAAGCATGTCTAATAAGGTAATTTCAACATAATTTTAAGATGGGAGTTGAATAGACTCTTCACAAATGTCTATTTTTTTGGTTATTTCCTTCCCTTTTTGCCCCTTGTGTACAACATATCATGCTTATTGTATATGTGTGTAATACACACTTAATATCATTTCCAACATGTAACCCCCCATTTATAGAGAATTAGATGACCACATTAACTTTGTGAAATCCCTCATTATTATAAACCACTTCATATCCTCCATTATTACCCACGAACTAATCAATACGTTATGATTTGCACATGAATGGATAACTTGAAATATCATTCTCTTATCTATTATACTATCTTATCTATAATCTATAATCTATAATACATTATAAAGGAGGAGTGATGTACAACATAGTCATTTTCACCTCCGTATAACTTAAGAAGCAACATGTACAACATATTTAAGCAAAAAAAAATTAAGGGTATTATTGGCATAATTGTGACAATTAAGACACTTAGGAGGGTAGATTAGTAAATTTAACATAATCCAATACCTCACATCCTAAAATCTTATCCCAATTATGTCCTTATGTCCAACTTTTAAAACACAAAATACAACTTAATTTATGATTCATCTTAAATGTGAGACCTTTCAACCCCCATCTATATTATTATATATACTTCATTATAATCAATTTCTTGAATGCTAATAGTCTTTTCATAACCCCAAACAAAATCTTAGAGCTAATTTCATGCTTTGAAAACATTGTTTTGTCCAAAAATATTATGTCTTCATTAGATGAGAAGAGAAAAAAATCAATGAGAAGTTAAGACGCTTGCAAGATATGGTTCCCGGATGCTACAAGGTATAAAGATATGAGTTAATCTTTATATACATATATACATTTTTTTCTACTTGTTCATATTTTCTTTGACAATTACAAAAATTTATCTTCATAATGTATCTTTTTTTGCTCCATTATGTTGGATGTAATAATCAACTATGTTGGATCGTTGCAGAATCAAATTGAGGTAATTTAATTGTGCAGCTAAAAATTAAAACAATAAACAAACAATATTCAAAATTGTTGATGAGAAAATATTTTTCAAAATTAATTAGTACAGTTTTTCTCTTCTTTGTGCATTTTTTGTTTCTCTCCATGAAGCTTTCAAAATCCAGCATGTTCTATGACTTATTGACCTCAACTCTACTGAATTGGATGATATACCCCCTATGAAGGTGACAGGTGGCTTTCCTAACTATCCTTGTTAAGAAGTTGTTTATCTTGAATCATATATATTGTTAACTAAATACAACAGACAAAATTATAAATATAACATTCTAGATTTGCTAATACGTTTCTAATATATTATAAATATTACTTCCACTTACTGCATGGTATGAAACCTGATGTTGCAGGGAACAAATGGACATGAAGGACAAATGATGGAGAGGATGGTTAGAGAAGGGTATGGAGACATTCCTCAATTTCAATCAACATGGTCTACTTGAACGCCATGAAATAGTTAACTCTATAAATCTATATATGCATGCTCAAATATAACTTTATACGTAAACTATATTTGTTCTAAGACTTTTAAGGTATTTGTTTATCTATTTAATGTTCTTGTTAAACGTTGTATGAAGTGTGGTTCACAATATTATTTTGCTTTCGGCAATTGTATATTGTTTAAGTTCTAATTCTAATTAATAAAATAAATTAAACACTAGAATAAAAAGAAAACAAAAACTTAACTATGTGTTAGTTACTTATGTTATTTGTGTTAAGAAATAAGAAATCAAAAAGCCATAAATTCACGCTTACGCTAATGAATCAACCCGAATCTTTATCTTCTATACTATATATTATAAAGCATCAGTGAAGGATACCCGCAAAATTTAAGTAAATACAACCTTTATTGCTTATAGTACAATGTTTATTGAAGTCATTTAGAGCGTAAAATTGTCTTTCTACCTAAATATTAAATTGTTGAAGAAATTAATTTAAACATAATTATAAAATTGATGAGGAAATTAACCATAATGTGGTGACTCTTTACATTCATAACCTCCATGTCTTTATTATGTTTGTATCAATGTTATAGTCTTATAAATAGTTCTCATGTATTTAGTACATAAATAATGTGGTGACTCTTCACATACATAACTTACATATCTTTCAATGTTTATACTAAATAAATTACATTATATATTATGTATTTATATCTTCTTTTTAAATTTATGTGGTTGTAGGATGGTATGATGTGTGACACTTCTGCACACAAATAAATATGTAGGCTTGAAGTTTGCCAACACACCCAACCCATGACACGTTTCAACCCATTAAAGTGAGCGATATATGTTGGCTTGACTTTTATACAAGCAAATATGGTAGAGATACTTCATGAGCAACGTCATCATCTTCCTCGATGGTTTTTTGTTTTCTCCGCTACTATAAGTTCTAGGAATAGAATTTATGTTTCTGATCTCACGAAGTCACCAATTGTTTACATATCCAAAAGAAGACAAGTTCTTATCAGTCGATTTGGTAGTTTTAACTATATTGATTACTAATTTGTTTGGTCCAATATATTTGTTACGACACTTGTCAAACTAACATAAAACGAGAGTATCTATGTAAATCATTGACTCCGCTGCATCTCACGGGTGCTCTAAAATAATAGAAATATGTTGCACACCACAAACTGCATTTTAGTAATTACATCACTTCCACTACAATCTTATGGTCATTAAGAGATACAACGCCACTTCACTACGCTAAGTACCGCTCTACGATGGCATACTTATTTGCCTTCGAGATACATAAAAGGGTCCCACCGAAGGACGTGGGCCAATCTAAGGGTGTTGTAAGGAATAGTACGGCCTATTGTGATGTACTCATTTAAAATATTCAGAAAATATACTTATGAGTTTCAGTTTTTGATAAGATATATTTTATACATCGTTGTTTTATACTTTAACATAACGAATAACCAAAGCAACATGTACAATTGAGTCAACGTTAATTCATAAGGGTATAATAAGAATATTTGTCACAATTAAGATGCTTTTAAGGGCATGATAGTAATTTGATCATGGTTTTATAGTTAAAACATAAAAACTTCTTCCATACTTGCCATTATGTCACCAAAATTGTTCTCTTCGTTTTCTTCTCAAGGGCCTTCATCGTCTTTCAATTAAATGGTTTCTCAATTCAATCGCATTCACTACTATTGAATGTCATTCTCTTTCAATTGCCCTACCTATTTATTGTGCCCCCTTTTCATAGACTGTCAACTAAAAGCATAATGTTCTTTGATCAAATTACGATTGTTTTTTTTCTAAACACTAATTTTTCATTCATGTCTTTTAATTTTTCAGTGCATTTGAAGATGAATTTGTTACTCAATGGCTTCCATTCCTCTTCTATGTGCCTACTTTCTTCCTCATGCCTCATGTTTACTTAACAGGTAACCAAGTCTTTGTGATTTAATGTTGATGTAGGTTCTAATATTTCTATCAGGTATTAATGTTTTACAAGGAACTATTTTAGTTGTGTCTACAGTTTTTTATGCTTATTGTTGTTTTTTTTGCCATGCTTCTACAACATGTTGTGTCTACTATTTTTGTTCTTGTTGTTGTATTTTGCCATGCTTCTACAACATTTGCTTATAGTTTGTTAACAGAAAAAAATATGGATTTTTTTGTTCAATTTTGTAAACAAAAGGAGTTATATATAAATTTATCATGATGCGCATTCTTTGCACTACGATGGAGTGCATCTTATTAAGAAAATTAGCCAGTGTGTATTCTTTGTCGTTGGGTCTTATTTAAACCCCGCAGCAACGCGCGGGTAAACCCACTAGTATTATTAGTGACTATCCATGTTCCTAACTCCTTTTTCTCATTTATGTATATACCTTCTATTAGAGCCCTATAAATAGTGGTCGTAATGAACAACTCTCTCATTCCTTATTCTCTTTATAATCTTTGATTTGTTAGTAGGCATTGTCACTTGTTTCTTTCTTCAATTTGTACCTTTATGAGGCCTTATTTTTACTGATATCTTATGGTTGTCTTCTACCATGAAAACAACTAATGAACAATTTTCTTTTGTTTTTGTAGATTCATAAGGGATTTTGTGTACGAGAATATTGCGGATAACCGTTATGTTATATTTGGTCGTTCAAAATTTTGTGAAATATAGGGTACTGATCTTAAGGTAACATTTTGTTCACCATTAAAACAAGATTCTTGCAAACATTATGTGTTTATGCCCCCAACCAATCCATACTTTGTTGTTTTTATAATATTTTATACATTTAATATCTAGGGTTGTATTTTTATATGTAGAAAGTTCATAGAAAAGAAATCGAATAATATATTGATGCATGAAACTATCATAGTCGCTCATAAAATTGATAAGTAAGATAGAAAAATTAATAGATAAGGTAGAGTGAGATGGTTTTGTATGTTTGGGTCTGACATGCATGAGAAACATGACCATATTATGACCTTACTCATAGGTTAATGTATAGAAAACTCTTAAGAGTTGTTATAAAAAAAAAGTTTTTGCAATTAAAATCAACAAAATATCTCTATGATCCGAATACAATATATAACAACTTACGATTATATATAGTGGTATACACAACTGGGTTGTTGGTTAACAAAAAACACTCATTCATTACATATCTATATCTATATCTATATCTATATCTATATCTATATCTATCTATACTATATTATAAAGCATGAGATGAGGATACCTGGTAAATTTAAGTAATTACAAGAGTGATTGCTTAAAGTACAAATAGTTGATGCATTTGATGGGGGGGGGGGTAAATTAGACTTTTAGTCATAAATAGGGAGGTTAAAAAGTGTTAAATTGGAGAATATGAAGAGAGGTAATAGTCATAAATAGGGAGTTAGAGGGTGTTAAATTGGAGAATATGAAGAGAGGTAAAAACCGCTTAGCATACACAAAGTCTTGCTATTCACTTCAATTGAATTATGTATTCAATTCAAACTTGAAGTAATATTGAGGCTCTTCATATGGCCTGCTTGTGTATATATTCAAAACTACGCGGTGACTTCGTCATTCAAACTCCGTAATTCGAGCCCCATCCTTCTTGCAAAGAAGAGGAGCCGAACAACTCACCGTCTTCTACTCTCTTTTCTTTTAATTTTGTTTCAGGCCAGCTTCATTAAGGTTTTATATGTGTCTTCTACTCTTCTTAATTTTCCTTAACTAAAGTACATGATAAAGGATGTGTGTTTGTATGTGTAATTGTTAAATGTTTTAGTCCTTCATTTTTCTTTAGCAATGTTAATAGTTTTTTCTGTTAATTTTTTTATTTATGTTAATTTGATTATTTACTTCATGTTGTAAAAACGAAAAAAAAAAAAACTTACTAATCTAACTAATTATTTTCAAAAGATGAGAATACATAAGGGAGCATAATGAATACATATAGTTTGTTGCATTTATTCTTTATTTGATATATCGATTATGTAGTAAAATTTAGATGAATTTTACATCCTAATGAATAGATATAGTTTTTGTTGCAATTTTTAGTCCCGCTGCAACGCGCGGATTACTCACTAGTTCGTACAAACCCATGTATGGTGAATGAACTTAATGCTGATATGGTTTTATACTGTACTGATTAAAAATTATTGATGATATATAATTTGTAATTTCTTTTCTAGAGCTAAATGCAAAGAAAAACTAAAAACTTGTACATCATAGAATTAAGCCTTTTGGCTGTATTAAATTTGTGAAAAAAGAAATAAAACAAAGAATTACATGCTTACATCACAAAACTGGATTTAAGAGTCTCCAATTACGAATTCTACCGATTCAGTATCGACCAATGTCCTATGTATGTTACTTAAAAACAATAATTTGGTCCTCAAGTAGCATAATCCTAAGAAGTAGCCAATAAGGAGGTAGTGGTGGAGTGGTTGGGAAAAGACTTGGTGTTTTTTGTGACCCAACTTCGATTCCCACTCTCTTTATTATTTTATGCGGCATCCAGGTGAAAAGCGAATACGGGTGGCGCCGATTCGACTCGGATTGGAGGCGAAGTTTTACCGATTATTCCATTGTCGTGTCTTCAGGCGGGTGGGCGTCGGGTTTCCGTGCATCTGGAAGAGCCAAGAGGCTGACGGCGGTCGAGTAGTCAACCTTTGCCAAAGTGCTTTTTTTTTCCTTCTTCTGAATGTTTATGTCAGCTTCAACTCAACACATTATTATGTAATGTTTACCTAACCGATCCTATTATCGAATGTCACTGCCGTCTTATTGGTTTACTAGTCGAATTGGTCGAATTAGCCGTACCGGACTGAAGAATCAGATAACACCATAACGTAGGACAAAAAAACTTGGTCGCAAGTGCCATATGTGTAGTCTTGTTTTGATTTAACATTTATAAAAAGTCATTTCTAAATACATCACGCCACTTTAATCGTTTGCGTTGTACAAGTCATGCAAAATCATTCTATAACAAAAAAAATGTATATTATTTTTTATCACATAAGAAAAGTACAAAAACATATCACTTTCAAAGTACAAATCTCTCTTGTGGGCATCTTATAACATCACTAATGGCACATAGATATCATCTCCTATTTATATATTGCCGAATGATTAAAAAATTACATAAACAAAACGACGCGTTAATCCATTTGCCGGCTATTAACCTCCTTTAAAAACTTAATCAAAATCTTAGTGTTCTAAGCCAAGTTTTCGGCTTAGATCATCTTCAAACCCGAATCACGGTGCATGTTTGTATGCTCGTAAACATCGGTTGATGGAACAACGACGATTCAATAAAAGTGTAGGAAATGAAAACCTTCAAAAGAAACTCGCTGAGAATCGACGAAAAGGGAGTCGAGGCCAAGAACAAGTCCCCGACATTGCGGATTTTATGAACGATATGTTCTTTGGCACAGTAAATAATGAGAAGAAAGTGTATAATCTTACGGGTGATGGTGGTGATGTGGTGGATGAAGATGATGATTTTGATTCGAGTACCCGAAGTACGAGTAGTAGGTTGACTCAAGAGTGGTTAGAGGAAGCGAAGAAGTTAGTAGCCTCTTCGCCTAACCGTGGCACGCCACGGGCTGAAGGGAATTCCCCCTCTCGGCTTAGTGGGTCACCTAGGTTCGGTGTGTCCGGGCCTAGGTTATCCACTTCAGATAGAGATCCTCTCTCAAGATCAGCTAGAAGGTAATTTCATCTATTTTCTTATTTCGAATTATTAATTAATATCGAAACACAAATTTTTAGTCGAGGATCATATGATTTCCCTTCTCTCTTAAATACAACTAAAGGGGTTCAAATCAATTTTTGTTAAATTTTTTTTTTCAAGACGTTATACAAAAATACAAAAAAAAAAAAAAAAAAAAAAAACGGTTGATTGCCGTCAGTGGACGTTCTTGACCCCCTTGGTTCTACCCTCACTGATTACTACTGACACTAAATGTTAAACCGAAATACCAGACACAGATCGGTGGACGGATTCACCGGAGAGATCTTGACAAAATCGGCGAACAAGAGTCATAGCCGTAATAATTCTCAAATTGCCCTGGACTCGTTTTCAAATTCACCCTCGGCACCACCCACCGATCTTTCCCCGGCCTCCGGGGTCCAAAAATGGTTCAACAACATCCTCAAATCACCTAACCCGGGTGATCCCGCACCCATCGCCACATCACCACCTCAAGACGTTATCCCACCTCGAATATCAACCCACCGTCGCTCCCGGTTCGAACACCCGTCTCCTCCACCACCACTACCACCAACATTACCATCCGCGACCATGACCACGATGGCAACAGCCGACCCAACTGCTGCCCTTGTCCCACCGCGTCTTTCCACTCACCGCCGATCTCGATTCCAAAACGATCCCAATCTAGCCCAACCCCAAATGATCTCATCTAACAAAACCACTAAAACCAACCCCACTACAACTCATGCTCTATCTCCACCAAAGCATCTTCTTGAATCAGCTCAACGTAGATCAATATCATCCTCCACATGCTCTTTTCCGGAGAAGCAAATTCTTTCTCCTCCCCGGAATTTAGTCGAATCCGCTCAACGAAGGTCGATTTCGTCTTCGACATGCTTCACTGACAAAATTTCAAAACATTCCCGCCATATAAGTGTGGAACTAAAGGATTCTGAAGTAGAACAAGTGGATATTAATCAGTTCTTGAAGAAACAAAGAATCAACATTCTAAAGCTACTGAAAGGCGAAATCAAAGGGAAAGCAAAGATCGTGCTATCTGGACATTCAAACAGTAAGTTTGATTTTCATAATATATAATGATTAACAATTTTGTTTAGAGCCTCTATGTCTCATGACATAGAAGTAGAGCTGTAAATGAACCGAGAAACGACTCGTTTATGTTAATGAGTTGAAATGTTGAGTTCGGGCTCGATTCATAAAAAAGCTTATAGCAACTCTTTATATAAAAACAAATTAGTTTTATACAGTTACACATATAAAGATATATACAACAAAAAATTAGTATTTTTAACATACACAAATTAAAATGAATAATTTATAAATGTTATACTTTTGGGTTTTGGGTAGCGATTCTAAGAGAACACTTGGCTAATTGGGAACTTAGAGAACATTTTGGACTACACGTTTATCTAAATCGTAACTTTTCTTGCAAGAATAACATTTTTTCACTTATACATATGCATATGTGTATATTGACAAAACTTTATTTATGATACTTATTTTTCAAATTTAAACAAGTATACATATGTATGTACATTAGGAAAATATGTTCTTACCCGGCTATAATCTCCCTTTCTATACATGTATATGCAATCATTTCTACACATTTGCTTATATATGTACATTACAAAACATGTATGTACAATACTATTTTTTTTAGTTTTAGACACGTATAATTATCCTAGCTGGAAAAGGTGCGATTAAGCAATACATATATCTATATATATATATATATATATATATATATATATATATATTTTGCCTTAAAGAAATGTGTGATTCAGAATGGTTCTCAAACGATCCAAGTTATAATTTGGGTGTTAGTTTAAGCAAGTCAATTGAGTTTACCTTTGCTGGTGCTCTGTTCGTTTACAAACGAGCCAATTTCGAGCGAGATTTTATTGAGTTTTTCTAGGGAGCTACTAGATTTTAGAACAACCCTGGATGGATGTACGTAAGGTCTACCTTCATCGTTTTTTATCCTTCCTAGACCCTACTTCCAGAGTGGGATACTATTTGGTACGTTTGCTTGTTGGTCTCATCGTTTTGGGAGTGAACCATATAGGTACAAGTTCGATGGTAGCAGCGATTTCTTACGCATGGTTGTTGGATACTAAGATGAGATCAAAGAAAAACGAGGTTGTGGGGGACGACAACACCAGTAGGGAAATGGTGGTGCCGGTGTTAAATATAAGTAGGGGAAAGATGTGGAAGCAACGGCAAGCCGCCTGGCTCTTCCACCATGCTGGTGTTGATGCCACCGCCATCCTCTTTTCGGATGAGGTTTGTTTCTTTTAGTACATAAGTAAAATGCTATGTTTTATGTATGAATATTGGTTGTCAATTTGTTAAATCCTATGTATCGACATCAGATAGAACTTGAGGTGTTGATGATGAAGAAACAGTTAAGCATCCTTGTAGTCGGCCAAGAAATTTTGAAGACTAATGGCGAGGTTCGTACAAAGACTTCTATATAATACAACCACATTTGATTTTTTTTTTTTTTTTTCAACTTTTACATAAAGATTAGGCTAATTAGTGTGTAGTATTCTTATATTATAAATATTAAACGTGTAATTTTACCATTTATAGAGTTGTAACATTTCATCATCTACACATATGTAGAAAAGTTGTTAGGAGTAATTTATATAAATTATGAAAAATTAGTTAACTAAATTGAAAGATAAATAATTTAATATCTTACATTAATATACTTTTTATAATAAATTATGATTTTAATTAGTTTTTCCGCAAGTACTCATAATATTTAGGGTTCTTATTTGATCCCCATGCATGCATGCATGCATGCATGGATGGTCTAAGATTGTGCAATATCTGATCTTGCTTATACTAGAACATTAACTTGTTAAGCATTTAGTTGAAAATATGTCTTTTTTGTATGTAAATAGATTGGATCCAAGTGCACGATTGTTACGGATAATTACTGCGAGGATGCATACGATCTACTTCAAAACTCCGTTTTGAAGAAAATTATGGTAAATAACATAGTTTTTTTTAGATGTCACACTCATGTTCAATTGTTGACCTTTTGAATCATCATGTTAGGTTTCATTTACAAATTAACACGGGCTCAACGTATTTTGAAGTCAAAAACCTTATTTCAACTTGAAGGATTATTGTTGGGTGTCCTTTTTGACTTATTGGCTTTTTAATAAAAACGGACTTTGTAGTTTGTAAAAAAGAAGAAATCATTTTAGCCGAAATATGGAATTTACATGTTAATTATTTTTTCTTTACGTTTCCTTTTTTTATTTCCTCATAAAAACCATTTTCTATTTTTTTCCTGAGAGAATAAAAAAAAATGTTGTTATTTCTTTTAAACAAACTATGGAATTTACATGCCAATACTTGAGAACGATAGTTCATAAGGTCAATCACTATTTTTTTTTCTTTATATGTGTTTTTAATGATAAAATACTACTCTAACCCTAAATTCATAACATTGTGTAAATCAGCTTGCCGGAATTTTACTAGACACACAAAATTTGAACGTAGCTACAACCAAAGACACGGAGGCTGCCCGTTTGCTTGCAGTCGGTTCTGCGCCCAACTACGGAAACAGTTTGTATGATCAACGTACGATGCTTTATTTCCTTAAATTGTTAAATGCCCGGATTTAAAAATGTTATTGACGTATAATGATGACCATTTTACCATTAAATTCACGAACAATAATTATTTTGTTTTGGCTTCAGTGACACAAGAACAAAGAGATGGTTCTTTCCTTGAAGCTCTTAGGCACAACTATGGGAAGCCTCCTAATGAGAGTAAGTTTTAGGTCAAACACAAAACCACTTAAAGTCGTGTAGCTTCGTGTCGTATTATCGTGTTCGTGTATGAATTTTTCAGCCCTTACCGTCGACTTGACTTAAATTTAAAAATTAGTTATAGATTTTATTTTTCATAATTAAGTTCATAGAAATACATACGTTAACTTGAGGAATTAATCAATGAAAAGCTAGTTGGAACTTTGCATTCAATTTGGAAATTTAAAGAACTTAGTTATACAAAACTTTCTTGTTACAAGTCCACAAAATCTATGGGACTGTTTGGTTGATTAAGTATTGAATCATTAAGAAGTCTGAATGGTTAAGATGATCTGAATGGTTAAGTGCTGAATCATTAAGTGTTGTTTTGTTTGACCTCTAAATGATTAGTCTTTTTATCCCACATTGGTAGAGGAAGTAAAAAAAATAGATTCATTCAGTGCTTGATGGTTCAGCAATATCCCAAGTCTTAATGGTTCAGCATTAACCATTTCATTCAGATGCTGAAACAAACACGCTGAATGAACTGAATGCTGAATCATTCAGCGTTGAATGATTCAGATGCTCTTAAGAGCCTTACCAAACAACCCCCATATGACTATATTTGCACTACTTTAGCAATCAACTTTTAAGGAAAAGAAACGATAAAATTAATTAGGTGGTTGTATACATTCAAAATACCTTTAAAGATAACTTCTATACACCATCATTAAATAACTGGTTTATAAGTAAATGAGTCAAAATTAACATGTCTACATGTTTACATGTTCTTATATAGGTAACCGCGAAAATGCACTACCATCGGAAGATAAACTACGTGAAAAAAAGCATCCATTACCATCCCCAAATACATTTGAAAAGAGCTCAAGAAAGGATCTAAACTTACCAAAACCAGACTCTTTGGCACCACCAGGTACTAATTTTAATCATTTTTTTTTAATTCTTCACAACAATACCTTTTTTTTTCAAAATTAATCAACCATCAATCATTTAACCTTCCAATTCTATATAGTTCAATGATCCTAACACTGTTGTCTCATGTCAGCTAAATCAAAACCGCCAACAAAGCAAACTCCATCACCAGCAAAATCAAGCAGCACGACTCGAGAAAAAGGAAAGAACCCGTTTTTCTTAGCGAAATGGTTTGGTTTTGGGAAGTGACCTATGTGATTTATAATTTTTGTATTCTATTATTATTATTATTCTTTATCAAAAAATAAAAAATATTCCCATTAATGTAACAAAAGAAAACTTACATTGTTTTTGTTCTAGCAATACTTATTGACCACCATGGGTCTAAAGACACGCTACAACTATATAGGCGGATCTTTACGATGACTTGTGGGCTAATTTGATATCAACTTTCTTATAGGCATGGTACAAAATACAATGCACAATATGTCAACACAAACGTTTTAAACAAACAATCATTGATTTTAGGAATATTGGATTTAAATAATAATAACTATTACCTATTGGCTGCCATCAGTCCCAACTTCAAAAATCACTGCTGGCAGTTCCACCTTTTCACTTACTTTCCCTCAGCAATTTCATACTAACTAAAACTTAACCCGATTAGTTTTTGTTGACGTGGTTTTTTGCTGACGTGGTGGGGCTTGTGTCGACCAATAGCCGATAGTTAGAATTTTTTTTGAACATACAACTTCATTAAAAACGCTCACAAATGGTCCTCAAAACGAGGACCCAAGCCACTTACAACATATACGTTGGGTTTTTACACCATTCAATCCACATGAGCAGTTTAAACCTCGACCAATGTTTTAACTAAAAAAACGACTTCGACTTAACATTCGTCACTATATCCCTGGCCTTGATGTTTTTTCGGTTAAAAAGCCTATCATTCCGGCTCGTCCATATGCACCATAATGTTACAATGATAATACGTTGAAAAATCTTCTTTCGAGTCTTGTCTACACTGAAGGTCTTGAACATCTCCAAACAATCCCGTACATAAAAAACAAATATAGGAGGGATCTTACACCATGTAGCAATCGCTTGCCACACTTGCTGAGCCATCGAACAAGCTGTGAATATATGCGTAACCAATTCATCAGCTTCCCCATATAAAACACACTCTAAAGAATCGATATTCACCCTACGCTTATCCAGTTCCACACGTCACTACAACAAACTGGAGCTTTAGGGGCGACGCCAGTCGCCCCTAATAATTGGTCATTAGGGGCGATTTAAGCTTTAGGAGCGACTGTCGCCCCTAAAGGTTCTGTCATATTTGTTTGGTCCCTAAAACCCACTGTGGCCCCTAAAGGTGTCGCCCCTAATACCTTTTTTCCACGTGGCATTTCTTTTCCATTTAAATTTTTTATTTTGCCACGTGGCATGCCACGTGGCAAAATTCTGCGCAATCTGGGTTGTATCTTTAGGGGCGACGGGTCGCCCCTAAAGGTTTTTTTTTTTTTTTTTTTTTTTTTTTTTTTGGGTCCACACATGCTCAATCAAACGAAATAATAAGAAAATAAATTAACCAAACATACCAACATTACATATATATATATATATATATATATATATATATATAGGGGAAGGATAAATTGAAAACCCACTTGAGTTAAAGAAACTTTGCAAACCCAATCCTGACCATTGAATATACATGATCTATGGTTGAGATTAAAAGTCACTTTATTAGTTTGAAAAGTTTCTTTATTTTAATACTTTATGGTACAAAAGGGTAGATTTGTCAAAGCATTTTATTCTCTCCCTTACAACTTTCTGTCACTTTATAATATCAAATACTCATCTGTCTCTCTGACAACTCTCTATCTCTCATCTCTTTTCTCTCTCTTTTAAATTGAACATGGTAACTGTAACAGCAAATGTTACAGCTTTTGAAATTGTGTTACAACTTATACTTCTAGTATGTTACAGCTTTTGTTACTGTGTTACAGCTTATATCATAATGTTATATTTATGTAACATGATATGGATTCAAAAGAAATAAAAAAACATTAGATTCAAAACAAAAATATGTTAATGACAAAAATATGTTAACAAAAAAACATTGAAATTGTGTTACAACCCCACTTTATTAGAAGTTACAAAACGCTTTCTGTAACAAGCGAGCTTACTTCTGTAACAAAAAAAAAAAAAAAATCCTTTATAACAAGGTATATACAATTGTGACAAAGAATAAAAAAAATAATAGCATGTCCCAACTAAAAATGTTCATTGTAACAAACCATCTTCATGTTCTTCCCCGCCTTCATCAAAACTCTATCTACATAAATAACAAATAATAATACAAATAATTAAAAATTTTATAATAAATAAAAAAATGTAACAAGATTCCAATCAAAATTTGTAATCTTGTTACAAATTTTTATTTTTAATTCCATGTCTCGGTTCGCCTCAAGGCACGATACCGTACTTTTAAACCTTGACTCTAATAAATTCTAACAATTGTAAACACTCCAAGAAGAAAACATAAAAGGAAAATGGAAAAAAAGACCTTTTCAAAACACTCCAAGAATAAAACATAAAAGCAAATCAATAATTTAAAGAAAATCCGAAAATCAAGTCAACTTTATTTGTAAGATTAAAAAAACAGAAAAGATTAAAAAAAAAAAAAAAAAGATAACATTCGGATTAAAAAAAAAAACACCAACTATGAGGCCAACACTCCAAGTCAACTTTATACAAAAACACCAAACACACACATTGAAACAAATAGAAAGATTAAAAAAAAAGAGACAAACAGAAAGATTAAAAAAAAAAAAAAAAAAAAAAAGAGAGAGAGAGAGGGGGACCTTGACATCTATGGATTGAAAGAAAATGAAGATATAATAACCAACTATGAGGCCAACACTCCAAGAAGAAAACATGAAGAGATAACCGTAATAGATCACCGATTTTATCTAACAATTCGGTTGGGAAAGAGCCGGATCCAACTCTAGTAGTATATGCCTTCACCTGATCTTGCTGAGCTTGTGTTTGTTGATGAGCAACCATAGCAGGGAGATGAAAACAGATCGTATCGTTCGAACTGATAACCACCGATCTGTAAACCCCTTTGTAATCGCCACCGTCATGCACCTCTTTGTTACCCAGATCTGGAGTTCTGGTTATGGCTTTTGGTGGTCATAATTTTTTTCAGATCTTGAATGTGTTTCATGAGAGAGATAGATGGAGATTTAGGTGGGAAAGGAAATATAAAGCAAGAGAGAGATAGTAATTGTCTGACACTCACAAATGAAGTAGAAAAGACAAGACAGGCCCACTTTTTAGTTGTAAAAGATGAATAAAGAATGTGACGAAAATGCCCTTCCAAATGGGGAATTAAAGAATGACGTGGAGCAACTAGGACCTTATATAAGGTTTCTAAAGTTTCTTTAACTCACTAAGGTTTCCTACTTATAATTCCCCTATATATATATATATATATATATAAACATACCAACATTCGTCTAAACATACCAACATTCGTTTAAACATACCAACATTCGCCTAAACAAACATACACATATTTATAGTCAAGTATACCAACAAAACTAAATAAACATACCAAAAACGCCTAAACGCCTAAACGTCTTCGTCTTCGCCTTCGCTTTCGCCTTCGCCTTCGCCTTCGTCTTCATCGGTGTGATCGCCACTATTACTGCTTCCGCCTTGATTTCCAAACTTTTGAGATTGGAATTGGGATTGGTAATATTGATTAAAAAATTGGACCATTTGTTGTTGTAAATCAGGAAGCGTCATCATTGTATTAAATTGCTCCTACAAATATATTTATACCAAATGGGTCAACTATCAACAAATAACTACAAATATATACCAAATGAGTCAAATATCATATTTACTACACATATTTATACCAAACGGGTCAACTATTAACATTTAGCAAACAGACATACACCAAATGGGACAAATGTCCTATTTACTAAACATATTTATACCAAATGGGTTAACTATCAACAAATAACTACAAATATAAACCAAATGGGTCAAATATCCTATTTACTACACACATTTATACCAAACGGGTCAAATATTAACTTTTAGCAAACATACATACATCAAATGGGTCAACTATCAACAAATAACTACAAATATCTACCAAATAGGTCAAATATACTATTTACTAAACATATTTATACCAAATGGGTCAACGACCAACAAATATATACCAAATGGGTCAAATATCCTATTTACAAAGACATACCTGTGAAAATTGCGGTTGTGTTGGCGTATGACGCGGAAGCCTTTTTCTCGGACAGGGCATAGGCCCAATCCCGCGAACATGTCCGCGGCGTTTGCCCAGAACATCTTCAAAAATACCAACCTTCAAACAACCCAAATAATATTAGTTTACCCTACTTTAAACCCAACAAACAATCGAAAAAACAAGACAACTAAACACGCACATACACAAATATATACCAACCTCATCCAACCGTTGGGAGCTGCTTCCTCCTCCTTCTCCTTCTTCTTCGGCGAGCCGTTGACGTTCAGACTCAAAACGTGACCTTAACCTTTGATGTATTTCACAAAAGTGATTTAATAGAATTACATATATATATATATATATATATATATATATATATATATATATATATAGTAGATTATAAATAAATGCTTACATAATTCTCTTCATTCTGAGGGGTATCAAACGTCCCCTGCCTTCCTGTATGTCCAATACGGTATGCTTCATACCGTTCTACCTCCTGTTTAACATTAAAAGTTAAATTATAAGTTAAATAAACATTATCGTCTATGTATATGTGTGTGTATACCTTTTTGTGACAGTGACTTGCAAAAGAGCTCGTTCCACCTCGGTATGTGTTCGCTTGTTTTTGGCGGACGGCTTTGTTAATTTCAGACTTCCTCTTATGTTCAGGACTGCAGAAGTGATCACAAGATCGAAGCCAATTTTCAGGTTTCATACCCTCGGGGGGGTGTTGCCTTGCTGTCTCCACATCCACACCATCGCTCGACACTATATTAAAATGTTCCTTTGCGTTGGCTTTGCGGTTCGTGTACCGCTTTTTGATAGCCGCCATAATGCCTCCTTGTTTTTTGGCAACGAGGTAATCGTCAATAGGATCCCAATCCATCTTGAACTTGCTCTAATAATTAAATAAAACAAGCTAGTCAGATAGAAGAAAAAAATCAACAAATAACATATAGAATATATATTTACAAATCACCGACCCGCAAGAACTCAAATAACTTGTTTTGATTAACCTCAGAAACATTATCCCAGCCTTGCACATCCAATGGGATCTCACGCCATATATACATAGACGCCTCCCGAGGTAATCGTACCACTTGCACCGAGATAGGACAGTTGTATACCCATGAGGATAACCGATCTCAATATTCTCTTCTAATACGCCATAATATTTCTCACCGTCCTCTCCCTCCACCATAACCCCTGAGTTTTGCGTCGCACGTTTTGTATCACGGGAAGCCACCATAAACCTAACACCGTTGACTATGCAACCAGTGTAAGTCTGGGCCATTAATTGCGCACCCAATGAAAGAGCATATAACTCTGGGTGGAATTCTGAAGAACTTTCTTTCTTCATCTTATAGACCTAACAAATTTAAAATAATACTGTTTGTTATATATGCATTACCTAACAAATATATAGTAACGAGTGTTATATATGTATTACCTTGTGTTGAAACCAGTCCGGAAATTTAGTTTTAGTATCATCTTGGGGATGTGTAGATTTGAATTCACTACATTGAAGAAAAAATGTATAAAAGCAAGAAAAAATAGTCTTAATTATATATTTGGGATGTTCGGTAAATATATAAAGGATAGGAGCACTTACTTCATGTAGCCCCTGACTTCTTCGCAATTATCGAGGACAAACCATTCTATCTTGAGTTTGTCCTCAACTGAAAGTAGCTTGTCATTCGTTGCACTGGTCGGGTTGCATTGGGACTCAAACACCCATAACTTTCTTTTTTCTACAACGGCGTCCTCATTTCTCTCAGGCTGATTGAACTTAGTCTTAACATTTTTCAAGTACATTGAGCAGAATGTTAGAGCTTCTTCAGTTACATAACCTTCAGCTATACAACCTTCTGGCCTTGTCGGGTTTTTAACATAGTTTTTCAGTTTTTTCATATACCGTTCAAAGGGATACATCCATCTCATATAGACTGGACCACCAAGAATCGCTTCATCGGGTAAATGCATAACTAAATGAACCATTATGTCAAAAAAGGCCGGCGGATAGATCAACTCTAACCTGCACAAGATCATAAGAATGGCATCCTTCGCTTTCTTCATATCTTCCACTACTAGTGTTCTGGAGCAGAGCTGTTTAAAGAATGCACAAAGGTCTACCATTGGTGTATAAACATCTTTGCCCAAAAATGCTCTAACCCCAATTGGTATCAATTTTTGCATGAGAATATGACAGTCATGTGATTTCAAACCAGTAATGTTAGTATTGTTATCTGTCACCCTCTTACTAATATTAGATCCGAACCCATCTGGCAGTTTAACATTTTTTATAAACTGACAGAAACTCTTTCGGTCACGCCGGGTGAATGAGTATTTTGGGTGTGGGCAGGTCCACTTAGTTCCCTTTTTTTTCAACCATTGCGTCTTTCGAATTTTCAGTTTCTCTAAGTCTTTTCGTGCATTTGAGCTGTCTTTCGTATTTTCATTCATCAAAAGAGTACCAAGCAAGCTGTCGCACACATTTTTCTCGATATGCATAACATCTAAGTTGTGCTTCAACTGCAGAGAAGACCAATACTCTAATTCAAAAAATATGCTTCTTTTGGACCAGTTCAACTCGAATTCTTCCCGATTAGGGTTAGCACCTCCAAATTGTGGATGCTTGCCTGGTAGGCGATTGAGTAGAAGAGCATGTTGAGCATCTATGTCAGCGGGACTAAACTGTCTCGGGGGGGCTCTTGTCTCGTGTGCCCCGTTAAACTCAGAACTTTTTCTCCAATGATGGTTGGCATCTAAGAACCGCCGATGGCCTACATACACGCATTTACCTATTACATGCACTGAAGGGGTGTCTTCGTTGCAAGTCGGGCATCCTTTGTATCCCTGCCCGCTCCAACCTGAAAGACTGCTACGAGCTGGAAAGTCACTTATAGTCCATAACAACGCCGCCTTCATTGTGAAGTGCGTGTTTGTCGCAGCGTCTTTAGCATGTACGCCTGTCTGCCACAAATCCTTAAGCTCATCCACCAACGGCCTAAGGAAAACGTCCATGTCCTTCCCAGGGGATTTAGCGCCAAGAATCAACAATGTCAACATAAATGTGGACTCTTTCATGCATAGCCATGGAGGCAGATTGTATGTGGTGAGTATAACCGGCCAAGTGCTATGAGTCGAGCTTTTGATGCCGTAAGGATTAAAACCGTCAGCTGCAAGCCCTAGGCGAACATTTCGGGGTTCACTCGAGAAGTTAGGGTACCTTAGATCAAAGTCCTTCCATGAAGATCCATCAACTGGATGACGCATAATACCATCTTCTGATCGTCCGGTACTGTGCCAAATCATATCTTTTGCTGTGTGCCTTGAGCCATACAAGCGTCGTAGTCTGGGGGTCAAAGGAAAGTATCGTAACACCTTGTGAGGTACCTTCTTGCCACTTGTGTCTTTATTTACCCACCGACTCTCATTACAAACAGGACAGTTTTGCAACGACTGATGTTCTTTCCAGAAGAGAGCACAGTCCCATTTACACACGTCTATCATCTCATATCCTAAACCAGTCTTCTTTAATATCTTTTTGGCTTTGTAATGCGAAGGGGGGACCTTGTTACCTGCTGGAAGTACAGACTTGAAAAACCCGAGAAGCTCATCAAGCGAATTATTAGTCCATTTGTGCCTTACCTTCATATTCATAAGCTTTGATATAAAGTCAAGGGAGGAATAATCAGTACACCCAAGATATATTTCTGATTCGACTTCATCTATCAGGGCTTTGTAACACCCCAACCGATGGCGGAATCATCGAGGTGCCACGTAGTGACGATTGTTCAAAAGCACATGGTACTAAAATGTAAATATTATTGAATAAACCAGAATTGTCTTACATGGAAAATGGAAAATACATTGTCTAAATGAAATGTAAATATTGAAATAACTGAATTAAAATAATGCACTAAATGTCTCTTGCTAAAGCATTAGATCAAACTGCACCTGAAACATGTACAAAAAAATAGGTTTGGTCAACATAAGAAATGTTGGTGAGCATTCCTAGTTTTGATATATATAGTAAGTTAAAAAGATATACAATTCAAGTGCAAGCTACAGTGCAATATGTAAACTATGTATCATACAAATGAGCGAAATCAACCCTGTGACTGTATAATGTACTGTATGAACTGTAGTGTACTTATCCAATAAATGGATAAAAGCTTAACACTGGCCACGGATTCTCCGATGAAAAAGGGGGAGAATCAATCTAGGCGGGTTGTCAATCCAAATAGCGCTATCCAATGTTAAGGTCGGCTCGTACCATGTTAATGATTTCACTAAGTACAAATGTATTCTACATGTATTGTCTAAGCATAAAACACGTTGTAAGCAATGCACATAGTACTAGAATTGTATTGTAAAAAAATGTAAACTTGTATTTGAAATTGTAATAGTGTACATGTAACACCCCAAAAATGTATAAAAGCAAAAAGGGGATAGGAATACTCACAGTTCACGTAATACTTGAAATTGAACTTGGACAACGAAATATGAATTGAGATTACTCCCAAATGATCAACCTAAAGTATTTGATAATGTGTAAGGGGAATAACTCTAAGATACATGTATTTCTAGGGCTTCGAATTGGGGATAAACGTTTATTTGATTAATAACAATTTGTTTATTAAATATAAGAAATTTAACGAATAAATAAATAAAAGTCTCTTTGTAAAATTTTAAGTTAAATATAGTCACAACATAAGATTTTGATTATGAAAATAATTTTTATAAAATTATTTTCTTGAGAATAGAATATTTAATCTAATTATTTTAAATTGTCAAAATATGACTTTAATATCTAAAATATTAAAATCAAAGAATTTCTGAATTAAAAATTGTATTTCAGTTCTATATGAATAGAAATAATTTATGTAAAATTTTGGTACAAAAATATTGTAAAATGAATTTATTATGATTTATTTATGATTAAAACTAACAAAAATTAATTAAAAATATAAAATAATCGGTTTTTCTGAAATAAAAATATTTTCTGAAATGTTTATTGTCATAAAAGTTTAGTGTAATTTTTGTGGAATTTTATAAAATCGTTTAGATATTTTTATTGAATTTTAAAGTTTTAAATGAATAAACTTGTAATATTTATTATATATAATAAATAAATGATTTTTGAAAAACTAAAAGTTGGGTAATAAAGTTTAACATTTCAGCAACATAGGATAAATTTTGTAGATTTTATAAATCAAATTTGGTATTTTAAATGTATTTTTAAAGGTTAATTAGAATAGGTATAAGGTTAAAAGAAAATAAAAAAAAAATATATATATGTTGATGCTAGGAATCGAACCTTGGCCAAGGCCGGTTCAGGTTCCATCTCAACGAATGTAAACCAACTGATCTGTACCTCATAGTTGTATATGTTTCAGTTTTGAAATAATTATATACATAAGTAGCGATGGTGTTCTTCCCCAATTCATAACCATTCGAGCCCTAGATCCCAAAATCAAACAATTCGTGTTCAATAGCCCTTGAATCATTAGGGCTATTGTTCACGAGATGCCGGACATTAAAACCCACAAAAAAAAGAAAGCTTACAATGACGAATTGAAGCAAGAACACGAGTCAACCCAAAAGTCAAACGCGTGTGATTCTTAGCTAGGAACGAGTTGTTTGCAGGATTTAAGGGTGGGGGTTTGTTAATCGTTCTATTCAACGATGGTGTGCGAGTCCAATTGATCCAAAGACGGGTATTTATAAGGATTCATATGAGTTGTTTTAGGAAGGTTTATTAATCGCATTTTTTTTTTTGGTCAATGAACGCGTTAATTCACGCGGTTTGTTAGTTTGGAAAGAGGAGATGATGACGATGCGTAATACCCGGATTCGTTTGACTGATTTGCGTGTTTATTGGTCAAGATTGATGCTTCTTTGGTCACTCATGCTGCTGCGTTCGTTCAGCATCAGAGAAGAAGAAAACAGACGCGAAAAAAAAGGTTAAAAGTAATAGGATCCAATATAAATCAACAAGGCATCATGTGGCTTAGTGGTTGGTGGCGTGTGGGTCTGTCCAGCCTTGCCCGGGTTCGATCCCTGGCAGAGGCGTCCTTTTTTTTTTTTTTAAATTGTTAAGGGAAGGGGAAAGGAAGGAGTGGCTTGGGCCTGCTGTTGGGCCGAAGTGTTTGGGCTCATGAATTGATTAAAAAGGGATATGGATTGGGTTGTAGATTATAAGGTTGATTGGGTTTGGTTTAGAAAAAAAATGTATATTATTATTATTATTATTATATAGAAATATGAAAAGAAAAAGTGACGGATGTCACAACATCCCCTACTTTTAGAAACTTCGTCCCGAAGTTATTAGAAACATAGGGTTATGGGTGCTTTGGGTAAAAATTAAGATAACTGTGGTTTGGAAAAATTCGGATGATTTGGATATGAGGCTTGATCGGTGTGAGTTAAGGATTGGATTAGGTTTGTCTCGAATAATAAGAAAAATAAGAATGTAGTAAGACACTAAACTTCAAGTTTTAGAAATCCTGAAATGAACGTATAAGTTGGTTGACTATAAAAAGACCAAATGAACTACCAAGTAAGTAGAGTTTGTTCCTGGTCCGACTTCCAGTCTCACTTTCAATGCATCATTAGTGTTTGTATACAGGGTGTACCGCAGCTAACCCACCACACCTTTGATACCTTAAAAACGTACTGGACGCCTACCAAAAATTCTAATAGAATTTCACACTACCCTAACGCACCTGTAAATTCATGATTACGTTCCGGACCGGAATCATCAATTTACCTTACATTAGGGTTTTATGTCCTTCTATGATCCTATTCTAACAACACATCAAAGCAAATAAATTTAACAAGAAGATGACACAACAACACGTTGAGTTACAATGAGATGTTATCAATGTAATGAGGCCATGTAATACTGAGGTCAATTGCAATGACTTGTAAGCATAACAGTATTTAAGTATGGGCTACAACTCGTCCGAGGAGCCCTTTAAATGAAATGTTTATCTGAGTTGCGTGGATAATACACACGCAAGTAAGTTTGCAAGTACTACAACCATTAAGTGTAAGTGTTATCTTAGTGGCCTATAGAAATAGTTTACGAGTATCATGGATAGTCCAACTAAGGGAAAAATCAAGTTTCATATGGCAAACAATGATGTAAAGTAGGATTAAATAAGTATTTTGATTTCCATGGACGTCAAGACCAAATGTTTCAATAAAATGTAAGGTAGAGTCTGAAACTCATACGATGTAAACTAATCGTAACCGAATTTGATAAATTTTCAATCTGTGTTCGTATACAATAGTATGCAAGGAAATTTCTAGATGTAGTATACTAACGAGTGCGACAAAATTGAGTACAAAATGATAATAGGATCAAGAAAATGAAAACACGAGTATTGGATTCTCGAGTCTTGGGAAGATTTCATCCATGGCTTAACCAGTGGGATTAACGTCATCCTGATCAGTTGTTTCGTTGGTATTGATATTGAAAGCTCGTCCATGTGCCACCAGGTTTACATTGTTCAATTTGGGACATTGAGGTAGCATGTGATTAGGGTCTCTACAATGATAACATACCCGACCGTTAGTAATCTGTAGTGGTCCCTGGGCAGCTGTTTGATGATTACTCTGTGTCCCAACCATTACTCGACAAGTGGAAACAAAGTGTCCAACCCTTCCACATCTAGTGCATTGACGGCATGGAAGATTTGCAGGGTGATGATATTTGCAAGTGTTGCATTGAGGATGGATTCCCGTGTAGGCTTTCTTGATAGGAGGCTGAGCCACCGGATCAACAACAGCATGGTTCTGATTATCGCCCATTCGTTTCTTAGAGTTCGAAGCAGTAGTGGCGGCCTTTGCTAAAATAGTCTTAGATTGTTCAACAACATTGGTGGTTTTCTCAGTAGGTGTCTTGGTGCCCTTCCTAACCAAGTTTCCTTTCCTTACGTGTTTGTCTGTTAATGTGGCTGCAAGTTGGATGGCTTCTTCTACCGTAGTGGCTTTGCCTCCAGTGACAACGTCTTGAATCAGGTCAGGTAATCCCTCGATATATTTTTCGATTGCTCGAGAGACTGGGGTGACCATGTGTGGAACCAGTATGCTAAGTTCGTGATATCGAGTATTATACGCAAGATTCTCAACACTGTCTTGTTTCAGTCCATGGAACTCTTCCTCCAGTTTCCTGATTTCGTTCCTAGGGCAGAATTTGGCGATCATGAGTTCCTTAACATCTGCCCAAGATAATGATAAAGAAATATAAGCTCCTCGATTGCGCTTTTCACCATTCCACCAGGTTAGCGCCCCCTTTTGAAGGACACTAGTAGCATAGCGAACGCGGAGTTCATCAGGACATTCACTGTTCACAAAAGTACTCTCCATGCTTTCAAACCATTGGAGGAGGCCAGTAGCACCCTCCTCACCAGTGAATTTTGTGGGGTTGCAGGAGTTAAAGTGTTTGAAAGTGCACCGAAATTGAGTCGTACTCCCTGTGTTGGCACTGTTACTATTCTGGGTTATCTCACTGACAAGGTTTGGGATCACTGCAGCAATTTGCTCGGCGACTAAAGATGCGAGGCGACGATCAGAACGTCGTCCAGAAGCACGAACAGGGCGTTGGCTGGCATCACGGAGCATGCGGCGAGCAGACATCTATGAGGTTGTTAATTAATAATCATGAGATTAGTAAGTGTATAATCGTACAGATGATTATGAAGATATGATCTTGTAAGCAATCATGATATGCAAAGTATTGTATATGAAACGAGAGGGTATTATTGGAAAAACTTGTACAAAATGCTTGGAGTGCCCTTGTCTAGCTGTAAAGCTCAACAAGAACGTTGACTTTTCAAAGGAATTGAACCCAATGGTGATCAAAGAAGACATGCTTTAGCCTATAAGTGGAAACTCACTCCAGGAATCCCCAGGTAAGCATAACAGGTCCGTAAATGGATTTATGCGCTATGCTTGCCTATGCCAGAAAACCCAGTGTACAGGCGTCCACCCTTCCAGATTGCACGTGTCCTTATCACACTCATTAAAGTTCAACAACTTCGAAGGAGTAAAATAAGAGTAGGTATTATGTCTAAGAGTGTCTTCATAAAAGGTACTGCTCCCGTTCTATGATGATGTAAACTTTCCACTCTCGGTAGGACACCATCTCTATGCACCATGATGAAAGATGAGAAGAATGGAGAAAGAGAAGAAGGGAAAGATGGAAGAAGGAAAGTAGAGGGAAATGAGGGGTATGGTAGTTTAGGAAATATAATGCATGAAAGTTGAAGTTCGGTTATAGTCTAGGCCTTTTTCATCTAGTAACCTAGTTCCCTATAACCATGGCTCTGATACCAATCTGTAACACCCCAACCGATGGCGGAATCATCGAGGTGCCACGTAGTGACGATTGTTCAAAAGCACATGGTACTAAAATGTAAATATTATTGAATAAACCAGAATTGTCTTACATGGAAAATGGAAAATACATTGTCTAAATGAAATGTAAATATTGAAATAACTGAATTAAAATAATGCACTAAATGTCTCTTGCTAAAGCATTAGATCAAACTGCACCTGAAACATGTACAAAAAAATAGGTTTGGTCAACATAAGAAATGTTGGTGAGCATTTGTAACAACCGGCAAAATTAAGGTAATTCCGTACTAATTAATTAAACGCAATTAACGTAATTAAACGTAATTATGTGCTGATTATTTAATTGAGGCCTTAGAAAGATAGAAGTTCCCAAATAGTGCATAGGAATGCATAAGTTTAATAGCAAAGCATGATAGGATCATGCGCAAGCAAAAGCCAGTAATTTAACTGGGCAATATTTAATGAATATTAACGGTATTTTATTATTTGGGTAACACACGGTTAAAAACCCAAGAATACCCGGGCGGTACCCGAAAGAAATTAACTTAAACATAATATGGAGTATTATTTAGCAAAGTGGACCCCACCAACCACCCTATAGGGGCCGGCCAAGGGCCCACTCAAGTGAAGATTACTTGAGTTTTCTTGTAAAAATCCATAATATTATTGCAAATGATTAGATTGCATGCAAAAGTATTGGGTAGAAGATTAACCAACTCACCACCTCCCTCTCTCTCTAAACTCGGCCCAAACACCCTCCCACATAATCCCCAAGATTTTTTTTAGTATCTCTCACAAATCTTCCATAATCTCACTCAAAGATCAACAACCAATCCAAGCAAGATACACATGATCTTTGGAAGATTGAGAAGGATAATATAACCCACTTGAAGAACACTTGAAGAAATCACAAAAATTCTTCCTCTTCTTCTTCTTGTTGGCCGTAAGTTTCACCCCCACATTAAACATTTCTCTTTCAATTTTTATACCTCTAAATCACCTCTAAATCATCATTATTCAAAACCCCTTTTATGTGTTCAAGAGATTGGAGCTTAACCCACTTGGAAGAACACATTAAACCTCACCCAAATCCAAGATCTTTGTCTTCCCTAGCCTTGAGCTAGTAGTAAGTATTACATTGTTTTATTTCTTAAATGTTCATGTTTTGTGCTATGGAAAGCAAGTTGTACATTAATGGGTAATGAAATGGATTTTATTAAGTTTTGTTGGAATAAAAATGGATGAACAATAATATGGGTAAATCTTGGATTTAATATTATTAATATGATATTTAATGAGAATGTAGAAATATGAACATACTCTTGAGTGAGATGATGATTGGAACATGATTTTTGAAAAAGACTTGAATATGATCAAGGATGATCTTAATCATCATAGGATGATGTATTAATGACAAAAATGAATTAAAATGGATTAAATAAACATAGATGAAAAGTTTCCATATTCAAAGTCCACTCACTTGAATAAGTGAAAAATTGATGTTTTGGATTAAAGTATGGAACAAACATGTAAATAGCATCTAGGATGGATTAAAAGATCATTAAAAGTAAAATGAAGTAAAAACAACTAAGCATCAAGAAAATGGATCTTCAAAGTCCACTAATTTAGGTGAAAAATGCTAACTTTGGAAGTTAGAGTAGAAAAATGCAACAATTGAAAGATAAGGGATTAATGTTGTAACTTTGAAAGTTAGAGGACTAAAATGAATATTTTGGAAACTATTAGTCCAAAAATACAATAATGGAAAGTTTGGTGTCAAAAGTATAAGTAATAATTTTCCAAGGTTGAGTTGGTAAATACTAGTAACATACTTGGGCATTTTGTATAAAAAGTGTACTTTTATAAAAATGGAAGTTTATAAAAATAAAAGGAGTAACACAAGGATTTTATAAAATAAGATTTTATAAAATAAAGACTTGGGAAGACTTGTACAAAAATAGGATACTTTTATATAAATGGGAATATAAAAGTATCGGAAACATTTTTGGGTTACAAGTTGGACAAGTTGGGCTAAAACGTACAAAGTATATTTTTTTCCAAGAAATAAACGTTCGGAATCGGAAGTAGGAATAATACTTCCATACGAACGCGCAATGGAAACAAATATGAAAAACGCTAACTAACGAACTTAGTTACACGAACTAACGTAAACGGACATATGAGAAAAATGCCATTACGACAAGATAAAAATATACATATATATATTTTAAGGAAATAAAATATATATAACAAAGGTGAAACGTGCGAAACACTTTCCTAAGTGTAGAAGAATATTCATGGGAAAGAAAAACACATCGTAACGAATTAAAAACGCTAAACGACACATGAACTTAACAAGTAGTATCCACGCGATGGTATATGCACATATGCTCGTTTTCGACGAAATTCTAGTATATCTATTTGAATGGGAAAATAGATAAGCGAGAAGGAAAACCGAGACGAGTAGGTGAAGTATATCTACGAACGTGTGAATACCGACAAGATCCTAGTACATTTATTTAAATGGGAAAATAAATGTACGGTGTGGTGAGTCTAGTCGGGCGTTAAGAATAAGTTACCAAACGACAAGAACTTAGCATATTTATTTGAATGGGAAAATAAATATGTGGCAAAGTGAGTCGGGTCGGATAATAAGAAATCACATTATATCGAGCGAAACGATCCTAAGTATAATTATTTAAATGGGAAAATAATTATACGATGGGTAGAGTCGCGTCGAGTATAATATTGTACAAGTCACAAAGAATATTAATAAGAATAATACATGACTTGTAAGGAAAGGGTAATCCATCGCCATTGAACCTAGGATACGAAACTATTAAACGGGAATTGGGATAATGACGTGGTCGGGAAGTTGGGTGTACAACTTGCCAAGGCACATACGCCATAGGTGTAGTGACTTATACGCCTAGAACATTTGTAGGTGCGGGATCACAAACTTTACTATTTTCTTCTTTGAGCCGAGCACAGTTACAGGTGAGTCTCACGGCCCCATTTCTAAACTATTTAACGTTTTTACGGGGGAAAGATATGTTGGGATTGTATGACGGGTTGGATACTTGAGTAAAGATCGCCACTCGGGGTTGAGACCTCCCCACTATAATCATTAATTCAGGAAAGAGAAACCAAAGGAATATTTGGATAGTACTATTGGTGCCTGACAAGGCCCACCCCTAATCGATAGCGTCGATTATGCATCGGTGTATGCCTGGGGTGCACGTATTCTGAAATCAAGTCGTAGGAATACCGAGTAACGACTTGGGGCGGGGGCATTATTAATTGTCTTGGTTTGGTTATAGGCTCAAGTAAATTGTAGGACTTTGCAACTCCTATAAATGTCATAACAAGGATATTCCCACTTAATAAAGTTTTATTAAATCAAAACCTGTGAACTCACCAATATTTATATATTGACGATTTTCAAACATATCTTTCAGGTAATTGAATGATGAAGGTTAGCATGGCGAGCAGGGTCGGGGGAATCTCCAAGTTGGACGTTGGAATGTCGTAAAGGGGTCTCATCTCTTTATTCCATGGACTGAGGGATAAAGGGAGGAGCCTCCTTATTAATTTCAAAAACAATTTATGATTATGTACGGATAATTTGACATGATTATCGGCGTTGAATAAATGCCCGTTTGTTTAATTACTATTGTGGTTTGCATTAATCTTGGCTTAATACTTTTGAACCGTCGTGCCACGTGTTTCCGCCATAGGCGTGGTGTGACAGAAAGTGGTATCAGAGCCAAGGTTATAGCGAATTAGCATTTTTAAAATCTAAACTATAACCGGATTTGGTTCAAAAGCTTTCAAAATAAATGCGAAACGCAATAAATTAAATTTTTCCAACGACCATTTGGGTATATGGAGATTCCGACCAAGCTAGCCATGGTAAGAATACGTATTAATTTTGTGTTAGAAGGTTAGGAAGAGTACCGTAGATATGTGCCTTAACTACCTAACGAATAATACTTAAATATTAGTACGGTTCTTTTGCCAGGATGTCAGACGCAGGGAGCGTAGCACCGAGCTACGACAGTAGCATTCAGATCATCCCAGCATCGCCAGCAGAGCCGATCGAGGTTGTGGTACTCGATCCTGAGGATGACGAGATGGAGGTTGACGCCGCCATGGAGGGCGCAGGCGGAGATAGCTCCGACGAGACAGACCCGAGCGAGGACCCAGCGTGGGCTCCCGCTGGAGGCGACGTGGCCGCCGTGGCCGACCTACCGATGGCCGAGGCTGACTTGCCTCTAGTGCCATTTCAGGCAGCACCACTGCCAGCACTTCCCATCCGAGCCGTCAGGGACTTCCCTGTAGGTTGTGCAGGTCCTTCGAGACCTATCCCTACACAGTCGGAGACTGTTGAGTCTCCATACGACCGACGCGCACCTGTCGATCGTGAGCCCTTACCCACTCCACTCATCCCCGTTCCCTCAGGCATGAGGCTCGTGCCTGTCTGCCGAGGACACAACGGGTGGATTTCGGACGACTCCGATGATGAGTCGACCGCATCGGTAGAGCACATTGCTGTGCCGATCCCACCAGCAGACCAGGAGGAGCACGTCGCTCCGATGATAGGGCATGCCACCACTACCCCAGCCACCCTACCCGCCATGCCCGAGCCCGTACCACAGGATGGGCCAGCTTCTACTGGGCACATCCTTGAGGGCAGCTCAGCCCGTAGTTCTGAGCTGCACCGAGCAGGTTTGGCAGCTCACGCCACTGCTAGCCCTCCCACCCCTACCACTGTGATATCCGCTCCAGAGTGGGTCGCTGTCACCCAGCCCCTTATGGTCCCACTCGCCGAGCTTATAGTCCCCTCACCCGTATCCATGACACTACCCATCACCACTTTTCCCACACTACCACCCCTACCCGAGATGCTCCCTACACCACCACCTGCACCATTTACTATGGATGCAGGAGCCCCATTTCTGATACCCCCGTTTGCACCATATACTCTAGGTGCGGGAGACCCGTACCAGGTACCACCCTACTACCTCACCGGACTACCGGGCTTTGCCCCACCCTTCACACCCCTACCCATACCTGATATCGTCGGCCCGTCCCAGCCGACGTATACTGACATCCCCGGGCCGTCGCAGCCCCACGGGATGGCCCCACTGTCAGGACCAGCATGGTCCACGGTGATCTCACTGGAGAGAGATTTCCAGACCCTCACCGACACGGTGCAGCGCACCGTGAGGCAGATGGAGCAGCAGGCCCAGCTCATGTGGGCCAGGATCATTGATGCCAGGGATGCACTGGCACATTATGCTGAGGAGTTGCTGAGCATGGACGCTCATTGTGGGATTACGGGCGACGCACACTTTGCGCATCGCCAATTCTTGTACGATCGCATTATGGCGATCAGTATGACCATTAGCATGTGCGCACCCCAGTATCAGTACCCGCCGCCGCCGCCACCACAGTAGCGAGACATCAGAGACGCTTGGGAGATCACTTACGGACATAGTAGTAGTAGTAGTAGTATGATAGCACAGTATGGGTTATAGCACCCATCTGCATTTTTGCCTAGCCGAGCGGGATTGTGCCGGTATATGACATTATATTTCTTGTATATTTCAAAGGAGCAATGTATGAGGAAGGTATCCTCGGTTTTTGTTATTATGAACAAATCATTGTACTCATGGTATTGAAATTAATGAAAATTTTGTTATGGTAAAATATGTGTTGTGATTGTCTACGATTATTATTACTTGTTCTGTTTATATTGTGATTGTGTGATGTTGTTATGGTGATTATTGTGTTCGTGTGTTGTATTGTTATTTATACCTTATGTATGACGATGTTGTATGAATGATCGCCAAATTAACCTTTGATATTGATTATTGAAGAAAAATGGCACCAGCCACCCGAAGCAACAGTGGAAATGAAAGACTACCCACGACACCCGAGGAGCTTGAAACCCTAGTTTCGGGGCGTATCGCCCAAGCTCTCGCAGAACACAATGCCACGCGCACCGAAAGGTCACGAGATCGAACAGGGAGCGACAGACGCGAAACCTCCCCTACCGGTAAGAAGACTTCGGATATATACAACAGGAGTTTTCGTAAAACTCCTACCTCATATAACATGTTACTTTATTATTGCAGAAACGGCCTCACGAGAACGTGGCTGCACGTTTAAAGCTCTCCTGGACTGCAAACCGCTCAACTTCAGCGGCACTGAAGGTTCTGTCGGACTAGTCAAGTGGTTCGAGAAGACCGAAGCAGTGATTCGTATTAGCAGCTGTACCCCGCGACAGGCTGTCATGTACGCCACTAACCTGTTCCTGGACCAAGCTCTAACCTGGTGGAACAACCAAGTGCAAACACTGGGAGATGATGCTGCTTACTCCTTGTCATGGTTGGAGTTGAAGGAACTAATGATCGCCGAGTACTGCCCGGCAAGTGAAGTGCAGAAGCTAGAGACTGAGTTCTGGAACCTCACCATGGTTGGATCGGACGTAGCTGGGTACACGTCCAGGTTTCATGATCTCTCCCGGTTAGTGCCTCGCTTGGTTACCCCGGAAAGCAAGAAGGTGGAAAGATACCTATTCGGACTGGCCCCACAGATACGCGGCATGGTCACTGCTTCCAAACCTACAACCATGCGCGAAGCTATCGACCTCGCCTTAAGCCTCACTGAAGACGCCATCCGAATGGGCACTCTAATCCGAAAAGTATCAGGATTGAAGCTTACTGAGTCCAGCAGTGTTGAGGGTAAGAATCTGGGTACAAGTTCAGCCGTTGGGTCAAGCGAACAGGGAAATAGGCCAAGGTTTGGGAAGCGTAAGCGCGATGAAAGGAAAAAGGATGGATCATCAGGAGGTTCAGGGAAGAAAGGAAAAGGGTATGTGGCCACTGGACGTGGAAATAATGGAAAGCAAGGTTACCAGGGCAAGAACGAAGTGATCTGCGGTAAGTGCCGTCATTCGGGGCACAAGACAGAAGACTGCAGGTCAGGAGCGCCAAAGAACGGAGGAGCGAGGCCCTGTTTCTCATGTGGATCGCTCGATCATTGGAAGAGGGACTTCCTTTATCGCAAAGACGAGCCTCACCCCGTCATGTGTGGATCATGGGATTTCCTTCCGACATGATTCGAGAGTGGTTAGTCGACCAAAATGCGCGTAAAGGTCAAGGCTGGACATGGCGTCACTGATGCCTTAGATTTTGAAGAGGTAATGCTCGCGAGACTCGCGGGCATATAAAGAGGTCGACACATGATTTGGTCAATTACTCAAACTACGAGATTCGAACTTTAGAGAGATACATGTGCTAACACTAGGACTAGAGTGTCTTAGTATGACTACTGGAAAGTCCGTTAGACACCCGAATTCCCACATTACCGATGGCGACACTACACAACCACTCAGCAACATAACAACAGTTACGTGGGTTTGGGGTAATGTCTTTATCCCGAGGGAACCAAGAGTGAAACAAACGACAAGTTATCACATCATCAAGTCAATCCAACAATTGTAGCAATACGTTCACGGTGCAATACGGCAGTACGGACAACACGACAATGATCGCAACACGTCCGCGAAACACATCAACAACGGAATACCGCATCAGGAGCAGCACAACCACGAAGGTGCATCATCGACAGCGAAACGCAACCACATGGATACGCAGTCGGCAAAACTGTGCAGCTACAAGAATGCACAATCGCTAGGGGTAACGCCACAACATGAATTCACGACAGCAGGATGACACACAACCTAGCGAGTCCACTATACATAACCACAAGAAGCTCCATTACGGTGAGCACGCACCCCGGTGCGTTTCGGCTCACTTATGGTGACGGAATCCTTATTCGTATCCTCAGCAGCAACCTATACTCCATAGGCTCATTGGTGAGATCAATTGGGTTAATAAGGGCATCCGTCATCATAAAAGAAATGGGAACGATGGGTTCCACATAATTTAGCAGACTTATCAAGCCGATATCGTTCTTAGGGAGAATGACTGTATGCTCGATATAAGTCACTCGAATAATGGCAACTGCAACATTGACAGGCTCAACCATACCTGAGAGCCATCGCCAACGTTAGTCTTGGCAGGAGCCAGGGAATGATAACGAGCGGTTCAACGAAAACCTCAAAGAAAATGGAGTTAACAGCAACGAACTCCATCGTGACACAAACATGGTCATAGCGGCTTGGCAAGGGTCTTATAGATGTCTATGTCAATGACAGTGATCTTAGTAGGAGCCTTCGAAACAACAGCAACGTCAAACTTGACAAAAGCCATAGAAACATCCTCAACACGCTCAGTATGAGCTACACTCTCAGCAACGACGACATGATTCGCTTGGGCCATAGAACAACGAGAAGAAGCTTGACACGAGTTACAAAAACGATTGTGACAAACCTAGCGGAGATTTAGGGAACAACAACAACAAACTCGACAAGAGTTCCACACTTAGTAATGACGACCGGATTCGCTTGAGCCGTAGGACAATGATAGCAGCAACAACAGCAGGCTCAGCAGAAACCTTAGACCCGTCGTAGCTATTAGATGTGTGGTAAATAGTATCCATAGGACCTAGGAACCAAGCTACATCTTTTCCAGTATCAAAAATATTGGTCACAACCAGAATAGTAGAGGTAGAAGGATCATGATTTATCGAGACACCACGATAAAATAAAATGATACAGACTCGGGCAATTCAGCCGAGTCATCCTTCTCATTAGGGTCCTCTTGCATGTTATTTTGGCCCTAGCACCGACAGTCATCAACTGAAATGCCTCTCCGCCACCTAAGCAAGGCCAGTGAACTTCCTTCCTGATAGGCCACGCAGTGAGAGTATCGGAATACGACAAGAGATTAGACAAATCACATTGTCCATAACGAATGGATCTCGCAACCTTAGTTTATAAAACACCGTGACAAAGGGACGCAACGTCTCAATATCTATGGGGATTGATGGAAAACACTTCGCATCAATTGCCACCCCAAATAGACAACCAGTCTCGTCGTCCTGACGAGGGTAGCGGACGTTCAACATTGCAACATGAGCAATGGAATTGCCGTCCCATGGGTAAGTTTAGTTGACAGAATAACGTGACCACTTCCAGTAGTCCGTTATTTGATTTTTCGAGGGGGATTTCAATGTCAGCCAGAGCGTTCTGTGACACTTGACAATTACGAGTCACACGCTTTACGATTTCGGCTCCCGAAATGTGGTTTCACTCCCCAAGTATTATGACGAATTCAGACGCAAAACGCACGTCGTGACCTTACATTCAATATATATGTATGTCTCCATATATATTAACTGACTTGGATAAAATCATCTCCGACTCGACTCACTTTACCATATAATTACTTTCCCATTAAGTAGTTATACTAGGATCTTGTCAGTCGAGATTTTATTTTTCCCATAATTGACTCGACTCACCTTTCCATATATTTATTTTCCCATTAAATAAATATACTATGATCTTGTCGATTCGATATTACATTCTACGACCATCGACTCGACTCACTTTACCGTATAATTATTTTCCCATTAAATAATTATACTAGGATCTTGTCGATTCGATATTACATTTTACAACCATCGACTCGACTCACTTTACCGTATAATTATTTTCCCATTAAATAATTATACTAGGATCTTGTCGATTCGACATTACATTTTACGACCATCGACTCGACTCACTTTACCGTATAATTATTTTCCCATTAAATAATTATACTAGGGTCTTGTCGATTCGACATTTCGTTTTAAACACCCGACTCGGCTCACTTTACCATATATTTATTTTCCCATTAAATAAATATACTAGGATCTTGCCGATCGATATTTCGTTTTCAACACCCGACTCGGCTCACTTTACCATATATTTATTTTCCCATTAAATAAATATACTAGGATCTTGCCGATTCGACATTGTTGATTTAGACGGGGGCTATCATGCCTTCTAGATAAAGATGATCAAGCCTATTAACTCAGCAAGGACGATTCTGCCCTCCAATAGGGGAAGGAACGCCTGACCCCCGAAGACAACTTGGGCATGTGTTAGATCAAGAATGACTTACTCACAGTAATAATACAGCAGCACACGGGCCACTAGTCTCAATACTGATCCACACAGGGTCCCGTGCTCAAAACGCACTTGTTTTGCAGGGACACACCCTCGGTCTTCACTGGGTTCCAAGTTTAGCATTCCACGCATCGTACCAAGCATTCATCTCTTTGGTAGGCAGTGCATCCTCGTATGTCCGCTCCTTTGAGGAGCTTTGAGTGGAGGCATTCAACTCCTATACAAGGAAGTTTTCATCTCCTGTCCCTATCCGATGCGAGGGTTTACGTCAGATTACTCATATGAAGTAGACGTTCGAGCTCTTCCGTGTTCGTACCTTAGAGGTGATGTTGAAGAAGCTCATTCAGTTTGCGAGGATCGAAATCAAGGGATATCAACAAGACCTCCCTTTTAACTCATTAGCCAATCAAAAGCTAAGACTGAACCAAAAGAACAAGAATAGACAAGACAAGGAGTGATCACCAACCCCAGCCCTAGCGCCCAACAAGGTTACCGTGCACCACAAATTATTATTACGTGTGCACCCGTAATGATAGTCGGTGTTGCCAGGTAATTTTAGCGCCCGCTAGTTTCCGAGCTTCCTGATCCAAAGACAGAGATTTCACACAATAAAAGATCTAGACTAGCTTCGCCTTCACAACATCAGCAACACGACAACGTCCACTAGCACGATAAAGGTTAGCCCTTCCGATCATCCCGTCCGCAGGTAAGCGGGTGAGTTCGTCGTAGACCACCGCTTCCGCCCCGCTTGTTGATATCGGTAATCGATGTAAAAGTGCGGACTAAAGTGAAGTGCGATACGACATCCCTATAGGCAAGCTATCTGTACTACTTATATGCGTTAACTAGCACTAGTTAGAAAATTGGATCTTTACACCATATAAACATTCATATCCATATTTTCTAACATTTTATATATTGACACACATGGCTAGTCGGTCGGAATTTCCCCTTGTACAATCCATGTACAATTTTCTTTCTTTTCTAAAAATATTTCGTTGTGTTTTATTTTTGAAAACTTTGTTTTCGAGCCAAAACCGGCTATAGTCTAGATTTTTCAAAATCCTAGTTCGCTATAACCTTGGCTCTGATACCACTTCTGTCACACCACGCCAATGGCGGAAACACGTGGCGCGACGCTCGAAAGCATATCAAAGTCAAGATTAACAAAAACTATATTTAATTAGAAAAGATCATTATATTAAGATGTCGGGAAAGAGTACCTGGTTTCAAACATTACTTAAAACCACAAACATTAAGTTTTAAAGTGGGGTGTTTCCGTTTACGTCCCAACCCGATGGTAACAATAGATGAAACCCCCAACCAGTGTCCGACATCCCAAATTCCACCGTACTAGCCGCATACCTGTTCAGCACTTAGTTACCTGAAAGATATGTTTAAAAAGACGTCAATATATAAAATATTGGTGAGTTCACAGGTTTTAGTTTCGTAATTACAACGTTTTTACATCCTGTGCAGATCCAGCACAATTTGTGGCCTTTGTATGGAGTAGCTAGCTCCTACAAACTATGATGATAAGCAATCCCCTAAGTCCCATAACCAAACCAAGACTAATAAATATGCCCCGCTCCAAGTCGTTTCTCGGAACCCAACGACTTAAGTTCAGAATATGTGCACCTCTTGTCTTTACCGGGTTGACGCTATCAACCAGAGGTGGGCCTCGTCAGGCACCAATAGTACTATCCAAATATTCCTTTGGTTTCATTTACCTGAATTAATGGTTACAGTAGCGAGGACCCAACCCGAGTGGCGAACAAAAACTCAAGTACTCATCATGCCACTTATCACATTTTAACCTTTGAAAACATTTCAACATGTGATAACTTTGACAAACATATCTTTCCCCCAGTTAAAACAGTAAAATGGGGCCGTGAAACTCACCTTAATTTCCATGCTTAGCTAGCAAATAAAGCCCAAAGCTTTGACCGACTTCCTCGTGCCCTAATTACCAACAAAGGACACCTTAAAGTCTATCATATATAAGTCTAGCTTATTTTCCGGTTAAAAGATAGTTTATTCAACTATCTTGACTCGTGTGTACTAACCCGAGTCTTTAAGTGTTTTAACTCGACGAACCGATCGTGACTTATCATAATTCATGAGTTCACATACGACATAGTACCCAAATCGCGCACCTGTTACTATTCGTGTGTAAACCATGTTGGACTAATGCCACGAAACGTATAACCCATCCCGAGTCATAGCTTGTCTCGTAAACCAGATAATATGATTGTCTTGTATAATTATTTTCGGAAAATATACCTTGCGGAAATATAATATAGTTATTAAAATCCGTTTAATAACATTTGTTATTTCTTTTCCAACTCCGAATATCTTACAGATCTCAAAACTTTGCTTTTTGTAAAGACTTCCAAATAAAATCGCACGCATTATATTTTGAATCCGAACGTTAAACATTATTTAGTTACCGAAAGGCTTCGAAAACTCATCATACTTGACGCTCGATGAAACTATATACATTTGCCTTGCAAGTGTTGTTCGAGATCGACTATTATTGTTAGACATAATCGTTGTCAAAGTGTCGCGATTTGTATGAAATTACACTTGTGCAACAATTGAAATGAAAAGTTATTTGTAAAACGCACCACGATATCACATTCGTTGCACTTACGACTTTACAAAAATTTGGCAGAGTTTCCTCTGTTTTTGTATAAACCAGACAACACAAGTTGTCTACAATTTCCCCAAAATCAACACCTAAACAAAAGACGACATTATATTTGTCCGCATTTCTAATCCACGAGACTTTATACGTTTTGACCATTATATAAATCATACTATTTATATAGATATATACGTATAGTCCAACAATTTAGTCCGACGACAAAACACAAGTCACGTTTTAATATACAAGTTTTTGTTTATTTTCGTATATGGTTCGCCGCGAGTTAGCACATCTTTCATGTTATATTTATAATATGTTTTATAAATGTAACGAAAAATAAACACGATTAAATTATACCGAAATGCGCGTGCGTGACTAGACACGTCTCGAACGACGCGTTGACCGAGTCAAAGTTTGACTGGAGTTGACTCGTGTTTAACCGAGCTCGAAATCTGATCCGTAAGCAAATCTTACCAGATCTGACCCGTTTGACTGGGGTTGAATAGATCTGACGAGACCCGAACAAAACCCGGACCATTAACGCGAACCCGCACCAGATCTGACCCGGAAGCACAACCTTGACCCGAGCCCCGAGTCCCGAACCCAAAACTCGTCAGCCCAGAGCCACTATGACAGGCCGGACCACGACTAACAACCACCACTACAATCCGTCACCAAACACCACCTAACCATAACCACCCACCATCGGGCTACCATCACCGTAACCCGACCACCACTACGCTGCCTCAACCAAGAACCACCACCACCGTACAGACCATCTCCAAAACCCCCACAACCTGCTACCCGACCAAACCACACGAAACCTGACCCGATTGAACCCCAAAACAGACCCGAATCATCACCATCGAGCACCACACCACCGCTGATAACCTGACCACCACTACCCCCGTAGTTCTTCACCCTCCCCTGTCACCATAACCCCATCAAAACACCTCAACAACCCGCGCGAGCCCACTTTTCAGGCCAAAACCACCACCTCTCGCCGCCTTTCCGTCAGATCGTCATCCACACCTGACCCAATCCCTCGTCAACCACCATCTCCACCCGATCTGCCCCTTTCTGGCTTAAAAACCTTACGCCGCCACCACCAAGCTGTGGTGGTGGCCGGCCGTTCCCTGAACAGAGGAGGAGAGAGAGAGAGACGCGATGAGAGGGAGAGAGAGAGTTTTAGAGAGAGAGTAGAGAGAGAGAGAGAGAGAGGTGCGGCTGCAAGAATGGAGAAGAAGAAGCATATGATGCCTTTTATACTTAGGGTTAGGGTTGGTGGGTTGTGCACCGCGTATCGAACCCGTATAAACGTATTTCGCTCCGGTTTTATTTTAGGTTCGATACTTAATTACAAGAATTAGTCGGTTTTGTTCGGAATGAGAAACATAACTAAACCGAGCAAATTCTTTATTATTTTCGTCACCCGACGCGTGAAAACAGAACACGCGTTAAAATCGCGTTAATCGATTCGGTCGAGCTATCCTTCATTTAAATGATTCGATAACTTTCGAAATTCAATAAGAAACATTATTTATAATAAATAATTAGTCCGAAAGTTTAATAACGGTTAAAACCACGCGTTTTGACGTTCGAATCCCACGTCAGTTCTTCTCCGCGTTCTCCAAGACGCTGCGTTTTTGGCCGTTTACCGCGCCGATTTCTCATTCGATCGCATCGATAGTAAATACATGTCGTATTTACATTTATTAGCCTTATGTTAGTCCACTTTGACAAATTTTTGCTGATGTCAGTTCGTTACGTTAATTACGCGAAGTCTTTCTTTAAAGGCATCAAGACTTCAACGAACTTTCAAAAGGACATCGTAGGACTCATGTCAGCTCAACTAACCATATTTAACCTTAAACCATGTTAATTACTTCTAAAACATGATTAGAATCATGTTAATCGTTGTACGAAATTTGCCGGTTGTCACATTCTCCCCCCGTTAAGAGAATTCCGTCCCGGAATTCAGTTCAAGTCATCCGATACGTTAGTATCCTTGAACAGGGCGGGATGTTTGCGACTCACACGATTACCTCTTTTCTACGTGAACCCAAGTTCACGCTTAGCGTTCTAACGAACACAATGTCCTGAGCCGGCCACGACCGAGCTCTTGGATATCGCAATCCGGCACAAATATCGGTTTTCCCGAAATAGTAGAGCTTTGCCTCAACCTGAATTCTGTCGGTCGAGGAATTGACAATGCTTCCTCAAGCCAGACTTGCGGGATTCATCAAGAGTCCCACTAAGCTCTTGCGATAGTTCGAGCTTGTTCGTTTCAAGGCCAATTTTAACCGATATCTCCGAGTCACTGGAGTACTAAGCGAAGTCATTCCATTACCGTTTTCGTGCTTAACAACACCCTTTCAGAGTATAACACTCAGCAAAGTCCTATACCAATTCGAAGTTCCTAAGGCCAACGCCTTGTTAGTACAACTTCCTGATCGGTTTGGCCACTTATTCAAGCAGATTTGAATCTACCAGATTCGTTGGTCATTTCTTGAACTCACGCCAGATCATGTGTATATCTCTATCTGTCATTCAATGCACTAGAGACGTACACGTATGCACTCGAGAGGACTTCGAGCAGTACACCCCGAACACTAGGGTGTTAATTCCTATCACATAGGAAATTCTGGCGATGAAGTACACGAATTTGATTTGCCACCGACACTAATCGTATCACACAGGACACCTCCGTCCAGGACAATAATTCATTCGTTTCGAGAATGGTAATCCATACTCATCTCAAATTGAGTGTCCCAGACTTGCGTTCAAGGTTTGGCACACCCTGGGGCAGGATAACTACTAAAATCCGATATTGTGAAAATTGACACCTAGTGTCTAGCCACGACCCTCCAAGAGTATAGGTGGTTATCCGTATGCCTCATATCATAATTGCAAACGAGTAGGGGGATGAGAAGGTTCCAAACAGCGATCGATCATTGCCTGTGTCTCATCATAGCCACTAGACACCTCAGGCGGCATGACCATTAGGTTCGCTCGTTCGAATTTCACTAATCGGGTGATCTTACCAGATCACAAAGCAGTCGACATTCTCGAGGACGCTCCAGGTTGTTTATAGTAGCGGATAGTAATCCTGTGTCCTCACATGGACTGAAATCCACTATGCACCCACTTACAACCTTTCGCATGAGCGATTATGGTTAGTGGTACCAGGGCGCCTAATATGGACTGACGGAGGTCGAAAGTTTTTGCGTCACTTTCACCCCTCAGTTCCCCAGACAGTAGACAGTGGATATTCAACATACGGCCGTACAATTCCACCATACACGAGAATTTAAGCCGACTTAAACACAAATGTCTAGAGGCTCACATCACCTCATCACATTGGTCAACATAAGGATGATGTATATGAATCATCATAATATGGTTGCCGTAACAAACAGAGGATAGGATCTCGACAACATCTCGACACGCTGGTGTCCACCGAAACGGTAACCAGAGCACCTGTAGCAACCCAAACGAGGGTATCCAGTACGTGTCCTGTTATATGTGCCTTACGGGCAATGGTGTCCTACTAGTATTAGCAACCTAGTGAGTCAACTCTGAATACTGCAGGCCACTCGCCCTTGAAATGACTATCAGATCCTATGTAGGGATATGAGTGAAGGAAGTCCTGAAACCAGAACCCTCACTCGCCAAAGGTTCCATCTTTTCGGGATCTTTCGATTTACGAGGTGAAATTGAGTCATAGATGAATGCATTTGGCACACATTCCACGTGTGGGGCTTGGCGACTTCATACGCCAAAGTCGTCACCTAAAACAAACAACGACCGAGATCGCCCTACAAGAAGTAGTCTTGAGCCTTCCCATAAGGCATCCCTTTCAACGACTCAGATAGTCACACAAATGGGTGCAATACGTAAGCTTTCGGGCTCATCCTGATTAGTCAGGTACTAACGCACTAACCTGGCAGCTCATATTACTATGGTGTCTCTAACAGTGTCTGTCAAGGGCAGGGGATTTTGCTCTAGCGCGAGCAATGCTACAAAAAAAAATGACTGGGAACACCCGTATCGACCCAAGGTTGAAAGGGTTCCACTATCCCAAGAATCTACGCAACGACACCAAGACAAGATAAACCTACTATCAGAAGAATAACAACATTACTCGAACGGTTGAATCGATCACCCATCTCAACACGGTAGGGTAGTACTCTTGTATAATAGACAAGGTTATACGTCCTTCAGGATTCAGAGTTTCATAAACCCCAGAATCCTGTACCAGGAGCTCCACCAATGCATACGCCATGGGTGGGTCCACAATGGTATTTCCATAATCGTCAGCACGACACGTCAGCAGGTATGGCGTCAAACAAATCCACTGGGATGAGCAATAATGAATTGAGTCTTTCAACTCTTACTAGTCCCAAAGGTAGGGGTCATAATATCGCTCACATTTACTCGATCCCTTCAGGTTCGAGATGTATTTGAAATCCCTTTATCGCAAAGACGAGCCTCACCCCGTCATGTGTGGATCATGGGATTTCCTTCCGACATGATTCGAGAGTGGTTAGTCGACCAAAATGCGCGTAAAGGTCAAGGCTGGACATGGCGTCACTGATGCCTTAGATTTTGAAGAGGTAATGCTCGCGAGACTCGCGGGCATATAAAGAGGTCGACACATGATTTGGTCAATTACTCAAACTACGAGATTCGAACTTTAGAGAGATACATGTGCTAACACTAGGACTAGAGTGTCTTAGTATGACTACTGGAAAGTCCGTTAGACACCCGAATTCCCACATTACCGATGGCGACACTACACAACCACTCAGCAACATAACAACAGTTACGTGGGTTTGGGGTAATGTCTTTATCCCGAGGGAACCAAGAGTGAAACAAACGACAAGTTATCACATCATCAAGTCAATCCAACAATTGTAGCAATACGTTCACGGTGCAATACGGCAGTACGGACAACACGACAATGATCGCAACACGTCCGCGAAACACATCAACAACGGAATACCGCATCAGGAGCAGCACAACCACGAAGGTGCATCATCGACAGCGAAACGCAACCACATGGATACGCAGTCGGCAAAACTGTGCAGCTACAAGAATGCACAATCGCTAGGGGTAACGCCACAACATGAATTCACGACAGCAGGATGACACACAACCTAGCGAGTCCACTATACATAACCACAAGAAGCTCCATTACGGTGAGCACGCACCCCGGTGCGTTTCGGCTCACTTATGGTGACGGAATCCTTATTCGTATCCTCAGCAGCAACCTATACTCCATAGGCTCATTGGTGAGATCAATTGGGTTAATAAGGGCATCCGTCATCATAAAAGAAATGGGAACGATGGGTTCCACATAATTTAGCAGACTTATCAAGCCGATATCGTTCTTAGGGAGAATGACTGTATGCTCGATATAAGTCACTCGAATAATGGCAACTGCAGCATTGACAGGCTCAACCATACCTGAGAGCCATCGCCAACGTTAGTCTTGGCAGGAGCCAGGGAATGATAACGAGCGGTTCAACGAAAACCTCAAAGAAAATGGAGTTAACAGCAACGAACTCCATCGTGACACAAACATGGTCATAGCGGCTTGGCAAGGGTCTTATAGATGTCTATGTCAATGACAGTGATCTTAGTAGGAGCCTTCGAAACAACAGCAACGTCAAACTTGACAAAAGCCATAGAAACATCCTCAACACGCTCAGTATGAGCTACACTCTCAGCAACGACGACATGATTCGCTTGGGCCATAGAACAACGAGAAGAAGCTTGACACGAGTTACAAAAACGATTGTGACAAACCTAGCGGAGATTTAGGGAACAACAACAACAAACTCGACAAGAGTTCCACACTTAGTAATGACGACCGGATTCGCTTGAGCCGTAGGACAATGATAGCAGCAACAACAGCAGGCTCAGCAGAAACCTTAGACCCGTCGTAGCTATTAGATGTGTGGTAAATAGTATCCATAGGACCTAGGAACCAAGCTACATCTTTTCCAGTATCAAAAATATTGGTCACAACCAGAATAGTAGAGGTAGAAGGATCATGATTTATCGAGACACCACGATAAAATAAAATGATACAGACTCGGGCAATTCAGCCGAGTCATCCTTCTCATTAGGGTCCTCTTGCATGTTATTTTGGCCCTAGCACCGACAGTCATCAACTGAAATGCCTCTCCGCCACCTAAGCAAGGCCAGTGAACTTCCTTCCTGATAGGCCACGCAGTGAGAGTATCGGAATACGACAAGAGATTAGACAAGTCACATTGTCCATAACGAATGGATCTCGCAACCTTAGTTTATAAAACACCGTGACAAAGGGACGCAACGTCTCAATATCTATGGGGATTGATGGAAAACACTTCGCATCAATTGCCACCCCAAATAGACAACCAGTCTCGTCGTCCTGACGAGGGTAGCGGACGTTCAACATTGCAACATGAGCAATGGAATTGCCGTCCCATGGGTAAGTTTAGTTGACAGAATAACGTGACCACTTCCAGTAGTCCGTTATTTGATTTTTCGAGGGGGATTTCAATGTCAGCCAGAGCGTTCTGTGACACTTGACAATTACGAGTCACACGCTTTACGATTTCGGCTCCCGAAATGTGGTTTCACTCCCCAAGTATTATGACGAATTCAGACGCAAAACGCACGTCGTGACCTTACATTCAATATATATGTATGTCTCCATATATATTAACTGACTTGGATAAAATCATCTCCGACTCGACTCACTTTACCATATAATTACTTTCCCATTAAGTAGTTATACTAGGATCTTGTCAGTCGAGATTTCATTTTTCCCATAATCGACTCGACTCACCTTTCCATATATTTATTTTCCCATTAAATAAATATACTATGATCTTGTCGATTCGATATTACATTCTACGACCATCGACTCGACTCACTTTACCGTATAATTATTTTCCCATTAAATAATTATACTAGGATCTTGTCGATTCGATATTACATTTTACAACCATCAACTCGACTCACTTTACCGTATAATTATTTTCCCATTAAATAATTATACTAGGATCTTGTCGATTCGACATTACATTTTACGACCATCGACTCGACTCACTTTACCGTATAATTATTTTCCCATTAAATAATTATACTAGGATCTTGTCGATTCGACATTACATTTTACGACCATCGACTCGACTCACTTTACCGTATAATTATTTTCCCATTAAATAATTATACTAGGATCTTGTCGATTCGACATTACATTTTACGACCATCGACTCGACTCACTGTACCGTATAATTATTTTCCCATTAAATATTTATACTAGGGTCTTGTCGATTCGACATTTCGTTTTCAACACCCGACTCGGCTCACTTTACCATATATTTATTTTCCCATTAAATAAATATACTAGGATCTTGCCGATCGATATTTCGTTTTCAACACCCGACTCGGCTCACTTTACCATATATTTATTTTCCCATTAAATAAATATACTAGGATCTTGCCGATTCGACATTGTTGATTTAGACGGGGGCTATCATGCCTTCTAGATAAAGATGATCAAGCCTATTAACTCAGCAAGGACGATTCTGCCCTCCAATAGGGGAAGGAACGCCTGACCCCCGAAGACAACTTGGGCATGTGTTAGATCAAGAATGACTTACTCACAGTAATAATACAGCAGCACACGGGCCACTAGTCTCAATACTGATCCACACAGGGTCCCGTGCTCAAAACGCACTTGTTTTGCAGGGACACACCCTCGGTCTTCACTGGGTTCCAAGTTTAGCATTCCACGCATCGTACCAAGCATTCATCTCTTTGGTAGGCAGTGCATCCTCGTATGTCCGCTCCTTTGAGGAGCTTTGAGTGGAGGCATTCAACTCCTATACAAGGAAGTTTTCATCTCCTGTCCCTATCCGATGCGAGGGTTTACGTCAGATTACTCATATGAAGTAGACGTTCGAGCTCTTCCGTGTTCGTACCTTAGAGGTGATGTTGAAGAAGCTCATTCAGTTTGCGAGGATCGAAATCAAGGGATATCAACAAGACCTCCCTTTTAACTCATTAGCCAATCAAAAGCGAAGACTGAACCAAAAGAACAAGAATAGACAAGACAAGGAGTGATCACCAACCCCAGCCCTAGCGCCCAACAAGGTTACCGTGCACCACAAATTATTATTACGTGTGCACCCGTAATGATAGTCGGTGTTGCCAGGTAATTTTAGCGCCCGCTAGTTTCCGAGCTTCCTGATCCAAAGACAGAGATTTCACACAATAAAAGATCTAGACTAGCTTCGCCTTCACAACATCAGCAACACGACAACGTCCACTAGCACGATAAAGGTTAGCCCTTCCGATCATCCCGTCCGCAGGTAAGCGGGTGAGTTCGTCGTAGACCACCGCTTCCGCCCCGCTTGTTGATATCGGTAATCGATGTAAAAGTGCGGACTAAAGTGAAGTGCGATACGACATCCCTATAGGCAAGCTATCTGTACTACTTATATGCGTTAACTAGCACTAGTTAGAAAATTGGATCTTTACACCATATAAACATTCATATCCATATTTTCTAACATTTTATATATTGACACACATGGCTAGTCGGTCGGAATTTCCCCTTGTACAATCCATGTACAATTTTCTTTCTTTTCTAAAAATATTTCGTTGTGTTTTATTTTTGAAAACTTTGTTTTCGAGCCAAAACCGGCTATAGTCTAGATTTTTCAAAATCCTAGTTCGCTATAACCTTGGCTCTGATACCACTTCTGTCACACCACGCCAATGGCGGAAACACGTGGCGCGATGCTCGAAAGCATATCAAAGTCAAGATTAACACAAACTATATTTAATTAGAAAAGATCATTATATTAAGATGTCGGGAAAGAGTACCTGGTTTCAAACATTACTTAAAACCACAAACATTAAGTTTTAAAGTGGGGTGTTTCCGTTTACGTCCCAACCCGATGGTAACAATAGATGAAACCCCCAACCAGTGTCCGACATCCCAAATTCCACCGTACTAGCCGCATACCTGTTCAGCACTTAGTTACCTGAAAGATATGTTTAAAAAGACGTCAATATATAAAATATTGGTGAGTTCACAGGTTTTAGTTTCGTAATTACAACGTTTTTACATCCTGTGCAGATCCAGCACAATTTGTGGCCTTTGTATGGAGTAGCTAGCTCCTACAAACTATGATGATAAGCAATCCCCTGAGTCCCATAACCAAACCAAGACTAATAAATATGCCCCGCTCCAAGTCGTTTCTCGGAACCCAACGACTTAAGTTCAGAATATGTGCACCTCTTGTCTTTACCGGGTTGACGCTATCAACCAGAGGTGGGCCTCGTCAGGCACCAATAGTACTATCCAAATATTCCTTTGGTTTCATTTACCTGAATTAATGGTTACAGTAGCGAGGACCCAACCCCGAGTGGCGAACAAAAACTCAAGTACTCATCATGCCACTTATCACATTTTAACCTTTGAAAACATTTCAACATGTGATAACTTTGACAAACATATCTTTCCCCCAGTTAAAACAGTAAAATGGGGCCGTGAAACTCACCTTAATTTCCATGCTTAGCTAGCAAATAAAGCCCAAAGCTTTGACCGACTTCCTCGTGCCCTAATTACCAACAAAGGACACCTTAAAGTCTATCATATATAAGCCTAGCTTATTTTCCGGTTAAAAGATAGTTTATTCAACTATCTTGACTCGTGTGTACTAACCCGAGTCTTTAAGTGTTTTAACTCGACGAACCGATCGTGACTTATCATAATTCATGAGTTCACATACGACATAGTACCCAAATCGCGCACCTGTTACTATTCGTGTGTAAACCATGTTGGACTAATGCCACGAAACGTATAACCCATCCCGAGTCATAGCTTGTCTCGTAAACCAGATAATATGATTGTCTTGTATAATTATTTTCGGAAAATATACCTTGCGGGAATATAATATAGTTATTAAAATCCGTTTAATAACATTTGTTATTTCTTTTCCAACTCCGAATATCTTACAGATCTCAAAACTTTGCTTTTTGTAAAGACATCCAAATAAAATCGCACGCATTATATTTTGAATCCGAACGTTAAACATTATTTAGTTACCGAAAGGCTTCGAAAACTCATCATACTTGACGCTCGATGAAACTATATACATTTGCCTTGCAAGTGTTGTTCGAGATCGACTATTATTGTTAGACATAATCGTTGTCAAAGCGTCGCGATTTGTATGAAATTACTCTTGTGCAACAATTGAAATGAAAAGTTATTTGTAAAACGCACCACGATATCACATTCGTTGCACTTACGACTTTACAAAAATTTGGCAGAGTTTCCTCTGTTTTTGTATAAACCAGACAACACAAGTTGTCTACAATTTCCCCAAAATCAACACCTAAACAAAAGACGACATTATATTTGTCCGCATTTCTAATCCACGAGACTTTATATGTTTTGACCATTATATAAATCATACTATTTATATAGATATATACGTATAGTCCAACAATTTAGTCCGACGACAAAACACAAGTCACGTTTTAATATACAAGTTTTTGTTTATTTTCGTATATGGTTCGCCGCGAGTTAGCACATCTTTCATGTTATATTTATAATATGTTTTATAAATGTAACGAAAAATAAACACGATTAAATTATACCGAAATGCGCGTGCGTGACTAGACACGTCTCGAACGACGCGTTGACCGAGTCAAAGTTTGACCGGAGTTGACTCGTGTTTAACCGAGCTCGAAATCTGATCCGTAAGCAAATCTTACCAGATCTGACCCGTTTGACTGGGGTTGAATAGATCTGACGAGACCCGAACAAAACCCGGACCATTAACGCGAACCCGCACCAGATCTGACCCGGAAGCACAACCTTGACCCGGGCCCCGAGTCCCGAACCCAAAACTCGTCAGCCCAGAGCCACTATGACAGGCCGGACCACGACTAACAACCACCACTACAATCCGTCACCAAACACCACCTAACCATAACCACCCACCATCGGGCTACCATCACCGTAACCCGACCACCACTACGCTGCCTCAACCAAGAACCACCACCACCGTACGGACCATCTCCAAAACCCCCACAACCTGCTACCCGACCAAACCACACGAAACCTGACCCGATTGAACCCCAAAACAGACCCGAATCATCACCATCGAGCACCACACCACCGCTGATAACCTGACCACCACTACCCCCGTCGTTCTTCACCCTCTCCTGTCACCATAACCCCATCAAAACACCTCAACAACCCGCGCGAGCCCACTTTTCAGGCCAAAACCACCACCTCTCGTCGCCTTTCCGTCAGATCGTCATCCACACCTGACCCAATCCCTAGTCAACCACCATCTCCACCCGATCTGCCCCTTTCTGGCTTAAAAACCTTACACCGCCACCACCAAGCTGTGGTGGTGGCCGGCCGTTCCCTGAACAGAGGAGGAGAGAGAGAGAGACGCGATAAGAGGGAGAGAGAGAGTTTTAGAGAGAGAGTAGAGAGAGAGAGGTGCGGCTGCAAGAATGGAGAAGAAGAAGCATATGATGCCTTTTATACTTAGGGTTAGGGTTGGTGGGTTGTGCACCGCGTATCGAACCCGTATAAACGTATTTCGCTCCGGTTTTATTTTAGGTTCGATACTTAATTACAAGAATTAGTCGGTTTTGTTCGGAATGAGAAACATAACTAAACCGAGCAAATTCTTTATTATTTTCGTCACCCGACGCGTGAAAACAGAACACGCGTTAAAATCGCGTTAATCGATTCGGTCGAGCTATCCTTCATTTAAATGATCCGATAACTTTCGAAATTCAATAAGAAACATTATTTATAATAAATAATTAGTCCAAAAGTTTAATAACGGTTAAAACCACGCGTTTTGACGTTCGAATCCCACGTCAGTTCTTCTCCGCGTTCTCCAAGACGCTGCGTTTTTGGCCGTTTACCGCGCCGATTTCTCATTCGATCGCATCGATAGTAAATACATGTCGTATTTACATTTATTAGCCTTATGTTAGTCCACTTTGACAAATTTTTGCTGATGTCAGTTCGTTACGTTAATTACGCGATGTCTTTCTTTAAAGGCATCAAGACTTCAACGAACTTTCAAAAGGAAATCGTAGGACTCATGTCAGCTCAACTAACCATAATTAACCTTAAACCATGTTAATTACTTCTAAAACATGACTAGAATCACGTTAATCGTTGTACGAAATTTGCCGGTTGTCACATTAAATGTAACAACCGGCAAAATTAAGGTAATTCCGTACTAATTAATTAAACGCAATTAACGTAATTAAACGTAATTATGTGCTGATTATTTAATTGAGGCCTTAGAAAGATAGAAGTTCCCAAATAGTGCATAGGAATGCATAAGTTTAATAGCAAAGCATGATAGGATCATGCGCAAGCAAAACTATCCGGTATGGACACTGGCGATTACCCGGTAAAACTCAAATAAGCGAAACGAACTCCGGACACCCGGAACATAAAATAAATAATATTTTCACAAAATATAATGAGTTTTGGAAACCCAAAGCCATACGTGAAAGCTTATTGTACAAATCTCCCGGTAACGAATAAAGTGCGCGTACCGCACCCGATACGCGCGTAGCACGTAATTTCACCCGGCAAAAGCCGAAATAAATTATCAGTAATTTAACTGGGCAAAATTTAATGAATATTAACGGTATTTTAATATTTGGGTAACACACGGTTAAAAACCCAAGAATACCCGGGCGGTACCCGAAAGAAATTAACTTAAACATAATATGGAGTATTATTTAGCAAAGTGGACCCCACCAACCACCCTATAGGGGCCGGCCAAGGGCCCACTCAAGTGAAGATTACTTGAGTTTTCTTGTAAAAATCCATAATATTATTTCAAATGATTAGATTGCATGCAAAAGTATTGGGTAGAAGATTAACCAACTCACCACCTCCCTCTCTCTCTCTAAACTCGGCCCAAACACCCTCCCACATAATCCCCAAGATTTTTTTTAGTATCTCTCACAAATCTTCCATAATCTCACTCAAAGATCATCAACCAATCCAAGCAAGATACACATGATCTTTGGAAGATTGAGAAGGATAATATAACCCACTTGAAGAACACTTGAAGAAATCACAAAAATTCTTCCTCTTCTTCTTCTTGTTGGCCGTAAGTTTCACCCCCACATTAAACATTTCTCTTTCAATTTTTATACCTCTAAATCATCTCTAAATCATCATTATTCAAAACCCCTTTTATGTGTTCAAGAGATTGGAGCTTAACCCACTTGGAAGAACACATTAAACCTCACCCAAATCCAAGATCTTTGTCTTCCCTAGCCTTGAGCTAGTAGTAAGTATTACATTGTTTTATTTCTTAAATGTTCATGTTTTGTGCTATGGAAAGCAAGTTGTACATTAATGGGTAATGAAATGGATTTTATTAAGTTTTGTTGGAATAAAAATGGATGAACAATAATATGGGTAAATCTTGGATTTAATATTATTAATATGATATTTAATGAGAATGTAGAAATATGAACATACTCTTGAGTGAGATGATGATTGGAACATGATTTTTGAAAAAGACTTGAATATGATCAAGGATGATCTTAATCATCATAGGATGATGTATTAATGACAAAAATGAATTAAAATGGATTAAATAAACATAGATGAAAAGTTTCCATATTCAAAGTCCACTCACTTGAATAAGTGGAAAATTGATGTTTTGGATTAAAGTATGGAACAAACATGTAAATAGCATCTAGGATGGATTAAAAGATCATTAAAAGTAAAATGAAGTAAAAACAACTAAGCATCAAGAAAATGGATCTTCAAAGTCCACTAATTTAGGTGAAAAATGCTAACTTTGGAAGTTAGAGTAGAAAAATGCAACAATTGAAAGATAAGGGATTAATGTTGTAACTTTGAAAGTTAGAGGACTAAAATGAATATTTTGGAAACTATTAGTCCAAAAATACAATAATGGAAAGTTTGGTGTCAAAAGTATAAGTAATAATTTTCCAAGGTTGAGTTGGTAAATACTAGTAACATACTTGGGCATTTTGTATAAAAAGTGTACTTTTATAAAAATGGAAGTTTATAAAAATAAAAGGAGTAACACAAGGATTTTATAAAATAAGATTTTATAAAATAAAGACTTGGGAAGACTTGTACAAAAATAGGATACTTTTATATAAATGGGAATATAAAAGTATCGGAAACATTTTTGGGTTACAAGTTGGACAAGTTGGGCTAAAACGTACAAAGTATATTTTTCCAAGAAATAAACGTTCGGAATCGGAAGTAGGAATAATACTTCCATACGAACGCGCAATGGAAACAAATATGAAAAACGCTAACTAACGAACTTAGTTACACGAACTAACGTAAACGGACATATGAGAAAAATGCCATTACGACAAGATAAAAATATACATATATATATATATATTTTAAGGAAATAAAATATATATAACAAAGGTGAAACGTGCGAAACACTTTCCTAAGTGTAGAAGAATATTCATGGGAAAGAAAAACACATCGTAACGAATTAAAAACGCTAAACGACACATGAACTTAACAAGTAGTATCCACGCGATGGTATATGCACATATGCTCGTTTTCGACGAAATTCTAGTATATCTATTTGAATGGGAAAATAGATAAGCGAGAAGGAAAACCGAGACGAGTAGGTGAAGTATATCTACGAACGTGTGAATACCGACAAGATCCTAGTACATTTATTTAAATGGGAAAATAAATGTACGGTGTGGTGAGTCTAGTCGGGCGTTAAGAATAAGTTACCAAACGACAAGAACTTAGCATATTTATTTGAATGGGAAAATAAATATGTGGCAAAGTGAGTCGGGTCGGATAATAAGAAATCACATTATATCGAGCGAAACGATCCTAAGTATAATTATTTAAATGGGAAAATAATTATAAGATGGGTAGAGTCGCGTCGAGTATAATATTGTACAAGTCACAAAGAATATTAATAAGAATAATACATGACTTGTAAGGAAAGGGTAATCCATCGCCATTGAACCTAGGATACGAAACTATTAGACGGGAATTGGGATAATGACGTGGTCGGGAAGTTGGGTGTACAACTTGCCAAGGCACATACACCATAGGTGTAGTGACTTATACGCCTAGAACATTTGTAGGTGCGGGATCACAAACTTTACTATTTTCTTCTTTGAGCCGAGCACAGTTACAGGTGAGTCTCACGGCCCCATTTCTAAACTATTTAACGTTTTTACGGGGGAAAGATATGTTGGGATTGTATGACGGGTTGGATACTTGAGTAAAGATCGCCACTCGGGGTTGAGACCTCCCCACTATAATCATTAATTCAGGAAAGAGAAACCAAAGGAATATTTGGATAGTACTATTGGTGCCTGACAAGGCCCACCCCTAATCGATAGCGTCGATTATGCATCGGTGTATGCCTGGGGTGCACGTATTCTGAAATCAAGTCGTAGGAATACCGAGTAACGACTTGGGGCGGGGGCATTATTAATTGTCTTGGTTTGGTTATAGGCTCAAGTAAATTGTAGGACTTTGCAACTCCTATAAATGTCATAACAAGGATATTCCCACTTAATAAAGTTTTATTAAATCAAAACCTGTGAACTCACCAATATTTATATATTGACGATTTTCAAACATATCTTTCAGGTAATTGAATGATGAAGGTTAGCATGGCGAGCAGGGTCGGGGGAATCTCCAAGTTGGACGTTGGAATGTCGTAAAGGGGTCTCATCTCTTTATTCCATGGACTGAGGGATAAAGGGAGGAGCCTCCTTATTAATTTCAAAAACAATTTATGATTATGTACGGATAATTTGACATGATTATCGGTGTTGAATAAATGCCCGTTTGTTTAATTACTATTGTGGTTTGCATTAATCTTGGCTTAATACTTTTGAACCGTCGCGCCACGTGTTTCCGCCATAGGCGTGGTGTGACAGAAAGTGGTATCAGAGCCAAGGTTATAGCGAATTAGCATTTTTAAAATCTAAACTATAACCGGATTTGGTTCAAAAGCTTTCAAAATAAATGTGAAACGCAATAAATTAAATTTTTCCAACGACCATTTGGGTATATGGAGATTCCGACCAAGCTGGCCATGGTAAGAATACGTATTAATTTTGTGTTAGAAGGTTAGGAAGAGTACCGTAGATATGTGCCTTAACTACCTAACGAATAATACTTAAATATTAGTACGGTTCTTTTGCCAGGATGTCAGACGCAGGGAGCGTAGCACCGAGCTACGACAGTAGCATTCAGATCATCCCAGCACCGCCAGCAGAGCCGATCGAGGTTGTGGTACTCGATCCTGAGGATGACGAGATGGAGGTTGACGCCGCCATGGAGGGCGCAGGCGGAGATAGCTCCGACGAGACAGACCCGAGCGAGGACCCAGCGTGGGCTCCCGCTGGAGGCGACGTGGCCGCCGTGGCCGACCTACCGATGGCCGAGGCTGACTTGCCTCTAGTGCCATTTCAGGCAGCACCACTGCCAGCACTTCCCATCCGAGCCGTCAGGGACTTCCCTATAGGCTGTGCAGGTCCTTCGAGACCTATCCCTACACAGTCGGAGACTGTTGAGTCTCCATACGACCGACGCGCACCTGTCGATCGTGAGCCCTTACCCACTCCACTCATCCCCGTTCCCTCAGGCATGAGGCTCGTGCCTGTCTGCCGAGGACACAACGGGTGGATTTCGGACGACTCCGATGATGAGTCGACCGCATCGGTAGAGCACATTGCTGTGCCGATCCCACCAGCAGACCAGGAGGAGCACGTCGCTCCGATGATAGGGCATGCCACCACTACCCCAGCCGCCCTACCCGCCATGCCCGAGCCCGTACCACAGGATGGGCCAGCTTCTACTGGGCACATCCTTGAGGGCAGCTCAGCCCGTAGTTCTGAGCTGCACCGAGCAGGTTTGGCAGCTCACGCCACTGCTAGCCCTCCCACCCCTACCACTGTGATATCCGCTCCAGAGTGGGTCGCTGTCACCCAGCCCCTTATGGTCCCACTCGCCGAGCTTATAGTCCCCTCACCCGTATCCATGACACTACCCATCACCACTTTTCCCACACTACCACCCCTACCCGAGATGCTCCCTACACCACCACCTGCACCATTTACTATGGATGCAGGAGCCCCATTTCTGATACCCCCGTTTGCACCATATACTCTAGGTGCGGGAGACCCGTACCAGGTACCACCCTACTACTTCACCGGACTACCGGGCTTTGCCCCACCCTTCACACCCCTACCCATACCTGATATCGTCGGCCCGTCCCAGCCGACGTATACTGACATCCCCGGGCCGTCGCAGCCCCACGGGATGGCCCCACTGTCAGGACCAGCATGGTCCACGGTGATCTCACTGGAGAGAGATTTCCAGACCCTCACCGACACGGTGCAGCGCACCGTGAGGCAGATGGAGCAGCAGGCCCAGCTCATGTGGGCCAGGATCATTGATGCCAGGGATGCACTGGCACATTATGCTGAGGAGTTGCTGAGCATGGACGCTCATTGTGGGATTACGGGCGACACACACTTTGCGCATCGCCAATTCTTGTACGATCGCATTATGGCGATCAGTATGACCATTAGCATGTGCGCACCCCAGTATCAGTACCCGCCGCCGCCACCACCACAGTAGCGAGACATCAGAGACGCTTGGGAGATCACTTACGGACATAGTAGTAGTAGTAGTAGTATGATAGCACAGTATGGGTTATAGCACCCATCTGCATTTTTGCCTAGCCGAGCGGGATTGTGCCGGTATATGACATTATATTTCTAGTATATTTCAAAGGAGCAATGTATGAGGAAGGTATCCTCGGTTTTTGTTATTATGAACAAATCATTGTACTCATGGTATTGAAATTAATGAAAATTTTGTTATGGTAAAATATGTGTTGTGATTGTCTACGATTATTATTACTTGTTCTGTTTATATTGTGATTGTGTGATGTTGTTATGGTGATTATTGTGTTCGTGTGTTGTATTGTTATTTATACCTTATGTATGACGATGTTGTATGAATGATCGCCAAATTAACCTTTGATATTGATTATTGAAGAAAAATGGCACCAGCCACCCGAAGCAACAGTGGAAATGAAAGACTACCCACGACACCCGAGGAGCTTGAAACCCTAGTTTCGGGGCGTATCGCCCAAGCTCTCGCAGAACACAATGCCACGCGCACCGAAAGGTCGCGAGATCGAACAGGGAGCGACAGACGCGAAACCTCCCCTACCGGTAAGAAGACTTCGGATATATACAACAGGAGTTTTCGTAAAACTCCTACCTCATATAACATGTTACTTTATTATTGCAGAAACGGCCTCACGAGAACGTGGCTGCACGTTTAAAGCTCTCCTGGACTGCAAACCGCTCAACTTCAGCGGCACTGAAGGTTCTGTCGGACTAGTCAAGTGGTTCGAGAAGACCGAAGCAGTGATTCGTATTAGCAGCTGTACCCCGCGACAGGCTGTCATGTACGCCACTAACCTGTTCCTGGACCAAGCTCTAACCTGGTGGAACAACCAAGTGCAAACACTGGGAGATGATGCTGCTTACTCCTTGTCATGGTTGGAGTTGAAGGAACTAATGATCGCCGAGTACTGCCCGGCAAGTGAAGTGCAGAAGCTAGAGACTGAGTTCTGGAACCTCACCATGGTTGGATCGGACGTAGCTGGGTACACGTCCCGGTTTCATGATCTCTCCCGGTTAGTGCCTCGCTTGGTTACCCCGGAAAGCAAGAAGGTGGAAAGATACCTATTCGGACTGGCCCCACAGATACGCGGCATGGTCACTGCTTCCAAACCTACAACCATGCGCGAAGCTATCGACCTCGCCTTAAGCCTCACTGAAGACGCCATCCGAATGGGCACTCTAATCCGAAAAGTATCAGGATTGAAGCTTACTGAGTCCAGCAGTGTTGAGGGTAAGAATCTGGGTACAAGTTCAGCCGTTGGGTCAAGCGAACAGGGAAATAGGCCAAGGTTTGGGAAGCGTAAGCGCGATGAAAGGAAAAAGGATGGATCATCAGGAGGTTCAGGGAAGAAAGGAAAAGGGTATGTGGCCACTGGACGTGGAAATAATGGAAAGCAAGGTTACCAGGGCAAGAACGAAGTGATCTGCGGTAAGTGCCGTCGTTCGGGGCACAAGACAGAAGACTGCAGGTCAGGAGCGCCAAAGAACGGAGGAGCGAGGCCTTGTTTCTCATGTGGATCGCTCGATCATTGGAAGAGGGACTGCCCCAAACTCAACAACCAAGCCCGTGGGCGGGCATTCGTGATTGGTGCCGGTGATGCACGACAAAACCCCAATGTGGTCACTGGTACGTTCCCTCTAAATGGTCATTATGCTTCAGTATTGTTTGATACTGGCGCTGATTTTAGCTTCGTATCTGTCGAATTTAAAAGATTACTTGGTCTAAAAACTAGTAAGCTAGACACACCATACTCTATCGAACTGGCTAACGGTAAGACTATAGAAACTCGAGAGGTAGCGAAGGATTGTAAGTTGGATCTCTGTGGTCACGAGTTTGGCATTGATCTATTGTCAGTCGTACTGGGTAGCTTTGACATAGTCGTTGGCATGGACTGGTTATCCGCACACCGCGCCATCGTCGTGTGCAATGACAAAGTAATTCAAGTTCCCCTCGCAAGCGGTGAAACCCTATCGATCCAAGGGGAAAGGCGTGGAACACCGTTGAGAATTATTACCAGCATGAAAGCCAGGAAGTGCCTAAGGAAAGGTCTCGTCGCATTCTTGGCACACGTAGTAGATAAGAAGGCCGACGAGCGAAAGTTAGAAGACATTCCAATAGCCAGAGACTTCCCAGATGTGTTCCCAGAAGATTTGCCGGGACTGCCACTACCCCGACAAGTCGAGTTCCGCATCGACCTTGTTCTAGGAGCTGCACCTGTAGCGCGATCGCCATATCGCCTAGCTCCTTCTGAGATGCAGGAACTGTCTGGTCAACTGCAGGAGTTGTTGGACAAAGGTTTCATAAGGCCAAGCTTCTCACCATGGGGAGCTCCCGTCTTATTTGTGAAGAAGAAGGATCGCACTTTTCGAATGTGCATCGACTATCGAGAACTGAACAAGCTAACTATTAAAAATCGCTATCCTCTTCCCAGGATCGACGATTTGTTTGATCAACTTCAAGGATCCAGTTTCTACTCCAAGATTGATCTAAGGTCCGGCTATCATCAGTTGCGTATCCAAGAAGAAGACGTGCCAAAAACAGCATTCAGGACTCGTTATGGGCACTACGAGTTCCTGGTTATGCCATTCGGATTAACCAACGCACCAGCCGTTTTCATGGATTTGATGAATCGCGTGTGTAAGCCATACTTGGACAAATTTGTCATCGTCTTCATTGATGATATCATGATCTACTCACGCACTAAGGAAGAACACGAGGATCATCTTCGGTTAATCCTCGAGGTACTACGCAAAGAGAAACTCTATGCTAAGTTCTCGAAATGTGACTTTTGGATTCGAGAGGTTCACTTCTTAGGCCACGTAGTGAATGAAAAGGGTATACATGTCGATCCCGCCAAGATCGAAGCAATCAAGAATTGGGACGCCCCTAGAACTCCTACTGAAGTACGACAATTTCTTGGCCTTGCGGGTTACTACAGAAGGTTCATCGAGAACTTTTCTAAGATAGCACAGTCTTTAACCATGCTAACCCAAAAGGATAAGAAGTTCGAATGGACGGAAAAGCAGGAAGCAGCATTTCAATTGCTAAAGGATAAGTTATGTGGCGCCCCGATACTATCACTCCCCGATGGTACGGAAGACTTCGTGGTTTACTGTGACGCCTCTCACCAGGGATTGGGTTGTGTATTGATGCAACGAGAGAAGGTCATAGCCTATGCTTCCAGACAGCTAAAGCTTCACGAGAAGAATTACACCACACATGATCTGGAATTGGGAGCCGTGGTATTCGCGCTCAAGATATGGAGACATTATCTGTACGGAACCAAGTGTACAATCTTCACTGATCATAAAAGTTTGCAGCACATCTTTGACCAAAAGGAATTGAACATGCGACAACGGCGATGGGTCGAAGTATTAAACGATTACGAATGTAAAATAAAATACCATCCCGGGAAGGAAAACGTTGTAGCCGACGCCTTGAGTCGCAAGGAACGGGTTAAGCCATTGCGTGTCCGAGCCTTGGGACTAACCATCCACACGAACCTGACTGACCGGATTCGTGAAGCTCAAACTAACGCTCTTAAACCCGAGAATGTCAAAGGTGAAAGATTGCGAAAGATGGTTGATTCACTGGAGTCAAAAGCGGATCAAGCCCTGTATTTCATGAATAGAATTTGGGTACCAGTGTACGGTGGATTGCGTGAACTGGTATTAGCCGAAGCCCACAGTTCGCGATATTCGGTTCACCCTGGAGCAGACAAGATGTTCCATGATTTGAAGGAATTTTACTGGTGGCCGAATTTCAAGAGAGATATAGCGGCATATGTTGCGCGATGTTTGACTTGCGCAAAGGTCAAGGCCGAGCATCAGAGACCCTCCGGTTTGCTCCAGCAACCGGAAATACCGGAATGGAAATGGGAAAGGATTACTATGGATTTCATTACCAAGTTACCCAGGACAACAAGCGGCCATGACATGATCTGGGTAATCGTTGATCGATTGACAAAATCTGCACACTTCCTCCCCATTCGCGAAACGGATAAGTTGGAGAAACTGACCCATTTGTATATTAAGGAAGTTGTGTCGAAGCACGGTGTACCTATTTCCATCATCTCCGATCGAGATAGTCGTTTCACCTCAAGATTTTGGGAAAGTTTGAACGAAGCCCTCGGTACTCGCCTTGATATGAGTACCGCATATCATCCACAAACCGATGGTCAGAGTGAACGGACCATCCAGACCTTGGAAGATATGCTACGGGCATGCGCAATCGATTTCAGCGGAAATTGGGATACACACTTGCCACTGGTAGAGTTTTCGTACAACAACAGTTACCACACGAGCATTCAAGCTGCACCTTTTGAAGCTCTATATGGACGCAAGTGTAGATCGCCTCTATGTTGGGCCGAAGTTGGTGAAAAGCAACTTACCGGGCCCGAAATTGTTCAAGAAACGACGGATAAGGTCTTTCTGATAAGAGAACGTCTCAAAGCGGCACGTGACCGGCAGAAAAGCTACGCAGACATGAGGAGAAAGCCTTTGGAATTTCAAGTCGGAGACAGGGTCCTACTAAAGGTGTCACCTTGGAAAGGTGTCGCGCGCTTTGGGAAGCGCGGAAAACTGAACCCACGATATGTTGGACCATTTGAAATCCTGTCCAGAGTAGGCCCCGTAGCATACAAGCTCAAGTTACCACAAGAGCTTAACGGTGTACATGACACGTTCCACGTGTCGAACTTGAAAAAGTGTTTATCCGACGAAACTCTCATCATCCCCGCAGACGAAATCCACATTGACGACAAGTTACACTTCGTCGAAGAGCCAATCGAAGTAACCGATTGGAAGGTCCAAAAGTTAAGACGCAGTAAGATCAGATTGGTCAAAGTGTGTTGGAATGCCAAGCGTGGACCGGAGTTCACGTGGGAAAGGCTGGACTGGATGAAGCAAAAATATCCCGCCCTATTCGAGAAGACCCCTATACCGGAGAGCTCGAAGTGAATTCCGGGACGGAATTCTCTTAACGGGGGGAGAATGTAACAACCGGCAAAATTAAGGTAATTCCGTACTAATTAATTAAACGCAATTAACGTAATTAAACGTAATTATGTGCTGATTATTTAATTGAGGCCTTAGAAAGATAGAAGTTCCCAAATAGTGCATAGGAATGCATAAGTTTAATAGCAAAGCATGATAGGATCATGCGCAAGCAAAACTATCCGGTATGGACACTGGCGATTACCCGGTAAAACTCAAATAAGCGAAACGAACTCCGGACACCCGGAACATAAAATAAATAATATTTTCACAAAATATAATGAGTTTTGGAAACCCAAAGCCATACGTGAAAGCTTATTGTACAAATCTCCCGGTAACGAATAAAGTGCGCATACCGCACCCGATACGCGCGTAGCACGTAATTTCACCCGGCAAAAGCCGAAATAAATTATCAGTAATTTAACTGGGCAATATTTAATGAATATTAACGGTATTTTATTACTAGCCTTGTGCTAGTAGTAAGCTTCTTAACCTTGTTTTGATTATTAATATTCATGTATGTGTTTTTAGAAGCAAGTTGTACATGAAGGGTTTAAAATGTGGTTTGAAACATAATCTTTAATATGTTTTACATGAGTAAAATAAATGATTAAAGATATGTAAATGGATCATGGATTTGATGATGATAAAGTAGTGATCTTGAAAATGTATAAAATCTACACATACACTAAGTAGGATGATGTTTTAATTAAGATTTGTAGAACAAACTTGAATGTGTTAAAAAGTAACTTTAATCATCTTAATATGATCATCTAAGACATAATAAATGATGGAACATGTTAGAAGGTCATGAATAAAGAAGTTGAAAAATTAAAGTTTACTTACTAAGAAGAATGATATTTTGATATAATGGGCAAATACATAAAACACACATACAAGTAGCCTTATATATGAAATATAAGACTAATAAAAGTGTTTTGATACAAAAATGACTTACCAATAAAAAGATGGATCTTCAAAGTCCACTATTTTGAGTGAAAAATGCTAACTTTGGAAGTTAGAGTGGAAAAATGCAACATTTGAAAGTTAAGGGACTAATATTGTAACTTTGAAAGTTAGAGGACTAAAATGAACATTTTAGAAACTATTAGTCCAAAAATGCAATAATGGAAAGTTTGGTGTCAAAAGTATAAGTAATAATTCTCCAAGGATGATTTGGGTAAATACTAGTAGATATACTTGGGTATTTTTGTATAAAAAGTATATTTTTATAAAAGTGAAAGTTATTAAAATATGGATTGTATTAACATAAGGATTTTTACAAAATAGAGATTTTATAAAAATGTTAAACAAAAATTAAAACTTGGGAAACTTATACAAAAATGAATACTTTTATATAAATGGGAATATAAAAGTATTGGAAACATTTTTGTAGTTAAGTTAACAAGTTGGGTTAAAAATACATAAGTATTTTAAACCCTCCAAGTAACATGTGTTAGGAGGAAGAAATATGAATAATATTTCTATAAAACACATGTTGGGAAAACTTGGAAAAATTGACTAATCGAGCTAAGATATCGGACTAAGACGCGTTAACGAACCGTACCCGGACAAAACATGAGAAAAATGCCATTACGGCAAGATGAGAAAATATATATTTTTAGGAAGTAAAATATATATACACCATGGGTGAAAACTAATAAACACTTTCCTAAGTGTTGAAGGAGTTATTCGTGGGAGAAAAACATAACGTGAACGAGTAAGACGTTAAACAAACGTATACACTTAACAAGAAAAATTGCACATTTATATATATGTACGCTCGTCTCGGCAAAATTCTAGTATATCTACTTAATGGGAAAGTAGATATGTGGGAAGGAAAACGAGACGAGTAGACAAAGATATATATATATGTGTATGCCGTACCGACAAGATCCTAGTATATTTATTTGAATGGGAAAATAAATATACGGTATGGTGAGTTGAATCGGGTGTTGAGAATATACAATCGAACGACAAGATCTTAGCATACTTGTTTAAATGGGAAAACAAATGTGCGGCAAAGTGAGTCGGGTCGAGTGTTGAAATATATATTATGTCGAGCGATGCGATCTTAAGTATAATTATTTAAATGGGAAAATAATTATATGTTAAGTGAAGTCGAGTCGATAATAATAAGGTACAAGTTAAGGAATTATTAGCAAGAGTAATATATAACTTGTAACACAAAGGGTAATCTAACGCCAACAAAACCTAGGATACGCGTTTAATTAAACGGGATTTGGAATAACTCGTGGTCGGGAGTTGGGTGTACAACTTGCCAAGGCACATGCACTATAGGGATAGTGACTTATACGTCTAGGACGTTTGTAGGTGCGAGACCCTTTTTGCTATCTGCTTAGTGAGCCGGACAGTGATTCAGGTGAGTTTCACGGCCCCATTTTAAACTATTTTTACGTTTTCGGGGGAAAGATATGTTAGGGAAAATGTTTGACGGATTTATTACTTGAGGTGTGACCGCCACTCGGGGTTGAGTCCTCGCCTCTATAATCATTTATTCAGGGAAATGAAACCGGTGGAATATTGGATAGTACTATTGGTGCCTGACAAGGCCCACCCCTAATCGATAGCGTCGATTTTGCATTAGTGTATGCCTGGGGTGCATATATTCTGAACTTAAGTCGTAGGATACCGAGTAACGACTTGGAGCGGGGCATTATTATTATACGTCTTGGTTTGATTATAGTCTCAAGTAGATTTATAGGAATTTGCAACTCCTATACATTGTCATAACATGGTATTTCCCAAAGATTCAAGTTTTGGAAACTAAAAACCTGTGAACTCACCAATATATTTATATTGACGAAATTTTAAACATATCTTTCAGGTAATTAGATGAAGGCAACCTGGGCAAGCTGGGTCATGGAATCCTCCGATGCGGCGTTAAATATTTTGCGGGGTTTCACCTTTATTTCCCAAGTCTATGGGATATATTTGAGAAACCTCTACATTTATGTTATAAAACAATTTACTTTTTATGTAATGTTGTGAACAAGTTTTGACGCCTAAATAAATGACCCATTTCTTAAAATTACTTGTGATTTGCGTTAACCTTGACTTTATGCTCTTGAACCGTCGCGCCACGTGTTTCCGCCATTGTCGTGGTGTGACAGAAAGTGGTATCAGAGCCAAGGTTATAGCGAACTAGAGTATTTTCTTTAAAAACTAGACTATAACCGGATTTGGTTCAAAAGATAAAGTTTTCAAAAAATATACATAGTTGCTAAATGCAATAAAGTAATTTTTTAAGAAGCATTGGGCATGAGGAGGTTCCGACCAAGCTAGCCATGGGTATTGCCATGCATTAACGTAGTATTAGAGGTTAGGAAGGTTACTGTTGATGTACGCCTTAACTATCTAATTTAAAATAATTCATATATATATATGTACGGTTCTTTTGCCAGGAATGTCGGACGCTGGAAGTATAGCGCCAAGTTATGATAGTAGTCTACAGATCATTCCCGCACCTCCGCCTGAGCCAGTCGAGCTGGTTGTACTCGACGCGGAAGAAGACGACGTAGAGATGGACGTCGCAGGGGGATCAGACGACGATTCGGACGAGACGGATCCTAACGAGGATCCTGACTGGGCACCCGTAGGGGACGACGCGGCCGCCGTGGTCGACGCACCGCAGGCCGACCTACCTATTGTACCTGCCGCACCCTTAGCCCCACGCCCCATCCGAGCCATCAGGGACTTCCCTGAAGGCTGTGCCGGTCCGTCACGACCTATCCCAGCCCAGTCGGAGACAGCAGAGTCTCCGTTCGATAGACAGGCTCACGTTGATCATGAGCCAGCACCCGTACCGCACATTCACATTCCTCCAGGCATGAGACTCATGCCGATCTCCCGTGGGAGAAACGGGTGGATTTCTGATGACTCGGACGACGAGTCAGTGGCCTCGGTCGAGCACATGCTAGTACCCGAGATCCCAGCCGTCCAGGAGGAGCCAGTGGCTCCAATGATGGAGGACGCCCCTGCTGACCCCGTAGCCCCCACCAGCGCCACTTGAGCCCGCACCTCAGGAGGGGCCAGCCATAGCAGCACATGTCCTTGAGGGTAGCCCCGCCGGTAGCTCTGAGCTACGCAGGGCAGGTATGGCAGCCTTCGCCACCGCGAGCCCTCCTACCCCCACTGTAGTGGTATCCACCCCAGAGTGGGCCACTGTTTCAGAGCCTCTTTTGGCCCCCTTGGCCGAACTTGTACCACCACCCACCGTAGCCATGACACTACCGGTCCCCACCTTGCCCAGCATGCCACCTGCACCGTATCCTCTGGGTGCAGGGGACCCCTACATGATACCGCCACACTTTACCCCCAGACCACAGGGTTTTGCCCCGTTATTTTCTCACACACCGATACCAGCCCCCTTTGGCCCATTCCCGCCAGTTCACCCCGATATACCCGGACCATCCCAGCCACCCAGGATGACACCCCTATCCAGACCAGCATGGTCCACTGCTATCTCCCTGGAGCGAGATTTCCAGACCCTCGCCGACACGGTGCAGCGCACCGTGAACCAGGTAGAGCAGCAGACCCGTTTGATGTGGACGCGGATGATTGATGCACGAGATGCTTTAGCGCACTATGCGGAAGAGTTACTGAGCATGGATGCACAGTGTGGGATTACAGGTGATGCGCATTTTGCGCATCGACAGTTCTTATATGAGCGCATCATGGCGATTAGTATGACCATCAGTATGCATGCACCACAGTATCAGTTTCCGCCGCCACCGCCACAGTAGGGATGCATCAGGGACGCATGGAAGAATCACCTGCATATGTATATAGTAGCAGCAGTATGGTAGTATAGCACGGGTTATGACACTCGTCTGCATTTTGCCTAGCCGTACGGGTACGACGGCACATGATATGATGTTTTATTTATTTCAGAACGATGTATTGTATGAGGGATGTATTCCCTATTTTGTTATTATGAACAAGCATTGTACTCGTACTATTGAAATTAATGAAAAATCTTATTATTATGATGGTGAAATATGTTGTTGTCTACAATTATTATTGCCTACTCTATATATTGTGATTTGTGTGATTGTGTGGTGATGTTGTGTTGATTATTATTTATTCTGTATGATGTGTTGGTATGTTGTGTGATGACATGGTGTTGACTATTGTGTTCATATTCTGGGTTGTTATTTATGCTTTATATTGTATAAATGTTTGCCAAATTAACCTTTGATAATTATTATTGAAGAAAAATGGCACCAGCCACCAGAAGCAACAGCGGCGCAGACGGACTGCCCGCTACACCAGCTGAACTTGAAACCATGATCTCGGAGCGCATAGCCCGAGCGATCGCGGAGCACGAAGCCGCTCGCTCCGAACGATCACGTGACCTAACGGGGAGCGACCGACGAGAAACCTCCCCCAATGGTAAGAAGGTTTAAAAATAATTGAAAAAGCAATGGGAGAATATCCTAAAACTCCTATCCCATAATAACATACTACTTTATTAATGCAGAAACGGCCTCGCGAGAGCGTGGCTGCACTTTCAAAGCCTTCTTAGACTGTAAGCCGATCAACTTCAACGGCACAGAAGGATCTGTTGGCCTGGTCAAGTGGTTCGAAAAGACCGAGGCAATCATCCGTATCAGTGGGTGTACCCCTCGTCAGTCGGTCATGTACTCCACCAACTTGTTTTTGGATCAAGCACTAACGTGGTGGAACAGACAAGTGCAGTCATTGGGTGACGATACTGCTTACTCCCTGTCATGGGCAGAACTGAAAGAACTCATGATCGCCGAATACCGCCCGGCAAGTGAGGTGCAGAAACTGGAAACTGAATTCTGGAACCTTACTATGATAGGAGCAGACGTGACTGGCTACACGTCCCGATTTCATGATCTCGCCAGACTAGTGCCTCGATTGGTCACACCAGAGAACAACAAGATAGAGCGTTATTTGTTCGGATTAGCGCCACAAATACGCAGCATGGTCACTGCTTCCAAACCCACGACCATGCGCGCAGCTATTGATCTTGCGCTAAGCCTCACCGAAGATGCTATTCGCATGGGTACACTGATCCGACAGGTTTCGGGACTGAAAATCTCTGAGGCTAGCAGTGTAGAAGCCAAGAATCAGGGGACAAGCTCAGCAGTTGTGTCGAATGATCAGGGGAACAAGCCGAGATTTGGGAAACGGAAACGGGATGAAGGAAAGAGGGATAGAGCATCGGGTAGCTCGAACAAGAAAGGGAAAGGGTATGTTGCCACGGGACGTGGTAATAGCGGTAAACAGGGTAATCAGGGAAGGAATAACGGGATAACTTGTGGAAAGTGCCACCACACAGGGCACAAGACTGAAGACTGCCGGTCCAGAGCACCGAAGAACGGAGGGGCTAGACCATGCTTCGCATGCGGGTCACTGGACCATTGGAAAAAGGATTGCCCCAAGATCAACAACCAAGCCCGCGGGTGGGCGTTTGTGATTGGAGCCGGTGATGCACGACAAGACCCCAACGTGGTCACTGGTACGTTTCCTCTTAATGGTCATTATGCCTCTGTTTTATTTGATACCGGTGCTGACTTTAGCTTCGTATCCATTGAGTTTAAAAGACTACTCGGATTAAAAACTAGTAAACTAGATACACCCTACTCCATAGAACTGGCTAATGGTAAAACTATTGAAACGAGAGAAGTAGCGAGGGATTGTAAATTAGAACTCTGTGGGCACGAGTTCGGGATTGATCTTTTGCCGGTCGTATTGGGAAGTTTCGACATAGTTGTCGGCATGGACTGGTTGTCCGCGCATCATGCCATCGTGATTTGCAACGATAAAGTCATTCAAGTCCCCCTCGCAAGCGGTGAAACTCTCTCAATTCAAGGGGAAAGGCACGGGACGCCGCTAAGGATTATTTCAAGCATGAAGGCTCGTAAGTGTCTAAGAAAAGGGCTTGTCGCATTCTTGGCACACGTAGTGGACAAGAAGGCCGACGAGCGAAAGTTGGAAGACATTCCAGTAGCTAGAGATTTTCCGGATGTATTCCCAGAAGATTTGTCGGGGTTGCCACCACCTCGACAAGTCGAGTTCCGCATCGACCTCGTTCCTGGAGCTGCTCCTGTGGCACGATCGCCATACCGCCTAGCTCCATCAGAGATGCAGGAACTATCCAGCCAGCTACAAGAATTATTGGACAAAGGTTTTATAAGACCGAGTTTCTCACCTTGGGGAGCTCCCGTCTTATTCGTAAAGAAGAAGGATGGCACATTTCGCATGTGCATTGACTATCGAGAGCTGAACAAGCTAACCATCAAGAATCGCTATCCTCTCCCCAGGATCGACGATTTATTTGATCAGCTCCAAGGATCTAGCTATTACTCCAAAATCGATTTGAGGTCTGGCTATCACCAGTTGCGTATACAAGAAGAGGATGTACCAAAGACGGCCTTCAGAACCCGGTATGGGCACTATGAGTTTTTGGTAATGCCGTTCGGCTTAACCAACGCACCAGCGGTTTTCATGGACCTAATGAACCGCGTGTGTAAGCCATACCTGGATAAATTCGTCATTGTCTTCATTGACGATATTTTGATCTATTCACGCACCAAAGAAGACCACGAGAATCACCTTCGGTTAATCCTTGAAGTACTACGCAAGGAAAAGCTCTACGCTAAATTCTCAAAGTGCGACTTTTGGATTCGGGAAGTTCACTTTCTAGGCCACGTGGTAAACGAGAAGGGCATACACGTCGATCCCGCCAAGATCGAGGCAATTAAAAATTGGGAAGCCCCTCGAACTCCTACCGAAGTACGACAATTTCTTGGCCTTGCGGGTTATTACAGAAGGTTCATCGAGAACTTTTCAAAGATAGCACAAGCTTTAACCATGTTAACCCAAAAGGATAAGAAGTTCGAGTGGACGGAAAAGCAAGAGGCAGCATTCCAATTACTAAAAGACAAGTTATGTGGCGCTCCAATACTGTCACTCCCCGATGGTACGGAGGACTTTGTGGTTTACTGTGATGCCTCACATCAAGGCTTGGGTTGTGTATTAATGCAAAGAGAAAAAGTAATAGCATATGCTTCCAGACAACTGAAAATCCATGAGAAGAACTACACTACACACGATTTGGAATTAGGTGCAGTGGTATTCGCTCTCAAGATATGGAGGCACTATTTATACGGAACCAAGTGCACGATTTTCACTGATCATAAGAGTTTGCAACACATCTTTGATCAGAAGGATTTAAACATGCGACAACGGCGATGGGTCGAATTATTAAACGATTACGATTGTGAGATAAAGTACCATCCCGGTAAGGCGAACGTTGTGGCCGACGCCTTGAGTCGCAAGGAACGGGTTAAACCATTGCGTGTCCGAGCTTTGGGTTTGACTATCCACACGAATCTGACTGAACGAATTCGTGAAGCTCAAGTTAACGCCCTCAAACCCGAGAATGTCAAAGGTGAAAGATTACGAAAGATGGTTGATTCACTGGAACCAAAGACGGACCAGACCCTGTACTTCATGAATAGAATTTGGGTTCCAGTGTACGGGGGATTGCGTGAGCTAGTATTGGCCGAAGCTCACAGTTCTAGATATTCGGTTCACCCTGGTGCAGACAAGATGTTCCACGACTTGAAGGAACTTTATTGGTGGCCGAATTTCAAAAGAGATATAGCGGCATACGTTGCGCGATGTTTGACTTGCGCAAAGGTCAAGGCTGAGCATCAGAGACCTTCCGGTTTGCTCCAGCAACCGGAAATACCGGAATGGAAATGGGAACGAATTACCATGGATTTCATTACCAAGTTACCCAAGACAACAAGCGGCCATGACACGATCTGGGTAATCGTTGATCGATTGACAAAATCTGCACACTTCCTTCCTATTCGCGAAACGGACAAGTTGGAGAAACTGACCCGTTTGTACATTAAGGAAGTGGTGTCTAAGCACGGTGTACCTGTTTCTATCATCTCCGATCGAGATAGTCGTTTCACTTCAAGATTTTGGGAAAGTTTAAATGAAGCCCTCGGTACTCGCCTCGATATGAGTACCGCATATCACCCCCAAACGGATGGTCAAAGTGAACGAACCATCCAGACCTTGGAAGATATGTTACGGGCATGCGCGATTGATTTCGGCGGTAATTGGGATACGCACTTGCCATTGGTAGAATTTTCCTATAACAACAGTTATCATACGAGCATTCAAGCTGCACCGTTTGAAGCTCTATATGGACGCAAGTGTCGATCTCCGTTGTGTTGGGCTGAAGTTGGAGAAAAACAACTCACCGGGCCCGAAATTGTTCAAGAGACCACGGACAAGGTCTTTTTGATAAAGGAACGCCTCAAAGCGGCCCGTGACCGCCAGAAAAGCTATGCTGATATGAGGCGAAAGCCTTTAGAATTTCAAGTCGGAGACAGGGTCCTACTAAAAGTGTCACCTTGGAAAGGTGTCGCGCGCTTTGGAAAGCGCGGAAAGCTGAACCCACGATACGTTGGACCATTCGAAGTCTTGTCCAGGGTAGGCCCAGTGGCATACAAGCTCAAGTTGCCTCAAGAGCTTAGTGGAATACACGACACGTTTCACGTGTCAAATTTGAAAAAGTGCCTATCCGACGAAACTCTCATCATTCCAGCAGATGAAATCCAAGTTGACGACAAGTTACATTTTGTTGAAGAACCAATCGAGGTAACTGATTGGAAGGTCCAAAAACTAAGGCGCAGCAAGATCAGATTGGTCAAAGTGCGCTGGAATGCCAAGCGTGGACCGGAGTTCACGTGGGAAAGGCTGGACCGGATGAAGCAAAAATATCCCGCCCTATTCGAGAAGACACCTGTACCGGAGAACTCGAAGTGAATTCCGGGACGGAATTCTCTTAACGGGGGGAGAATGTAACAACCGGCAAAAATAAGGTAATTCCGTACAAATTAATTAATATATGATTAACGTAATTAAATGCAATTATGTGTGATTTAATTATCAAGGCCTTAGGAGATAGCAATTTCCAAATAATGCATAGGAATGCATACGTTTAATGGTAAAACATGATTGGATCATGTGCGAATAAACTATCCGGTATGGAGGTTGGCAATTACCCGGTAATAATTAAATAAACGAAAAGGATCCCGGACACCCAGGATATAAAATAAAGGGTATTTTCACAAAATATAATGAGTTTTGGAACTCCAAAACCATAAGTGGAAACGTCTTGTACAAATCTCCCGGTAACGAATAAAATGCGCGTACCGCACCCGATACGCGTATAACTCATAATTTCACCCGGCAAAAGCCTAAATAACCAATCAACGCTTAAATTAGACTATATTTAAGGGTTATTAAAGGTATTTTTAATGTCCGAATAACATGCGATTAAAACCCGAAAAATACCCGAACGACACCCGAACGACGAGGAATTAAACATAACAAGTATTGGGTAAATATTTGGAGTTGTGGACCCCACCCAAGCCACAAAAGTGGCCGGCCTAAGTGGCCTTGTAACCATCTTGCATGGTGTTTTAATAATAATGACCTATAAATCTAGAGGTAAAGCATGCATGAACAAAAAGCCAAAAGATGTAAGATTGAAGTACAAAAGCATGCTCTCCCTTGTCTCCCTCTTGTAAAATTTCGGCCCATAGGCCATATAATCCAAGGCAAAAATGCAAGTAATCATACACTAAGTACACACATGCTTGTAAGAAAATCTTATATAAAGATTATAAGGGATTACAAGATTTAGCAAGATTTGCAAGAAACCATCCACTCCTACATACATATACACGGCCACACATACATTACACACATCCATACAAGATCATTTTGGTACTTCTTGAAATCTCTTACATCATTAGCAAGATTACATGCAATCCATGGAAGATTACATATGATAGCACTATATAAACATGTGTTAGATGCTTACACATTCAAGTTTTCTTCTTCCTTTTTCTTCCCTTGAGCCGGGGACTTCACCCTCCCCATATACATAGTTCTTTCAAGTTTTTACATCTCCAAATCACTCAAAACAATCCATCATCCAAACCCCTATTGTGTGTTTCAAGCTTGGAGCTTAACCATTAAGGAAGAACACACTAAACCCCTCTCAAAATCCAAGGTTTTGTCTTCCCTAGCCTTGTGCTAGTAGTAAGCTTCTTAACCTTGTTTTGATTATTAATATTCATGTATGTGTTCTTAGAAGCAAGTTGTACATGAAGGGTTTAAAATGTGGTTTGAAACATAATCTTTAATAGGTTTTACATGAGTAAAATAAATGATTAAAGATATGTAAATGGATCATGGATTTGATGATGATAAAGTAGTGATCTTGAAAATGTATAAAATCTACACATACACTAAGTAGGATGATGTTTTAATTAAGATTTGTAGAACAAACTTGAATGTGTTAAAAAGTAACTTTAATCATCTTAATATGATCATCTAAGACATAATAAATGATGGAACATGTTAGAAGGTCATGAATAAAGAAGTTGAAAAATTAAAGTTTACTTACTTAGAAGAATGATATTTTGATATAATGGGCAAATACATAAAACACACATACAAGTAGCCTTATATATGAAATATAAGACTAATAAAAGTGTTTTGATACAAAAATGACTTACCAATAAAAAGATGGATCTTCAAAGTCCACTATTTTGAGTGAAAAATGCTAACTTTGGAAGTTAGAGTGGAAAAATGCAACATTTGAAAGTTAAGGGACTAATATTGTAACTTTGAAAGTTAGAGGACTAAAATGAACATTTTAGAAACTATTAGTCCAAAAATGCAATAATGGAAAGTTTGGTGTCAAAAGTATAAGTAATAATTCTCCAAGGATGATTTGGGTAAATACTAGTAGATATACTTGGGTATTTTTGTATAAAAAGTATATTTTTATAAAAGTGAAAGTTATTAAAATATGGATTGTATTAACATAAGGATTTTTACAAAATAGAGATTTTATAAAAATGTTAAACAAAAATTAAAACTTGGGAAACTTATACAAAAATGAATACTTTTATATAAATGGGAATATAAAAGTATTGGAAACATTTTTGTAGTTAAGTTAACAAGTTGGGTTAAAAATACATAAGTATTTTAAACCCTCCAAGTAACATGTGTTAGGAGGAAGAAATATGAATAATATTTCTATAAAACACATGTTGGGAAAACTTGGAAAAATTGACTAATCGAGCTAAGATATCGGACTAAGACGCGTTAACGAACCGTACCCGGACAAAACATGAGAAAAATGCCATTACGGCAAGATGAGAAAATATATATTTTTAGGAAGTAAAATATATATACACCATGGGTGAAAACTAATAAACACTTTCCTAAGTGTTGAAGGAGTTATTCGTGGGAGAAAAACATAACGTGAACGAGTAAGACGTTAAACAAACTTTACTATTTTCTTCTTTGAGCCGAGCACAGTTACAGGTGAGTCTCACGGCCCCATTTCTAAACTATTTAACGTTTTTACGGGGGAAAGATATGTTGGGATTGTATGACGGGTGGGATACTTGAGTAAAGATCGCCACTCGGGGTTGAGACCTCCCCACTATAATCATTAATTCAGGAAAGAGAAACCAAAGGAATATTTGGATAGTACTATTGGTGCCTGACAAGGCCCACCCCTAATCGATAGCGTCGATTATGCATCGGTGTATGCCTGGGGTGCACGTATTCTGAAATCAAGTCGTAGGAATACCGAGTAACGACTTGGGGCGGGGGCATTATTAATTGTCTTGGTTTGGTTATAGGCTCAAGTAAATTGTAGGACTTTGCAACTCCTATAAATGTCATAACAAGGATATTCCCACTTAATAAAGTTTTATTAAATCATAACCTGTGAACTCACCAATATTTATATATTGACGATTTTCAAACATATCTTTCAGGTAATTGAATGATGAAGGTTAGCATGGCGAGCAGGGTCGGGGGAATCTCCAAGTTGGACGTTGGAATGTCGTAAAGGGGTCTCATCTCTTTATTCCATGGACTGAGGGATAAAGGGAGGAGCCTCCTTATTAATTTCAAAAACAATTTATGATTATGTACGGATAATTTGACATGATTATCGGCGTTGAATAAATGCCCGTTTGTTTAATTACTATTGTGGTTTGCATTAATCTTGGCTTAATACTTTTGAACCGTCGCGCCACGTGTTTCCGCCATAGGCGTGGTGTGACAGAAAGTGGTATCAGAGCCAAGGTTATAGCGAATTAGCATTTTTAAAATCTAAACTATAACCGGATTTGGTTCAAAAGCTTTCAAAATAAATGCGAAACGCAATAAATTAAATTTTTCCAACGACCATTTGGGTATATGGAGATTCCGACCAAGCTAGCCATGGTAAGAATACGTATTAATTTTGTGTTAGAAGGTTAGGAAGAGTACCGTAGATATGTGCCTTAACTACCTAACGAATAATACTTAAATATTAGTACGGTTCTTTTGCCAGGATGTCAGACGCAGGGAGCGTAGCACCGAGCTACGACAGTAGCATTCAGATCATCCCAGCACCGCCAGCAGAGCCGATCGAGGTTGTGGTACTCGATCCTGAGGATGACGAGATGGAGGTTGACGCCGCCATGGAGGGCGCAGGCGGAGATAGCTCCGACGAGACAGACCCGAGCGAGGACCCAGCGTGGGCTCCCGCTGGAGGCGACGTGGCCGCCGTGGCCGACCTACCGATGGCCGAGGCTGACTTGCCTCTAGTGCCATTTCAGGCAGCACCACTGCCAGCACTTCCCATCCGAGCCGTCAGGGACTTCCCTGTAGGCTGTGCAGGTCCTTCGAGACCTATCCCTACACAGTCGGAGACTGTTGAGTCTCCATACGACCGACGCGCACCTGTCGATCGTGAGCCCTTACCCACTCCACTCATCCCCGTTCCCTCAGGCATGAGGCTCGTGCCTGTTTGCCGAGGACACAACGGGTGGATTTCGGACGACTCCGATGATGAGTCGACCGCATCGGTAGAGCACATTGCTGTGCCGATCCCACCAGCAGACCAGGAGGAGCACGTCGCTCCGATGATAGGGCATGCCACCACTACCCCAGCCGCCCTACCCGCCATGCCCGAGCCCGTACCACAGGATGGGCCAGCTTCTACTGGGCACATCCTTGAGGGCAGCTCAGCCCGTAGTTCTGAGCTGCACCGAGCAGGTTTGGCAGCTCACGCCACTGCTAGCCCTCCCACCCCTACCACTGTGATATCCGCTCCAGAGTGGGTCGCTGTCACCCAGCCCCTTATGGTCCCACTCACCGAGCTTATAGTCCCCTCACCCGTATCCATGACACTACCCATCACCACTTTTCCCACACTACCACCCCTACCCGAGATGCTCCCTACACCACCACCTGCACCATTTACTATGGATGCAGGAGCCCCATTTCTGATACCCCCGTTTGCACCATATACTCTAGGTGCGGGAGACCCGTACCAGGTACCACCCTACTACCTCACCGGACTACCGGGCTTTGCCCCACCCTTCACACCCCTACCCATACCTGATATCGTCGGCCCGTCCCAGCCGACGTATACTGACATCCCCGGGCCGTCGCAGCCCCACGGGATGGCCCCACTGTCAGGACCAGCATGGTCCACGGTGATCTCACTGGAGAGAGATTTCCAGACCCTCACCGACACGGTGCAGCGCACCGTGAGGCAGATGGAGCAGCAGGCCCAGCTCATGTGGGCCAGGATCATTGATGCCAGGGATGCACTGGCACATTATGCTGAGGAGTTGCTGAGCATGGACGCTCATTGTGGGATTACGGGCGACGCACACTTTGCGCATCGCCAATTCTTGTACGATCGCATTATGGCGATCAGTATGACCATTAGCATGTGCGCACCCCAGTATCAGTACCCGCCGCCGCCGCCACCACAGTAGCGAGACATCAGAGACGCTTGGGAGATCACTTACGAACATAGTAGTAGTAGTAGTAGTATGATAGCACAGTATGGGTTATAGCACCCATCTGCATTTTTGCCTAGCCGAGCGGGATTGTGCCGGTATATGACATTATATTTCTAGTATATTTCAAAGGAGCAATGTATGAGGAAGGTATCCTCGGTTTTTGTTATTATGAACAAATCATTGTACTCATGGTATTGAAATTAATGAAAATTTTGTTATGGTAAAATATGTGTTGTGATTGTCTACGATTATTATTACTTGTTCTGTTTATATTGTGATTGTGTGATGTTGTTATGGTGATTATTGTGTTCGTGTGTTGTATTGTTATTTATACCTTATGTATGACGATGTTGTATGAATGATCGCCAAATTAACCTTTGATATTGATTATTGAAGAAAAATGGCACCAGCCACCCGAAGCAACAGTGGAAATGAAAGACTACCCACGACACCCGAGGAGCTTGAAACCCTAGTTTCGGGACGCATCGCCCAAGCTCTCGCAGAACACAATGCCACGCGCACCGAAAGGTCGCGAGATCGAACAGGGAGCGACCGACGCGAAACCTCCCCTACCGGTAAGAAGACTTCGGGTATATACAACAGGAGTCTTCGTAAAACTCCTACCTCATATAACATGTTACTTTATTATTGCAGAAACGGCCTCACGAGAACGTGGCTGCACGTTTAAAGCTTTCCTGGACTGCAAACCGCTCAACTTCAGCGGCACTGAAGGTTCTGTCGGACTAGTCAAGTGGTTCGAGAAGACCGAAGCCGTGATTCGTATTAGCAGCTGTACCCCGCGACAGGCTGTCATGTACGCCACTAACCTGTTCCTGGACCAAGCTCTAACCTGGTGGAACAACCAAGTGCAAACACTGGGAGATGATGCTGCTTACTCCTTGTCATGGTTGGAGTTGAAGGAGCTAATGATCGCCGAGTACTGCCCGGCAAGTGAAGTGCAGAAGCTAGAGACTGAGTTCTGGAACCTCACCATGGTTGGATCGGACGTAGCTGGGTACACGTCCAGATTTCATGATCTCTCCCGGTTAGTGCCTCGCTTGGTTACCCCGGAAAGCAAGAAGGTGGAAAGATACCTATTCGGACTGGCCCCACAGATACGCGGCATGGTCACTGCTTCCAAACCTACAACCATGCGCGAAGCTATCGACCTCGCCTTAAGCCTCACTGAAGACGCCATCCGAATGGGCACTCTAATCCGAAAAGTATCAGGATTGAAGCTTACTGAGTCCAGCAGTGTTGAGGGTAAGAATCTGGGTACAAGTTCAGCCGTTGGGTCAAGCGAACAGGGAAATAGGCCAAGGTTTGGGAAGCGTAAGCGCGATGAAAGGAAAAAGGATGGATCATCAGGAGGTTCAGGGAAGAAAGGAAAAGGGTATGTGGCCACTGGACGTGGAAATAATGGAAAGCAAGGTTACCAGGGCAAGAACGAAGTGATCTGCGGTAAGTGCCGTCGTTCGGGGCACAAGACAGAAGACTGCAGGTCAGGAGCGCCAAAGAACGGAGGAGCGAGGCCCTGTTTCTCATGTGGATCGCTCGATCATTGGAAGAGGGACTGCCCCAAACTCAACAACCAAGCCCGTGGGCGGGCATTCGTGATTGGTGCCGGTGATGCACGACAAGACCCCAATGTGGTCACTGGTACGTTCCCTCTAAATGGTCATTATGCTTCAGTATTGTTTGATACTGGAGCTGATTTTAGCTTCGTATCTGTCGAATTTAAAAGATTACTTGGTCTAAAAACTAGTAAGCTAGACACACCATACTCTATCGAACTGGCTAACGGTAAGACTATAGAAACTCGAGAGGTAGCGAAGGATTGTAAGTTGGATCTCTGTGGTCACGAGTTTGGCATTGATCTATTGCCAGTCGTACAGGGTAGCTTTGACATAGTCGTTGGCATGGACTGGTTATCCGCACACCGCGCCATCGTCGTGTGCAATGACAAAGTAATTCAAGTTCCCCTCGCAAGCGGTGAAACCCTATCGATCCAAGGGGAAAGGCGTGGAACACCGTTGAGAATTATTACCAGCATGAAAGCCAGGAAGTGCCTAAGGAAAGGTCTCGTCGCATTCTTGGCACACGTAGTAGATAAGAAGGCCGACGAGCGAAAGTTAGAAGACATTCCAATAGCCAGAGACTTCCCAGATGTGTTCCCAGAAGATTTGCCGGGACTGCCACCACCCCGACAAGTCGAGTTCCGCATCGACCTTGTTCCAGGAGCTGCACCTGTAGCGCGATCGCCATATCGCCTAGCTCCTTCTGAGATGCAGGAACTGTCTGGTCAACTGCAGGAGTTGTTGGACAAAGGTTTCATAAGGCCAAGCTTCTCACCATGGGGAGCTCCCGTCTTATTTGTGAAGAAGAAGGATGGCACTTTTCGAATGTGCATCGACTATCGAGAACTGAACAAGCTAACTATTAAAAATCGCTATCCTCTTCCCAGGATCACCGATTTGTTTGATCAACTTCAAGGATCCAGTTTCTACTCCAAGATTGATCTAAGGTCCGGCTATCATCAGTTGCGTATCCAAGAAGAAGACGTGCCAAAAACAGCATTCAGGACTCGTTATGGGCACTACGAGTTCCTGGTTATGCCATTCGGATTAACCAACGCACCAGCCGTTTTCATGGATTTGATGAATCGCGTGTGTAAGCCATACTTGGACAAATTTGTCATCGTCTTCATTGATGATATCTTGATCTACTCACGCACTAAGGAAGAACACGAGGATCATCTTCGGTTAATCCTCGAAGTACTACGCAAAGAGAAACTCTATGCTAAGTTCTCGAAATGTGACTTTTGGATCCGAGAGGTTCACTTCTTAGGCCACGTAGTGAATGAAAGGGGTATACATGTCGATCCCGCTAAGATCGAAGCAATCAAGAATTGGGACGCCCCTAGAACTCCTACTGAAGTACGACAATTTCTTGGCCTTGCGGGTTACTACAGAAGGTTCATCGAGAACTTTTCTAAGATAGCACAGTCTTTAACCATGCTAACCCAAAAGGATAAGAAGTTCGAATGGACGGAAAAGCAGGAAGCAGCATTTCAATTGCTAAAGGATAAGTTATGTGGCGCCCCGATACTATCACTCCCCGATGGTACGGAAGACTTCGTGGTTTACTGTGACGCCTCTCACCAGGGATTGGGTTGTGTATTGATGCAACGAGAGAAGGTCATAGCCTATGCTTCCAGACAGCTAAAGCTTCACGAGAAGAATTACACCACACATGATCTGGAATTGGGAGCCGTGGTATTCGCGCTCAAGATATGGAAACATTATCTGTACGGAACCAAGTGTACAATCTTCACTGATCATAAAAGTTTGCAGCACATCTTTGACCAAAAGGAATTGAACATGCGACAACGGCGATGGGTCGAATTATTAAACGATTACGATTATAAAATAAAATACCATCCCGGGAAGGCAAACGTTGTAGCCGACGCCTTGAGTCGCAAGGAACGGGTTAAGCCATTGCGTGTCCGAGCCTTGGGACTAACCATCCACACGAACCTGACTGACCGGATTCGTGAAGCTCAAACTAACGCTCTTAAACCCGAGAATGTCAAAGGTGAAAGATTGCGAAAGATGGTTGATTCACTGGAGTCAAAAGCGGATCAAGCCCTGTATTTCATGAATAGAATTTGGGTACCAGTGTACGGTGGATTGCGTGAACTGGTATTAGCCGAAGCCCACTGTTCGCGATATTCGGTTCACCCTGTAGCAGACAAGATGTTCCATGATTTGAAGGAATTTCACTGGTGGCCGAATTTCAAAAGAGATATAGCGGCATATGTTGCGCGATGTTTGACTTGCGCAAAGGTCAAGGCCGAGCATCAGAGACCCTCCGGTTTGCTCCAGCAACCGGAAATACCGGAATGGAAATGGGAAAGGATTACTATGGATTTCATTACCAAGTTACCCAGGACAACAAGCGGCCATGACATGATCTGGGTAATCGTTGATCGATTGACAAAATCTGCACACTTCCTCCCCATTCGCGAAACGGATAAGTTGGGGAAACTGACCCGTTTGTATATTAAGGAAGTTGTGTCGAAGCACGGTGTACCTATTTCCATCATCTCCGATCGAGATAGTCGTTTCACCTCAAGATTTTGGGAAAGTTTGAACGAAGCCCTCGGTACTCGCCTTGATATGAGTACCGCATATCATCCACAAACCGATGGTCAGAGTGAACGGACCATCCAGACCTTGGAAGATATGCTACGGGCATGCGCAATCGATTTCAGCGGAAATTGGGATACACACTTGCCACTGGTAGAGTTTTCGTACAACAACAGTTACCACACGAGCATTCAAGCTGCACCTTTTGAAGCTCTATATGGACGCAAGTGTAGATCGCCTCTATGTTGGGCCGAAGTTGGTGAAAAGCAACTTACCGGGCCCGAAATTGTTCAAGAAACGACGGATAAGGTCTTTCTGATAAGAGAACGTCTCAAAGCGGCACGTGACCGGCAGAAAAGCTACGCAGACATGAGGAGAAAGCCTTTGGAATTTCAAGTCGGAGACAGGGTCCTACTAAAGGTGTCACCTTGGAAAGGTGTCGCGCGCTTTGGGAAGCGCGGAAAACTGAACCCACGATATGTTGGACCATTTGAAATCCTGTCCAGAGTAGGCCCCGTAGCATACAAGCTCAAGTTACCACAAGAGCTTAACGGTGTACATGACACGTTCCACGTGTCGAACTTGAAAAAGTGTTTATCCGACGAAACTCTCATCATCCCCGCAGACGAAATCCACATTGACGACAAGTTACACTTCGTCGAAGAGCCAATCGAAGTAACCGATTGGAAGGTCCAAAAGTTAAGACGCAGTAAGATCAGATTGGTCAAAGTGCGTTGGAATGCCAAGCGTGGACCGGAGTTCACGTGGGAAAGGCTGGACCGGATGAAGCAAAAATATCCCGCCCTATTCGAGAAGACCCCTATACCGGAGAGCTCGAAGTGAATTCCGGGACGGAATTCTCTTAACGGGGGGAGAATGTAACAACCGGCAAAATTAAGGTAATTCCGTACTAATTAATTAAACGCAATTAACGTAATTAAACGTAATTATGTGCTGATTATTTAATTGAGGCCTTAGAAAGATAGAAGTTCCCAAATAGTGCATAGGAATGCATAAGTTTAATAGCAAAGCATGATAGGATCATGCGCAAGCAAAACTATCCGGTATGGACACTGGCGATTACCCGGTAAAACTCAAATAAGCGAAACGAACTCCGGACACCCGGAACATAAAATAAATAATATTTTCACAAAATATAATGAGTTTTGGAAACCCAAAGCCATACGTGAAAGCTTATTATACAAATCTCCCGGTAACGAATAAAGTGCGCGTACCGCACCCGATACGCGCGTAGCACGTAATTTCACCCGGCAAAAGCCGAAATAAATTATCAGTAATTTAACTGGGAAAAATTTAATGAATATTAACGGTATTTTAATATTTGGGTAACACACGGTTAAAAACCTAAGAATACCCGGGCGGTACCCGAAAGAAATTAACTTAAACATAATATGGAGTATTATTTAGCAAAGTGGACCCCACCAACCACCCTATAGGGGCCGGCCAAGGGCCCACTCAAGTGAAGATTACTTGAGTTTTCTTGTAAAAATCCATAATATTATTGCAAATGATTAGATTGCATGCAAAAGTATTGGGTAGAAGATTAACCAACTCACCACCTCCATCTCTCTCTCTAAACTCGGCCCAAACACCCTCCCACATAATCCCCAAGATTTTTTTTAGTATCTCTCACAAATCTTCCATAATCTCACTCAAAGATCATCAACCAATCCAAGCAAGATACACATGATCTTTGGAAGATTGAGAAGGATAATATAACCCACTTGAAGAACACTTGAAGAAATCACAAAAATTCTTCCTCTTCTTCTTCTTGTTGGCCGTAAGTTTCACCCCCACATTAAACATTTCTCTTTCAATTTTTATACCTCTAAATCATCTCTAAATCATCATTATTCAAAACCCCTTTTATGTGTTCAAGAGATTGGAGCTTAACCCACTTGGAAGAACACATTAAACCTCACCCAAATCCAAGATCTTTGTCTTCCCTAGCCTTGAGCTAGTAGTAAGTATTACATTGTTTTATTTCTTAAATGTTCATGTTTTGTGCTATGGAAAGCAAGTTGTACATTAATGGGTAATGAAATGGATTTTATTAAGTTTTGTTGGAATAAAAATGGATGAACAATAATATGGGTAAATCTTGGATTTAATATTATTAATATGATATTTAATGAGAATGTAGAAATATGAACATACTCTTGAGTGAGATGATGATTGGAACATGATTTTTGAAAAAGACTTGAATATGATCAAGGATGATCTTAATTTTCATAGGATGATGTATTAATGACAAAAATGAATTAAAATGGATTAAATAAACATAGATGAAAAGTTTCCATATTCAAAGTCCACTCACTTGAATAAGTGGAAAATTGATGTTTTGGATTAAAGTATGGAACAAACATGTAAATAGCATCTAGGATGGATTAAAAGATCATTAAAAGTAAAATGAAGTAAAAACAACTAAGCATCAAGAAAATGGATCTTCAAAGTCCACTAATTTAGGTGAAAAATGCTAACTTTGGAAGTTAGAGTAGAAAAATGCAACAATTGAAAGATAAGGGATTAATGTTGTAACTTTGAAAGTTAGAGGACTAAAATGAATATTTTGGAAACTATTAGTCCAAAAATACAATAATGGAAAGTTTGGTGTCAAAAGTATAAGTAATAATTTTCCAAGGTTGAGTTGGTAAATACTAGTAACATACTTGGGCATTTTGTATAAAAAGTGTACTTTTATAAAAATGGAAGTTTATAAAAATAAAAGGAGTAACACAAGGATTTTATAAAATAAGATTTTATAAAATAAAGACTTGGGAAGACTTGTACAAAAATAGGATACTTTTATATAAATGGGAATATAAAAGTATCGGAAACATTTTTGGGTTACAAGTTGGACAAGTTGGGCTAAAACGTACAAAGTATATTTTTTTCCAAGAAATAAACGTTCGGAATCGGAATAGGAATAATACTTCCATACGAACGCGCAATGGAAACAAATATGAAAAACGCTAACTAACGAACTTAGTTACACGAACTAACGTAAACGGACATATGAGAAAAATGCCATTACGACAAGATAAAAATATACATATATATATTTTAAGGAAATAAAATATATATAACAAAGGTGAAACGTGCGAAACACTTTCCTAAGTGTAGAAGAATATTCATGGGAAAGAAAAACACATCGTAACGAATTAAAAACGCTAAACGACACATGAACTTAACAAGTAGTATCCACGCGATGGTATATGCACATATGCTCGTTTTCGACGAAATTCTAGTATATCTATTTGAATGGGAAAATAGATAAGCGAGAAGGAAAACCGAGACGAGTAGGTGAAGTATATCTACGAACGTGTGAATACCGACAAGATCCTAGTACATTTATTTAAATGGGAAAATAAATGTACGGTGTGGTGAGTCTAGTCGGGCGTTAAGAATAAGTTACCAAACGACAAGAACTTAGCATATTTATTTGAATGGGAAAATAAATATGTGGCAAAGTGAGTCGGGTCGGATAATAAGAAATCACATTATATCGAGCGAAACGATCCTAAGTATAATTATTTAAATGGGAAAATAATTATACGATGGGTAGAGTCGCGTCGAGTATAATATTGTACAAGTCACAAAGAATATTAATAAGAATAATACATGACTTGTAAGGAAAGGGTAATCCATCGCCATTGAACCTAGGATACGAAACTATTAAACGGGAATTGGGATAATGACGTGGTCGGGAAGTTGGGTGTACAACTTGCCAAGGCACATACGCCATAGGTGTAGTGACTTATACGCCTAGAACATTTGTAGGTGCGGGATCACAAACTTTACTATTTTCTTCTTTGAGCCGAGCACAGTTACAGGTGAGTCTCACGGCCCCATTTCTAAACTATTTAACGTTTTTACGGGGGAAAGATATGTTGGGATTGTATGACGGGTTGGATACTTGAGTAAAGATCGCCACTCGGGGTTGAGACCTCCCCACTATAATCATTAATTCAGGAAAGAGAAACCAAAGGAATATTTGGATAGTACTATTGGTGCCTGACAAGGCCCACCCCTAATCGATAGCGTCGATTATGCATCGGTGTATGCCTGGGGTGCACGTATTCTGAAATCAAGTCGTAGGAATACCGAGTAACGACTTGGGGCGGGTGCATTATTAATTGTCTTGGTTTGGTTATAGGCTCAAGTAAATTGTAGGACTTTGCAACTCCTATAAATGTCATAACAAGGATATTCCCACTTAATAAAGTTTTATTAAATCAAAACCTGTGAACTCACCAATATTTATATATTGACGATTTTCAAACATATCTTTCAGGTAATTGAATGATGAAGGTTAGCATGGCGAGCAGGGTCGGGGGAATCTCCAAGTTGGACGTTGGAATGTCGTAAAGGGGTCTCATCTCTTTATTCCATGGACTGAGGGATAAAGGGAGGAGCCTCCTTATTAATTTCAAAATTAATTTATGATTATGTACGGATAATTTGACATGATTATCGGCGTTGAATAAATGCCCGTTTGTTTAATTACTATTGTGGTTTGCATTAATCTTGGCTTAATACTTTTGAACCGTCGCGCCACGTGTTTCCACCATAGGCGTTGTGTGACAGCATTCCTAGTTTTGATATATATAGTAAGTTAAAAAGATATACAATTCAAGTGCAAGCTACAGTGCAATATGTAAACTATGTATCATACAAATGAGCGAAATCAACCCTGTGACTGTATAATGTACTGTATGAACTGTAGTGTACTTATCCAATAAATGGATAAAAGCTTAACACTGGCCACGGATTCTCCGATGAAAAAGGGGGAGAATCAATCTAGGCGGGTTGTCAATCCAAATAGCGCTATCCAATGTTAAGGTCGGCTCGTACCATGTTAATGATTTCACTAAGTACAAATGTATTCTACATGTATTGTCTAAGCATAAAACACGTTGTAAGCAATGCACATAGTACTAGAATTGTATTGTAAAAAAATGTAAACTTGTATTTGAAATTGTAATAGTGTACATGTAACACCCCAAAAATGTATAAAAGCAAAAAGGGGATAGGAATACTCACAGTTCACGTAATACTTGAAATTGAACTTGGACAACGAAATATGAATTGAGATTACTCCCAAATGATCAACCTAAAGTATTTGATAATGTGTAAGGGGAATAACTCTAAGATACATGTATTTCTAGGGCTTCGAATTGGGGATAAACATTTATTTGATTAATAACAATTTGTTTATTAAATATAAGAAATTTAACGAATAAATAAATAAAAGTCTCTTTGTAAAATTTTAAGTTAAATATAGTCACAACATAAGATTTTGATTATGAAAATAATTTTTATAAAATTATTTTCTTGAGAATAGAATATTTAATCTAATTATTTTAAATTGTCAAAATATGACTTTAATATCTAAAATATTAAAATCAAAGAATTTCTGAATTAAAAATTGTATTTCAGTTATATATGAATAGAAATAATTTATGTAAAATTTTGGTACAAAAATATTGTAAAATGAATTTATTATGATTTATTTATGATTAAAACTAACAAAAATTAATTAAAAATATAAAATAATCGGTTTTTCTGAAATAAAAATATTTTCTGAAATGTTTATTGTCATAAAAGTTTAGTGTAATTTTTATGGAATTTTATAAAATCGTTTAGATATTTTTATTGAATTTTAAAGTTTTAAATGAATAAACTTGTAATATTTATTATATATAATAAATAAATGATTTTTGAAAAACTAAAAGTTGGGTAATAAAGTTTAACATTTCAGCAACATAGGATAAATTTTGTAGATTTTATAAATCAAATTTGGTATTTTAAATGTATTTTTAAAGGTTAATTAGAATAGGTATAAGGTTAAAAGAAAATAAAAAAAATATATATATGTTGATGCTAGGAATCGAACCTTGGCCAAGGCCGGTTCAGGTTCCATCTCAACGAATGTAAACCAACTGATCTGTACCTCATATTTGTATATGTTTCAGTTTTGAAATAATTATATACATAAGTAGCGATGGTGTTCTTCCCCAATTCATAACCATTCGAGCCCTAGATCCCAAAATCAAACAATTCGTGTTCAATAGCCCTTGAATCATTAGGGCTATTGTTCACGAGATGCCGGACATTAAAACCCACAAAAAAAAAAAAAAGAAAGCTTACAATGACGAATTGAAGCAAGAACACGAGTCAACCCAAAAGTCAAACGCGTGTGATTCTTAGCTAGGAACGAGTTGTTTGCAGGATTTAAGGGTGGGGGTTTGTTAATCGTTCTATTCAACGATGGTGTGCGAGTCCAATTGATCCAAAGACGGGTATTTATAAGGATTCATATGAGTTGTTTTAGGAAGGTTTATTAATCGCATTTTTTTTGGTCAATGAACGCGTTAATTCACGCGGTTTGTTAGTTTGGAAAGAGGAGATGATGACGATGCGTAATACCCGGATTTGTTTGACTGATTTGCGTGTTTATTGGTCAAGATTGATGCTTCTTTGGTCACTCATGCTGCTGCGTTCGTTCAGCATCAGAGAAGAAGAAAACAGACGCGAAAAAAAAAGGTTAAAAGTAATAGGATCCAATATAAATCAACAAGGCATCATGTGGCTTAGTGGTTGGTGGCGTGTGGGTCTGTCCAGCCTTGCCCGGGTTCGATCCCTGGCAGAGGCGTCCTTTTTTTAAAAAAAAAAAAAAAACTGTTAAGGGAAGGGGAAAGGAAGGAGTGGCTTGGGCCTGCTGTTGGGCCGAAGTGTTTGGGCTCATGAATTGATTAAAAAGGGATATGGATTGGGTTGTAGATTATAAGGTTGATTGGGTTTGGTTTAGAAAAAAATGTATATTATTATTATTATTATTATTATTATTATTATTATTATTATTATTATTATTATTATTATTATATAGAAATATGAAAAGAAAAAGTGACGGATGTCACAGGCTTCAAACTCATCATGAACATTACTACTCTCTGTATCCGAGCCCCCTTCGTTAAGGTCTATATCCTCTTCCATACGCTCGGCTATAAGGTCTGCGATAACGTCATTCATATCGCTTCTTCCCCTAACCTCATCTACAACTACAGGAGACGGCGTAATTGGATTTTCACCGTGATAGATCCACAGCGTGTAATCCTCATCGAAACCATTTATACGAATATGATATGTCATTGTTTTGAAGTCTATGAAGCTAGAATTATTACACTTTCTACACGGGCATCTAATCGTACCATATGAGTTGACCAATGGTTTGGCATACTCAATGAAATTGTCAATTCCTTTTTCGTACTCAACGTCCAAACGGTTCTTTAGTTTAATCCAGCTTTTATCGATCGACATGATGATGTGACTGAAACATAATTTGGGTTTAAGGCACGATAATTTAAATGAAACATATTATTGACACCTAAAGGGTAGGCTGCTAAACCTACTTTTTGAATACCTTATCTCATATATGAATGTGTATTACATGATTGTTTGTTTAAGAAAAATTCGGCAGCATTTCCCCTCAGCCCCCAAGTATATAATATAAATATATACCCGAGGAGCAAAGAGGAAATGCCAACCGAATCTTTCAAAAACAAACAATCATGTAGTACACATTCACATCCTAAATGAGATAAAGTATTCAAAAAGCAGTCCCAAAAACGGGGACTACCCGAAATTAATTACTAAATCAATTTCGGGCGGGTATTTCTAGGCTCACTATGTTTTAAATGGGGATTCATTTTCGGGCATGTCTTACTAGTCTCAATATGTATTAACATATAAATATAAATAAACATACACTCATACATACACGCATACACGCATACACACATACATTCATACATACATATACTCATACATACAAATACTGATACATACACTCATACATACATACATACACGCATACATATACTCATACATACATATATGTCAATATATACCATGTGATGACTCACATTGTAATTTGTTTGTGTTCTTGATGTGCATGCAGCCATTGTACTGACTCTAACTAAAATTCCCAAAAGATAATAATTTTGTCCCAAAAAAAGTAGTATGATTTGAGTTGAAAAGGTTCAATATTTGTCAATATATACCATGTGATGACTCACATTGTAATTTGTTTGTGTTCTTGATGTGTGATGTGTCCCTAACTTAATTTCCAAACTGTATTGAATATTGACAAAAAGTTATGTAATTATTGGCACACTCATTCACAATGTTTCAACAGCCTTTTAATGGTGGCAACAATGGTGAGGGTGAACTCTTTCCTCAACAAAATGGATCAAACTTTCAGTTTGAAGCCACAAATAACAGATCAAGAAACGCTAAAGTCAATATGGACCTTACAAGCACTCATACATACATATAGTCATACATAAATATATATATATAAAAAAACAGAAAATATAAAAAAAACAGGAAAAAATAAAAAAAACTGAAAGAAAATAAAAAAAACAGAAAAAACGAAAAAAATTAAAAAAAAACAGAAAAAAATATAAAAACAGAAAAAAATTAAAAAAAAACAGAATAAACGAAAAAAAAGAAAAAAAAGAAAAAAGTTAACACACATACAAACCTATATATAATTTAAGGCATAAATAATAAAAAAATAATAATTAGGGGCGACTACTAACCGGTATTAGGGGCGAATCTTCAACGGGTTTGGTAGATCGGAGCTTCCTACAACTTTTATTATTATTATTAAAAAAAATTAAACATATATACTTTAATAAAAAAACAAAAAAACGAAAAAAAAAAAAAAGAAAAGAAAACTTACAGTGAGAGAGAAGAGGAGAGGGAGAGGAGCTAGGGCAGAGGAGGGGGTTCTTCTGGTGGTGGGGGTGGTGCGGTGGTGGTGGGTTCTTCCGGTGGTGGGGGGTGGTGCGGTGGTGGGTTCTTCCGAGTGGTGTGGTGAAGTGGAAGAAGAAAAGGAAAATGTAATGAGAGATGAGAGGAGAGTGATGAGAAGAGAGAAGAGTAGAGATTGAGAGAAAGAAATGTGTGTTGTTGTTGTTGATCTGCTACTTAGGAGAGAGAGGGCAGAATTGTTTTGAGAGTAGGAAAAAGGAAGAGAGAAAAGAGATTTAGGCGGGGGTTTTATTTTTTTTTGGACTTTTAGGGGCGACCGTCGCCCCTAAAGGTGTCGCCCCTAAATCCTATAGGTACAATAAAATGTGAACCGTTGATCTGTTCGTTAATCCGACGGCTGGGGGTTGGATTAACCTTTAGGGGTGACCAAAAAGCGGGTCGCCCCTAAAAGTGTCGCCCCTAAAGATAGAATTTCTTGTAGTGCGTGTAGGGATCCTATTAAACTCCGATAGCCACGCAAAGATATTACATTTGAGAGGCACCCAACTAACCCAAAAAATTTAAACACATCGTCTGCTGGAGTGTCCGTGATCAGCTTCTTAACCGCTGCTACTGAGAACCCCGTAGGCGCATCATTTTCCCACTTCCACGCGTCTCTGCGATCTTCCAAGCGAATGTTAAACAACAGTGAAGTTATCTCTTGCAGCTACTGCAACTCCTTAGCGGATTCCAGGTTCCTCAACCAATCCTAGTATATTAATTTTGTCTGAAATAGAGCACCTTTTAAGCTTCTCTAACCTGGAAATAGCTGGCCATTCATCTTTAAAAGCTTCCTACCTAATCCAATAATCACACCAAAACTGAATCGTCCTTCCATTCCCTACTCAAGCTGTTATAAAAGAATTAAAGTTTTTCCTGTGCACCCTTTTTGCCTCGCTTAACTTAACAATGGTCTTCCACGGACTAGAAATGTATTTGTTACACGGAATAGAAGACCAAACCACCCTGCTGTGATGGCACTCTTCGATAACATGTCTCTATAAACTACATGTTTCTATTCTATATCTCCATCCCCATTTTAACATAAGGGCGTCATTAACCACCACGAGCTTATAAAATACCAAGGCCCCCTTTTTTAACCAGAAGTGTCACCCGGTCCCAAGCGACCCAATTTATTTTGTTCACTTCAGGATTCCCGGACTAGAAAAATCTTTTCTTAATCCTTTCCAACTTGTCAACCACTACCTTAGGCACCTTATATAAGGAAAAGAAATATATCGGAAGGCTTTCTAAAACCTACTTGATAAGCATAACTCTCCCACCAATAGACAATAAATTACCCTTTCAAGTACTTAGTCTAGCGCCAAAAACATCCATCATTCCTTTCCAATTCATTTCTCTATTCATGTTTGCCCCAACCTTGATTCCCAAATAGTCAAAAGGCACCATCCCCATCCTACACCCCAAAACTTTGGCCATAGATTCCACATCCGACTCGCTAACCCCAACCCTATCAAACTAGATTTGTAAATGTTTATCTTAAGGCCTGAACACAAGTAAAAACACCTTAAGACCTGAGCTGTATTCTCCACGTTTTCTCTATACCACTTACCCATGATCAAGGCGTCACCCACATAGAACAAATGAGAGACAACCAAATCGTTTTTTCCCACTTGAATCCCTTCGACTAACCCTATAGCAAGCGCTTTAACTAACACCCTATACAAGGCTTCCATAACAATAAAAAACAAGAAAGGAGACAGCGGATCCCCTTGACGCAAGCCATTTTCACAATTAAACTCAAACGTCGGTGACCCATCACTAACACCGTCGATCTAGCCGAAGCTAAAATCCCTTTAATTCACAATATCAAAATCATTTTTTAGCAAAAACGAGTTCTTATGTTTCTTCCTCAACCACGCTAGCAACTCATTAACAATTAACGGACTATCCAAAATATACCTTCCTTTTAAAAAAGGCTAATTGTGATTCCGAAATAATCTCATCCATAAGTTTTTTAATTCTATTTGCTAGCACCTTAGAAATAACTTTACTTATAATACCGATCAAAGTAATAGGTCCAAAAATCCTTAAGGCCCAATAGGACTTTAGACTTCGGAATAAGCTTAATGAAAGAAGAGCTACAACCCCTAGAGATGACCCCGGTCTCAAAAAAGTTCCCCAAAATTTTTAAGAAATCTTCTTCCAGAAATTTCCAAAATTTCATGACAAACCTGAAATTGAAGCCATTCGGAGCTGGGGCCTTATCCGCACTGCATTGAAACACTGCATCTCTAATCTCTTCTTTTGAAAAGTTAGCAATCAATTCCGCTTTACCAATATGTGTCACATATTTAATATTATCAACTGATAATTTGGGCATCTCCTTATAATCTTCCTCAAAGCCCTATTAATTTCCAAGCCAGGTATACAGTTGGAAGCTTTCCTTCCATTAATCATACAATGAAAATACGCAGAATTGTTATCTCAATCTGAAGCCCATTTCACCCTAGATTTCTATTTAAGGTCTTGTATCTTAAAATGTTCCCATTCCTCCACCGTCTTCCGACATTCGGACCAAACCTAGAACTCGTCCTCCTCTAGGTCTTTCGTTTCCATGGCCACCTCCAATTCTTCCATCTCTAACCTTGCCGACTCCACCTCATGTCCTTGTTTTTTTAGCCATTCATTCCTCCACCTTTTAAGACTATCTTTGAACATTTTTAATTTCTTGTATAACACCTCATCTGGATTCCCCGAGAAATTACAACTGACCAACGCTTTCTCAACAACCCCTTCACAGCCTTCCCTTTCTAACCACGAGTTGAACCACCAAAAAGGCTTAGACCCATAATTGTAGTCTTTAATGATAAGAACTAACGGGGTATGGTCCGATAAACCCCTTGGAAGTGCCCTAAGACACGCCTCCGACCATTTATTAAAGAATTCCAAAAAACACCAACATTCTATCAATTTTACACAAATTCTAACCTTTACCTTTACCTTCCAGGAAAGTGAACCATTTCACCCTCATTATGTATTAATGAAGTTCTGCTGCATCAATAACACATATTTTATCACATCATATTAGATTTATCTATCTCGGAAAGCTTCCGGGATATAATCTAGTTCTTTATATTTACATTAAAACACCATAGTTATTATAAATAACAATTGAGGGAAGCTATTTCACTGTTGTGAATGTCCCCTCATTAGTCGGGTCCACGTGGCATCGTTTTATTCATCAAGATCATCAAATGTTTTTTTTTCTTTTTATTTTTTTGTTGCCGGTTGTTAAGAAACACTAACCCCTCTCTCTCTCCCTCTCGCAAACTAAACACAGTAGCTATGGTTGTTTCATCATCGCCTCATCAGCTCTCGTCTGAGATGTAGTTGCAGGTATGGAGGTGGTTGTGGTGGTGGTTGCTGTCATGGTGGATGTGGTGTGGCGCCCTTCGGGTTAGCGAGTAGCCGTAAAGGGTGGGGTAAAGGTGGTGATGGCGGTTATTGAAGGTGGTGCGACGATGACGGTTCGGTGTGTTGCAGTGAAGTTATGGCTCCATTACACCTCCCTCATTCCTAGCTGGAGAAGGCGGCCTTGTGGATGGTGTGGTGGTAAGATCACCGGTGATGGTGTAGAGTGAATAAAGATGTTGATGGTGTTGTGTAAGTTTTCACAGAGCAAGACAAGGGGCTATTGTATAAATTATAAGTTTTAGTAAAGAAAATCTAATTCAATTTAACAGATTAATTTCTTTTTTTAATTCATAATTTTTATTTAAAAATAATAACGTCACCGCAACTTCTATATATACCATTTCACACTACAACTTCTATATATAAGTGTGCACAAACCTAATTCTTTTCTGAAACGCTCCCACCTTTCTATTTCTATTAGAGTTGCTGCAATGAATCAAATAACCGAGGTCAAATATAAATATAATATGTTTTATGTACATTTTAAGTTGATGTTAGGAAAATAAGTTGGGTAATATATGACGTTACAAATACGAGTTAATTTAAGTTTTGATGCCGCCACAACACACGCAGGGTAAAACCACTAGTTTATAACAAAGCTCAACATTTGATTTAATTAAGTACAAGTGATCAAACAAAACCTCACCGTGTTTTTTTTTTATTTTTTTTATCAAACACACACAATCATCCTCCATCAAATTTCAAGGTGCATAAACATCATCTAAGGTAACAAGCCTAGCGAATATCTTGTGTATTCACTTAATCAATCACTAAACTCATGTAGAATCTTATAAAAAAAATACGTTTTGAATCTGTAAGATCATCCAATGATGTCTTAGAATCATGTAGGAGAAGCCGAGTGACACCACCATGATCAAAATCACGGTATGATCTTGGTTTCCCTTGATTCTTTTAATCCGGATTATATAAGTGAAATCAACCATTAAAAATCATAACTTTGTAATAAATAATCATACATAACATAAACCTAACCTTTATTGTTTGTATATATGGTGTTTAAAAACGAAAAGCTAGCATACAACACGTTATACGTGCAAACAGTCGCAACAGTTTTCAATCAGTTTCAAAAGTCATTTTTGTATAGTATAAGTTAGTCACTTGTTTTTTTTTTTAACTTCAAATCTATATTATAGATTTGAGGTTAATGTACTTGGAAAAGAAATGTGCCTTTTGTAATTTATTTCTTGGTACCATGAACTAAGCTTTTACTTATTAAAAAAACACCAAACTTGGCAAATTCAATTAATTTGTGAATGTATATCGGACTTAGGAATTTAATTGTCATATGTAAAACCTCTTTATATTAACAAATTATTAATTTATCAATATAATAATATATCGTTAAATTAATAAAATATCTCGATCACAGCATTATTAATTTTGATATGTTGTTAAAAGGATCGGATTTGGGCCTGTGAGTGGACTTCTGTATTCTTCATTTGGGCTTGAACATGGATACAAAATGTCCAAGTGTACAAAGAGTACACACAGAAACATGTAATAAACACACATTTTTCACTTAAAAGATGCATAAAAACACTAAAAACATAAAGTAAAACTAATCTTCATCTCATTCAAGCTTCCAAGCATAAAGAAACAGGCTAAACTCATACAACCCACTTGAATCAAACCCTTCGCTTGAACTCGGGCTCACTGACCGCGACGACCAGGATACCGCTGGAGAAGCTGCCGAAAACGCGGCTGCCGGAGAGGTCAAATTGATTATAAAAAGTGCATGCCTTACACCAGGACTAAAAAGCCAATCATGAACATCCCAATATACCTCAATATTTACTTTCTTGAAACTAATTGACTCATTACCTCTAAACTTCCATTGAAGATGTTTCACATCAATCATCAAATGCCCATCAATTCTTATCTCCATTTCCGAATCCAACCCATGATGATCACTACTTGTATTCTTCGACTCGATTGATATCTCATGAAAGTGGCCCTTTTCATGAAACTTGACTCGTGTCGAAAACTTTTTCTTCCCAAAAACATGTTCTTTTCTAGATACTAAAACTGGATCAGTCAATGAAGGCCTGCAGCCTGTTTTTCGATACGCATCTTTCTTCATATCTCCAAGGAGAAGCACCACTTCTTCGTCGCAAACAACCGCGACATAATACTCAGAACTCGGCTCGGTTTCACCATGAAATTTGGCGGATTTTAGGTCCCAGAACACATCAATAGCCTTACCATCTAAAACAAAGCTTTTGGACCCTTGTTTTCGCCAAAAGTACCATGGTTTTAGCTCAACTTTGCACTTGGTTTCGGCTTGTGGACCGTCTATGGACACTGATAACCCGTGAAGCAACATGTTCTTGCACCAAGTGATGGTGATCAACCAGCATTGGTCACCTACTTTTGTCTTGTAAACAGACATGAAAATGCTCTGGCCTGATCGCGTGATCGCGGTCAGTTCATCAGGTTTATCACCAGATGGTTTTCCAGTAAGATCTTGCATGATCAGAATCAATAATAAGATAAAGATTGGCAATGAGGAGAGGGGGGGGGGGGGGGGGGGGGGGGGGGGGGGGGGTTGAGATATATCATATATGAAATAACTTATAGCATAGAGATATGGGAGGAAGGTATTGCCAGAGGGTTTTTTGGCAGCACTAATGGAATTCTAAAGAATAAAATATGCTTACAATCTGGCAGGTAGATGGACTGATAATTGAAATTGAGCCAACAAAACCTTTTTTTTTTTTTTAATAAAATCCCATAAATCATATCCAAATTTATAAAATTTATAATGTTAAAAAAAAAAAAAAAGAGAAATCACGATTTTAGCCATTGATTTTTCTAAAAAACGAAAATGCCACGTGTTTGTGGGTAGAGAACTGGTTATCAGATTAGGTTTGTAGTGTATTGGGTTAATGTTTAGACTAAGCGGAGTGGGGCGGGAGAGGGGGCGGGAAGGGGGGGGGGGGGAATACCGCCGCAGAGGGGCGTGGAAGTGGCGTGAAGGGGGGAGGCGGGAGATGGTTCACTGGCGTGGGGCTTGGGTGGGGGTGAGGTGGCAGCTTCTTATTGGTCAGGTTTTTTTTTTTTTTTTTTTTTTTTAACTTTAACACAATATAATATTATTTCCTTCCCCCCTCTTCCCCCCCCTTCCACTCCACACAATTATTTTCCCCCCCCACAAGGGTCCCACAAGTGCCACATGGCGCTTCATCCCCCTCTTTCCCGCCCCCCACTCCTTATAGTCTTATGGGTTGGGTATGGTTATGGAGATGGTTTGTTGTTATTTGGTTTTAAAAAATATCAATTTTTATAACTTTTATAAAACAAACTTTAACAAATATTATTATTATTATCATTATCATTATTAATATTATTGTAAATAAAATAAATATTTTTTATTTCAAAAAGAAAAAATATATATGTATATAAAAGTTGTGAATATTATAACAAATCTAAAAATGGATATAATATTTCAATTGATAAATACAAATATTGAAAATGAGGCTTTTATTAGAATAAATTAAATTACAATAATAGGAAAAAAGTTTGGAAATTTTGTATTGTTACGCCTCACGGAATCCAAGACCTCTCAAGTAACTTTGAAGCAACTTTGAAGACCTATCAACTACTACAAATCGTCCCTCTCTTGGTGGTGGAGTGGTAGGCGGACAAGGGTTCTCCTCGAGAGACTCGGGTTCGATCCCCATAACACTCACTTTGGAGGGGCATGGCAATGATGGGGAAAACTTGGCCTTCCCGGTAGAGGGAGTTCGAACCTGAGCTGACCCGGTTTTCATCGGTCGTTACTCCAGCGGGCGATAGTAAAGCTGAGCTCGTGTGGAGGCGGTACAGTTTCCGGGCGGAAGCCGCTAACAGCCCACACTACCATCAGCGTGGACCCGGTTCAGACAACATAGATTGGGGAGTGGAGAGTCAGGGCCTGCCTAAGTGGGTATGACAACTCCGTTAAAAAGAAAGTCATCTTACAAAAAAAAAAAAAAAAAAAATCAACTACTACAAATCAAAACACGACAAGTAGCAAGGATTTCCGTGAGATGTCTTAGAGAGGCCACTTAGGCACCCTAGAAAGGATTTCCATGCGGTGACTCTGAAGACCCCTCACAAAAATCCTTTGAGGGGTCTTCTTCAAAGTCGGCTGAGGGGTCTTGGTTCCTGTAAGACGTCTCCCCAAAGACTCTTCAGTTGATTATTTTGGCTTTTCATCTAATTCAATAACTACATCTGTAATTTTCAAAAAAAAAATCTAGATATTCAATTTTCCTAAAATATGTATCCTGATGTGCCCACGTGTTCCGGTTTAGAGTCTGCCTCAAACTAGACCGCAAACTGTATACTAGGGATGAGCATTCAAGCCCGAATACCGATCCCGTCCCGTCCCGATCCCGATACCGTACCGAACCGAACCGATACCGAACCGAGGGGTTTCGGGATCGGTATCGGTATCCATATTTATGGATTTTCGGTTTCGGTATTATCGGTATCGGTACGGGATCGGTACGGTATCGGTATTTTAAGGCAAAATACCGATACCATACCGGTACCGTACCGATACCGAACCGATACCGTCCCGTACCGTATGTGTTCGGTATCGGGATCGGTATTGGATTTTTGGACTTTTCGGTATCGGTATTGTCGGGATCGGTATCGGTTCGGTACCGATCCCGTCCCGAGCTCATCCCTACTGTATACAATTGTCATTATTATTTCTAGCAAGTATTGTAACCTTAAGTATAGAATGATGTCATTTCTAAAATGCTCTGGATCCAACCGAAATATAACCGGTGTCGGTTTGGTCCTGTATGAAGTAAGAAAAATACGGAGTAACATATGTAAGAGGAAATATTACTCTAGTAGATTTTTGGAGTTAAAATATTTTATTAGGTTCAATGAAAGAGACCCCTAGAAGCATGACAAGAGAACATGAGTTGAAGGTTGAATAAACAGCCAATCACCACCCACCGGTCACAGATTAATTAACAAAAAAAAAAATGATTATACATAGTCACCGATTAAAATTTCTTAAAATATAAATTAAAAATAAAATTTCAATAAAATACATTTTGATTTTTTTTTCATGCTAATGGGTAGTTATTTGGGAATTAATTAAATTAAATTAAATTACTGTTAAATAAAAATTAACGGTTTTTAAAATCTATACATATAATAAACAAAGTCATTTTAATGACATAACACTTAAAGAGACATTCTCTTCCTTGAGTGTGTCATGTGTCATCCCATGTGGTATTGAGATATTTTAGGAAAAAAATAATTTAAAAACAAAATTGGATTTTTCACATTCATGTTTCCTCCCATAATTTTTAAACGTTAATATCTTTAATATACGAGATTTTTTAAAGAAAAAAATTACACCAAATTAACGAGCGTTTTATTATCTTTTCAACGAGTACCATATTGCTATATAAAAAACGGAGAAATTTTTTTTGTGGGGGTTTTGTTCATACAGGAAAAAACACAAAGTGTTCAGGTAAATCATTAATGATGTATAGACAAGTCACTAATTATGTTCAAATCAGTAAATATGATTTTTTTTTCAACCAGAGCCGAATAGGTTAATAGAGTTATACGTTGTTTTAAGTTAGGTATCAATATTAGTATGTTAGAGTTGTACATTTGTTTAGTCTTTAGGATAGATATTAATATTAGAGTTACATTAATGTTCTACATTCTTTTAGGTTAGGTGTTAGTATTGGAGTTGTACATTGTTAATTTGTTTTAGGTTAAATATTAATATTATAGTTATACATCAGTTTATTTTATATGTAAAATTAATGTATTATAAATTTTTCAACCCGGGATGCTTCCGGGGTATAATCTAGTTAATATATAAATCAGATAAGGCGACATGACAATGTGACATATACATGCATCTATTTAAGCCATGTATGCATTCCATTCAATTCATGGAGGCATTAGGTGCAATTGTGCAAATACAAAAATAATTTAGAATTTTTAAAACTTGTTTTTTGATGTATTATTAATTTGTAAATCGATGGTTCCTTAACTTTGCATAAAATGCCATAAGATAACTATTGGGTTATTCTACAAATGCTACAAAAAATGAAAAGGGTGAGAAGTCACTAGAAAATGACATGTGTTCAAAGGATTAACAAGTGGGAGGGGTAATTTTGTCAAAAACATATGCACATGCAAGTCACATGCCATTTCCACCTTCATTTTTAAATGCCCGTAACTTTTTTATACGTCATCCGTTTTAAAAAAAAATTATACCATAAAATTGAGCGTCTTTTTATCTTTAATATGAATACCATATTGCTATACTTTTGAAAAAAAATTTCAAAACCCACTTGCGTAAGACACAATGGAATGTAAAACACAATGAACACCAATTAAATATAGGGTATAAAACACAATCAAGAGTCTAGTAAAACACAATGGACGACATACTAAAGATACAATGAATAGAAGACTAAAACACAATGAATACTTTTGAAAAAAAAAGAGTTGAAAACCAGTTGCATAAGACACAATGGATGACATACGAAAGACACAATGAACAAAAGACTAAAATACAATGAATACTTTTGAAAAAAAAGTTAAAAACCCAATTGTGTAAAACCCAATGGACGACATAATAAAGACACAATGAACAGAAGATTAAAACACAATGAATACTTTTGTAAAAAAAGTTGAAAACCCAGTTGCGTAAGACACAATGGAGATAATGTAAAACACAATGAGTACCAATTAAATATGCAATGAACAATAGGGTATAAAACACAATGAACAGTCTAATAAAACACAATGGACGACATTTTAAAGACACAATGAACAGAAGACTAAAACACAATGAATAATAGACTTAAACACAATGAACAACATAATAAAACACAATGTACACCTAAATACAAAACTCATTTGCGTAAAACACAATTAAAATCATACTAAAAACACAATGGACAAAGTTAAATCATGTGTAGACTAAAAAAACATAAATAACATATTTATAAAGCACACATGCATACTATAACACAATGAACGTGCAGAAGACACAACGGAGAAAAAAAACCCATTTAGCACGAATTTTTTTTTTCAATTTTAATGTAGCAATGTGGTACTCATATTAAAGATAAAAAAACGCTCGTTAATATGGTGAAATTTTTTTGAAAAAAAAAATGTCGTATGAAAAAGTTATAGACGTTTTAAAATGATGGGGGGGGGGGGGGGAATTGACATGTGCATTGCATGTGGAGAGAGAAAGTCAACAAATGTTGTTTTCCTTTTATGCCCTTTCTCTAATTTATTATTTATTTTTTTCAAACAAACTAATCTCAACCCTTCAAATATATGATCAATGGATCACAATCCCTCTCACCCTTCTCAGAAAAAGTATCTTGTGTATTTGATCCTAACCCAAGATAACTATTGTTCATTTTACATATGTATACACATTATTATATAACTTCTTGGTAAATAAATACTTCTTGATATACATTAGAAAGAAGCTTATAGTAAAAAGAACAGTATCATGAAATGAAGCTCGACACAATTTATAAACTTTCTAACTTTATCATCATTGCTTATAGTAAAAAGAACAGTATCATGAAATGAAGCTCGACACAATTTATAAACTTTTTAGCTTTATCATCATCATCATCATACTCAGTTAATCTCACCTATAGCAAAGCTAAGGTAGGATCTGAGGAGGGTAAGATGTAGACAGCCTTACCTCTACCCCTAAGAACAGAGAGGCTACTTCCAGTGAGACCCCCGGCTCGATGTGGTTTGGTATCAAGCCTTGGACATAAGGCACAAAACACTTAGCAATCGGGACAAACCCGATCAGTGCATGTACCCCTTTGTCTTTGGCTATCCAGGCCACCACATAATGCATGATTAACCGTCCGTCGTTTTTAGCTTTATATGATCTTAAAATGACAGGTTTATAATAAAAATAATTCACAACCTCCCATAGGTATTACATTATTACATCGATCTTGTATAAAAACAAATCAAAATATTACATACAAATATATAATAGCATAACTTCAAAAATTATGCCTAATATTTTTAGCCCCAAAAAATTGAGGCGATAAAAATATTCCAAAGTCCCCCATATTTGAGTGTAGAGTCATCAGTCATGGGGTATGTTGGTCCAAGTCCAGAGTCATCTTCGGTACTTGGGTTCAACAATTCCTTGGATCTATCAAACGTAACTTCTTGAAATGTAAAACCGATCCAAACTTTTGGGTTTTTTAGGGGATTTCTTCTATTAAGTTAATAATAAAACTGTCTACCAACATATCTATATTATCTTATTAAGGAGGAGTGATGGTTAACATAGTCATTTTCATTTTTATACAACTTAAGAAGCAATATGTACAACATATTTAAGCAACAAATTTAAGGGTATTATAGGTATATTGGTGACAATTAAAACACTTAATGGGGTAATATAGACATTTTACACACCTTATTCTTTAGGCTATTTGGTGTGCCCACGGGGAAAAGCAACGGGGAGGTGAGTTGGCAAGTGCCCCGATCGGGAACACCGCCCCCCCCGTAATTTTTTCGGTGAGTTAGGGGAAAATTCCCCCTTCTTCCCGAGTGTTGTGATTGGCTAAGGTTTTTTTTTTTATTTTTTTTAATCATACTTTATAGTATAAAAAAATGAAGGGGGATTGGGGGAATACCATTTCCAAACTTTGGGGGAGGAAATGGGGGAAATGATGTGGCGCTGATGTGGCATTGGGGGAGTTGGGGGAAAACCCAACCCACACCATATAGTCTTAGAAGATGATTTTTTTCCCCATCTTGCCCTCCTCCCCTTTCAACTTCTCCTTAATTTAATTCACAATTCATTACACCATACCAACCTAGGCTTTATTTATAATGGTGAAACATCAACATCCATTACCATTCTCATCCATTACCGTCATTACCATCAACCAAAAGTTGTTATGTGTTTTTTGCGTAATCATTTTAATCATTTGTTTTCATTGGCCTCCACTTTATTGTTTGGTAACAACATGCCAATTTCAGTATTCTTTTATAAAGATTTGATTTCAATTTAGAAATGAAGGGTTATTACGATGATTGAAGACATGAATTGAAGACCAGAGCAATGGTTTTGTGTAGCCGTTGGTATATGGATAGGGCTAAGTATCATATTTATTAACTATTTATTTTGTGTTGCAATTTTGTACTAGCCAGCAAGATAAGAATTTGTTTTTTTTTCTTATTGTAATGTAAAGCACTACGAGTGATCAGAACCATATAGATACAAAATGCCATCAAACATGTACATACGATTTAGAAACTCGTACTATTATTATGATAAATCATTGTTTTGGACATTTTATTTGCAATGACCTATTGATATTAGCTTCTTTATTTCAATCACAGCAAATAAGATATGCCAAAGTCTTATTTCTATGTTATTACGGCCTATTGTAACCGTCATAATTTTATTTTGCTCTGTAAAAAGTGAATGTGAGTTTTAAACTGGCTTTTGCATTTTAATGCTACAATAATTGAGTGTTTGGCTTAAAAGTGATTAAGATTATGACTTTTTAATCTGAATTTTGGAATTTTCTATTTTGTTGATCGATCTATAGGAAGAATAAGAAGCCGGCATGTAACAGGATGAGAAATGTAATTAAGAATACAATTTGATTTTTTTGTTTTAATTAATCCATCTATACGTTAATTATTTGTTTATGGTTTGAAGGTGAGGAGGTTCAATGGTGAGTTAATGACAAGCCTTTTCATCTTTCATGGAAGATGCTCAGTGAAACTAAAAGTAGTGTTCACTCACACAAGACGCCTACCCTAAGACGTATAGGCACTGAGAAAAGTATGCCATTTCATTCTATCTTAAAATATGTACACACCCATTTGTGTTGGTTATAAGCATTTAGAGGCCACTCTTGACCCTTTAGAACATGTACTATTTTAGTATATTAGTGAATAAAACCTGTTAATTAATTGGTTCGGTTGATAATAAAGTTATGAAACAGGGATGATGTGTTTTTTATAACATTTGTTGAGTAGTTATAGCTAGACTCAATTTTTAATCATTTATATGCCATTTAACTTTGTGGTTTGATAGGGAGACCCAAACCTTGGCAGAAGGGATTAACATGGGTACTGTTACATATCAAAGTTGATAACACATAAACCTATTATTAATTAAGTAATTAATCGATTTTGTTAAAAGTAATCCATATGAAACAAGGGTTTTAATGAAATTATGTTTTTGATAACATTTTGTGAGTAATGATAGTAATGAAGTCATAAAAAAATTGCGATAACATGATATTATCATTTGACGTAGGTTCGTGATGAAGGCAAATTTATTTGGTTAACGCTTTTCGATCATGCACATCATAATGTAGGTAATGCCTATTGATCACTAAAGTACCAATATTTTATTTAAGTCAATTACTTATTTATAGAAATATATTTACTATGTATTTATCATATAATATCATAGCATGCATCTATCCATCCTTAGTAATTCCACCCCATACTTAATTTACTCATGCTACCGGTTATATGTTATATTGTTTCTTACGAATCTCCAAATATTATATTTTATGTTTGATGGTATTATAGAATAGATATACATAAATTAATTTATATTGAATGGAGGCCGAGTGAGTTTGGTAACATTATCCCACTGTCCTCTTACATGCGTTTGGACACCCGCTGCAACGCGCGGGCTTTACAACTAGTAACTAAAATAATAAAGGTGTTAGCTAATATACCCATTACATATTGGTCTAGTGGTATGGTGTCTCCCATATAAGTATGAGATTGTATCATGTTCAAATCCTTACAAGTGCAAGGTAAAGGTGGAATTAAAGTGCTAAAAAATTGTCGTTAAAAAACAATAATATATTTGAACTCAATTGGATCACACTAGAGAAGGATCCGATGTCCAACGTTTACCCACCTAATAGAATTCGCTTTCACTTGTATGTCAATGTGGAGACTGGATGGTGTTAAGCTACACATCATATCAATTCTCACTTGTCGGGCGGCCAAAATGTGGACATAAATATCACATAAAAAAAGTCCATGTGTCGTAAAGAATGTTGCCATTGTTTTATCGCATCCATCTTACCTCATACCGATTGATGTAACATAGCAACTATTTGAGATATGTTGCCTTCAACCCACTTTGGGCTAGCCAAAAATTAGAGAAGGGCAAGGACTGACCACCTCTAACCCTAACTGTCTTGTTAAGCAAGTTAGCAAAGGGTGAAACCTTAATTAGCTAGTGTATATATAAATCTCTTGTACTTGTAATTTATCATAACTAAATAACATGAAAACCCTAGTTGCCTCCTTGGATGGAGATTGCACACCGTGACCGAACCACGTAAATCTCGACTCTCGTTCTACTTTGTTTCCATGTTACGTGTGTTTGTGTGTGCTCTCTATATCTAACAAGTGGTATCAGAGCCTAGGTTCTGTACAAACAGCCAACCTAGCTGCCACGTAGAAACCACTGCCACCCCTTAGCCATCCGCTAGGGTTTCTACCCCCAACCATCCATCAACCACTTGCTGTTGTTGCAGCCTTGTTTTCGGGGAACCAGGGCATCACCACCATCACCACCCCAGGTTAGGGATTCCAGCCACCGCCAGTTTCTTGCCGGATCTACAAAACCGCCACCGTTATCGCTAACCCAGATTAGGGTTTCTATTCAGATTTCGTTGCTGTGATTTCGCGGTTGCTACATGTTTTACAAGGTTAGATTTCAAGTTTGTTTTCAGTTTATTCTCACGATTTTTTCCGGGTAGTTTTAGTGGTACTCGTAGAGATGATGTTGAGAGAGGAAAAGTTAGAATTGAGAAGTTTGATGGTTAGAATTTTTGGATGGTGGAAGATGCAAATCAAGAATTTGCTAATACAAAAGGAATTGGATGCAACTCTAGAACCTCTGCCTACACCTATAACACCAAGTTAGAAAACTATTGACAAGAAGGCTATGTCAATGACCAGTCTTACTCTTTTCATGAATGTTGCTTACAACATCATAAATCAAACCACACGCATGGGATCATGGAAGCATTATCAAACATGTATGAAAAGCCCATCTCCTACCAACAAGGTGTTTTTTGATTTGGGAGTTAATTAGCATCAGCATGATAGAAGCACGTTTTGTTACTGCACATATTAATTTGTTTAACTCTCACTTGTTTCGTGAAGAATGTTGCCATTGTTTTATCGCATCCATCTTACCTCATACGGATTGATGTAACATAGCAACTATTTGAGATATGTTGCATTCAACCCACTTTGGGCTAGCTAAAAATTAGAGAAGGGCAAGGACCGGCCAGCTCTAACCCTAACTGTTTTGTTAAGCAAGTTAGCAAAGGGTTCACCCTAATTAGCTAGTGTATATATAAATCTCTTGTACTTGTAATTTATCATCACTAAATACATGGTTAAGGTATCAACTAAGGAGGTCAACACAGTGTCCGGTGGGCCGAGTCTATCAAAGTTATGGCATAAAAAGTCGGCCACATGAGTGAAAAGTGGATGAAAATGCTTTTTACCAAGAGAAAGCTTCCAAATTGAAATGGGAGGATTTTGAGTTTTGTGAACCGTGCAACTTAGGTAAGAAAAAGAAGATGTCTTTTGTGAAGACACGGAGAGCACCGAAAGCTCAAAAACTGGAGCCTCTTCACTCAGATATGACCTTCATCGGTGAGTCAACACACAAGGTATGGTATATTTCTTAAACATAAATAAAATAAATATGAAGCTTTTGATACATTTAAGAAATGGAAATCTACTTTTGAACTTGAAACTAAATTGATGGTGAAATGCTTAAAGCCTGACAATAGTGGTGAATAGATCAGCAAAGAATTTACATATTATTGTGCTGAATGAGGGATCAAGATGATAACAACAGTTCCGGGAACTGTGCAACAAATGGGGTTATAGAGAGGATGGATAGAATTTATGCGAGAGAGCTAGATGTATGGGATTGAATACAGGGCTCCTAAAAATATTTTGGGCTGATGCAGTTAACACTACAACCTATCTTTTTGAAAAAAACTTGCATCTAGAGTACCTAGATATCAACACAACAATCTTACATGGTGATCTTGTTGAAGATATCTATAATAAATAACTAGAAGGTTTTTAGTTAAAAGACAAAGAAAACCAGGTTTGTAAATTGAAAAAGAGTTCATGTGGTCTGAAACAAGCTCCAAGACAGTGGTACTTGAAGTTTGATGATTTTAGAGAGTTAATCAACTAAGAGAGATGTGAAGCCGACCACTGATGCTATTTAAAAAATCAGTAATTCATACGCCACTCTATTTTTGTATGTAGATGAATGCTGATACAAGGGTCTAACATGGATGAGATTATCATGTTGAAGAAACAAATGTCTAGAGAATTCGAGATGATGGATTTAGGTCCATCCAGACAGATACTGATCAGGATGAGTATAACCAGAAGCAAAAAAGATGGTTCTTTGACACAATCCCTAACGAAATAATCCGGGAAAGTAAATTTAGTATAAACAGTGAGAATACCAAGCATAGAAACATACCTTTAGGGAGTCACCTCAAGTACTAAAGATTAGTCTCCTAGAACAAAAGAAGAAAAAGCTAACATGACTAGAGTCCCATATGCATCTGTTGTGGGAATTCTAATGTATACTATGGTGTGCACAAGACATGACATAACATACGCAGCTGGGGTTGTCAGTCGCTTTAAGTCAAATTTGGGAAGAGAACACTAGGAAGCAGTTAAATGGATACTTTGTTATTTGAAGTGTAACATTTCGCATTGAATTCTTTGTACGTTACATTGATTATTAATAAAACGTCGAATTTCATCATTTATCGTCCTTTTTAAAAATATTTCGTGACGCATTTGGACCCCTTGTTGTCACACCCTCAAAATCCACTTGCGGAGTTTTACCGCGAGGCGCATGACAAACCAGGATCCAAACCAACGATCACAATAAACAAGTCTAAAATGAACATAATGCAATTTCAAAACAATGTTTAAAATTCCCGTTTACAGCGGAAGCTTATTCAAAACAATATTCAATAGTAAACCAATGTTCAACGTTTGTAAAGCCATGCAACCCTAACTAGACGCCGTGCAGACGCGTGCGCCCTAGTCCAGTCGTGCTACCTTAGCGACCTGAGAAAACATGTAAGAGAATACGTCAGCACAAAAATGCTGGTGAGTTTACAGGTTTTGTAATCCAAGTACCAAGTCAACCTGTCCATACTATAATAAATCGAAAACCAGTGTACGCTAGCTAGGCGTATGTTTTGTTACTACCACGATTGGAAAACCATTACTAACTCGTAAACCAAATGTGTGCCCGATGTAGTAAACCTGTTGTTCCTGTTGTTCCTGTATGAGACAATATGCACCCGCCGACCCTCCAAGTCGACGAGCGGGGTTGGTCACTCCCAATAGCGCTATTCACATTTCCCCGTTGTGCAAACCCGCACATTCATGGTTCCCCCCGGGACTTCCAAAGATCGTGTAGTACACAATAGAAACCCATAGTATGACAGTAGTTACCAAATAATCGCTTTAACACATGTTTTCTCCCCCGAAAATGTGAAACCAGTTTAAAAGAGGGGCCGTAAACTCACCTTAAGTTGCGTTACTTCGTAATACGAATAACTCAGCAGCTATGCTAGTCCCGTAAGGCGGCGACCTAACATATGACAGTTACAAGCACTTAGACTAATAACCCGCAGGTTAGTTAGTCCCTAGATGTCCAGACCATAACCAAGTTCGTTTGAAAACACCGTGACTGTTTAACTGACCCAAAGTACAAGACTCGACATCCCATTGGTGACCCGAGACTCCCCGTGTTATGTTTACGCTCTCAAACATACAATCATGCAATCACACTTAACATACGTTAACGCACAACAAGTTATAACACATAGCTCACGTATCAAATAATTACATCCAAACATATGTTACCAAGTTATTAGATATGTTACGGGGTTCCTAGCATGTTCCTACAGGTCAAATCGGGTCTCGGAATGCTAATTTACACTTACAGCAGCAGTACACGCGATTAGGAAAAGTCAACTAGCATTTAGGTTGGTCAACTGGCATTTAGGAAGGCTAATCGCCTCTATTATAGGCGATTAGGGCTATACCACATGTAATTACTAGCATTTAGGGCTATACCACATGTAACTACTAGCATTTAGGGCTATACCACATGTAACTACTAGCATTTAGGGCTATACCACATGTAACTACTAGCATTTAGGGCTATACCACATGTAACTACTAGCATTTAGCCCCTACTCGCATGAAACATAGGCGATTGGCCTCCTAATCGCCTCTAACATAGGCGATTAGGGTTGCTAATCGCCTGTAACCTTGCTGTTCCGGTTTTTCGCGCGTTTAACGCTCCAAATCAGATCCAGAACGTGTGTAACCATCCAATATCAACCCAACAACTATTCTAAACATGTTTAAACCAAAATCTTCCGTTTAGCCTCGTATTATCAGCCCTGCATGCAACCATGTAATCCAAACACCATACACATAGCATGAAACACCACATTAACATGCATAACTATAACCCTAATAACCAATTACTCAGATTTCATTAATCATGACATCAATATTATTCTGAACTAACCTAACAACATGTTAATCACTCATCTTTAATCATAAAAACCCTTGATATTAATCATAAACACACATAACACATGTATGATTATTAGAATCCGATTAACAACACTTATTAACGATTTTCAGAAAGCTTTTTCGTTTTAGAACAGGTCTGGACCATTAGGGATTGAATAAAAACGTTTATAAAGATTGCATGGATGGAAACCAAACCTTAGATTTGTGAAAGAATGATGGATTAAGCTTGAAACCATGTGTTTTGATCAAAAATCGCGTTCCAGAGGTTGTGTGTGTGTTGAGGCGGGTTATGGGACGACTAGGGTTTGTATTATGAAGTTTAGGAGGTCAAGTATGGTATTTATAGTCGTTTTTAGTCGTCCATCCCGTAACTAGCGATTGTGCAGCATTTACACGCGATTAGGGGTCCTAATCGCATGTAACTTCATGCATTTGGGGCCTAATCGCATGAAACCTCATGCATTTGGCCCCCAATCGCCTATAACCCTGCCCAATCGCCCCTCCTATAGGCGATTAGCCACCCCTAATCGCCTATAGGGGCTGGTTCCTGGTATTTTGCGCGTTAACCCCGTTTTAACATATGTTAACACATATTCACATACCGACAAGTCACATAATGATTGTAAACACATAACACTTGCAAATAGACATATTCACACTCGTTCACCAATTCCCGGGACTCGAGACTTGTATGTTCCGTATGACCTGATGATCCTACAAATCGTCACCATTTGTACACTTGGTTAAGGACTGACATCTAATGAACCTCTAGACCAACATCCAATGATCTTCTAGACTAATCGATAGTTCCTGAACCATAACACGACTTAACTAACCCAGTTAAGTATACTATATGCGTGACTCGCTAAGGTAGACTTTTATCTAGACAACGTTGTTAACCAGAATTTGCCGGGTGTCACATCATCCCCACGTTAAAAGAATTTTCGTCCCGAAAATTGCACAAGTACCAAAAGGAATAACGAAGGAAACAACAAAAGATAGAAACCAAAAATAGAAACCAAAAAGAGAGGTTTACCCGAGTTGTCACATCATCCCCACGTTAAAAGGAATCTCGCCCCGAGATTCATTCAGCAGCAGTGGAGACGTATCTTGATTCGAACGCTTCCTTAGGAAAGAGATGAGGATACTTAGACTTCATCTGATCCTCCCGTTCCCAAGTGTACTCTGGTCCCCGGTTTGAGTTCCAGCGAACCTTCACAATGCGAATCTTGCTATGACGTAGGCTACGAATCTTGTAATCCAGAATCTCCACAGGTTCTTCCACAATCCGAAGACGATCATCAACCTTGATCTCTTCCAGTGGAACAATGAGAGACTCGTCAGCCAGACACTTCTTCAAGTTGGACACATGGAAGACGTTATGTACGTTACCGAGCTCCGTCGATAAATCAAGACGATATGCCACCGGTCCAATCCGTTCCAGGATCGTAAATGGGCCGACATACCGCGGATTGAGTTTGCCACGCTTCCCAAAGCGTAAGACGCCCTTCCACGGTGAAACTTTTAGAAGTACCTTGTCATCAACTTGGAATTCCAATGGTTTGCGACGCTGATCGGCATAACTCTTTTGCCGATCCCGTGCCGCTGCCAACCGGTTACGAATCTGTACGATCTTTTCCGAAGTTTCGTACAATAGTTCAGGCCCAGTGAGTTGACTCTCACCCACCTCAGCCCAACAAACAGGAGAACGGCATTTCCGTCCGTACAGTGCCTCGAACGGAGCCGCCTTGATGCTCGTGTGATAACTGTTGTTGTACGAGAATTCCACTAACGGTAAATGAGCTTCCCAACCTTTGCCAAAATCGATCACACATGCCCGCAGCATGTCTTCCAAAGTTTGAATCGTGCGCTCACTCTGACCGTCAGTCTGTGGGTGATAAGCTGTACTCATGTCTAGTTGGGTACCCAAAGCCTTGTGCAAAGACTTCCAGAAGTGAGAAGTAAAATGGGAGTCACGATCCGAGATAATAGAAACTGGCACCCCGAGCTTAGAAACAACTTCCTTCAGATAAAGACGAGCCAAACGATCCATGGTGTCGGTCTCCTTAATAGCAAGAAAATGGACTGATTTCGTCAACCGATCGACAATCACCCATATCTTGTCATTCCCGCTTGGTGATTTAGGAAGTTTCGTGACAAAATCCATTGTAATCCGTTCCCATTTCCATTCCGGAATTTCAGGTTGTTGCAAGAGACCCGACGGTTTCTGGTATTCCACTTTGACCTTAGCACAGGTCAAGCATTTACTCACGTATGAAGCTATATCCGACCTCATGTTTGGCCACCAGTACAGCACCTTCAGATCTTGGTACATCTTATCCGAACCAGGATGAATAGAATACCGGGACTTATGAGCCTCATCTAGGACAAGCTCCCGTAGTCCCCCAAATAAAGGAACCCATATACGTTCTGCGAAGTAGTGCAGGCCATCAGGCCTTCGCTCGAGGTGCTTGTCGGCACCGTGCATAGTCTCAGCTTTAAGGTTTTCCTCCTTCAAAGCTTCTAACTGGGCAGAACGGAGTTGATCAGGTAGGGATGAATGAATGGTGAGCTGCAACGCCCGAACGCGACGAGGTTTAGTTGATTCCTTCCTGCTCAAGGCGTCTGCTACAACATTTGCCTTGCCAGGATGGTACTTAATGGCACAATCATAGTCGTTCAGAAGTTCAATCCAACGACGCTGCCGTATGTTCAAATGTTGTTGGTCAAAAATATGTTGGAGACTCTTGTGATCGGTGTAGATGGTGCATTTGGTACCGTACAAGTAATGTCTCCAAATTTTTAACGCGAATACCACGGCACCCAACTCCAAGTCATGGGTGGTGTAGTTCTTCTCGTGCACCTTGAGTTGACGAGAAGCATACGCAATCACCTTCTCGCGTTGCATCAACACACAACCGAGACCATGAATAGAAGCATCACAGTAAACAACGAAATCATCAGGGCCTTCAGGTAAGGACAAAATAGGAGCAGAACAAAGTTTTGACTTCAGTTCTTGAAATGCCGACTCTTGTGGTTCACCCCAGTCGAATTTTCTATCCTTCTGAGTAAGAGTGGTGAGGGGTTGAGTGATCTTCGAGAACCCCTGAATGAAACGACGATAGTAGCCTGCAAGGCCTAGGAATTGCCGCACCTCAGTTGGCGTCTTTGGTGCTCCCCAGTCCTTGATCGCTTCGATCTTAGCTGGATCGACATGAATTCCTAGTTCATTAACCACATGTCCTAGGAACTGAACTTCGCGTAACCAAAAGTCACACTTTGAGAACTTGGCGTAAAGTTGTTCCCGTCGCAGGAGTTCCAGAACCAAACGCAGGTGTTCCTCGTGTTCAGTCTTGTTCTTGGAGTAAATCAGGATGTCATCAATAAACACAATGACGAACTTGTCAAGGTATGGTTTGCAAACACGATTCATCAAATCCATGAAAACCGCCGGCGCGTTCGTGAGACCGAAAGGCATGACCAAGAATTCGAAATGGCCATAACGTGTACGAAAGGCAGTCTTTGCAACGTCAGCTTCCCTTACGCGCAACTGGTGATAACCGGACCTCAAATCAATCTTGGAGTAGTAACTAGAACCCTGAAGTTGGTCGAATAGATCATCAATACGTGGAAGAGGATAACGGTTCTTGACGGTCAATTTGTTCAGTTCTCTGTAGTCCACACACAATCGGAAACTTCCATCCTTCTTTTTAACAAATAGAATCGGGGCTCCCCAAGGGGAAGAACTTGGCCTGATGAAACCCTTGTCCAAGAGTTCCTGTAACTGACTAGACAATTCCTGCATCTCGGGAGGTGCAAGACGGTAGGGGGCCCGAGCAATAGGAGCAGCCCCTGGTACAAGATCAATACCAAACTCGACTTGACGATGGGGAGGAAGACCAGATAAATCATCAGGAAATACATCAGGAAACTCACGTACAACAGGAATATCGTCGATCTTCTTCTCCTCGATAGAGGAAACAGATAAAAGTGCCAAAACGGCCGAGTAACCCTTTCGAAGACACTTAAGGGCTTTCATGCTAGAGATGATATTTAGCAGAACACCACCCTTGATACCGTACACAGAAAGGAATTCTCCATCAGGGAGAGGAATCCGAATAATCTTGTCGTAACAAACAATCTCCGCGCGATACAGGGACAACCAATCCATGCCTACAACAACGTCAAAACTACCCAAAGGTACCGGCATAAGGTCGATGGGGAACGACAAACCCGACAACTCTAGTTGACACTCCCGAAGGATACAAGTAGCTTCAATCTTTTTACCGTCAGCCAACTCAATAATATACTTAGTCTCTAATGGTACGGTTACTACATCTAGCAGTCGACTAACTTCCATGGATACAAAACTCTTGTCGGCACCAGAATCAAATAAAACACTAACAGAGCGATTATTGAGAGGGAACGTACCGGTAACTGTGTCAGGATCCTGTCTAGCCTCCGCGGCTCCTATGACGAAGGCACGTGCATTTATGCCGCCGCCCCCGTTGTTTCCATTACCGTTGTTCCCGCCCTGCTTCAGTTTCGGGCAATCCTTCTTGTAATGCCCAGTCTCACCACAGTTGTAACATCCTTGTCTTCCCGTAGTTCCTTGAGTAGTAGGAGTTGAGTTAGTAGTCGGGGCCTGGGTCGATGGAAGTGTAGCCCGACAAACTTTAGCAAAATGCCCAATTCGCTGGCAGCGATGACAACGGTTGCTGTCGCAGTTCCCTTGATGATGACGTCCACACTTGTTACATTTAGGCAGTTTCCCCAAATAACCACCCTGTTTGTTACCCGAAGAAGAAGAACTCCCATTATCGAACCTCTTACCCTGCTGTGCTGGCCCAGATCCTTTCCCTTCATTATCCCACTTGCGCTTGTTGTTCTCTGGGGCCTTGACAGTCGAACCCTTAGCAGGCAAAATACCCTCATTCACCTTCAAGTTGGTCATTCTATGAGCCGATCGGACCACCTCTGAGTATGTAAGATGATTTCCAGCAGCTACCAACCCTGCGATTTCTGGCACTAACCCCGAGACATAATGCTCAATCCTCCTGTATTCTGGCACATGCAGATCGGGACACAGCACTGCCAACTCATTACGCCTCACAGTATACTTCTCAATTTCAGACCCAGTCATCTTGAGGTTCCACACCTCGTGCTCTAGCTTTTGCACCTCTTCCCTTGGACAGTACTCACGCTTCAGCAGCTGCACAAAATTCTCCCAAGGCATAGCTTACGCCTCCCCAATACCCATATTCTGGGTGATGTTATTCCACCAAGTCAAAGCAACATCCTGGAATAACGCAGCAGCATACTTAACCCGATCTTCTGGGAGACAGTTACACATCAGAAACACTGATTCCACTTTCTCCAGCCACCTAAGCAAGCTCACCGCACCCTCAGTGCCAGAGAATTCCTGGGGCTTACAGTCCCGAAACATCTTGTAGGTACACATGGGTGGGGGTGGGTTAATAGGACCACCTGAAATGAAACGCATGAGAAACCACGAAGAATGTAAACAAGGTTCACCAATGAGGCAAAGAAAATGGATAAATCAACTTACCACCACCGTTGTGCCCTAACTGGAAGGCAGCTTGGAGCAAGTTGTTCAGATCATCCTGCGATAGGTTAATACTTCCACGACCACCAGCACCACCGCGACCACCACCGCGTCCACCATTGCGACCACCTCCACGTCCTCCTCGTACTCCAGACATGATTCTGGCAGAAAGAACAAGAAAATTTAGTTTCGCAGATAAAGATAACCACTAATGTTTACAAGATCAAAGCAAGATCCAATCCAGGACTATCCCTTCAAACCCAGAGCTCACTAGGGCTTCCATGCATTTCGGTTTATGATTTTGTGTGCACCCAAAATGATAAACCGCTCTACATGGTCCTCCAAGTGTTCTCCTAGTTCAAAGTTCAAATCACCGAACATAGACCCTTAGCTATACACCGTAATACTACGGTAGTTTATGGCAAGTGTTTCTATTGGAGTACGAAAGGGAGAAGTCCGAGCCTTGGACAAATCTCAAGAGTACACGATTCACTCCAATACACTACACTGCCTAGAAAGTAAATAACCCGACCTAAGATAGAACGGATGATGTAACGTAGAAAGACCAAATGATTTAAAGACACCCCGACAAGACCATACGTAAACCACCATAATGTTTAGTACCATGTGATCGTCTAGTGTGTGCGACTCGGCTATAGACTAGACTCTACATGCAGTCCTAGTTCACTATAACCATTGGCTCTGATACCAATCTGTCACACCCTCAAAATCCACTTGCGGAGTTTTACCGCGAGGCGCATGACAAACCAGGATCCAAACCAACGATCACAATAAACAAGTCTAAAATGAACATAATGCTATTTCAAAACAATGTTTAAAATTCCCGTTTACAGCGGAAGCTTATTCAAAACAATATTCAATAGTAAACCAATGTTCAACGTTTGTAAAGCCATGCAACCCTAACTAGACGTCGTGCAGACGCGTGCGCCCTAGTCCAGTCGTGCTACCTTAGCGACCTGAGAAAACATGTAAGAGAATACGTCAGCACAAAAATGCTGGTGAGTTTACAGGTTTTGTAATCCAAGTACCAAGTCAACCTGTCCATACTATAATAAATCGAAAACCAGTGTACGCTAGCTAGGCGTATGTTTTGTTACTACCACGATTGGAAAACCATTACTAACTCGTAAACCAAATGTGTGCCCGATGTAGTAAACCTGTTGTTCCTGTTGTTCCTGTATGAGACAATATGCACCCGCCGACCCTCCAAGTCGACGAGCGGGGTTGGTCACTCCCAATAGCGCTATTCACATTTCCCCGTTGTGCAAACCCGCACATTCATGGTTCCCCCGGGACTTCCAAAGATCGTGTAGTACACAATAGAAACCCATAGTATGACAGTAGTTACCAAATAATCGCTTTAACACATGTTTTCTCCCCCGAAAATGTGAAACCAGTTTAAAAGAGGGGCCGTAAACTCACCTTAAGTTGCGTTACTTCGTAATACGAATAACTCAGCAGCTATGCTAGTCCCGTAAGGCGGCGACCTAACATATGACAGTTACAAGCACTTAGACTAATAACCCGCAGGTTAGTTAGTCCCTAGATGTCCAGACCATAACCAAGTTCGTTTGAAAACATCGTGACTGTTTAACTGACCCAAAGTACAAGACTCGACATCCCATTGGTGACCCGAGACTCCCCGTGTTATGTTTACGCTCTCAAACATACAATCATGCAATCACACTTAACATACGTTAACGCACAACAAGTTATAGCACATAGCTCACGTATCACATAATTACATCCAAACATATGTTACCAAGTTATTAGATATGTTACGGGGTTCCTAGCATGTTCCTACAGGTCAAATCGGGTCTCGGAATGCTAATTTACACTTACAGCAGCAGTACACGCGATTAGGAAAAGTCAACTAGCATTTAGGTTGGTCAACTGGCATTTAGGAAGGCTAATCGCCTCTATTATAGGCGATTAGGGCTATACCACATGTAATTACTAGCATTTAGGGCTATACCACATGTAACTACTAGCATTTAGGGCTATACCACATGTAACTACTAGCATTTAGGGCTATACCACATGTAACTACTAGCATTTAGGGCTATACCACATGTAACTACTAGCATTTAGCCCCTACTCGCATGAAACATAGGCGATTGGCCTCCTAATCGCCTCTATTATAGGCGATTAGGGTTGCTAATCGCCTGTAACCTTGCTGTTCCGGTTTTTCGCGCGTTTAACGCACCAAATCAGATCCAGAACGTGTGTAACCATCCAATATCAACCCAACAACTATTCTAAACATGTTTAAACCAAAATCCTTCGTTTAGCCTCGTATTATCAGCCCTGCATGCAACCATGTAATCCAAACACCATACACATAGCATGAAACACCACATTAACATGCATAACTATAACCCTAATAATCAATTACTTAGATTTCATTAATCATGACATCAATATTATTCTGAACTAACCTAACAACATGTTAATCACTCATCTTTAATCATAAAAACCCTTGATATTAATCATAAACACACATAACACATGTATGATTGTTAGAATCCGATTAACAACACTTATTAACGATTTTCAGAAAGCTTTTTCGTTTTAGAACAGGTCTGGACCATTAGGGATTGAATAAAAACGTTTATAAAGATTGCATGGATGGAAACCAAACCTTAGATTTGTGAAAGAATGATGGATTAAGCTTGAAACCTTGTGTTTTGATCAAAAATCGCATTCCAGAGGTTGTGTGTGTGTTGAGGCGGGTTATGGGACGACTAGGGTTTGTATTATGAAGTTTAGGAGGTCAAGTATGGTATTTATAGTCGTTTTTAGTCGTCCATCCCGTAACTAGCGATTGTGCAGCATTTACACGCGATTAGGGGTCCTAATCGCATGTAACTTCATGCATTTGGGGCCTAATCGCATGAAACCTCATGCATTTGGCCCCCAATCGCCTATAACCCTGCCCAATCGCCCCTCCTATAGGCGATTAGCCACCCCTAATCGCCTATAGGGGCTGGTTCCTGGTATTTTGCGCGTTAAACCCCGTTTTAACATATGTTAACACATATTCAAATACCGACAAGTCACATAATGATTGTAAACACATAACACTTGCAAGTAGACATATTCACACTCGTTCACCAATTCCCAGGACTCGAGACTTGTATGTTCCGTATGACCTGACGATCCTACAAATCGTCACCATTTGTACACTTGGTTAAGGACTGACATCTAATGAACCTCTAGACCAACATCCAATGATCTTCTAGACTAACCGATAGTTCCCGAACCATAACACGACTTAACTAACCCAGTTAAGTATACTATACGCGTGACTCGCTAAGGTAGACTTTTATCTAGACAACGTTGTTAACCAGAATTTGCCGGGTGTCACACTTGTACCATACTTTATACATATAACATCAATATATTATTGTTAATATTGTCAAAAAATAATGGCATGGGCCGGGATTCGAACCCGAGCCCATGGCCGGTTCTTTTACACAAAACAGCCCCACCACTTGGTCCACACATCATATCTGTTTTCACATCCCACGTTATTAATTATAAAGTGATGCTGAATTGTATCAGTTGACTCAAAGAGTCAACCTGGGAACCAATTAACCAAAATTAACATATCAATCCATGTAATTAAGCTCTATATGGTAAACTATGTTAATCATTGACTAAACGCGTCCATTACACGCCAATTAACATCAAAACATTTCCTAATTGTGTCCAATTTGTTGCGTCATAGACTTTAAACGGGTCAAACATTCCATTCGCATCATTCAAGCCTTCCACTATAAATTGAACACTTCATAGCAAGCTAAACTCGCCGATCTCTTCTTCCTCACCTTCAATTTCTGATGAAAACACCCTTTCAAGCATCTTTTGCTCGTGTGTTGACTTTTCTGTTTGACCGTCCATATATCATCGATTACGATTTGTAAGTTTTAATTTTTTTGTAGGTTTTGTTCATCGGCATTCACACAACAATAACCCTATGTTTAATTGGGTTATTGTTGTTCAAATCTGATTATTGATTAATCTAGGGTTCGAACGTTTTTGTTTTGGGGAAGAAACCTTCTGCAGACATGATTACTTAATTATAACAGAGACAAGACAAACACAACCACTGATCTAGATCAAGTGGTTGTGTCTGTCTGATTGTAAACCTGAGAACGCGGGTTCGAGTCCCACGTTACACGGCCTCTTATTCTTTTCTTTTATAAGGATTATAAATGTGTTTCTAGTTATAATATATATATTATTTTAAATCAAGATTATTCGTTCTCAGGTTCCAGCCCAGTTGGTGGCTGGGCTTGTGATAAAACCCCACCTTGTCTCAGACCCGGGTTCGAGCCTTGGCATACACAACTCTTTTTTAAAAAAAAACCTTTACTTTTATATATTCTCCATTATTTTTAAAAATGGTTTTAAAAATGCTAAAACTTCATTATAAATTCTACAAAAATTATTTTATGTTATTCTAATAGAAAAGTTTAACATACAATTTTTAGTTTTCCAAAAATTATTTATTTATTATATATAATAAATATTTCAAGTTTATTCCATTATAATTATAAAAATTCTATAAAAATATCAAAACGATTATATAAATTTCCACAAAAATTATTCTGAGTTTATAAAACATTAAACATTTCTGAAATGATTTTTATTTCTGAAAAATCATTTATTTAATATTTTTAATCAATTTTTGTTATTTTTAATCATAAATAAATCGTAATAAATTCATTTTTCAATATTTTTGCACCAAAATTTTATATAAATTATTTCTGTCTAATTAGAACAGAAATACAAATTTTAATTTAAAAATTCTTTAATTTTAATATTTTTAGATATTAAAGTTATATTTTGACAAATTGAAATAAATAGATTAAATATTCTATTTTTAAGAAAATAATTTTATAAAAATTATCTTCATACTTAAAACTTTATAATGTGACCATCTTTAATCTAAAGTTTACAAAAAGACTTTTGTTTATTTATTTATCGAATTTCTCTTATTTATTAAATAATTTAATTATTAATCAAACAAATACTTATCCCCAAATTCGAAACCCTAGAAAATACTTGTAAACTAGAAAGACTTAGACTTATTTGTTACCTTATACATAGGGTAATATTTGGCAACTTTGGGCTACACATATTCTATTTCTCGAGACTTAATACTTTGCTAAGGTGAGTTTACGTAACCATGTTTATGCAATTCTTTATACTTGCAACATTATACTTAAGCAATTCTACATACATGTCTAGTTGTAAACTTTAATGCCTCATGACTTAGACAACTACTGTTAGACTTAAACTTCAACTTACATAATCATTAGCTATGGCCAAGCCGGCGATACTCAATAATAGATCTATTGGATTGACAATCCCACCTAGATTCGTTGACCATCTTTTATGGGGAGCGCGGGTGATTGTTATCGTTCCAACGTGATATTAAGGTGAACCGTGGATGACGGGATGGACCTAAACTTGTCGGAGGTTTGATTATGTACATACTACACTTCATGTTTATTCATGTAGACTTAAACTTACAATAGACATATGAGTTGCTAAACTTTTATTCTTAAACTTAATTGCGTGACATGGCTTATGTATTCTCACCAACTTCTAGTTGACCCCCCCATTTTTACAAACTCAACAGGAAATAATGATGCTTGAAGTCTAGAGCGAGCAGGAAGAGACAATTTGAAGTTTATGTTTGTTTGGCTATTTGATGTACTAGAATTTCATTCAAGACTTGTTATGTATTTTCAAATTTTGGATATTTTCCTTTAAATAAATTTCAATTAAAATTTGAATACCATGTGCTACTGTATACTCATTCTTACGTGACACCTCGATGTTTCCGCCATCGGTTGGGGTGTTACATGAAGGGTGCGTCAAACATGAGATTATGTTTCAAAGGAAAAGATATGGTTCTCAAGGTTATACAAATGCTGACTTTGGTAGCTGTAAAGTGACATTTAAAAATACTACAAGTTTTGTTTTTACATTAGAAGAACTGCAATTAGTTGGATGTCTAGACCGTAGAAAAGTGTGGCTTTATCAACAAAGAAATTGAATGCATGGTAGTAGTTGAAGCCTGTAAAGAACTAGCATGGTTGAAAGTATTTTCGAAAGATTTAAGGAAGAAGTAGGCTCACTACTCGTTGTACTATGACATTAAAGTTGCAATCAAACTTGCAAAGAATCATGTTTATCATGGGAAGACTAAGCACATAGGGATGAGGATGAACTTTTCTTCGAGGATATTGAGGCTGGAATCTTTTCCATCTTGTTCGACTTTCCCAAACCAACTTATCTGCGCACCAACCAACATGCGAACCATTCACTTCTGCACCTGACATTGGGAATCTACATAAATCTCTGACCGCCCAGTACGGTAGAGTAAGCAAATCACAGAATCTATTGAAATACAAGATTCCTGTTTCCCATTTAGCAGCTATGCACTTCAGCCTGCCTAAGTATGTCCACCCGAGAGCTCTGCCTTTGAACTTGGCATTGTGGAATCTATAAAAGTTACCTTGAGCTTCAGGCTTTGGTCGGTTCTCATCCATTTCCCTCAACTTCTTCAAATAACTCTTCAACTCATCAGACTGATTTGAAGGTCCTTGCTTATCAGCACCAAATACCTTCTCCACAAACTCTGCACTTCTTTGCTGAGCTTTCTGCTTCGCTGAATTGTTTGGTACCTCAGTGAAATCAGGAAATACCTCTTCTTCATCAGTTTGTCTGAAGTACTGAGGAAACTCTTCATGAGTTATATCTTCCATCTCCACTTCATCGTTCTCAGGAGTCTGCATATCATCTGAGTGACTTCCAATATCCTTTTCAGGAATATCTGGAATCGACTCGTCCACTATAAACTCCTCAAAAGTCTTCCCTACCCTCTGTGCAAGACCATCTAGAATTTCCTTTGCCACAGATGCAGGTAATTCTCCTTCCTCAAGATCAGGATCTTCATATTCCAATTCATATCTTAAATCATCAGTTTGGAATATCTCAGCGAAACATCCTGTGAACTCAATGGTCCATTCTCTCTTTTCCAACATATCTTTGTACACTTGTTTAGCATCATCAGATAGAGATCTCACCTTCTCATTCCAGAAGATACTTTCATCTGAATCAACGTTCTCACCTTTCTTCTTCTTTGAACTTGATTCTCCAGTATCTTTCTTCTTTGGTGTTCTCTTCTCATAAGTAAATCTGGAAGTATCATCTCCTCCATCATTATCACTACCACTGCTAAACTCATCTCCTTTCTGTCTCCCAGCACCTTCTGCATCATCATCATCATCATTCTTGTCATCATCATCATCACTTTTCTCCGATTCATCATCATCCTCATCATCATCTTGTTCTTTATCAGATTCAGAATCTTCATAATCAACTTTCTCTTCTTCTTCTTCTTCTTCATCTTCTTCACCCTCCTTCAACTTGGGTGCAGTGTTATACAAATCATCAATCAAATCACTAAGGCGTTTGTTTTCAGCCCTTAGTTCTTTGTTATCTGCCTTAATCAGCTTAATCCTGCTCTTGTTTCTTGCACACTTTCCTTCAAGCTTTTCATTCTTTGCTTCAAGCATTTTAACCTTCTCATTGATCTCATCTTGATTAGATTTAGACGCAACCAAAATCTGAAGCATTTTCTCCTCATTCTGCTTGAATTTGGCAATCTCAGCTTGTTGAGCTACAATCATTTTCATCATGTCATCCATTTTCCTATTCACCTGCTTCATCACATCATCATCCACAGTGACTTTCTTGGATTTGGATTTGGATGGCTCAACTTCTTTTTCTTTCTGAGGCTTTCTGAACATGTCAAGTACATTGTCCAGTGCAACGTTAAGTTGATCAGCTGATATTGGTTCTGCCTCTTTGGATTTCTTTTGTTTCTTGGTGACAGGTGAAGACAGCTTTGATGATGTACCAGCATCGGGCACTCTTTTTCCTTTCAACAGTTGAGCTAACTCTTTCTCCCTCAACTCTTTCGTACTAGACTTCTTCGCCATGGTCTTTTGCTTTTTCGTCTTAGGCAAATTAACCACCACAGTCTCTCCAACATGTAAATCATCCATATCAATACCTAAAACATCATCATTCAACGACTTCGTTCTTCTCTCAGCTTCTTCAATCGACTTGTTCAAAGATTCAGACTCACCAACCATAGTGGCCTTACGTTTGGTGGCCCTAACATTTTCAGCATCAGAATCCCACTGCTCGTCTACCTCAGTCTCCTCTGAATCAACTGACTCTTCATCCACCAAACCTGAACCTTTCTTTGCCGTTGATTTATGTCTAACCGCCTGTTGCTTTGAACTTCCCTGATCAATCTTTCCCTTGCCCTTCCCTTTGGCTCCAGGATTGACTACTTATCTCTTCCTCTTAGTGCTTGAATCAGCGTACACTAAGGGATCATCATTATCCGAATCACTATTATCGTGCCTTGCTTTGTTCTTGCCAGGATCAGTGTAATCCTGACGAGCCAAAGCTCCAAAGAGTCTCCTATTAGGTGGCTTTTCACTATCTGGCACACCTTTGTATCCCTTCATCCTCACTAGAGTACGAATGTTCATGTGATCTTGACCTAGGATCATAGTTGGATCCTTCTTCAACTTTGGATACTTGTGGTCAAAGATCATCATCAGAAATCTCGGATATAGCATGAACTTCTTGTACTTCATACCTTTCAGCATCTCCAGCATATGGTCTAGAATCATACCAGAAACGTTAAATGGTTTGTTGAGAGTCAACGCAACCATTAACGAACTCAAACTTCTTCTCATAACGTCATATCCACCGCTCACACATCCAAATACGTGGATAATAACGTGTGCAAAGTACTTGAACTGCACGCCCAGCTTCCCTTTATACATAGATCCATCTGTAATCGGACCTTTGTACTTCATCCGTAAGAAACAAGCTTTCTGCTCAGTCCATGATAACTCTCTGGGATCTTCACTGACTTCAAACTTGATCTGCAATGCTTCCCGTATATCAGACTCTGTCAAAAACATCTCCATATCTTGAATCTTGCTCTTGATAATCGTCTGATTATCCCAGAAGTCATACTTCGCATTTTGGTAGAAATCTTCAATAATGTCTCTATATATGATCGTCGGTGTGGCTAATGCATGTACAATTCTGCTCCTTCTCAAAAACTCTATGATCCCGGTGAACTCTGTATTCTTCTCCACGTCACCAAGATACGCACAGCAGTTGTGAGATCGCTCAAATGGCCAACTGCTCGGAACAGATGCTTCAGCCCCTTGCACCGGATCTGGAACAACATTCTCTGCTGGAACTTCAACATTTTCTACTGGTGCATCAACGTTTTCGGATTGATCAGCCATCTGCTCATTAAAAACAGAAAAACACGTCAAAATGCAAAAACGACAAAAAATTAAAAATTTTAAGGTTTTAAAGGTTCTACATTCGCCCCTTTTGAACTGGACGAATGTGAAATGTTTTGGACGAAAGTAAAACATTTAGGTCGAATGTGAAAAATATTTGGTTAAAAACACATTCGCCCGTTTTTTAAACTACATTCGTCCATAAAATGTACATTCGCCCGTTTTAGTGACCCGAATGTGAAACATGTTTATCCCCAAAATTTTAAAATTTGCCAAACTTGTTTTTAACATATCATTTTGATCTAAATATACCCTAATATGACCGACCAACAAACGTGTATCATCAAATATACTGATTATTCAATTTTCATTAGTTTTTCAGTGGAATTAGGTCACGACTGTTATGTTTAAACAATCAATACATCAAACAATGTTAAAACACTAATTCCTTTAACATTCTCCCCCTAAAACTGATGAAGATTGAATGTAAATCAAAATCAAACATTAACAAACATCCTAAGACCCCTAAAATTGAAACCCTAAGTCCGGTTAATAAGAACAACGATTCTGTTCTTGAAACGGCTTCAATACCTGTAATTTAGGTGTCAAAACAATCAGTAAAGGACAGGGAATGAATCACACAATCAAAAGAAATTCAAGCAACAAGGTCTGGATATCGAAGAATTTTTGAAAAATTTTTGAATGAAAGGCTCGAACCTGAAATGGCTGATATATAGGATGTACGTTCGCCCGTTGGAGATGGTCGAATGTGGTATTAATCCACATTCGCCCAAAATGAATTGGCCGAAAGTGAAAAATGGGTACCCGAATGTGAAAGAATTCCACCTTCGCTCCAAGTCAATGACCCGAAGGTGAAATGTGTACCCGGAGGTGAAACTTGTCACCCGAAAGTGAAAGTTATGTTAATGTACCCACATTCGTCCATAACAGAAACGGTCGAGAGTGAGATTTTTCCACATTCGACCCAATTAAGGGGCGAATGTGAAATGGAAAAATCTGAAAATTTCGCCAAATCACGAATTCGAATCCCGTTCAACATTTGAATGATACAAAGCCCAGATGGTGTTATCAAATCACAGAAATTGACCATCAAGCATCCCCGGCTATCAAAAATAAAGCAGAAATGCAAATATTTTTGGTTTTTCTGAAATTTTATCAAAACACACCTAAAATCTTTTTGGATTTTGTATCTTTTTGACAATAAAAGTAAAATGCAACAAAGTAAAAATGCATCAAAGTAAATGAAAGCAGTAAACATTTTGTGATATCCGGTAAGAGGATCATATCAGTTTTCTGAGAAATCTGAACACAGCATTGATCTGTTTTAATATTATCATTAGAAACACTATGTGATACGGCAATTGCTAATATTGTGGTCCACATAAGCTCACATGCAGAAAATTACGCAATGCTTTAAAATGATACGAGTTAGGTGTTTTAGACTAACACATTGTGGTTCCCACACACACGACATACTCCCGTATCAAGTAATTGCACAAAGCTTCATCGTAACGCGTGATTATGCCAGAGTTATCCGTAAAGTTTACAAAGTATATAGCACAGAGGTGTACAGGTCAGCAAATAAATGCAGCAAAGTAACATGTGCGTATACACTAGGTTGAGGCTGATATTAACCACTGATTTGCATCAGAAAGTCAATATGATGTAATAATGATCTTTGATCAATAAAACATAAAGTTCCTCAATTCGGTAACTTTCGGTTTTGGCAATATGCTCTTTTTTTTGCAAATATTCTGATGAAACTAGGTCCGTAAATCAATACGACAGAAGTTTAATCAGAATATCCCGGATAACAATAACATAACGACCCGAAACCTCAGATTTCGGCAATCCTATCAAACGAAATTACGGTACTAAGACCATATGCCCATGAGGTGTTCACCCACGAACGCGTAGTTTGTTATGTTTGTATCACTAATGCACGCAATATTTAGTCTACGAAGCCTATCAGCATATCACACGTAATCAGCATACGTCTCATTATACTATACAATTCTTTAGCCTGTGTCAGATCCCCACTGATGTACTATCATTTCCTCTTTTTATCCAGGAAATCATTTTGGTTTTTCTAATTTTTAGGTCTTTTGAAAATTTTTCAATGTTTTTGGTTTTTCGGATAAAATGACTCCCCCTAAAATAAAGAACATATTTTTGGGTTTTTAATTTTTCTGAAAAACAAAACAAAAATTTGAAAGAAACAATCCACTTGAAAGCATCAACTTCTTTGAGGATTAAATAATCCCCTCGAAAGCATCAACTTCTTTGAGGATTATGATAGTAAAGAGAAATTCCCAATTAGCAAAGAGAAATTCCCAATTAGCAAAAATTTAAAACTAAAACTAAAAACTAAAAAGTGATAAACCGAGGTGCCGATTAGTCCTGTTTTTCCTTTATATTGTTTACTTTTAAAAGATATTCAAAGCGGGATCTGTCAAAAGCTTTTGTAAACAAATCTGCACGTTGGTAGTCAGTATGGATTTTGACCATATCTATCAATTCCTTAGCGTAACAATCACGGATAAAATGATATTTAATCCGGATATGTTTCGCTTTAGAATGATTTTCAGTATTTTTAGTTAATGCAATTGCGGCTTCGTTGTCACAGTGTATAGGGGTTTTAAGAAACTGCAAACCGTAATCCACCATCTGTTGTTGGATCCAAAGTACTTGCGAATAGCAACTTGATGCTGCAATGTACTCAGCTTCACAGGTAGACAGTGCCACGGAAGTCTGTTTCTTGCATTGCCAGGTAATTAACCTGCTCCCTAAAAACTGACAACCAGCTGTAGTTGATTTGCTATCTTTATCACAGCCGCCCCAATCTGCATCACTAAAAGCAATAAAATCAAAATCATCATCATTAGGGTACCAAAGTCCTTTTGATGGAAAACCCTTCAGATATCGAAGGATACGCTTGACCGCCGTCAGATGACTTTGTTTCGGCTTCGATTGATAGCGAGCACAGAGACACGTTGCATACATAATATCTGGTCGAGACGCTGTCAAATACATCAGAGATCCGATGATTGCTCTGTATGTAAATGGATCAGTCAGCTCCCCCTTAGCGTCCACTCCAATCCCGTGATTGGGTTGAATCGGGGTATCCATCGGCTTAGAGTCCTCCATCTGGAATCGGCTCAAGATGTCGGATACATATTTCGTCTGGTGAATGAAGATCCCGTCGGGTCTTTGGTCCACCTGCAAGCCGAGGAAAAACTGCATCTCCCCCATAGCGCTCATTTCAAACTTTTCTTGCATGACAGTTTCGAATTCCCTGCATAAAAGTTCGTTAGTTGAACCAAATATAATATCATCAACGTAAATCTGTACAAGAAGCAAATCATCTCCCGTCTTCTTCGTGAAGAGGGTGCAATCGACGAGGCCGCGCTTGAATCCTTTGGAGATGAGGTATGTACTTAGCTCCTCGTACCACTGTCTTGGAGCCTGGTGCAAACCATATAAAGCTTTGTTCAGCACGTAGACCTTATCCCGGTGGATTGGGTCCTCAAAGCCTGGTGGCTGCCATAAACCTCCTCCTTGACTTTCCCGTACAAAAATGCGCTCTTGACGTCCATTTGATAGACTTTGAATTTCTTGTATGAAGCAAACGCGAGGAACATCCGAATAGCTTCAATCCGTGCTACTGGTGCATAGATTTCGTTGTAATCAATTCCTTCGATTTGATGGAAACCCTGCACGACCAATCTGGCTTTGTTGCGAACAATAACCCCACGATCATCCTTTTTGCACTTAAACACCCATTTAGTGCCTATTTTCTTCCTTCCCGGCGGCAAATCTGTGAGCGTCCAAACTCCCAATTTCTGGAATTGCAATAACTCCTCCTGCATTGCCTCAACCCAGGCATCTTCATTCAAAGCGTCTTTGTATGTCCTTGGCTCTACCTGCGACACATAACATGCAAACGACCAATCATTTTGACTACCAGATTTTTGAATTTTGGCATATAATGCTAAAGCACCAAAACTCTCTGGCGAATTAACGCTTTTCAGTTGCCCTCTGGTCATAACACCTCTTCCAGGATCACCGATAACTTGCTCCAGCGGGTGAATACGATGAATCCGAGATTCCGGATTAATAGGTACAATAACTCCCGTCTGAGCAGTCAAGTTTTCTACAGCATCCAGATCATGACCCGTGTTTGATGATGAAGCAACATCTGGATTTGGAGTTGGGTTCACTAGTTGCGCCTCTAATTCTTCTGCATGTTCAAGAACGGCTTCTTCAAATTGTTCATCTTCAGATTCTGAAGTGTCTAATGAAGTTGAAGCCTCTTGAAACACCTCTTCCTCTTGTATAGGAGCACTGGTATCATTAGAAGCTGGTAGGGGGTTCACGGTGATTGGACGCACCAACGGTGAAGTCGCCGCGTTTTCACACTCGTAAAGTAATCTGATAACAGCTTCTTCAACCAAGCTATCTAGGTTGAATGATTCAAAGAAATCTTTGTAATCAAACATCCAATCAGGACCCGTGCCTTGCAAATTTTGAGTGTATCGTTGAACTTCCACGTTAGCCCAATCCTCCACTTGACAAGTTCGCTTGTTGAATACCCGTTTGAGCGGGGTTGCATATCCAACAAAATATCCCTCCTCAGCTTTAGGACTAAACTTCTCACCTGGATTCAACATCGTGCATGGCGCCCCGAAAGGTTCTAGATACTCTAAGTTGGGCTTTCGTCGGTGTAACAGTTCATAAGATGTTTTTCCAAACTTCTTCACTGTTAGAACCCGATTTAATGTATAATTTGCTGCATAAATCGCCTCATTCCAGAACATTACCGGAAGATTTGAATCAGCGAGCATTGTTCTAGCCGCTTCAATTAGAGTCCTATTCTTTCGTTCAGCAACACCATTCTGCTGTGGGGTATACAGAGCCGAATATTCATGATGTATCCCTTTGCTTTCACAAAGTTCATCCATCTTGGCGTTTTTGAACTCCGTCCCGTTGTCACTCCTAATTCTTTTTATCTTCAAATTGTAGATATTCTCCAATCGAGTGAACAGAACTTGTAGGTTAGTAAAGGTGTCACTTTTGTTCTTCAAACACATCACCCATGAAAATCTTGAATAGTCATCAGTGACAACTAAACAATAAAGCTCTCCAAGATGACTTTTGCGCTTGACTGGTCCGAATAGGTCCATGTGCAATCGCTCAAGCGGCATCTCTACAGAGTTAACTTTCTTCACTTTATGGGACTGTTTGTGTTGCTTCCCCTTCATACAACTTACACACTTGTCGTTCAGATGGAAATGTTTCACGTTTACTCCATCGACAAGCCCATTTCTCACAAGTTGATTCATTTTTCTTAGATGAATGTGCCCCATTCTTCGGTGCCACTTAATCGATTCTTTCTCAGTCGCTTTGGATAGAAAACATGTTATTTGCCCCTGTGATGTCATCGCCTTGGACATGTCAAGAATATAGAGATTGTTGACGCGAGGTGCCATCAACATTATCCACTCCTTTGGAATTTTGAAGCCCGGTTTGAGAATATAGCAGGATTTGTCATCAAAATGCACAGAAAATTGTTTATCGCATATTTGACTGACACTCAGCAGATTATAATCTATCTGCTTGACATAAGAAATCCGCTTGAAAGTCACTATCCCATTACTCACGCTTCCCTCCATTGTGATATAACCACCTTTATTACCCGCGAAAGCGACATACCCTCCATTGATGTTTTTCACGTCGAACAGCAATGCAAGATCCCCTGTCATGTGGCCTGAAGCTCCACTATCAACAATCCAGAGACTGCTAATAGGGCCAGCTGAAGCTCCCTGCACACAAAAAGTAAAGCATTTAGTTCTTTCGGGGGACCCAAGCCTGAGTCTTGGGCCTTTGAACATCGGCTTTCAAAGAAACATCCTCATTAACTTTTTCAACAACTTTTTGTTTTGGATCAATCTTTTTCTGATTGTTCAAAACATTTTCCTTTTTCTCACTTACCTTTGAAGTAGAAGCTCCTGGAGTACCATTGGGTGACCAAGATTGTTCAGACCTTTTAAGAATGCGAATTTGAGATTTTGGTTTTTCAATTGGTTTCTGAACATTGTTAACAAAAGTAACTTTCTTGGCTACCTTATCTGAGTTAACAGACTTAGGTCCAACATTTGATTTGACAATTGGTTTTTGTGGAACCTTTTGCCTATCAATTGTTGCGTTCACCACAGGCTTTCTCCATGATTGTTCCATAGCAATCCGATTTCTTTGATCATATTGAATTGGACGATTGTTCCTCATTTGAAAATTGTTTTGATTATAAAACTGTTGTTGTTGAGGAACAACTCGTCTATGTGGTGGAACATAATGATCAATCGGTTTTCTCATGGAATTTCTAACTTCAACCTCATGTCTTTTATGCCTTACATATGGACACTGAGCAAGTAAATGCCCACGTTCTCCACATTTAAAGCATTTTCGATACTCTTCAAAAACATAATGAGCATTTGGTGGAGCAAATGATCTAACAGGATATTGATCATTATACTGTTGATTCCTCAAACTCTCAGGAAGTGGTCCTTTTGAGTAAGTGGGCTCATGAAAACCATTTGCTTTGTCATTTGGTCGAATGAACTCTGTGACATGGACCTTTGGTACTTGAGGAACATCCAAAAACAATTTCTTTAAAATTTCTGGTGGAATTTCGTTTGTTCTCTCATGTTTTGGAAACCAAATAGTGCTTTCTTGCCAAATCTTTTCAATTTTAGCATAGTTAGCATTTTTGATTGGAAATTCCTCATCAGATATGATTTTATCGGATCCTTCCATCCGATAAAACACCTTGACAGGTTTGTCACTTGGTTCATTCTCAAGGTCCTTTCTAATCTCATTCTTTTCAGACTTTTTCTCACGATGAACGGTTGCCATCGGATGCACATGTTGAGATGGTGACACTGGTTCAGTAGTAATGATGTGATTTTCTTTTGGAATCTCACATGCATTAACATTTTTGTCACTACCAGTATCATCATTCTCTGAGTCTGAATCCACACTTTCAGCATAAACACCCTCATCATTCAAGCCTAAAATCGGTCTCACATCGGAATGAGGATCACCAATACTCGAGGTATTAGATTCCATTTCCGATGATGAGTCTGATTTTACCGAGCTCTCCGGTATAACTTGGTGATAGTTATGATTTTCAAAAAGAACCGGAGATGGTACAGACTTGTAATTGGTGGTGTTATCATCAATGATATGGTCTACCACATAAGCAATATGCTTATAACTTTCCAACTTTTTGTTTACTTTCTCAGCAAAGCATTTTATGGCTGCCATTTCCAACTTGGTGTTTTCAATTTCATTGATATAGTTGTTAATTGCCAATTGTTTCAATGATAAAGTATTTTTCAAGTCGGAAATGTCCTTTTTATAGCCATCTAATACTTTGTTGAAAGCATTCAACTCTTTGCGAGTAGATTGACTGTTTATGATAGCACTATCACGTTGAATTCGGAGTTGTTTATTCTCCTCAGTCAATCTATCACATGTTCCACAATATTTATCACTCCTAACATCAGTGCTAGATTCAGAACTTACAGGTTTTGGCGGTTCAGTCATGGCCATCAATGCGAAATGAGCTTCCTTTCCAGTGAAAAACTTGGAATAATCAATCTTGGTGAAAGCATCATCAGCAATGCACGACTTCCTCGTCATCAGAAAATCAGCTTCTGCTAACAACTGATCAATGTCATCATCTAAAGAATCAACACTTGCCTCTGTGTCCGATTCACTGTCTGAATCTGAATAAACTGATCTACACTCCTCAGGAACATCTGAAACTGTATCAATCACCACTCCAGAATTAGTTTCTTCAACCTTAACCTCAACAGGTTCATTCTCCACATTCATCTCAGTCTCAGAATCATCACTATCACACTCCTCAGTTTCTTTCTTTTCTTCCTCCATCACCGACTCTTCAATATCAACCTTGCAAGCAACGCAAGCCACATTTCCACCAGTAGTAATTTCCTCCACTCCTATTTGCAATCCCGACCAATCAAACCTTTCATCTTGTTGAGTCATCAGTACTTGATTCTGACTCGTGTTCTGTTGTGTCTCATTTGGTGTAGTGATTGGTATAACTGTTCGGTTAGTGTTGTTAGGAGATTGATTTTGAATCTGGTTTGATGTGTTAGGCTGTCTGTTTTGGTTGTTGTTAGAATTGTTTTGACGGTTTTGGTAGTTGTTGTTGTTTTGGTAAGAAACTCGGTTTTGGTTTTGTTGTTGACGATTCTGATAGGTTGCATTGAATGGGTTTCTATTACCTTGTTTTGGTGGCTGGGTACATTCACGTTTAAAGTGACCTCTTTCTCCACAGTTAAAACAAGTAACTTTCTCCTTGTTGAATCCGTAGGTTGTGTTAGGAGAAGTTCCCAAATCTGTTCGACCTGTCTTTTCAATAAAGTCTGTTGCTCTTCTCATGATGCTTGCAAAAGCCCATTGTATATCAATTAGTTCCATCTCTTCCTTGTCGATCTGTGCATAGTCCTCATTGGTTAAGTTGTTATTCCCAATTTGACTAGCAACAAGTCCATTGTAGGATGAAACCATTGCTGAGACTAGTGCAATATGTTGTTGAGCAATTTCCACTGTCACATTGCCCAAGTTAGAAGTCTCCAAAACCACTTGTTGTTGATTAGGTTGAGTAACTTGGTTCATTGGTTGTTGAGATTGGCTAGCAGTATAGAACCCTGCTTGTTGCATTGGGGAGAATGGTGAAATGTAGGAATTGTTGTATTGTTGTTGTGGTGGTGGTTGTGTGTATGATGGTTGTGAGTAAGATGAAGTTTGTGCCATGTAGTTGATGGTCGGTTTTGGTGGTTCCATAACATTGGAAATGCAAGCAACATGTGGTGCAACTACCCCTCCTGAACTTGATTTACTCACAGGAACTGAAGTACCTCCAAAGTATAAACTAGGATTCTGAGGAACCTGTGCTCTCCTAGCTTTCCTCTTCTCTTCCATTTCCTTGTTTTCCAGCTTCTGTATGAACTCTTGAATAGTCCAGTACTGATATGCATCCTTCTCCCTGAGAACTTCCACATGCTGATCCCAGTAAGGTGGTAGAGCATCTGCAAACTTGTCCACCAAATTCTTCATAGGAATCTGTATACCATAGCTAGACAATTCGGTTAGCAAATGACTATATCTAGGAGTTAATTCTTTTAAAGTTTCATTCCCAATATAAGAAAAATTCTCAAACTCCTTTCTCAGTTCATCCATCCTCAAACTTCTCGTTTTCTCATTCCCATCATGCCTCCTCTTAAGCACATCCCACAATTGCTTAGAGGTTGTACAAGTCCCAAATTGATGTAGCAGATCATTTGTTATTGCCTGAGTCAATTGGGAAAAGGCTTTCTTTTCCACCACATATTTCTTCTTCTCATCCTCAGTTAAGCTTTCCAAAGGAATCATTTCACCTGTATTCTCCAAAATCGGTGTTGTGTATCCTTTAGCAATCATGCTCCATGCCTCTGCTCCTTCCACTCCCATGCCTTCTAAATGAATCTTGAACTTGTTTTGCCACTGATTGTATTCTGATATGTCCATGAGCTTCGGTGGCCTATTCCCGCTACCTGAAGACAAATCGTTAATCAATGTAGAAATAGCATTTGTAGTTTGAGTGTTTACCACCGCCGCTGCTACTCCCCAGTAGTCATGTTGTGGTGCTGGAGGTGCTACACTTTGAGGCATCGAGCTCGTCATCGCCATGTAGTTTATCGGTTGCGAGGACTGTGTGCTCGTCTTTTGTGCTGCCACTGTCCATGGGTCCATCACTTGCTGTTGTGGTTGTGTCGTTGCTGGTCTCGGTGTAGTCGGAAAATTCCACATGATCACGAACTTAGAAAACTTCAACACTTAGAAAATTTTCCAAAGCAAAATCTAGGTTCGCCCGGATTGACCTAGATTCGCCCAAAATTTTCAGACGGGAGATTCGAGACGAGACAGAAACATACGATAACAAAGTCATCACAGATTCGTATTAATTCAGAAACGGTTACAAACACTGTCATCAGTAGGATAAACATCTATCTCGGGGCCGGGGGAGGTCGGGCATGACCTCCCCCTTGAGAGCATTCAAAGTACAAACTCAAATCACCAAATGAACAATAACACATGAGATTGCTATTTATAGTCCAATACCCAAAAGCCACCTTCGCCCCTTTAGAATGGTCGAATGTGGAGCATTTCCACATTCGCCCATTTGTAATGGTCGAATGTGGAAAACTTCCACATTCGCCCAGTGTATATAGATCGAACTTGGCTTTGGTATTGTCCTATATTATACAAATGCGTCAGATCCATATAATGCCTTTATGGATCACCACAATCTCATGTAACAACATACAAAGACTCAACCCTAGTCTATTCGACAGTGACGTCCACAGAAAGTGCATCAGATCCATATAATGCCCTTATGGATCACCACAATCTCATGTAACAACATACAAAGACTCAACCCTAGTCTATTCGACAGTGACGTCCACAGAAAGTGCATCAACACGAACAATCTAGAGTGATCAAGCTGAGAGGGAGTTTGTATTCATGTACTGAAATATGTGATGACTATGTAAAAGTAGTTGATTTAAAGCAAATTCTTGTTTTCTTATGATTCAAAGTTTATTTCCATTGCTACTTTCCATTTATATCTTCTTCTACTGTTTCATTAGCTAAACTTCATAAATAATCAAACTCAGATCCTAACAAGTGTTAGTTGTCTACCACCAAATGCTAACGCCTTTGCTTTCCAAAGAGATAACTAAGTCTCAAATATATCAAGGATTGACCTTCTAGAAGATTCATGTTTGCGTCCCCAGAGATGCCCAAATACATGAATGATGATGACCTGTCGTTGGGGCTATGCAAATACCTAAATAATATAGGTAGCTATGGCAAGTCAGGTATGGTATTCAGAAGGAATATGTGGTCAGCATTACACACTTTAGTCTTTAAACTAAAAATAACAAAATTATTTAAAAGTAAATTTTGATTTGGTTGATTGGATTCTTATAAAAAAAAACTAAACAAAGCTTATATTGCGTTTAAAACAATAAATAAGAAAGATGACCAAATAAGATGCATGACTAAATCACACATAAATTGAAATCACATGCACCTGACTTTGTTGGTTCACCTCATACATGATAGTTATAGAACGGATTATGAAGCTTTCTATTCATAAACCAACAATTTTAACTTTGGTAAACAAGACCCAACCCCAAATTATTCCTCATATAAAAAGAAATGATGAGTATCAAATTAAAGTTTATAACAAAATCAAGTCATTTAGGATCCAAATAACAATTGAATCCAAATAGTTTCAAGTCTTAACAAAATTCAATCCCAAATAACTTAAAGAAAAGTCAAAACATCAAACCACACAAACCCTACATTCAGAGATGGTCACGGGTGGTTAAGCCCCTCATGTTTTAAATATATATATTTTTTGTCTCAGACCTAGTGCTTGCAATATGCAAATTGCAAACTGTTTTGCCTTCGTGTGTACCTCAAAAATTGTTATATGCGAACTTGTGTCCTAAGAACCAATTAGAGTCCGTCTACCCCATTTGTGCGATGCCCTCTTTATTGCCTTTGTTCACCATTTTCTGTTTGGGCCCAATGTGAAGAGCCTATTCCTTTAGTCTTTCTTTTCCATTTTTCGTTTTAATAGTCCATAACAATAATGATTTATTTCAGTCCAACAAATTATCATCTATTGGCCCAAGTTAATTAGAATCCTTTAATTTCCTTTTGTTGTAGCAAACTTCACGTGCAAATCACATTTGAAATTCCCATTTGAAATTCCCATCCATGATCCATCCCACTGACATATTAAATCCTACACATTAAAGTAAACATGAACGTAATTACATTATGTTTTTTTTAATGATGTAACGAAAGCTGGGTAAATCTAATGGCAAAATGTTTACCACGCCTGCTTATGCAGCCTTCACCGGTGATTCGGCCCGCCACCACTTCACAGGAATCCCACTGACCATTGTCCGTGGTTCAACCTAAAATAAGTTTGCTCCAGGTAACACTCCAACCCATAATCTCCACATTGGAAGGCATTGAGGTTGTCAACGCACTAGAAGGTAATAGACAAGTCATTGCATTATTAATCCAAAGAATTGTTTCAAGGTTATTCAGTCCATTCCTTTGTATGTCATATCACAGCATTCAATCACATTTAACTACTAAACTTAATTCCTTAAAATATGACTTTGTCACATTTATTTTCCAAACATTATAAATTCAAGGTTCTAGCTCGTTTTCACTATGACCTACAAAGACATAAAAACTAACTAAACAAATATGTTTATTCTTAAGATTAACGCATTTATTATAATTAATATAAATAATATGAACTTAAAACGCATCGATCAATTAACTCTAAGAACCTTTTTACAACGAGAAATGTTAACCACATTTCAGTTTTGTTCGTCTCCATCCCGACTTCAAAATACTTCGCTCTTACTAACATTTACATTTGGGCCCGAGACCAAATTGAAACATCAAAGTATCCGTGCTAAGTTATGGAAACTTGATTTTGTCATTTTAACATCATTTTACTTGACATGCTTTTACCGTGCCAAACTCGTTAAAGGTTTACCAACAAACACTTATTTTCGTCCATTTAAAATGTATGTATATAAAACACAACACAAAGCAGTTTGGGCAAGACCGATCATCTTTAGCCATGATTGGGTCACTCTCACCATGCTTGATCAATTTCCTTTTAGGTCCTTTTTATTTGACCCTAGTCCAAATAACACACCACAAAGTAGTTTGGGCAGGATTTTTCGTCTTTAGACCGGGTCAAAATGGGCGGGCTTGATTTCCAGAGAAAACTTGTATTGTCCATTATTTATGGAAAAGTACCTAATGATGATGGTTTATGATTAAAAAACTATTAATAATTATTACATTAATAATTTAGATCTTTGAATAGAATGATTTAGGAGACATTGTGTAACTTTCGACTCATTTGACCTATTTTCTTTTAGCTTTATTCGTTGATTTAGCCTGCTTGAAATAAAACACAATTCAAATTGACATAATAACAAGTAAACGGGTATGAATAGCCACCTCTGATGTACATACTTCTTGTCTGAAAACATATGTGAAGGGATAGGGAGCCTAATCCAGGCGAACGCGGCCTCCCTATCCCTGCTTAACAGAAGATCCGCGAAAACGGCCACACAGCAAGGTTTCGGCGGAAAGGACTTGGGTTGCAACAATGTGCATCTGTGTCAAGCACGCGCGCGTCTACCAGCGCGCGAGCTGCTTCATACCACAGGCATTCCACGTACGATGTACGAAAGATCAAGAGTCAAAAATATGCATGCAGAGGATCACAGACACCATCAATTAGATAAGGACACGTGTCCGCAGCTGCTCAACAACCACTGAGGTTCAACAGTGACGTGGCTGGTTCCATGCTTCCACCATGCTGCCACTACTGTTCTGACCAGGCATGCTCACCTTCTGTTAGAGACCACATCAGACGCCGGCAGGTGAGTCAACCATACTGATCCAGAACAACATACCGACAAGGACCAGTCACAGGCCGCCACATGTCTTCCGATAAGATCACCGCTGACGTCATCTACAGTGGATGTCGTTTTCCCGCCTTTCTCAGAGGCCAAAGAGAGTTGGGCCGGGCCAAGGCCCAAAGATCACAAGACTCATCGTGGGCTTCTTCTTAAGCCCACGACCTCCATTATAAATAGAAGACATCAACTCCCTTCAAGAGTAGGAATTGATCATTTTGTAACTTAGAGCTAGGATTACTCGTATACTTTGTACTCTCTCAAGCAATAATATCCTTGGCTCTTTACAGTGGACGTAGGTCAAGCTTGACCGAACCACTTACATCTTTGTGTTCTTACTTTACTTACTCACCACACACTCACTTACACTATATGTTCGGGTTAATCCAAAGGTCTGGGTAAAGGAACGTATGCATAGTAATATAAGTACAACCCCTCGGTGATTAGTGATAATCTCCGAGATACTTATTGTTCCTTCATTGGCGCCATCCGTTCGGTTACAAAATTTTCTTCTTTTAACCCACCCATGGCTGAACCCAACCCCAACACAACTGTCATCAACCAGGCTGAGGACGTCGACATCCAGCTCACTGGAAACGATGGCACCCCAGCCACGGTCATAAACCAGTCCACCTCACGCATCCAGAAACCCGTTCACGAGGTGCGTGACGAGGAAACAGACGAAAGCAATGGCGACGACTCAGAGGAAGATCCAGATCAGTGGCTTCTCCGCTAAAGTACCAAAAGCGTTGCTATCTACCAGCGGATGCTCATGAGACAAGCGAAGAAGAAGGGCAAAACCCTGACCTATGGCTCTTCACCAAAAAAGAGCCACAAGAACAAAGAAACCCCCGGTCGTCATAGTGGTCGCGGCGAGGAGCTCAGCGGAAATGCTGGAGCTCGGGGCCGCACCAGCACACACGACGAGTCGGATGGGTACGAGTCGTCAAGCACGGACTTTGACCGCAGAGGAAAGGACCACACCCGTCGCTCACATCGCAAAGATGTGGACGACGACTTGGTTAAACCCTTCCGCCCAAAATCTTTTGCGGAAAAATCAAAATTCGTCGCCCGTATAGCGACGACAGCAATCCCCAGAACAGCCAAACTTCCCAGCAGCATCGGCAAGTACGATGGCCTGCGTGACCCAGACGACCATATTCACGATTTCGAGTGTGCCGGGAGTTCGGTTAACTGGCCGGTCCAAGTGTGGTGCCACCTCTTTGCCCAAACACGGACCAGCGCAGCTAGGGTTTGGTTCGACAATCTCCCGGCGAGGAGCATCGCCGACTTTGACGATCTCACTGACAAGTTCGGTAACCATTTCTCACATCTTCGAAAGCACAAGAGAGACAAGGCGCACATTCTTTTGTGCCGCCAATACGACCACGAGTCCATCGAAGATATCATTGTCCGCTTCAACAAGGAGGCCCTACAGATAGGCTGTGGTGAAGAATTAACTCGCGCTGCGTTCATCCACAACGTGCGCAGCCCGGAACTTATGAAATGCCTTACAGGCAAAGACGACATCCCAGAGTCCTGGGACGAAGTCATTCACTCCGCCAAGATATACGCCTCTTCGGAAAAGTCATTCAATCAAATGCATGGTTTTCAGCAACATCACCATAATAATAATAAGAACAAAGGGAAATCCGTTTGGAACCGCATCTCCGGCTCAACAGACGAGGGGAAGTACTCTCCCGCAAATGATGCTTGCCACATCGTTAGCGGCAAACAATCAAGGGAACAGCGTGGTCATTCCAAGAAAAACCACGACTGGACCCCGCTGGTCAAGAGTCCGTCCCAAGTCCTAAAGACGGAACAAGTCACCCTCAAGGAGCCCAAACCCCTTGGGAGGAGACGCAACGTAGACACATCCAATTTCTGCGAGTACCACAACGACTTCGGCCACCTCACAGACAATTGTTACAGCCTAAAGATGGAAATTGAGACGGCCCTGAAGTCTGGGCAACTGGGTCATCTGGTTAAAAATGTCCACCGCGCGGCTAAGGGCCAAGCTGGCGACGATACGCAAGCGGAAGGGTCGCGGAAAAAAATCCGTGACTTAAACACGCACACTGCCACCATCATCCCGCGCCATCAGTGCAATATGACAAGGCCGGGAAAAAAGAGCCAGCAAGGGAAGAGAGCCCGAGTACCAATAAGCAACGACTCCTGGAAGGAGGCGGAAGTGATCCTACCCAAAGTCCGCGGTGGGGCATCTTGCACCGCCCCTCTAGTCATCACTGCCGTCTTCATTCACTATCGAACAAGGTACATGTTCATGGATGGCGGCAGCAGCAGCACAGATATCATGTATGACCAATGCTTCCAACAACTGGATGAGGAGGACAAGGCAAAGCTTGTACCGGTAAACGAACCAATCTCGGGGTTCATTCATGAAACCATCATGCCCCGCGGTATGATCTCTATGCCAGTAACAATGTCTGACGGCACACATGAGCGCACGGAAATTTGCAATTTCATGGTTCTGCCAGCAAATTCCAATCACGACATCTTACTGGGTCGCGAGGGCATCGCGCGCTTCAACGCCAACGCCTCCACAGCTCACGCAATGGTGGGATTCCCAACCAAAACCGGCATTGCAATCATTCGAGGCAACAAAGACTGTCACGCGGCCGAAGCCGCCAAACCGCCAAAAATGGTCAAAACAGACGCCCGCACGGAGGCGGAAAAATGGGTTCTCAACCCTAAATTTCCGGAGCAAACGGTGGTCATAGGCCATGCAATCTCCGACTCCATCCGCAACCACTTGAAACAGCTACTGATCCACAACACGGACGTGTTCGCATGGCAACCAGCGGACATGGTTGGCGTTCCGCGAGAAATAGCGGAACACAGGCTCAACGTATACCGATCAGTCAAGCCAGTGGTTCAAAAGAAGAGAAGCATGGGGCCGGAGAAAACAAAGGCCATGAACGAGCAAGTCACCGAGCTGCTCAACGCGGGCATACTACGACCCATCCGATACCAATCATGGCTCGCGAATCCATTCATGGTCGCGAAATCTAATGGCAGCTGGCGCATGTGCGTTGATTACAAGGATCTTAACAAGGCGTGCCCCAAGGATTGCTACCCCCTGCCGGAAATCGATCTAAAGGTGGATTCCTTGGCCCCTTACCGCTTCAAATGTTTTCTTGACGCATACAAGGGGTACCACCAAATACAGATGGCAAAGGAAGATGAGGACAAAACCGCCTTCCGCACTGACATGGGCACGTTCTGCTACACAAAATGCCATTCGGTTTAAAGAACGCGGGCGCCACATACCAACGCCTCATGGACACAACCTTCGTTGATGAAATAGGTGTGCGCCTAGAGGTATATGTGGATGACCTGGTCATTAAGAGTAAAGAGGAAAGTGACATGCTACGGGATATTCAATAGACCTTCAACCAGCTGCGCAAAGTGCGCATGAAGTTAAATCCCAGCAAGTGTTATTTTGGAATGGAGGAGGGCAAGTTTTTGGGCGTCATAGTTACTAGGGATGGGTTCCGCGCCAACCCGGAAAAAGTGCAAGCAATAGAACGAATGCCCTCCCCCGCCTCAATCAAAGAAGTCCAAACGTTGATGGGTCACCTGGTAGTGCTCAACAGGTTCTTGTCCAATTACGCTTCAAAATCTTTCCCATTTGTGGACACCCTGAAAAACTGCTTAAAGAAGAGCAACTTTCGTTGGACGACGGACGCTGAAGCCGCATTTCAAGCAATGAAGCAGTGCCTCATGAACCTGCCAACCCTCACGGCACCAACGCCAAAGGAACCGCTCATACTCTACCTCTCCGTAACCGAGCGGGCGGTAGGCACAGTTCTTCTGGTAGACCGCAAAGGGGTGCAAACGCCAATCTACTACATCAGCCGCACCTTGCTTGATGCGGAAACAAGGTACACTATCATGGAAAAACTGGTTCTAGCCCTTGTGCACTCGTCCCGAAGGCTGCGAAGATACCTTCAAGGACACCCAATCAACGTCCTCACAGACTACAAGATCAGCGATGTCTTGCGCAAGCCAGAACTCTCGGGTAGACTGGCAAAATGGGCCATCGAGCTTGGAGAGCACACCATATACTATAAGCCCAGACCCGCGATCAAGGGACAAGTCTTGGTTGACTTCGCCACGGAAATACCAACTGACAAAGTTGAGGAATGCAAAGCAGAGCAATCCCCCGCGCCAACCCAAAACCCATCGCATATCTGGTCCCTCTTTACGGATGGGGCCTCCAATGATGACGGTTCAGGCGCGGATCTACGCCTTATCAGCCCAGATAAACTTGAGTTCACATACGCCATCCGCCTCGACTTTAAAAGCACGAACAATGAGGCGGAATACAAAGCGTTGCTGGCAGGCCTCCGCATCGCGGAAAAAATGGGGGCCAGGCACGTGGAGGAACACGTGGACTCATTACTTGTCGCTCGACAGATCAACGGGGTCTATGACGCAAAAGACGAAACCATGGCGTTATACTTAGAACAGGCCAAGCAACTCATGCGTAAATTCGAACCCTGTACCGTAGAACACATCAGGCGCAGTGAAAACAAGCCAGCGGACGCATTGAGCAAAATGGCCTCCACAGTTTTCGAACACATGGCTAAAGAAATCCGCGTCGAAGTCCTCATCACCCCGTCTGTCTCGCTGAGACAAGTTAACGTCATCCAAACAGGCAACGCGTCCTGGATGACCCCAATCAAGGCTTACCTCTCCTCCGGAACCCTGCCTGACAATAAGTCAGAGGCCCGGAAGATACAGCACAAGGCCTTACACTATCAGCTAATGGATGGCGTATTATACCGCTGATCCTACTTAGGACCACTACTCCGCTGCGTAGACTCCGCAGATGCATTATTCCTCATAAGATATATTCACGAAGGCACATGCGGACTACACGCAGGGCCACGGATGGTGGTCGCCAAGATCATGAATGTAGGGTACTATTGGCCGGGCATGCACACCGACACAGTCAAAGAACTACGCAAGTGCGACAGTTGCCAATGCCACACGCCAAACACCCTGCGGCCAAAGAATGACTTAGTGCCGGTCACGGCGGCATGGCCCTTTCAAAAATGGGCGATTGAACTAGTTGGACCCTTTCCCACGGCCCCGGGAAATATTAAATTCCTCATCGTGGCCATCGATTACTTCACTAAATGGGTCGAGGCGAAACCCTTGGCCAAAATCGATGGACCCCATGTAAAGAAATTCATCTGGGAGTTCATAATCTGCAGATTTGGCCTACCAATGCAACTAGTCAGCGACAATGGCACGCAGTTCATGGACAACATGTTACAATCCTGGTTGGTGCAAATGGGCGTCCAACAAATATTCACATCCGTTGCACACTCGCAGGGAAACGGCCAGGTCGAGAGAGCCAACAGAAGCATAGTAGAAGGAATAAAGGCCCGGCTTGGCAGCGTACATGATGGGTGGATGAACTGCCACACGTCCTATGGGCCTACCGCACCCTCACAAAAACAAGTAACGGAGAAACTCCGTTCAGCCTAACCTACGGGTCTGAAGCGGTGATCCCAGCCGAAATCGGTTGCCCTTCCGCAAGGGTCCTACTGGGCGACAAAACTAACAACGACGAAGAACTCCGCATAAACCTGGACTTACTTGATGAACGCGGAGACCTAGCCGCCATCAAAGAAGCAAAGTACAAAACCCAACTAGAGCGGTACTACAACAAGCGCGTCAAAAGATGCGCCTTCAAGATTGGTGACTATGTTTTCCGCCACAACGAAGCGTCAAACGCGGAAAAGCCAGGGAAACTGGCACCAACTTGGGAAGGGCCATATAAAATCCAAGAAATCTTAGGCAAGGGGGCCTACGCGCTGGAAAGATTGGACGGCACACCCGTCCCCCGATCTTGGAATGCAGCCCATATGCGTTTATGTTATCTGTAATCCTGTTATTACGCCCGGCTACACATGTCGCAACAATCGTTAATAAAAGAATGTTTATCTCCTATTACTTGTTACTCTACTTGTTTTTCCGCGCCCGGGTCTTCAAGACAACGCTACAGGCTATGTCGGACTAACGCAGCTTCGTGCTACGGCTAGGATGTATAAACACTTAACCCGCGCTGCAGTCTTCAAGACATAGCCCTCTTGTCGGACGGAAACATTCACGCCGAAGCGCCATGCTAAACCTCAGTCTTCTAGACTCGCTCTTAACGCGGGTTGGACTTTACGAGCAGCATGACGCCCTGCGGCGCGAATACACGTCTTCAAGACAAGGCCCATTCGGTACGCTTGTCGGACTCTAGGCACAAGTTGTCTTACGTATTGGTCTTCAAGGCAAAAGTCTTCTATACTTAAATGCCGGACCACTTACCAGACACACGCGCTAACTCTTACTTACACACTAGGTGACGACTTGGTTAAATAAGTATAACAGGAGTTAACGCGAGACAACACAAGGCATAACAAACAAAAATCTTTCATAAACTTTGGGAATTAAAAACCCAACAAATATTTACAGGAAAACAGGGCAAATAAAAAACAAACTAACTATCAGAGCCGCTTAAATCCACCAGCTGCTCCTCATTCTCTGGTGGCTCCTCATCATCCGGCCGCGTCCTGGAGAAACCTTCACCTGAAGCTTTCCGCCTCTCTTCCTCCAGGCGCAGCCTCTCGGCCTCCGCGGCCCGCTCTTTGGCCCGCTCGCCCAGCTCATCAGATTTCTCGATAAAGTAGCGAAGGGAAGCGGCGGGGTCAACATGGCGATTACAATCCGCCACAACCTGAAGGACGGGGAACTCGAGTTTGTCAAACTTGGCAAGTTCCGCCAAATATTCGTCCTTCAGGGGCTTTCCGTAATTTTCCGCGTCGATAATTCGCCCGCTGTTCTGCACATGAAGAAAGCCATCTTCAAACCCCTCACCGTACCCATAAGCGTGGGTGGTGGCGGCTATGCTAGCGACTTGGTCACCAAGTTTTGGCTCCTGTCAGAAGCGCTTGAAAATTTGCAATAACAAAGACATTAATAACAGTACATAACGGAAACAAGGATTAGGACAGCGGATAAGAGAACGTACCCCGTCAATTCCGCTGGTCATTAACCAGTGAAGGGATTCTCGCATTTGCTCCTGCTCCACCACCGAGGCATCCAGCAAAGACTTGGCCACATCAGCCTCCAAAATGGCAGCCTCGCGGTTCTTTAAAGCCGCATCTCTCTCCAGCTGGAGAGTCTCCTTCGCCTCCAACATGGTGAACCGCTCTTCCTCAAGAGCGGTAAGGCGGGAGTTGGCCTTATCAAGATCCGCAGTCGCGGACTCCAGCTGCTTGCGCATGTTTATGAATTTGACAGTATGATCGGCAAGAGACTTACACTTTTTCTCGAGCTCTGCAAGATCCGTCTTGTTAGTTTCCTTCAATTGCTGGATCCGCTCCTTCAGCTGCCGCCTCTCCTCGTTGCTGCGGTTGCAGGCCTCTGTCCATTGTCTCTTGTCCGCCGCCGACTCGGACAAGAGTTTTTTCGCCTCATCCTCAGCGCGGTGAGCCCGGCAACGGTACTCTTCAAAACGGGACTTCATGGCCGCCTCTTTTTCAGCAAGGGCGGCCTTCTCAGATTTCAAGCGGGCCAGGTCCCGTTGCATGGCTGCATCCCGCCTCCGGAGGGAATCCATCATAGCCAGCTGACTCGCCTGACCGATACACATATTCGTGATTAGGTCAGGACGACTCAAGCTGTCCTGATAAGCTTGCTCATAGGGGGGCACCGCCCCACTAACAAACTCCTCGGCGTCCAGAGAGTTGGAGAATAAAGTGTTCTCCCTGACCGCCCATCGGGGGTGCCAAATAGTGTCGCCCCCAACCCAACTGGAGCCATTATACTCCCCAGCGGGTTCCCTACCCCCGCGCCAGGTGGCGCACTACCCGCCCAGCGATCAACCATACCACCCCCAGCGCCTCCCGAAGCTCGAAACGTCATCGGCCTTTTGCTTGGCCTCAGTTTCCTTCTCTAAAAGGAGCTTCTGCTCCTCTAAGCGAAGCCGATCGGCCTCAGCCTTCTTGGCGGCATCCTCGGCCGCCGCTTTCCTCGCTGCCTCAGCTTTCTTGGCGGCATCCTCGGCCGCAGCTTTCTTTGCTGCTTCAGCTATAGCAGCCTCATCGGCCTTTGCCTTCAAAAGGGCCTCAGCCTTAGCGGCTTCATCGGCCCTAGTCTTCTCAGCGACCTCCGCCTCTTTGCGGAGTCGCTCCGTCTCTCTCTTCTTCTTGGCCTCTGCTACCTCTTCAGAAGTAGGGATAGGTGGAGGGGAAGGACTAGTTGTTACTTTCGGCGCTGCGCATGCAAGATGAAAGAACACTTAGCACAAACAAGAACAAATAATAATAAATTGAAGATGGGGTGTACGTACCGGGAATCTTCTTCACCATCTTTTGAAGAAGAGGCTGGCGCACAGGCGGAGCGCCTATATCAAATGAAAACACAGGAGCACCAGGCCCCTGTGGCTGAGTAACCTGAGCGAGGGACTTGTGCTTATCCCCCGCACCTCCAACACCCTTGGAGCCTCCAGCACCCCCACTCGCTCCGCCGTCTCCACCAGCTCCCATCTCGCGGCAACCCCTCTTCCGCGTCTTCAACTTAAACTCATCATCATCATCATCATCATCATCATCATCATCGAAAGGCGGTCCATCCTTCCGCTTATGACGGTTCTTGACATACTCCCCGCCTGTATCCGAAGACCCTGTGTCAGAAAGGGGGGTCACTGGCTTGACCACATAGCAATGCCTACGCGGGGCATGCTTCATGCGCCCCCGAGAATGCCGCACCAAATGCGACACCTCACATACAAATACAGAATAATGATCAGAAGACTTACGGGTGACGAAATGGTGGGCGGGCGGATTATCCAAGTTTGGATAATAGAACCTGCCAACAAATTCCTCCAAAAAGAGACTTGTCCCTCAGGGATCCGCCTCCACTTCAGCTTAAGAGCCCCGCGGGACTCAAAGATGTCAAACTTCGTCACGCTTGCGCATTCAACAAAAATACTTAATAAAAATTATAATTACCACAAATACAAAGCGACAGCTCATACCTTCTTGGGCGATGTAGGGCTCTTTCCCCTCGCGGATACCGGTGCGGCTGGTGCCCAGTAGGTTGTAAGTGCCCTCAAACAAACCCTTCAACTCCAGCTTGGTTTTATGAGTTGTAAGGACGACGAACCAGGCTTCGTCCTTATAATTCCGCATCACCTCGCGGTCAGGCACCCGCTCCTTTGACGCCCCCACCTTCCAAGGCATGGCCACAGGAATCACGCCTTTCTTCAAGTAGAAGAACTTGTCATTCCACCCATGAAGGGACTTGGGAACTTCAGTGACTATAACCGGCACCTTGGGCCGCGGCTTAAAAGTAAACCATGACTCGTCCCGGGCCATGTAGTAGAACACATTGAACCGATCAATGGTTGGTTCAATATCCAATGCCCGGTATTGGTTCTCAAAATGCCCCAACCGGAGCATCCCAAACCCGCTAACCTGAGACACCACCACCCCATACTCTATCAGGGTGTCCAGTTGGAAGCGGGTGCAGGGTAGGCGGAACCCACACTTGGAGAAATGGGCCTCATAGAATGCAAGCTTGCCCTCTGGTGCAGTCAAGATGGTCTTCCCCGGACCAGGCAACTCCGGCTCCCACTCCGGCAGGATGCCGTGATCAGCACAGAACACGGTGAAAGTGGCAGCCGTCCATTTGCAAGGAGTATTGACCGCCAACTTCCTCTCCTTAACCTTTATCTCAGGAACGTCCGGTTCTATCTCCTGACTGTCGGCCTCAGATTCACTATGATGAGTCTCACCAGTAGGAGAAACATTGGTTGAGATATCAGACATTACAAACGAAATGGAAGAAAGATTCAAAAGAAAGGAAAGGAAAGGAAAGTAGGGCGAAATGGTGAAGTTTCAAGGAAATCTTCAGTCGTCGCCGGGAAATTTGAAGATTGCTCGGAAACTTCAAGAAGATGGACGGAAAAGATGAAGATTGGTCGGAAAACTATGGGAGGCTTTGGGAGGAATTTGAAAGTCTAACCGTTTCTCCAAGCCCTTCAACATATAAATACTCATCGCATTTATGACAAGGGGCCCCACACCGAAAAAGCAATCGTCGCGTCTTTTCGCCTGGAGGATGGAGATGCAGACACTTGGCACATGCACCATCGGACGGCTCACAACAGCACGTGTGCAACGGCCACAGCTAGCAACCGTTCAGTCTCCGGACACGCGTCAGCAAACCTCACCATCTCAAAATAAAAAACGCGTGCCCTCACACGCGTCTGACATTACTCACGTGGGACAAGACACGTGGCACCACCCTGATCACTCATTCAATCAACAGACGCGCGTGACCACCACGCGCCTGACACCAGGCGAAAAGGCTCCTGCAAAAGGATTGGGTGACATAAAGCAGACAACATGTCAGACAGTTGTCTGACACGTCTGCCAAACTTCTCCACAAAGTTATCCACATTCGAATTCCATGCGCCATAAATTCAAATGATTGACGACAAAATAAATACCTCACTCAGCATTTACTTCAAGTATACAACCGCATTTAAAACAAGATACGGCGTGACACGTCATAGCTTGCGGAGCCTTGACGTAGACGCGGACAAAAACGTTCTCCGCCTTCCCTCTTCAGAGACAAGTCACGGAACGTCAGAGTCCGCTGACGTTTGACGTAACGTGGAGAAAGACGCTCCCCGCTTAACCAACAGAAGGAAAACAGAAATGGAAGATCTATCATCCGCGACTCACTTTTAATTCAGTCTAGCGCTCCACCTCCTCTTAAATCAAGAACAAGAGAAGCCCTAAACTAGGGGAACTTGAAGGGATAGGGAGCCTAATCCAGGCAGACGCGGCCTCCCTATCCCCGCTTAACAGAAGATCCGCGAAAACGGCCACACAGCAAGGTTTCGGCGGAAAGGACTTGGGTTGCAACACTGTGCATCTGTGTCAAGCACGCGCGCGTCTACCAGCGCGCGGGCTGCTTCATACCACAGGCATTCCACGTACGATGTACGGAAGATCAAGAGTAAAAAATCTGCATGCAGAGGATCACAGACACCATCAATTAGATAAGGACACATGTCCGCAGCTGCTCAACAACCACTAAGGTTCAACAGTGACGTGACTGGTTCCATGCTTTCACCATGCTGCCACTACTGTTCTGACCAGGCATGCTCACCTTCTGTCAGAGACCACATCAGACGCCGGCAGGTGAGTCAACCATACTGATCCAGAACAACATACCGACAAGGACCAGTCACAGGCCGCCACGTGTCTTCCGATAAGATCACCGCTGACGTCATCTACAGTGGATGTCCTTTTCCCGCCTTTCTCAGAGGCCAAAGAGAGTTGGGCCGGGCCAAGGCCCAAAGATCACAAGACTCGTCGTGGGCTTCTTCTCAAGCCCACGACCTCCATTATAAATAGAAGACATCAACTCCCATCTATAGCAGGAATTGATCATTTTGTAACTTAGAGCTAGGATTACTCGTATACTTTGTACTCTCTCAAGCAATAATATCCTTGGCTCTTTACAGTGGACGTAGGTCAAGCTTGACCGAACCACTTACATCTTTGTGTTCTTACTTTACTTACTCACCACACACTCACTTACACTATATTTCCGGGTTAATCCAAAGGTCTGGGTAAATTAACGTACGCATAGTAACATAAGTACAACCCCTCGGTGATTAGTGATAATCTCCGAGATACTTATTGTTCCTTCAATATGTAACTATAGGAAGTGAATGAGATTTGAGAATTAAAGGTGTGTATCTAGAGGTGGTAATTTTGGCCCATGTACCTACAAATGGGTTATGTGCAACCTCCAATGGGTATTGGGTGACACAGGTAAGAATTTAAATCACTGGCTCTTTGGCTTAGTGGTATTAAGGTGATGGATAAGGCTTTGTCTTTCCAACTGGTGTGGGTTTCAAATCCCATGGGTGACAAAAAATTAGCCGTTAAAAAAAAAAAAAAAAGAATTGGAAGCGGAAAATTGGACATTATGGTAAAACATGTGTAAGATGTTTCATTTTTGTAAACTTCAATAATTAAACAAGCAAAAATGTAGTAAGGTGTTTCATTTTTGTAAACTTCAATATTTAAATGAACAAAAATGTATTATATGATTAACTTAACTAGAACTACTCACTCACCATTTCAATACAAATATATTTCAGTCCGATCCCATTTTAACCATATTATCCACAGTGGCAGATGCACATGGTTAGTAGGGTGGGCATGTACCCACCGTCCAACCAAACCAAGTGCCCATTAGGATTAACAGATTCTTATTATTGTTCTGGATCAACTCTCTGTTAAAGGTTGTTTTACCAATGTTTGTTAATAAGCCCTTTCCCAAATACATTAAGAGGCACCTACATTTGATATTCAACAAACCAAAAGAGAAAGAAACCAAAGAGGTTGATGATAACCTTAAATGAAGTGAGTAATTTTTCTAAATATTAAGAAAACCGAGATCTTTTGGCCGACATGTGACGGGCTGAAAGGCCAGAACGGGCTTTTCCCGAGAGGGATTGGTAGACCAGAGAAGGGGGTTAAGCTCCTTGGTGGGGCTGTTAGCCGAGATCCGATCTTTATTGGGGAGTTGGCAGGGCGGCGGGCTACGGGTGCAGTTGCCCTTATGAAGCTCCTGCCCCGCCTTAGGGATCCCCAAAGTGAACTCCTGCTGCTCAGGTCATGCATGGGGGTCGCTAAGTTACTTTTTGGGTTGCGAACTTGTCAACCCCACTTGATGGTGGATGCGGCATCCCTTTTCGACGATGGCCTCCGGGAGGCTATTGAAGATATAGTTGTGTGTGGTGGCCCCTTCTTTGGGGACCTCCAGTGACGCTTGGTATCCTTGCTGTTGCGCTTAGGTGGTTTGGGCCTCCTTTCAGCTCGAGATGTTGGGGTTTATGCCTTTGTGGCGTCTAGAGCTCAGTCTTGGGAACTTCAGGATCATATCCTTCGAAACAGTGGGGTCATCGGGCTAGACCCGGATTATCAACAGGCGCTTGAACGCTTAAATGTCTATCTCCCGGAGTTTGATATTGGCGGTTTTTCTAATAAGGACACCACCCCCTCAAAGCCACAAAAAACTTTGGCGAATGCTCTGTTTAGCAAAACTGCTCAGAGCCTGGGAGAAGTTTTTGAGTTGTCCTCCCGCGAGAAGGCGGTGATTGAATGCCTAAAGGGTCCTCATGCTCAGGATTTTTTGACCGTTATCCCGATTGAGGGTTTAGGTCAATGCATGTCTGCAGTGGAGTACAGGGCTATCCTCAAGTACCGGTTGATGATCCCTATGTACCCGGAAGATGAAACATGCCCCATCTGCCGTAAAGCTTGCATGGATAAATGCGGGGAGCACGCAATTCATTGCAAAGAGCTCCCTGGATTCAAATACCGGCATGACTGGGTGAGGGACGTTTTGTGGGACATCCTGAGACGAGCTGGGATTTCCGCCAAAAAGGAGGCCCCTGTAAATTTTCTCACAGACCCTGCGGAAGGGAGATCCACCCTGCGACCAGCAGATCTGCTTGTCTTTGGTTGGGAGAGAGGGAAGCATGCTTGTGTGGACCTCACAGAGGTATCTCCTTTGGTTGGATTAAGGGAAACTGGGTTTATAGCTGGGCAAGCTTCGAGAAAGGCGGAATCGAAGAAAGTAGATAAGCATGCTAAAGCTTGTACAAAGAACCAACATGTCTTTATCCCTTTTGCCTTTGATACCTTTGGTACCCTAGCGCCAGAAGCTATTCGTTTCTTGACCAGGGTCCAACGGGTCGTCCACAGCAACAGTTCATCTCCAGGGGGGCAAGGATATGTCTTTGGTAGACTAGGGTTCGCAATTCAGAAAGGGGTGGCGGCGCAGCTTGTTGCCCGTCTACCTTCTATTGTGATGTAATTTTCGTATTTTGTTTTAATGAAAACTCCTCATATTTCTTTTGTGAAGTAAAAAAAAAAAAAAAATCATATTAACCCCTTAGAGTACAACTAAAATTACATAATAGACTATTTACTTTGATTTGATTTTTTAAATAACCCTATATAAGAACATCTAATCTTTAGATATTACTTCGGAAAAATTATATTCCGTACATAACTATTTTGTTATTGACTAACTAGTCAATTGATTTATAGTCTTTTTTTAGTTTTGGTTAGGAGTATTTTTTTTACTTGTGACATATTAATGTGTTTAATCAATTACGTTTACACGTATAAGTAAATAAGTATGAAGTATTAACTATTACTTGTTTTTAATTCATCCAATTTTAAACGACCTGTTTTGACCAAACACGTTTTTTTTATTATACACGCTTTGCCCCCCATCACAAAATCATCTGGATTCGCCACTGATTATCCAGCCCCTACCCATTTTGCCCTACAGATGATGCTAGAACTTTGTTGTTCTTAAAGTTGCACAAAACACATGTCGGGGCATCATATTCCGTTGGCTTTTTAGGCTTCTTTTTTAGTGCTTTCTTTATAATCTTCTAGCATTATAATTCTCTTGTCAAGGCCATGTGAATTTTGTTGGCTACTTTGGGTTTGGGGTGTTTAAAGTCGGATTATCTGAAAATCGGATAATCCGAAATTTCGGTAGTCAATATTGAGATCTGAATCCGGATCCGAAATTTGGGATATCCGACTTTCAGATATTCAAAAATTCGGATTCAGATTCGGATAATCCGAAACTTTAAAAAAATCACTTCATCTTATGCTAAAAGTCTAAAACAGAACCTGATTAAAACAAACATTCAATATATATTATATTTTTTTAATATTTCGGATTCGAGAAATGCATATTATGTTAGTTTAAGATTAGGGTTAACTAGGAATGGATTAAATATATAGTCTATATGTAAATAATATTATATATATATATATATATAATATAGATATTTTTTTAATATTTCGGATTCGGATAATCCGATTATTCGAAAGTTTTTAAAAATAGGATCCGAATCCGAAAATCGGATAATACAGATACGGATTTTCGGATATTTTGGATTCGAATTCAGATTTTCTGAACACCCCTACTTTGGGTATCTTGACATGGTAAAAACAATTCTTTACGGCATAAAGTATTAGAGAGAAAACATTGCTTAGGGCTATTATTATCTACTTCTATATATTATTAGTCTATTTTTTTTATTAGACTATTTAATTTGTGTGTCCAACTATTTAATAAAGCAAAAACCCTAATCGCTTCGAGCATGTCGGGCAATCCAAGGCGGCAAGATCCCGACGGCTGGGAATCCCCTCGAAACCGGAAAGGAAGACGGAACATTCAATCCGAAGGTAATAACAAAGTTTTCTCTAAGTTCTTCGTGTCGAATCTTCCCCCGAAGTGTTCATCACAGGATTTAAAGGAGGTATTGAGTAGGTATGGAAAATATGAAGGGTCGTATATCACGAGGAAACTGGATAAATGGGGTAAGAGGTTCGCTTTCGTTTCTTTTTTCTGAGGTTAATGATATTACACGGTTGGAGAATGCGTTATCGGATGTATGGTTGGGATCGTACAAGTTGTTCATTACGATTGCACGGTTCGTGGATGGTGAGAAGGTGTCAAGGCCGGATAGTGTTCAGAGGAGGAAGACGACAACTTCGGACGACAACGTTCATGCAGATACTAGATCCGGGGATTTAGATGGGGCTGGTTCTATGAAGGCTACGGTTGTAACTGGTCGTACGTTTCTGGACTCATTGTTAAACAGGAACAAGACGGATGTGTTGAAGGTTGATGATTCTGTTGAAAGGTTTTCTCATTGGCATGGTTGTGCCCTTCGTGGGAGGGTGGTGGACCTCAATACGCTAACGTCCTTGAATCAGTAATTAAGAAGAAAGGCTGGAATTCACTTGATATTAAGTATTTGGGGGGGGGTCTCACAGTGGTATTGGTCTTCTATGACAGTAGAGATGCAGAAGGGTTTCTTAATGATGTGTCCACGTGGTCAGTTTGGTTCGAGGTATTACTTCCATGGGTAGACGTGTCACACCCCAACCAATGGCGGAAACATCGAGGTGAGACTTGTGATAGATTGTTCAAAGACTTCATAACACTAAATTGTGATAATAGCTTAAAATAGATTTCATTCGTATCTAAGATTCAACAAGTATACAATTTGTTCATGAGAAAAATACATAAACTTAAACATGAAGTAAAATAAAGATTGTTTCGTTTGTTTCTAAGGCCAAATCCTAAGTGATGTTTCTTGTATCGTCTCATCAAGCTTTTCCTGCAACATGTATAAAATATCCGTCAACACATAAAGTATTGGTGAGCATACTAATTTTGGTTTACATACATAGTATTTTAGAATGGTTTACTCAAATCTCATACTATAGCATTGCACATACATATCATACAAAAGACATAACTCAAACCCGCGAGTACCACAATGTATACCTAACATATTCATGTTAGGCCGTTTAAATCTTAACAATGACCCATAAAGGGGGCGGTGTGCTAGTCCTATAGCGCTATACATGTTAAGTGGGCTAATAATAGTTAATGATTTATGTCTAAGTATCTAAGAATCATAAGCATGGCAAGTAGCATATAAGTATGTTTAATAGATTGAGCATGTGTGTTTATGAAAGCATTAGTGTGTTTTGCATATGATACATGTTTACACCCCAAAAGTGTTAAAGAGTAAAAAATGGACAAGTATGAACTCACCTGAAGTGTATTATGAAAGAATAGCAAACAAGTCTGAAGCTGGATTAATTGAACTCTTGTGTCCTATTACAAGTAAAGGGATGACTTAAATTCTAATGCAAATGAGTTGATTTTGTTTCATGGTTGTGAAGATAGTTTATCAAACTACCTAGACTCGTATACGTGTCTTAATGTGTATGACTTAACGAACCGATAGTACTTGGTTTAGTTTCACGAAGCTTGCACGCATGTATAGTTATATATAATGTATATGTATACTTTATATAATATTCAGATTCACGAATTTAAACTAGTTAGAAAGGAATATTCAAGATAGTGAAAATAATATGTGTAACTTGATTCACGTTTTAGTTTATTTGAAGACCGGATGATATATGTATTATGTTTATATATGTATATATATATATATATATGTAATCATGTATTTATGTTCAGATATTTCTATAAAAAAATAAGAATAAAATAAGGTTTGGATAGAATTTATATGTAAAACGTTACTTTTGAAGCAGAACATTATAGATTTGAACGCCCGATATGCTTCTTATATTTTTATAAAAATTTGGGCAGAGTCTCCTCTGTTTTTGTAAGAAACCGACAACTCATGTTGTCTATATTATTCCCAAAATCAATCGTCCATATTCACAAGACGCAACATAATTAAACTAAGCCTTTAGATACGACAAAAGACTTAACTTATTAAAAACTATGATAAGCGATGAACTATATTTTCGACAACATAAATATATATAGACCAACAATTGATAGTATAAGTATAAGTTACTCTTTATTTGATGGTTCGAAAACAAAATAGTAAAACGACTAGTATTAAACTTGTATAATCGTGTTAATGAGCATTTATAAACTTCGCCTACTCGAATGTTCCGTACATTATTATTACAATAAAGCTTTTACAAGTATAAGTCGTTTCGCTTTGTTTTACACTTTTTAAATTAAATATATATATATATATATATACGAATTAACTCAAAATAAGCAAAAGAAATAAAGACACGGTGCACGTTTATACCTTCCCGTGATTAGACTCGTGAATCGACGCGTACACGTTGTTGACCAGCTTTGACCATTGACTGTGGTTGACCTGCCATTGACTAAGTTTGACCAGAAGAACTCTGACCTACTGACCGAACATTAACCAGATCTGGCCCGTTAGTTTGCGTCTCGACAACCAAATCTTCTTGAAACGAAAGGACCCAAAATGGAAACGAACTATAGACAAGACCCACCAAGACTGAACCGAACCCAGCTCCAAGATGTCGGACCGTCTTCGTAGTCACAACCAATCTGACCCGGAACCATCGAGACCAAAACGGAAGCTAAAACCCGGCGCAGCACCATAACGAACCTGGAACCATTTCCACCGGTTGTCACCGCACCCTCTGACCCGTAATGAAAGACCAAATGGAACCCATTACCGGTTTAGACTCAGACCAACCGGAAAGCTAGAGGGGCTAACCTGAATCGGCCCTGTTGTGGGTGTCTTGTACTACCACCACTACACCTCACCACGCCACTGCTAGTGGCAGTGCCGCCGCACCAAATGTGCCAGAGGGGGCCACTGACCGGTTAACGAGGGAGAGAGGAGCTCAACTGTGGTGGTTCGGTGGTGGTTGGAATGCGGGGGTAAAGGCGGTGGTTAGCGTGGATGTCGTTGCTCCAGAGGGAAGGATATGGGTTTTTAGTGGTGGCTCGGATGGTGGTAGTTGTTGGTGGCTGCTTGGATGATGGTGGTTGTTGTCGGCTGCTCATCTAGAGAAGTGAGGGGAGGAGGTTAAAGGTGTGATAGTGGTGGACTTGTGTTAGAGAAAGATGTTCAGAGGAAGAGATATAAGATGGATGCTAGGACTATTGATGTAAGAAAGGGGGAGGAAGAATGAGAAAGAGAGATTAAATAGGTAGGGTTTAGTGTGGGTTAAGTGGTTGGGTACTGCGTATACGAACCCGTTACCGTTTCGTATCTCGATAATTACATAGTTTTGTTTACCACTATAATAATTATTTCCCGTTATTTATTTATATAAAACGATTTTGAACGCGTGGTTGGACTATATATTTGTAATAATATATTTTTAGTCGCGTTTAGAAATTTACAAGGATACAGGTCGGGTTACCAGTATGTTATTACTTACAACGCGTTATTTGACGAATTTAAATAATTGAATTTATTAATGAATAAGGATGTATTTCTTGTTAACGAGATACTATTTTTAATGAATTATCGAGTCGTTTTATAAATAAATTATTATTATTATATTATTCGATAAAAGCTGGGCGTTACAAGACGGGGGTAGTGTTGAGGAGGGACGTATTGCATGGATACAAGTGCATGGGGTGCCGGCTCAGTTGGCTTTAGATCAAGTGTACGATATGATTGGTAGTAGATATGGTAAGGTGGTTCAATCGGCTTCCTTATCAGGTGATAATAATAATTTTTCTTATGCTCTTATTGGTGTTTTGAGTAAAGTTTGTAAGAGGATTGTGGATAGAGTGGACGTTAGTTGGAGGGGTAATATTTTTAATGTGTGGGTGGATGAAGACGTAGGTGAATGGATACCCGACTGTATTGCGGGAATTGACAACGATGAGTGTAGTTTGCAGCAGGACGAGGACCCTCAGGTTGAAGTAGTATCACCGGTTGAAGTTGAGGAGGGAGAGGTGCCACAGGTGGAGGGTCTGGGTAGCGGCAATGCAGGTATGGCTGGAGATGGGTTTAATATTAGTGTGAATCAAGGGGATGTAAGTGTAGATGGGGTGGAGGTTTCCTCTCGTGTACAGCCGGTGCAGTCCATTGGTAGGAAGAAATTTCGCCGTAAATCGCTTTTTAAGAATAGGAATGAGGGTAGTGGTTCACTTGAACGTCCGAAAAAAAGGCCACGGGAGAATAATGATACGTTTGGGCTGGATAAATTGATCGGTATCCTTTCGGATAACGCTGAAACGGACGGTAGTACTGATACTGCTGCGGAAGACGTATTCTTAACCCCGGACCTAAACAAAAGAGCTTCAGCTGGTTATACGGAAGGTGAGGATGAGGCGTCGGAGCATGCTGCATTGAATGGTTGTTCAGAGGGTGTTCAAAATCCTATTGACACAGAAGCTGATATGACAGTTAAATTGAGTCGTGTATTGGGGTGGAAGACTTGGATTCTTTTGTTCCGAATGTTTAAGAGGTATTATGTAATGAAGGTTATCAACAGGTTGTTCAATGAATGTTATTTCTTTGAATATTCGCGGTATGGGGAATCTAGATAAAGCGGATTGGGTTCGAAGTCTTCGAGCAAAGAATGAGGTAAGTTTTATTATGTTAAAGGAAACTCAATTTGGTTCCTTGGACACGGTAAATTTGGGTCGTTACTGGGGGTTTGGGGATTTTTTTTCACGATTGGGTTCCTTCAACGGGAAGATCGGGAAGTGTAGTTTCGTTTTGGGATCCTAAAGTGTTTGCTATGGATAGGGTGGTTAAAAAAATCCTAATTGGCTCCTTATTTCTGGTGTGATCAAAGGTAGTGGGTATCCTTGTCATTTATTAAATGTGTATGCTCCTCAGAACATAGTTGCTAAACGTGTGGTGTGGGCGGATATTATAGGGTTGGTGGGAGCGGAGGGGGGTAGATGGATTGTGGCTGGAGATTTCAATTCTGTTAGATATGTGGACGAAAGACGGAATTCTATTTTTAATACGGTTGAGGCTTCTGAATTTAATGATTTTATTGACGAGTCGGATTTACATGAGTACTCCTTGAAAGGGAGGCGGTTTACCTTCGTTGCAGGTGATAAACTAAGCCGTATTGACAGGATTTTTGTTAGCTGGGAGGTTTTTATGGAATGGCCGTGCGCTGAATATATTGCTCTAGAAAGATATAAATCTGATCACAGTCCTATTTTGTTGAAGACGGGATCGAGTAATTTTGGTCCTAAACCATTTAGATTTTATAATTCTTGGCTTGGTCGTGAAGATTTTGATTCTGTTGTGAGAAGCATGCTAGAGAATGGCTCATTTGTTGATTGTTCGGACGCTCAGTTATTGTCTAAGTTCAAGATGTTACGAAAGAATATTACTTCCTGGGTGGCTAGCGTTAAAGCGCATGAAATGGAGGAGAGACGGGTTTTGGTCAATGAGCTTGATGTTCTAGACCAAGCTGTGGAGGTGCGTTCTTTATCCGAGGATGAGGTTAGGTCGCTGACGGAAATTAAGTGGCGAATTGGTGAACTAGACGAGTTTAAGCAACGTGATTTAAAGCAGAAGGCTAGATGTAATTGGGCTACTCATGGAGACGATAACTCGAGGTATTTTCATGGTTTTATTAACAAACGTAAGGCGTCGAATCATATTCCTGGTCTGGAGGTTAATGGTAGGTGGGAGACCAACCCGAGTATTATTAAAAGGGAGGTTATGGTATTTTTCCGGGATAAGTTTAAGGAGACCATGCCTATTCGGCCGAAACTTGTTTGTTACGGTCTGTCAGTTTTGAATGTGGAGGAGGCCGCAGGTTTGGTTGCTCAGTTTTCTAATCAGGAGATAAAACGTGCGGTTTTTTATTGTGGGGCGGATAAAGCCCCCGGTCCTGATGGGTTTAATTTCAGGTTCATACGGCACTTTTGGAGTTGTTTCGAGTCTAATTTTATGTCCATTATGGGGTATTTTCATGAGGCCAGACGGTTCAGTCCGGGAGTCGGGTCTTCATTTATTACTTTGATTCCTAAAATTGGTGATCCTTCGAATCTGGGGGATTTTAGACCTATTAGTCTTATTGGGTGCATTATCAAAGTGGTTTCTAAGGTGTTGGCGAATCGGTTGAAGCTGGTGTTGGGTCGTCGTGTGTCTGAAACTCAGTCGGCTTTTTATCTAGCCGATATATTTTAGATGGTCTCCTGATGATTAGTGAGGTTATTACTTGGGCTAAGAAGAGAGATAGAAAAATTTTCTTGTTCAAGATCGATTTTGAAAAGGCATATGACAACGTTAACCGGGAGTTTTTGCTGTCTGTTATGGCGCAGATGGGTTTTCCTGACGCGTGGTGCGAATGGATTCGTGGTATTTTAGTCTCGTCTAGAGCTGCGGTTCTAGTAAATGCGTCTCCTACTTTTGAGTTTGGGTGTCACAAAGGTATTCGTCAGGGAGATCCCTTGTCCCCATTCTTATTTATTATTTTGATGGAGGCCTTTTCGGGGATGTTAAATCAGGCTTCTGATATTGGCGCCTTTCATGGGGTTAAGCTTCCTAATGATGACCCTACTATGTCTCATCTTCTGTATGCGGACGATGCTATGATTATGGGGGAGTGGTCTGAATTTAATTTTAGTAATATGAGGCGTATTTGATGTATTGTAAAATACATCTATTTCCAGTGTAAAGTTTGTATAGTTTTCGAGTCGTTTAGTTAGTGTTTTTATTAGTTTTAGGCTTGTACCGGTCTATTTTATTTAGTATAGGTTTTTATATATTTTTATTAGTTTTGTGTCATTTTTATTACTTATGTATTTATTTTATATTTTAGTAGGTGTTCGAATGGACGTTGGAGCGTAAATGAGCAACTTTGGTCAAGCTAAGAACACCCGAGTCAAGAGCATGGAGCTAGAATGCTATATATAATAATAATAATAATAATAATAATAATAATAATAATAATAATAATAATAATAATAATAATAATAATATAAATAGTTCACTATATTTATCTTCAAACAACTTAATACAAGTGAGTGACGGGTAAACGGGCTACAAGTTGCGCCGCTACCCCCTTTTGAATAGCAAAACCAACTCTATTAAAAATAAAATGTGAGTCCTTGGTCGCTGGGGAGTTACTCTGCACCACCTTTTGTACTCTTTCCAAGAACCGAATTGCTTCGGGCGCTAGACCTCCAAACGTGTCAAAGGCAAAGGGCACAAAGACGTGTTGGTTCTCCAGACAGGCAACTTCATGTTTGGCAAATTTATTGGATTTTGCTTTCAAGACTGCTTGCCCTGCCACAAACCCAGAATCCCGCAGCCCAACCAACGGAGACACCCCTGTATGATCAACGCATGCATGTTTACCTTGTGCCCACCCGAACACGAGGACATCCGCTGGCCTTAGGGTGGACCGCCCTTCCAGGGGGTCTGTCAAAAAGTTAACCGGGGCTTCTTTCCTAGCTGAAATCCCTGCCCTTCGTAAGACGTCCCATAAAACATCCCTGACCAGATCATGTCTGTATTTAAATCCGGGCAGCTCCTTACAGTGAAGGGCATGTTCTCAAAACTTATCTAAACATGCCTTTTTGCACACCGGACACGGCTCATCAACCGGAAAGATGGGAATCATGAGCCTGTATTTGAGGATAGCCCGATATTCAACAGCTGACATGTGTTGCCCAAGTCCATCAATAGGAAGGACAGCCAAGAAATCTTGAGCATGCGATACTTTGAGGCATTCAAACACCGCCTTCTGGCGCGGAGACATGGCAAACTTCTCTCCCATAGTCTGGAGGGTTTTACAGTTAAAAGCACTCGCCAAAATCTTTTGAGGTTTTTTGGGGGCAGTGTCTTTATCTATACACCCGCCCAAATCTAAATCAGGAAGAGAGTTGCGAACGTTGTCTAAGGCAAGCTCATAATCCAAGTCCATCCCCACTACCCCGCTGTTTCGTAAGATGTGGTCTTGAAGTTTCCAGGACTGAACTCTAGAGGCCACAAAGGCATATGCAGACACGTCCTCCGCCGTACAAAGGCCAAGACCTCCCGACCGTATCGGTAGAGACGTCAATCTCCATTGAAAATCCCCAAAGAACGCCCCCCCACAAACCACAATATCTTCGACCGCTTCACGAAGCCCTTTGTCGAAAATGGATATGGCCTCATCAGCAAAGGCTGGTTGACATGTCCGAAGACCAAACAACAATTTAGCGACACCCATACATGAACGGAGCAACAAAAGTTCACTTTGGGGGTCCCCCAATTTCTGCAGAGAAACCATCAGATCCACCGCCCGTCGAGCCCTTTTAGCACCCAAAGCACCAATATATCCCCCGTCCCGACTAACGGCACCCCCCAGTAGCTTCACACCTCCCTCTGGTCTCCCGATCTCGCTAGGAAATAAACCAGACTTCACTTTTGCCCCATTACACGATGGCCAGAAAATTTCAGATTTCTTAATATTAAGCGTAAGGCCCAGATTCGGGCCCTCAGCTCGGATAATATCAAAAGCCTTAGCCACTTCCCCGACCTCTCCCATAATTGTGCCATCATCAAGATACCAAGCATGAAACGGAAGGGAGCAACATTCTTCTAGCCGACGAACCAACGGGTGTAGGACAAGAGCGAAAAGAAGCGGCCCCAATGGGTCCCCCTGCTGGACCCCGGTGGACGCCCCAATACAAGAATCTCCCACATAAAGCCTAGCGGGTTGGGCATATATGAACTGAACCCAAGGGTAAATGGATGGGCATCGGACGCTCACTTCCCTCAGGAGAATCGTCCTGTCAACCAAGTTAAAGGCGTTCGAAAAGTCGACCATGAGCATGGCTAGAGATCCGTTATCATGGAACGCATTCAAAAACCTATTCGCGCTATGGAGAATAGCCTCTGCCCCGTTGGGGACCCCCACCCCAAATTGATAATCACCTAAGTAAGCCGCCATCTCCTTCCCAACTCTACGCATCGCGACTTTAGAGACTAACCTTCTCCAAATGGCCCCAACAGCGATAGGCCTAATTCCGTTATCGGGCTTTAGCAACGGAGTTAAGGGGGCAGAAGCGATAAACTCCGCAAGACCTTTTGGGCAGAGCCCCCTTAACCAAATGTTAACCACTTCAGTGATTGCCAAAAGTAGATCAGAGGGTGGCGAGGTCCCTTGCCCACAAAGGGCATCTAAAATGTGTTGAGCTCTGAGGCCGTCTCTCCCACAAGAAGTTCCTTTAGGGAAGGATTTAATATTCCCTAACACACAATCAACATCGACTTGAAGAGCATCCTCAGATGGTAAGACATTAGGCAATGCAGGGGGGTCGGTGATAGGGTGTTTATCAATCAGGGCCTTCAAAGTGGAATCCCCAACCGGGGCAACCCCGGAGGAACAAAAAACCTTAACTGCCGCAGTGAAATGGCCATCGGCAACCTTCCGCAGACACTGCTTTATATTGCCCCTGTTATCTAAGTCAGGCTGGGCGCTGGGCGCCTTAACTAATCCTTCATCAGATTGGTTAAGAAGTGGGAGGACGAGTTCCTCTATCCCAGCCCTGTCTTTCCAAATAGCTAAAGCACGCATAATACTGCTGCACTGTAAGGATTTACGGTTCCCAGATCGCCGCTCCTGCCTAGAGGACGGTCGTATAACACGCAGGGTGCAACGAGGCAACAACAACAACTTAACCCATGCCTCAATAGATCCAGGGGCAACCACAACTCTACGCAGGGTCCCTGTTAACGCCTAGGCAAACGCCATCCGACAAGAAGACGGAATGCTTTTGACAGTCGCTATTGGCATCGCGAAAAGTTGTTCTAGAAGGCTAATATCTATAGCTACCCTCCCACCGTGCTCAGGAATATGAACATTGTGGGACACTGGTGGGCAAGGCTTAGGGATCCCCACAATGAAGTCATTGACACTATTGGTAGAATGGGAGACCTTCACTACACCGTCTTCGTGATGACAACCCCTGCTAAGAGCATGCAGGGACATGCACCGTGCACACAACCACTGATTAATACCCCTCAAGGCTCCCCCTAACTCCCGAAAAAGGTCTGGATCCTCAGAAATTGCGCTACGCAGAACGGCCCTACCATCATCCCACCCTAAATGGTCACGTTTTAGGTGGGCAAGTAGTCGGGCGCTGCTTGAAAAACCAAATTTACACGAGTGAAAAATTTTTAAGGGGCACGACTGTGTTGCATCAGCAATGCAAGGACTGGCCACAATACTAGAATGCTGACAACGCCTTCGAGAAGAAGGCATTGGGTTTGGTTGCGCACGTTTATAGACTGCGCAACAATTGTGAATGAGCCAAGAAACTTGGGTGAGCCGGATTTGGGGGAGTTAAAAGTATTATTATTTTAATTATAAATGTTATAGGTAATACTACTATCATTATCACGCGAAGGTCGAATATAATAGTAAAATGATAATATTGTTATTAATACTAGGGGATTACAAATATTATATCATTATAGGTATAGATCAATACTAATAATATTATTATTCAGGTAAAAATAATAATAATAATAATAATAATAATAATAATAATAATAATGAAATATCATAAGATCTGAAAAGTGGCGAGTAGCCCAAAAAATTTAGGCGAGTAGCCAAGGTGGGGTGGCGAGTAACAGATAAACAGGGGCGAATGACAGGGGGCGATTGAGCAAGGGAGGGTGATTGGACTGGTGGGGCGATTGGGATTTTTGAAAAAAAAGCCGTTAGGGAGTATGAGAAGGTTTTGTTTTGTTCTGTTTCTGGTTATTTTGTGTTTCCAAAGTCAAAATCCGGTTTCCGAAGTCAAATTTGGGTTTTCGACTTCAGGTGAGGTTCCGGAGTTTTCAGGAATCAATTTGATAGCAAAAAAAAAAAGCCGTTACATGTAGGGGGAGAGGAAAGGAGACGACGTGGCGGTTGTATTTTCACGGGTGGAGGAGGGAGATGGTGGTGGGGTTTAAGGGTGAGGGAGGGGGAAGCTGAGACGAAGGCGGTGGGGTTTCAGGAGTGGGTTTTCAGGGTGAGGGGTGGGCACCGGAAGTGAGGGAAGAGGGAACGGAGTGGGTTTTCAGGGTGAGGGGAAGGGGCCGGTGGTGAGATTGTTGTCACTTCTCACGTGACTTTGTTGTCACTTCTCACGGGCCAAAGCCCAAAACAAAAAAAGAAAAGTAATATTAATTTGGAGGGCTCCAATATTATTCTGGGGGCATTGAAGGCGTGCATAAGATTGTTTTTTAGAAGGGGCCGCATGAGATTGTTTTTATAGGAGAGGTCAGCGGATATAATTATTATCTTGGAGAAGGAGCCGCTTATTATAAGAGGAGCCACCTCGACGAAACAACATCGATAATATCATTCTAGAGGAGGGGATAGCTCCAACATATTGAGAAGGAGAGCAGCACAGAAGCTGCACAGGAGCAGGGAACAGGGGCAAATATTATTAGAGAGGCAAGCTAAGGATCAAAGGTTCTAAGCTTTGGGAGCGAGTATTCGGGTGTCAATCATTCGGTTTTTTTGTTCCTTTATTATCTTTGTTCTAGACCATGATTGCTGAATTTTTATTTGTCTTTGTTTATATTTTCAAGATGATTTGTGGCTAAAACTTTTATAGCTACCACGACTAAGACAAATACTATGTTTTGATTTGCGTTTTCTATGGTTTTTTGGAACTTGTTTGGATTTATGATTCAGTAAAGATTTTGATTTCTCTAGATCTAGTGTATGTGCGTATCTATTATTTTTTAATTGTCACTTATTCACTCCACTTGCACTTTTGTGAATGTCTTTCATGTATGAGTGCTAGTTAGGTTGCAGACTTTGTGTAGCAACTAGTTTATGGTCAATAGTCGCGAGTTTACCATAGGAGTGATATTTGGTGGTTAGAAGATTTTAGGTATTCTTCCAAGTTCAATGGCTGTGAGGTGAGGACTTGTTGGTATGTCTAGGTTGTTAGATTGCTAGGTTAGAGGCTTTGTGAGAAGATCTACCTAGTTTCCCTTTCAGTTCTTGCATATCAAGTTAGATCTAGGCTTCAATAATTACCCCTTGCACCTAGTGTAGTGAGGCTTTCACGCTGTGAGGAAGATTGTCTAGCGGGTACTCGATCATAAGAGTTAGATAACCTGTGAGGGTTTGTACTCCAATCGGTAGTTTAACAGCACAACAATATTCTAGGGTTTCCCCTTGAGAAGGGTCGAGGGTGTCTAGTTTATTCTTGATGTTTAGTATTTTAAGATCCCGGTTCCAAATCAGTTCCATAACCATAGAAGCTTATCAGGCATAGTTAGGAGTCTGGTCTAGGTAGTGTCTTGTCATCATCTGAATTCAGCTCAGCCAAGTTCGTGTTTTTAGTTCACTTTAGCTCGTCTTAGTTAATCTTTATTTTATTGCAATTTAGTTTTTAGTAAACCCCCCCCCCCCCTTTAAAATAATAAATTAACTAAAATCAGTATTTAGGATAAGTAATCGAGTCTAGTTTTCGTTTTCCATTAGAGTCTCGTGGGTTCGATATCCGGACTTACTTTAGCTTTACTAGAGTCGATAGGTTCACTTGCCTGTCAGTAGTTTAGTTTTAGAGAGTCTAAAGTATTACTAGGTGTCTAGTTTTAGGTTTAATTTAGTTATTTTTATTAAACTACTTTTTTGCACATCAGTATTCTTCGTATATTCTATTTATGCTCCGGGTTGAAGATTAATCTTCATAAATCGGTGCTCAATGGGATAGGTGTTGAAGACGTAGAGATTGTGGGTATGGCCGAGGAGTTAGGGTTCAAACAGGGGTCTTTGCCGTTTTCGTATTTGGGCATTAAGGTTGGGGCGAATATGAACAGAGTGGCGAACTGGGATCCGGTAGTGTCTAAATTTAAGAGTCGTCTTTCAAAGTGGAAAGCTAATACCCTTTCTATTGCCGGCCGGTTGACGTTGATAAAGTCGGTGTTGGACAGCCTTCCTATTTACTATTTTTCTTTATTTAAGGCGCCCAAGAAGATTATTGGAGACCTCGAAGGTTTGATGAGACGATTTTTATGGGGTGGTTCGGATGAGGTCCGGAAAATGAGTTGGGTGGCGTGGGAGGACATTACTAAAAGGGTTAAAGACGGGGGCTTGGGGGTAGCGTCATTGGTTGTCAACAATAATGCCATGTTAGTCAAATGGTTGTGGAGATTTCTCAATGAACCATATGCGTTATGGAGAAGAGTTGTTAGTTCTATTCATGGCTCATCTAGGAGTTGGGGTATCGCGCCTTGTAATAATGCTTTTACGGGTGTGTGGAAAAACTACGTTACTTTCTGGAACAAGCACAAGGTTGATGGGGTTGGTTTAAATTGTATTATTCGCGGTAATCCCGGGAATGGTAGGCGTATTCGATTTTGGTTAGACACGTGGTTGGGGAACGAGCCGCTTAAAGCTACTTTTCCTTTACTTTATTCGCTTGAAAAGTCAAAACGGGTTTTGCTTTTTGATCGTCTGAAATCTGCAGGTGGTAGTCGGGTGGTGTGTTGGGATTGGTTGCGAGATCCTTTTACGCCGGATGAGTTAGACGGAAAAATTTCGTTGGAATCACTTTTGCAGCCAGTTGTTTTTAATGGTGGAGATGATTCCTGGTCGTGGTCTAATGGGTCAGCAGCGGGTTCGAGGTCAGTCAAGTCAAAAAATGGCTCCGTGGTTCGTCGGTTAGTGCCCATACGTTTACGTGGAGCTCATGGGTGCCGAACAAATGTAATATTTTCATGTGGCGCGCGTTTTTGGATCGTCTTCCCACAAAGTTGGCTCTAGCTCGAAGGCATATTGTGTTCGATAATCTTGTCTGTGTTTGGTGCGAATCGTACGAAGAATCTATTGAGCATCTTCTTACCGGTTGTGCAGTGGCGTATGGGGTTTGCGATAAGATTGCTTTGTGGTGTAGGATTCCGAGGTCGTTCGTGTTTCATGTTAAGGATGTGGTGCTTCTACACGAGCATAGTGGGTGTTCGGGTGTCAAGAAGGAGGTGTTGCACGGTATTATTATCATCACATGTTGGAGACTTTGGAGAGCTAGGAATGACAAGGTGTTTAATGGTATGGATCCGAATGTTGTGAAAATGGTGGCGGATATCAAGTCTTGGGGATATCTTTGGTATAAACATAGATTTAAGGGTGGGGTAGTGGATTGGAGCCGTTGGTGTTCTTTTGATGTAACGTAATGTGATTGTTTGTATTGGACTTCTTCGGTTTTCGGCTTCTGTCCCTATCTTGGAGATAGTTGTCGGTTTTGGTTGGTTTTAATGAAGTGCATTTTTCAAAAAAAAAATCTACTTCTATATAATGGATTCTAGATTGGTATAAAAGGAATTTTATATTTATCTAGATGGGCAATGCTATAATTTCTTAGTATATGCTAAGACAAATTAAAGACAACTCATTAATACATCTATATACACTTATAAAGATTGATCTAACCAAATATTTAATGAACATGGGTTAACTAATTAAGTGAGATCATATCTATGTTACCTTATTAAGAAGGAGACATGTCTAGAAAAGTAATTATACACACATTTTAAGATGGGATGTCAAGAGACTCATGCTTTAACATAGATATGTCATGTAAAAGTTCCCCATAATACCCCTTATTGCATTATCCACTTGTACTATAACTATGCTTCACGATTATTCTTCAATATATTACATTGTTTTTGTTTCTTGATTTTCCATAGGATCATCAAAACATGAAAAAAAGGAAAACGTATCGTATGAAAATCCAACAAGACTTTAAGAAACTAGAAATGGCATGTCATGCCATGATATAGCTTCATTATTGTGTGGTTTGGGGATTTCGGAAACAGCTTGTATACCGCTCATATCAGGTGACTTGTGTTTGGTTATGTTTTATATTGGGTTGTGACCATGTAGCCCATTATTTCTTAGTTTAATCATCCTATTAATGGTTTCATATGCTTTTTCATATTATCATCTTTTCTCTAATAGACCTGGTTCATAGACAAAAGTAGAGCGTACAAGTGATCTAGAGTTCTATTGACAAGTCAACTCAGAATGGGACAAAGGGCGAGGTTATAAAAAATCTAGCAAGTAATGTGTCTAGATAAGGTATAGATTTTGCATAGGAGAAACCGTTGGAAATTTTGACTTCGGAGGACCCCTATATCTTGAATTGTAGGTGTGGACACGTTTATTTCTTGAATGCACGCTGACTTTTGTAATTGTCATTTTGTTTATATCAGAAACACTATTCACTTTGTTGGTATTAAGTTGGTATCAATACGTCGATTTTGGAGAGAAAAATGAATTATTATTTAGGCCCTTTGCCTACTATTTTGTTGGTATTAGTTCAATATGATATCAATCGGGACACCCTCCGCAACGAGTGGGCATTCCCACTAGTAATTATAAATATAGATTTAAAAAAAAATATAAAGTTTAGCATTTTAAAACATTATTTATTTTTAATACTAAATAAAAAAAGAAAATAATATATCATTATCCCAATCAACAAAGTACTTGTAAATATTTATACAACCAACATATATATATATATATATATATATTTGAGAATAAATGTTGCAAGAAAAATTATCTAAAGTTTGAATGTAAAAACTAAAAATATTATAATTATTTCACTATTAACTATTAATAAAACAGAATAGTAATAACACTTGCCTAAATTTATTATGATTATAATCTAAGTGATGTATGATATCAGTACATCAGAAACACCGCAATAGAAACATTATGCTTTATAATTTACTATTTTCACAATAAGAGCAGGTCACGCTCTTTACTAAATAGATAATTATGCATATTCGTCATCTTGTTTTAATCCATCTTATTAAAACATGTCATATCTGATTTTTTATAATTTTTAAAAATTAAGAGTATATCTTCTATATAAGGGCAAAATGTAAGAAAGTTTGTTCCTGTAAAAAAATAATTTTCTCACAAAACACAACCAAATATGTTGCATAAAAATTAAAGTTACAAAAACTTTATTTTTTATATTAAAGTTAATAATATTGTACACATTAGCCAACCACGTATTAATTACAATATAAATTTCAAGTATTTCTACAACGTATAACATGTATAACACTCCATTCAACATATAGTGCAGCAAAGAGAACCTTTAGGCATCACCTGCAATATGAGAATAACACCAACCGTTCCCTTAAACATGCACCCTTCAGAGCATGATGTTGCACCTGAACATACAGAAGGCTCATGTCGATAGATCTACCCACATTTTCCATTAATTGTTTGTCTTTATGTTTTTGCCCTAACCACATATGATTACTTAGGTACTCTAACCAGCCTACATATATTGTCGCTTCACTTCCCAAACTATTTTGACGGCGATTCGAATCCTACAAAAAACAACAGTGGGTTCTTAAGTAATGATCAAATGTAACAACCCAACAACGTACAATCCCACCACAACGCGCGGGTTCCTGCTAGTTTTATTAGTTACTATAGTTTAAAACATGATTTATTTAATTTTCCTTCGTAATAATGGACTAATAATACATAATAACTTACGTGGTTTTCAATATTTACATGGAATAAAGCCTTAAAATTCTTGATTTCTTCTTTTCTTCTCCTTCTTATCTCTCTTTACGCCACCAGATTTGGATAGTTGTTGACTTTGTCACCCCCTCCCTCCTCTTGTGTGATGAGTTTCAATTTCTGTGGAGGATCGTATTGACAAAAACAAGTTAGTTGATCATACAAGTTTACCAATTTAGGTGCGGAATCCCTAAATCAGTTACGAAATGATAATAATCGAGTCAAAACACGCAATTCACATTTTAACATCCATTTCATTAATAAACAAGTTGATAAAAGCTTTACAATGATGTTTACAATGAAATATCTTAGTTTCAGAAGTTTCTAAAACACTAGAGAGAATAACAGGTCTAACCAGACACGAAAATGACAAAAAGTTAACTTGAAAAATGAAATCAAACAATATATAGGCCTGCACATTCGCCCCCCGTAAGGGTCGAATGTGCAGGTTCGACCCTACAAATGGTCGAATCAGCACAATGATCTTCAGTCTTCCATGTACGTCCTGTATTCTTCACCTTCGACCCATGTAATCCACCTTCGACCTTCCAAATATCCACCTTCGACCCCACGACTTTGACAAAACAAATTATAATGTACAATCCAATAGCATTAGTCGCAAAACGTGCATCAACAATTTCAATTTTTCTTGTGGATGAAAAAAATTTCCTAAGCTCAATGGGATGCCCGTAACCTGAAACATCTAGGTCGGGTATTGGGATTGAAAAAAATATGTGGGTATCAGACATGTATGTGATTAGGTGATATCCGACCCAACTACCTAAACTATATATTAGTTATTCAATTCCTTAGGGTCGAATTTCAATTAATATTTTTGGAAATCCCATATGTAGGGTTATTGATTGTTGTTGGTAGTGGCAGGTTGGTGGTAAAGGTGGTGGTGGTGGTGGTGGAGTGTGTGTGTGTGTGTGTGTTGGGGGGGGGGGAGTATTGAAGAATGTATGTGGTAGTGGTGATAGAGATCAGATGATAGAGATGAGGGCATGATTGTCATTTTGCTCTCATGTGGGTCCACATGACTAAACTAAAAAAACAAACCAGGTTACGCCTAAAGTACGGGAGCTGTAAGATTTTACAACACAAAGGACGATTCTCATCAATTTTAAAGTTAAAGGACAACCACTGAAAAACGCTGTAAACATAAAGAAACATTTCTGTAATTTTTTCTTATATCTACATATTCATTGTTTTTCAATTCATTCTAGCTTTTATTCCACTCCATGTCAGGGAAATATTAGAGAGAATATATATTAGTTAGGGTTTACTATATTTATCTTTACCATAATTATAATGTATGATTTGATTAGGTTTTTTTTTTTTTTTTTTTTTAATTATCCTTGTTGTACTTTAATAAATGTTGAACAATAATACATGATATCTTGCGGGTTTTCATTATTCTATATAACTAGTTGTTTAATAAGTGAGAGATATTCATCTATTGTAAAGAAGATAAAAGCGTTTGATTAGAAAAAAAACAGCGAGGGCCAAGCTTGAGAATCAATAAGCACCATGTCCATGTGACCATGTGGAACAATCCATCCGTATTTAGGTGGAAAAAGGTTCCATAACATGTGCGCGTTCCCAAATTATGGGGCACAATGAATTTTGGGGCAATGTTAGGTTTATTCTCTGTCCGCAAGAAGAATTACATGTTGTAGACATGCAACATGTCTTTATATAGTTTATACCCTTGAAAACATATCATTTGTAAGGTAATCATGTTCTATATAAAAAGGTTGTTTATGTCTTGGCACAAGCATGTTATTATTGAACTTTGTTGTAAAGGGGTGGCGGTTTTCTCCTCCATTCATTTTTATCTTTTACAATATATTTGAGTGATTTATCGTGTTACCTTTGTAGAACTATATAGAAAACTCTTTACTTGTTTGGTTTTTACGTGTTTTCTTAATAACAATTTTTTACATCTACCTTGCACTTGAAAAGATTATACTTTATATCATTTTTGTGTGGGTAAACACTATACCACTAAGTTATAAGCGTTTTGTTTTAGTAAGACTGTATTTTGATCAGTGAAATGAAAAGTGAAAATTGACTTATTCTTTATTTTTAAATTTTAGACTTTCAGTATTGTTTAAGGTTTCTAAAAATGGTGTCCTAGTGTATTGTCAAATGTCAAGGGAAGCAATTATAGTTATGAACACCAAATGGAAAAGATATATTTGTTTTGAGTACCACTTCCCATGTTTTATGTTGACATTCTCTAGTGACTAAACTACAATTAGTTTTGGGAAGTGACAAAGATTAAAGAGTGTTTTGACTATAGGTCATTTTACTTTGATTGTCATCTGATTCATTCAACATATTTATGGAGCAATTTAATTCAACATATTTTAAGGAGCAATTTATGGTAGTAAGTCATCAAATACAAATGTGCTAAACAAACAAATAACTAGCGAAACTCTTCGATGATTTTGTTTATATGAGAATTCCAGTTTTTTATAAATAAAAACTTAGATTTTTTTTTTTTGGATAATTAACTTTTTATTAACACTTATGCAAAAATTACATCAAGATAACGAGTAGGGGAGCAACAAGCTACGATGCCACCCCTTAGAGAAATCTTATAATTGTTTTTTTAATCCACTTATGTTAAAATAACCCGATTACTGTATTAAAAAACTTGACCAATTCAAGCTTCAAATGGTTATCGGGTAAGTTTTTTCTATCTAAAACTAGAATAACCCGAAACCCGATTAAAAAACCTGAAGAAAACCCCTAGCATCAAGGTTTTAAAACTGGTTTAAACCGACCAATATTACCGGTTGAAATGACTATCGAGGGCATCACTAGTAAAATAGAGCTGTGTCTAATTTGGGTACCGGTTTAGTTTTCAAATTGTTAGAAAATCCAGTATTACCGATGCATACCGATTAATTGGTTTAAACCCATATTCAAATTTTAAGCTGTAGCTACCAATATCATAATTATTGTTAACTAAAACTTCTTATTTGATATTGTAGGAAACTAAAATAGTTGTGTTCTTGTTTATATCGGGGGTCCGGGCACCCTCGGCAAAGTTTTCGAGCCCCACCCAACCCCACCTTGCCACATAAAAGTCAAACCCAACGCCACCTTGATTTTAGTGAAATACACCTTGTCGGTTGGTTACTTCTTGCCAAGCGTTGAAGGTTTTGACCATTGCTAAGGGGGGTACCGACGATGTTGCATTCAATGCCCCAACGCCATAAAACTATTGTAGATGATAGTGAACTTTGTCATTTAAGCAATCGTGAACTTGATGCATTCAACACCCCAACACCGTAAACCTATCGTAAACTTTTATTTAAAAAATCTTTGTTAGTAAAATGATTCTTTAATTATGGAATTATGTAGTTTTGAATCATTTTCTAAATCAAATCTCTATTTTATAGAATTATAGGGTTGACTAGTCAACCCAGTAAACCTCCAGATAAACCACAATACAAACAATCAAACCGTTTCTAAATCTAACCTGATATAGTATAAAAACCGGGTTTTAAAACATTTCCTAGTATTCACTCATTTTAGAATTTTTTTAGCACCAAAATGGCAAAATATGCCTATTGAGACACAGTTGAAGACTTGAGGACCTATTCTTGCAATTCACTTCCAATCTTTCACATTTAAATTCCCTAAATTGACTTTAATAATACTTCCAAATTCAACCTTTTTTTATATAAAAAAAAACTTAGATTTGATCTCAAACCTTTTCTAGATCTTTCCACACTTCATCTTCATAAACCCAGTTCATATTCTGTTTCTTTTGTTACTAAACAGTTGGGGCTTTACCAACAACAATAATATACAGATATGCCATTGGAATCATCAATTTCAGATCAAGACCCTGACGATTCTGATACTGAGTTTGTTGAGATTGATCCATCTCGTCGTTATGGTCGGGTTAGTTTCTTTAGTTTAGTTTAGTTTAATTTAGTTTTATGTTTAATAATAATAATAATAATAATAATAATAATAATAATAGTTTTCAAGATTTGAATAATATTTATTGGATTATGATATTATTGTGTTGTAAGCTGATATGGTAAAATTGGGATTATTATTTGCAGTATAAAGAAGTGCTTGGGAAAGGTGCTTTTAAAAAAGTGTATCCCTTTTTTTTTTTTTTTGAATTAGTGTTATATTGGATATGTTGAGGTTTAAATTGTAAAATGTAAGTTGTATGTTCCTTGATTATTGGGAATTTAGATACAGAGCATTTGATGAATTGGAAGGGATAGAAGTAGCTTGGAATCAAGTAAAGGTTTGTGATTTCTTAAGGCATCCCGACGAGCTAGAGCGGCTATACTCGGAAGTTCATTTGCTTAAGACACTTAAACATAAGAATATTATCAAGTTTTATAATTCTTGGGTTGATACGACGAACGAGCATATTAATTTTATTACCGAGATTTTCACATCTGGAACGTTAAGACAGTAAGTTTAGTTTGTTTCTTGTGTGTTTTTGTTTGTTATGATGTGTTGAAAATGGTGGTTTTTGTGGCCGTTGGATGATTTGACGTCAGAGAACTATTAATGTTAATAGGTACCGCAAAAAACATAAGCATGTAGATCTTAGAGCATTGAAGAAGTGGTCGAAACAAATATTGGAGGGACTTTTGTATCTTCATAGTCATGACCCACCGGTTATACATCGTGATCTGAAATGTGACAATATTTTTGTCAATGGGAATCAAGGCGAGGTTAAAATCGGGGATCTGGGATTGGCAGCCATTCTTTGCCAGGCGCGTTCTGCTCACAGTGTCATTGGTGAGCACGTGCTTTTGTTTTGTTATTTGTCTGGCGATGTATTTATCTTCGTTGTGAATGTGATTTATCATGGTTATATTGATATAGGATGATTATGATATAAAAATTAGGTACTCCTGAGTTCATGGCACCTGAGCTTTATGAGGAGGAATACAATGAACTTGTAGATATATATGCGTTTGGAATGTGCTTACTGGAATTGGTGACGTTTGAGTATCCTTATTCTGAATGTGCCAATGCTGCTCAGATATACAAGAAAGTAACATCGGTAAGTAATTTATGATCAACTGCTTTACTATTTCCATACGGTTTATACCCTTATTTGCAGCTAAGGTACATATAAGTGTAAAAATAATTGTTTATTTTTAAATCAATTTAAATCAACATGAAGATCAAATTTTGTATTCGGCTTGAGGCATGCTAGGATAGGAAAATGCTGCAGTTTTAAATGGTAGAGCAAATGAGCAAGCGTATTATCACAAAAGTCTTTCACACAAGTCTATGCAGTTTAACCGATTATTAAAAAACAATTAGAGACTATTAATCCATTTTTCAACTCTTGAGAGTAATTCGAGTTTTTTTTATGAGATCCTGTAAGTTTATAATGTTTTCGATAGGAATAAGGCCGAAGCCAAACAATACCGGTTCAAATCAAACGATAAAACAACGGATAGTTATATGATTCGTTTCGGATACAGATTCACCACCAAAACAAACAATAGAAATAGGATAAGATTTAAGGTCCGTTTGTAATACAGGATCACCACACAAACGAACAATAGGGCAACAAATTTCTAACCAAGGATACAGATACACCACATCAGGAACTTGGGTCTAACAAATTCACATTTTATAGTGATCCATACTCATGCTTGACCCATTCCAGTCAACCCATGGATCTCGGGTAAAAATCCTTCGTGCTAGCAGATTCGAACACTCGAGGGTACACCGTCTCATGGTTTTAAAAAACGGTTGAGGCGCACGCCTTGAGGCGCGCCTCAAGGCGATTCGGGTCAAAAACGAGTCTGAGGCGTCGCCTCAGGGGTTCTTTGTTTAGGTGCGCCTCACAGGCCTGAGGCGGTAAGAAAAGGTGCGCCTCAGGGGTTTTGAGGTATGGTTTTGAAGTTCTAGACTTTTTGTGCCATTTCATGTCTTCTTTTATGTGTGTTTTTTGATGTTTTTGATGAATTTGATGATGAAATTAGTTAGTGTATTATTTTTTATAAGATATATAATTTTTTAATTTATTTTTTAATTCCGCCTCGGGCTTACGCCTCGGTTCGCCTCGAGGCTTACGCCTCGTGAGGCGAAGGGAAAACGCCTCGAGGCTCGTTTCCGTACTTTTAAACCTTGCACCGTCTATCAGTTTCAATGAACAACTTGTGCTTTTAATCATCTGATTATATAATAAATAAATAATCAGTTATGAAGAATTAATTTCATGCCCTTCTTCAAACAAATTTATCTACCCCTTATAACCTAATATGTTTCCGACTTCCGTTTCACAATCTATCAGTTTCTTAAATAGGTAGAAGTTTCAAACATTTGTTTTCAATCTGTTTAGGGTGTCAAACCAGCTTCATTTGCAAAAGTCAAGGATCCTGACATCAGATCATTTGTAGAGAAATGTATTGCTAACGTTTCTGATAGATTATCCGCAAAGGAGTTACTAATGGATCAGTTTCTGCATGATGAACAGAGAGATACTGTAAATAGACCTAGTCAATCCAATTTAAACCCAGGTAGTATCTGCAATGAATTTCCGAAACCATTTCTCATAATATATATATATTTTTTTCCAGTTTCTGATGAGTTTTTACAGACGATGATGATGCCAATAATCTTGACAACGGTGAAAGTCAAGCTTTTGCGGATACTGGTAGAGATTTCACGGTCAAAGGTCAAATGAGAGACTTGAATACGGTATTCCTAAAACTACGAATAGAAGATACTACAGGTTGTCTGTTTATCTTTTGTCAAAACGTGTAGCTTTTGTTATGGGTTGAAACGGGTCGGGTTTGATTGGGTTAACATGAACCACTTTTGGTCCAAATTTTTGTTTAAAATATATAGTTACGTCTGCAGAAGGCCTAATTACATAATTTGTTAACCTATTTTGATCGGATTTTTAATTTTGACAACACTTTTTTTGCACGCACAAAACGTATAAAAAGGTGGATAAAAAAAACATTTAACTTCTAAACGATTTGATTTAGGGTAATCTGACAAAGATTGTAACATGATCATGTAAAGTCGAAATATCAGCCCAAATTTAATTACCTTCTTTTGCAATCTGCCCTTGAAAAAATTAATATTATTTCTATAATATTATATAAAATATATATGAAGTTTTTATGCATAATAAATATACACTGACGAACCCGTTCCCCTTAATCCATTTTTTTTACCCGTTTGACCCGTCAGAAATGATACTTTACCTCAATCGATCTATCCATGAGTAAATATGCACCTCGGTGATTTCATATGTATTATTATAAATTTATCAATCTTGAAAGTTTAATGTTTTGCATTTGCGTGACAGGCCATGTTCGGAACATTCACTTCCCATTCGATACAGACAACGATACATCAATAGCTGTTGCCAGTGAAATGGTTGAAGAACTAGACTTAACAGATCAAGATGTCTCCACAATTGCAGAAATGATCGATGCAGAAATCCGTTCATGTATTCCAGATTGGGCCCCACGAGATTTCTTTGATGATCAAGAAGATAATGAACCTACATCCTCTGTTTACTTCATCACTGACCACCCAGAAAACGAGTCGACATCCCCTTTGACCATTAAATCTTGTGCTTCACCTGCCCTTTTATCCCTTGAAAGATTACCGTCGGGTCGTAGATACTGGAGTGATTCACCTAAAGGATGTTTTACTCCTCCATTTCGGCCAGTTCCTTCAATTTTCTCTGAAGAAAACGCACAAAAAACAGAAGAAACTTCCCCGGAAAGAGAAGATGATGATAAAGTTGAAGTTATTGTCAAAAAGCTTGAGAATTTGTTAATTGAGCAGCAAAAAGAATTGGAAGAATTAAAAAGGAAACATGGTTTGGTTGTTTCGGATATCTTGAAAAAACTTTCTCCAGAAATCCGCCAACAAGTTGCGAACATCTGTAAAGTCGAGATCATTGAGGCATCTGACCATGAGATGTAAGTTATTTTATCCATAGAAATATACAGACATCTAATGTTCTTTTGAAGTATATATACACTTTCTAGCCGTCGAACATGTCATACGTCTATATGTAGTTTTAAATTCCTTACAGGTTTTGTATTTTTTTAAGTGTATGTTTGTACATACAGAAATATGTACTCTTTATGTATTAACACAAATGGTTATGATATTTTCTGATTCGTTCGCATAGTTGAATTTAATCTTGGACAATAGGACGGATTTGTTCATTATCTTTGTAAATTGTAACCCTTTTCGAGTGCTATTGATCAAGACAGGTTTTTTGGCCATCGATTCGATTGGGTGAAGATGGTTGCATGATGCTCATGCACCCTGCCTGAATAAATAAAAAGATCATACACAAAAAAAATTATTGATATACAATTATTAACAAATAATAGACAAATAAATGGGACTTAATGATTCATTTTTGTCTAAGAAGTCCATATTATGGCCATTGATGTTACAAATGCACCACAAGCAAAAACTAGGCTACTCTCTTTGATCACAACCTTAAACAAATGAATGACAACTTCACTACTAATCTTCCTCCCTTCCTCAACCAACACGCAGCGTCTCTTACCCGCGCAAGCAAGCATAACCAACACCGTTATCAGTGTCACCATGGTGACTCTTGCCATAACCACCAATAGTCCCATAAACAAAACACTGGCAACCGGAATGTAAACCGAGAGCCACCATGATCGGCTATGGTCTTCGTTACAAGAGAAAAAGATGCACAAGGAGGAGGTTAAACAGAACAAGAATGATATGGTGGTTCCTGGGGCTATCATTAGATTATTGTGGGGTGGAATTGGATGGAGATGGATAGGATGATAGTGGTTGACTTGATGATGATGGATTCATGGATTGATGGGCTATATAGGAACAACATTTTAATTTTAAACTTAAATAGTTTACAAATTTCTAAGTGTTAAAATAGTCACATGTAGATATGATTCTAGTCTTTTTAGTACAATATATTTTTGTCTAATTATGGGAGCCAACTTTGACCGTAGTCAAATTTCTCATAAAATATAATAAGTTAATAACTATCAAACTCAGGGGCTGTTTGGTTGATTAAGTGCTGAATCATTAAGAGATCTGAATGGTTAAGCGCTGAATCGTTAAGTTGGACCTCTTAATGGTTAGTTTTCTTGTCCCACGTTGGCAGGGGAGCCTCATTAAGCTTCAGCCTAGTTCAATGCTTAATAATTCAGTGCTTAATGGTTCAGTAACATCCTAAATCTTAATGATTCAGACTTAACCATTCCATTCAGAAGCTGAAACAAACACACTGAATGCTGAATCATTCAGCGCTAAATGGTTAAGAGCCTCATTAAGAGACTACCAAATAGCCCCTCAGCCCCTAAATAATTACTTAATATTCAGTTCATGTCCAAAAGTTAAGTGACATATTTTATTTGATTATAAAGGTTTAGTTTGGAGTTGCTCTCACTTATTCTTAGTTATTTTAGTCTTTATTTTTGTTCCGTTAAAAATACCCTCTTTTAATAGAAAAAAAAAAAAAAAAAAAAAAACAACAACAACAGTGTTTTAAAAGGATGGACCAATTACCAGGCCTCCTCCGTTTGCTTCTTTGATTTCAACGGAATTATATTATACTAAATTATTGATAGTTTTTTCTTCTTTAATTTTGTCTTTGTGTACCTCAAACCCCTCAACTTTTAGCATTGACACTTATAGTCAGCTTTCTAACAACTTTGTAAACGTACTTGATTTTATGTACATGAGTCAATATATGACGTTTTCATGTTTATGTTTAGGTACGTTTTCGGTTTGTCTATGTTTTGACATAAACTTTGTTTAAAAATGAGTCGAGTCAAATATAATTCATTTTCACTAGGTGATATAAATTTGAGTTGCTTTAAGTTTGATGCCACGGCAACTTACGACTGTTCAAAATACTAATCAGAAGTATAATTGGAATTTCGCAGAGATATTTTTCAATATTCCAATTCCATTTATAATTCTACAGACGACACACAACACAAATTTTCATTTGCACCTGTGCCCACCAAATCAGACATAAACTTGTCATACACATGGGCTTGTTCCAATTTATTATGCACAAGATGATTATGAAACATAGAGATACCAACTTTTATAGGTTGTTCTATAACTCAAAGCATAATTTACAAAAAAAATATTAATTCAACAATGAAAAAAAACAATGAAGATAAAATATACATAAAATCTTATTATGATGGAATCAAGTTTTAGCAAATTACATGCCGATCCCATGATTATTCTACTAGTCAACAATTAAACGATGACAAAACTAGGGCTATATGATGACCACTGATTTGTTTTACATGATAAATACGTGAAATAAATAAAAAAGTTTAGCTTAAAATAAGAGTCAAATGTCTTATTAATACATCAAAACTTTTAAGTTGTTTTATAGAAAAAAGAAGATTTTTTTTTTAATATAAGATAATTTTTAAAATGACATTTGACATATTATTTATAGGACTAAAAAGTAATGTTTATTGTCAATCCAACCCATTTAAAACTCGCAAACGACCCATTTTGACATGTTACTCAACGTGTCCAACTCTCATCGTTCCTCTTCAAGGTACGGGTCCTCCTTTTCTCCCCCCATTAATAAAGAAACAGTCCCAGCCGCACCAACAACCGCACCGGCCAACCAAGTGGTGCTACGGCTCACCCAACTAGCTCGAGCCCACCTTTCATGTTTGCGCCTACTTTTTTCCTCTTGGTTAACCAACATATCGAACCACCTCTGAGCCATGTGCACCTTTATGGCCCCAATCCCTTCTTCCACTACTTCTTTTGGAGGGATCACTAATGGGTTCTGATCAACATTGAGTTTGGTCAACTTGTCAAGTCTACCAAAAGTCAATGGAAGTTCTTGGATTTGGTTGTTGCTAATATCAAGTTCTTTAAGCTTTGTCAAATCACCAATTGTGTCCGGGAGTTCTCTAAGATCAGTGAAGTTACTAGCTAAATTTAGTATCTCGAGATTCGACAGTTTTCCAATGGATTTTGGTAGCCCACGTAGTTCGTTGAAGTGTGCATCTAGGTACTCAAGAGACACCATTTCGCCGATGGATGTTGGGAAGTTGCGTACCTTGTTTAACGCGATACAGAGTTTCTTTAATCTCACTAGCTCATGACCGATTTTCGTGGGGAGATATGTTAGCTTATTGAAACTTGCATCAAGTTCTACCAATGACCTATAATAACAAGATTTTTGTTACTACTTTATAACATAAAACTAGCTAAAGTACACTAAATAAAAAAGTAAACATCATCATCATACATCATCATCATACTCAGCTAATCCCACCTATAACAAAACTAAGGTAGGGTCTGAGGAGGGTAAGATGTAGACAGCCTTACCTCTACCCCTAAGAATAGAGAGGCTGCTTCCAGTGAGACCCCCAGCTCGATGTGGTTTGGTATCCAACCTTGGACATAAGGCACAAAACACTTAGCAATCGGGACCGATCGGTGCATGCACCCCTTTGTCTTTTGGCTATCCACCCCACCACATGATGCATGATTAACCGTCCGTCGTTTTTAACGTTATTTTCACGAAATTAGTAAAGTAACGTTAAAACTAGTGCAACTTTACTTTTGCCCCCCAAGGGCCACACATATATACATTATATGCGCACACCGTAAGTGGGACGTTAAATAAAAAAGTAAACGTTAGAGATTAATGAACAAGGGACTGATATAGCAGTCTCGAATGCGTAATATCTTGAGACTGATCTATCAGTTATGAAAAGAATGAAAAGAGATGTACCTGCAATGAGCAATGGTGTCAGGCAAGGAGTCAAGCTTATTGCTAGAAACATCAAGAATCTTCAACTTAAGCAAACAGCCAATGGAATCTGGTAATGACTCTAAAATGTTGGAAGAAACATTAAGTTCCTCAAGATTCTCAAGTCCAGCAACAGAATCAGGAATCACCTGTTTCATTAGTAATATACCAATTTAATTATCAACTAATGATTGATATATATATATTTCTAAGAATATAGACATGATGTTCATTAGTTTGTTACACAAACCAAAGACAACACTGAATCGGTAGTGCATATAAAAATGGTCAAAACGAAGATC